>CM041642.1:23268575-23351935 GCA_023333625.1 Bothriochloa decipiens
GCAATGCTCGGGCTATCGTCAGGTGCTATTTGTGCAACTAGGTTTCCATACACTGGTAAACTTTAGAAAAATTTTTGAAAGCCCGTATTTTTAAAGACCGAATTTCTAGGGTTGTTACAGCTACGTACTCAGCGCAGCCGTGTTTCCGCCATTATTGCACCTCGCCGTCGCCGGTGGGCGGTGGCGGTACCTGTCGTATGCTCGTAGCTTGACACAGTCTACACGCTACGGTGTGTGGGCGCCGTCTTGCCGTCCGGATGCGGGGCTGGCGGGCTTGCTGGCTGGCAGCCACCATGTGTGACACCTCCGACCTCCCACCGAGCTCACCTAAAAAAACCACGCAGCAGGGGCAGTGAGAAACCGAACCACGCGTCCAGCTCGCTCTCGCCCTCGCACCAGCTCATCCCAGCTCCCCGCCCACACCCCACGCTCACCCTTCGCTTCCCTCCTCCTCCTACCGCCTCTCCCCCAATCCCACCAGATTCGCCTCGCCTCCCTCTCGCCTCTCCCTCACCACCCTTGATGCCACGCCCCCTCCCATGGCGCCACGCCCGCGGCCCTCCACACGCGCGCGAGCCGCGACGCTGACTCTCCTCCTCCCGCTCCTCCTCCTCGCCTCCCCGTCCCTCGGCTCCACCTCCTCCTTCGCCGCCGCTGCCTCCTCGCCGCCGACGGTGCCCGCCACGCAGCGGCAGGCTGATTCCGCCTCCGCGTCCGGCACCCCGGCCCCTCCTCCTCCCCCTCGCCCACGGCGGCACCGCCACCGGCACTGGAGGCACCGGCCGCCGCCGCCGGCCCCGCCAGCGCCTCCCAGGCGGCGGCGGCGGCTCAACTTCGGGGAGCGGCTCGGGATCGCCTTCGCCGGCGTGGCCGTCGCAATGCAGGTCGTCCTCGGCGCCTTCCTGGCGCTGCGCGCGTGGCAGCTGCGCCGGCTCGACAGGGCCGAGGTGTCCTCCTCCACGCCCCTCACCTGACCACCGTACCCCTCGATCCCCCGCCCGCCCGAAGCTCGCCGTGGGCGTCAGTCAGGTCCGTGGTTTATTTGTGATCTGATCTGGTCTGATGCTGCTGTAACCGAATCCATGGTGTGGTAGCTGCGTGCGTGCGTGCGTCTGTCCCTGTTGGACGCCATTCTTTCCGTTCTGTTGTAGTACTACCGTGTACAATCTGCTTCTGCTCCGTGCAGGGCTCTAGTAGTTGGGAGGCTATATGTGATATTATGAGAGTTGTGCTGCAGCTTTGGTTGATTGTTACCGTGCCTTGCCTGATCTAGATTGTTAGTTCTACTGCTGATGTGCTGTTACAGTGTTCGCTCGTGCTGGGGTTAGAATTGCTTACTCACTTACTCCAGATTAACAGGTTTGGAGGTTGAATGGGCTTCAATGTACAAAGCGATTTGTTTCAACTATTGCACTGGTGCAATTATAGACTAATCTGTCAGTAGCTCTTTTCTATTTTCACAATCAAGATCACTCCACGTGGAATGATTGAGTAAAATAATCAAACATACATTGTGCACTCAGGATCAAGACCCCCAGTCCTGGGACTCATTTGGAAGGATAGCTTAGTAATTTGAAAGGATTTTAGTTATCCCTCCTTCCATTGAAGGCTCATTGCCATCTCGTGGGAAGTGCAGGATACTGGTGCGATTTTATAAAGCTACTGGGAGTATATACATTGGATTTTATAGATCTGAATGTTTTTACTGTTTTCAATTCCCAAAAAAAAATCAAAAGGAAATGCACACAGTGACTCAATTTCCTTTCTTGAACCAGATACACTCACTTCTGCAATCACAACGTTTCATCTTGTGTCAGATTAGATAATTGCCTTATTTTCACAACCAGTGCAACCCGGCATTGAAGTTGCCAGGTTATCTCATGGAATACTTTCAAACGAGCAGAATTTCTCTATCCGGTTAGTAATGCGAGGAACCAAATAATGTTTTATGACCTAGCAGTGGTGCTGGTTCATGTTCACAATCCATGATGGAGCTAAGCATGTTTTTGAGATCTTTTACATACTGCAGAAAGAATTGTATTGACTTAGCAGTATGCATGCCTTGGCCTGGCCTTGGCGTGCTCAAATGGCATTTGCCCATAGGTGTTATTTCCCCTGCATTACTCTTTATTCAGCAGCTATTCTAACTGGGAAAGAAGAAAAAAGGAAAAAAAAAAACTCTACAGCCGTTCAAGATAAATTGTATTTTGAATATATATGTGTATGAGAATTGTTGGCCATGCATGTGAGAAGTCAGAGAGTAGTTGTACGCTCGTTTATTCTGGCGTGCATCTGGGGCAGCTCGAGTGAATCTGATCTTATTTTAGTGCTCAGATCCAAAGTTCCCAGGTCTCGACCTCAGAAATGTGCACCGATCTCGAAATAGCAGCTGTCTGAGACTCTGTGGAATGCCAAAGCTTGGAATGTTCTTGACATTTGAGTTCGGTCTACTCGTTGTATTTCACGAGGTGTAGACGAAACAGTTTTGGTGAATGGAGAACATGCTTATTATATTATGATGAAATGAGTTTGTACTTTGTATACAAGTGATTATTGCTCTTCATCAGGTTTTCAGTGTTCGCGCAATAAGGATCCTGGTATAAGCATTACTGCATTAGCCAATTATTATGGTAAAACTAAATAACACTAGTAGCTTCTGCGTCACCGTGGACTTACCACCGTGGCCTAAAGTTAACATGGTTGGCTAAGGCTTTACAGTAGGCTTTGCTTTGAGAAGAGATTTTTCGATACCTTTATTAAGAGATGATGTGTGGGTCCCACATATCAGAAATAATGCTAAGAGGATGACATGTGGGTCCCACATGTCAAGTATCTATGGGTCCCACATGTCAAAAATAGTGCTAAGAGAATGTCGGGTGGGTCCCACATGTCAAGTATCTATGGGTCCCACATGTCAAAAATAGTGCTAAGAGAATGTCGTGTGGGTCCCACATGGCAAGTATCTATCGGTCCCACATGTCAAAAATAGTGCTAAGAGAATGTCGTGTGGGTCCCACATGCCAAGTATCTAATCTACCGAACCTAGTTCTTCGGCTAAAAAAACAGAAATGGATCGAACCCTCTAAAGTCTAAACTAAACATAAAATGGGTGAAACCCAAGTTAAAAAGCAAGGTTAGGTCCAACTCATTCTCTTTGGTCCTTAAACCAAACACAAGCTAAATTGTGCCATGCCACAGCTCAAACAATTAAATAGAAAGTTTGTACAATGGGTAAAATTTGTTCTTTGGTACAATGCATAGTACAATAATCAACCACAGTAAAATTTTTATAACGGTTTGTTTTGTTCTTTGTTACAAATGAGATCAGTAGATATGATGGTCACAATTACAAAATAAACATTTCAACTAAATAAAAAAGAAGGCCTTCATGTATTTAGTTTATGTTGATTATATAACTAGTTGATTGCGTGATCTTTGAGGCACTACCTAGTTTGAAACTTATAACTTTTTTTTAGAAAAGGGATAGTTTGATACTTATAATAACCATGCAATCAAAGTGGTAGCCATGCCACGTCTTAATAGAATATGTACATATGGAGTATGGCATCCCACGTCTTAATACAATCTATACATACGTAGTATGGCATCCCACGTCTTTTTTTTAATTACACGGTACAACGTAGACGCTCAACACGCACGTACACTCACCCCTATGAACACACGTACGCAAACCCTACCCCTGTGAGCACCTTCGAAGGATTGAGCCGACAAATCTTGAAGTTCACGAAGTCACCACAGGCACCTCGTTGTCGACGGGAACGTCGCCTACCACTTAATGCATAGCGCCGGAAAATTCTGGAATAAATCCAGAATAAAGTGTCGCACCCAGTATTTGAAGCCTGGGTGGGAGCCCCCCAACCAATGGCCTTTGCCATTACACCGTGAACCCCTTGACATCCCACGTCTTAATAGAATCTATACATACGGAGTATGGCATCAAGGTTGGTGTTGGTGTTATATTTCTATGCACTCATAGTTGATAGATCCTCATGGTTCACCATTGCTAAAGAGTCAATTTATGTAAGGCGTACTCGAACTCAACAAGTGTCGGGTACCAGAATAAGGGTAACCCTTATCCATCGACTAAAAAGGATCAACCCCAGCGTCAGCAAATCAAAACCACCATCATTTACTCCCTAGCCCAAAGTACATAAGATGTCAGGTCCAAGTATCAAACTACGACTGGGTCGACCCACGAACGGGTCTCCATGGTCCAGGCTGGTATCTACTCGACAGGACCCCCTCGACTCGAGGCAGTCTACTCGAGGGGACGACCGACCCCCTCGAGTGATGGAAGTTTGCATGGGCGAACGATCGCCCGCCGAGTACCGCGCGCCCCCTCGACCGGCCTACTTTCTGTACGACGCTCAGAGCATTCAATGCGTTTCACCTGCCCCCGCCTAGCCTCATGGCAACAGCCATGGTAACAGTGGACAGTACACCGGTCAAATCCACCTTTTACCGCCCATATCTGAAAAACCGGCGAATCGTACTGCACTGTGACACCATACCGCGCACTGTGCCCCGCTCGGCACCCCCTCGAGATGTATTTTTCAACATAAATCCCGCATTTCTCGGGGCCGTTCCTATCCATTCCGGTCTCGACCCCCACGGGCACCCCTTGACTGAGCCCCTAGCCGATTTCGGTCAGGGCTACGATGACTCCACCACGTCATCTACGGCAAGCCGTACCTCTCAACAGGAGAACACGACTTTCGCCACACCGCTGAGGCACGACAACGTCATCATCAAGACCGATCAGCCATCGACTTTGCCGAGACACCACGGGATGGCAAGACGTGTTGCTACAGAGCTCAACCTCGCTTCAACGCACGTCGCTACAGTCTCCCGGACATGATCGGCATCAACCCTCAACGTCACCACCTACGCCAGCTCTACAAGCACTATTTCTAGGGTTACTATGTACACCCGTGCCCCTCCTTGGCCTATAAAAGGAGGTGCCGGGCTAGTGTAGAAGGGGGTTCAGGAGGAGAGCGACCAGAGCCCAAACACTAAGTCTTAGCTTATTCGTCCGCTTGTATTCACCCCTGTACGAGCGCTTCGGTGCAAGATAATACAAAGCACTGCCCCGCTGGACGTAGGGCCTTCTCTTGCCCGAACTAGGATAAAAATTGTGTGTTCTTCTTGCATCACCATCCGGATTAGGGAGCACGCAGCACAAGTTTACTAGTTGGTGTTAGGCCCCTGGGGTTCGTGACACCGACAGTTGGCGCGCCAGGTAGGGGGTCTGCATGTCACTGATGATTTCCCGCCATTCTTCCGGATGGCAGACTTAGCTTCGTCGCTTTCGCGAGCCACGGTGATCTGGTTCGGGAGCCTGGAGTTCATGTCACTCGGCCACGGCTACGACATGGTACTACTCTCAGTCGGAGATTCGAGTAGAGGCCGCAAGGAGCCCCCACGCTCAGGAGGGGCCGCATGCCAATCTCACCACAACGCCTCTACGCCTAGGAGGAGGCACAACCGGCGCCACCGTCGTCATCAGCCCACGTCTGGGTCGACGTCTTCCGCGTTTCCTCCGTCCCTGGCGGGCAGCGCTGGGCCCCTGGTTGGGGACCTGTCTGACCCACGCTTGGGAACGGAAAACGAGCCGACAGGGCTCTACGGAGACCCCGACTTCACTTTCGCGATGCGTTCATCAGGAGAGCTCGGTGGAGTCCTCGACGGGCGCAGCTTCGTCACCGCCCAACCTGCTGCCACACGGACTGTTTGGGGCTTGCCACCATTTCCCATTTGGTCTGGACAACGCCGCCAAGACATACTCTGCCGTGATGCGCTCTAGTATGAGCGCGCATGAGGACCGCCCGGGGGTTCTCTTGCACACTACCATGGACCTGGCAACGGTCTTGCCGGCCTTCGAGGACCTTGGCTTCTCGCGGGCACCTGGCCCAAGGCAGTACACCCTCAGCACGATACGACGTCAGCTGAAGGAGGAGCAGCACGGGCAGTTCCCCATCTTCTACTCCGGCAGCCCCGACTCCAACTCCGACCACTACGACCCCACCCGCGAGTGTTTCCACGTCAAGGGCGAAGTTGTGTCGAGCGACGACACCGTCGACCCAATTGCCACGGCCGCAGCAGGAGGGGCCCTTGTCATGGCAGACCCAGAGGAGCAGCCGTTGTCTGCGCCCCAAGACATACGCCCGCATCAGGATGACCTAAACGCTCAGCTTGCACAAGTCCGGGAGATGCAGGACAAGCTCGATGAGGATCGGGAGCGCCTGCACCATCTCAAGCAGACCCGCCCAGCGGAAGGGCCTGATCTAGAGCCCGAGAGAGCAACTGATAGATCGTTGAAGATGGGGGACCCGAGCACCCTGTCATCAACCGTTTTCCCCGAGCCAGTCAGAACATCGTCGCGGCCACCATGCTTCTTCACAACATGCCCACGCCGTCGAACCCTCAAGCTCGGTGGATACGGGACGAGGTCGAGGGCCTCCTCAAAGTCCGGCCGCACAGCAGGCCAAGAGCTCAGCCTTGAGGCATCGAGGGGTGGCCTCGAAACAACATGTCGAGCCCCCCGTGATGAGAGGGAGGTCTCAGTTCACCAGGAAGTGGCCCCCCGAGCAAAGAAGGCGACCCCCGTCCGAGACCGCATCATCGACAACCGTGAGCCCCAAGACGCGTGCTATGACATCATCGAGAACCGACGGCACAAGAGCGGGGACGTGGAGGATCAAGGCTACAGCGCTCATCGAGGGGGACGCTACGACAGCGATGAGGACCGTCGGGCCCCCGAGCCACCGGGCCCTCGAATCTTCAGCAGGGCGATCTGCATGCCGCTACCGAGCCCCTTCTCAACCCCTTGAGCGTCATCAAATACAACGACGAAACCAAGCCAGAGCTCTGGCTGGCCGACTTCTGACTCGCCTGCCAGCTGGGCAGGGCACACGATGACCGTGCCATCATCCACCAACTTCCCCCGTTCCTCTCCGACGCTGCTCGAAGGTGGCTCGAGGAGCTCCCCCCAGTCAGATACGTAACTGGGCTGACCTAGTACGGGTCTTCAAGGGAAACTTCAAGGGGACCTACGTGCGCTCTGGCACCTCCTGGGACCTCCACAACTGCAAGCAGCAGCCTAGGGAATCCCTCTGCGACTTCACCCGACGCTTTTCCAAGCAACGCACCGAGCTCCCGCACATCCCCAACCACGACGTCATCGTGGCGTTCATCTCGGGTACCACTTGCAAGGATTTGGTATGGGAGCTGGGACGTAATCGCCCCAGGACCATCGATGAGCTGATGGATGTCATCACCAACTACACAACCGGTGAGGAAGCGGTCGGAGCCTTTTTCAGCAACGAGAAGGACAAGGGGAAGGCATAGGAAGCCGATGGTGAGGGCACAAGCAAGGGCCCTAAGAAGGGCAACAAGAAGAAGAAGAAGACCCGGCAGGGCAAGCATGAGGCTATGGACGATGATCTCGTCGCTGCAGTCGAGCAGAAGAAGCCTCGAGGCCCCCCGAGGGGGCCGTCTTAGACAAGATGCTGAAGGAGCCCTGCCCTTACCACAAGGGAAGGGCTAATCATAACCTCGAGGACTACCGCATGCTCAGGAACTACTACGAGAGTTTGGGCATCAAGAAGGACGACCAGAAGAAGGCCAAAGGCGGTGACAAAGGTGGCGACAAGGAAGATGATAAGTTCCCTGAGGTCTTTGACTGCTACATGATCTACGGCGGCCCCTCGACCCAACTCACATCTCGACAATGCAAGAGGGAGCGACGAGAGGTCTTCTCCGTCCGAGTTGCTACACCATAGTACCTCGACTGGTCCGATGCGCCCATCACGTTTGACCGTGATGACCATCCGGATCACGTCGTCAATCTCGGAGTCTACCCGCTCGTCGTCGACCCAATCATCATCAACACCCGCCTCTCCAAGGTGCTCATGGACGGGGGCAGCACCCTCAACATCATCTACACCAAGACCCTCGACCTCCTGGGGGTCAAGAGGTCGCTGCTTCTGCCCAGCGCCGGGGGCTTCCATGGAGTCATGCCTGGGAAGAAGGCCCTGCCCGTCGGTCATGTCGACCTTCCCATCTGCTTCGGCACTCCCTCCAATTTCAGGAAGGAGATCCTTGCCTTTGAGGTAGTCGGGTTCCACAGCACGTACCACGCCATCATCGGTCGACCCGGCTACGTGCAGTTCATGGCGATCCCCAACTACACGTATCTCAAGCTCAAGATGCCGGGACCCAAGGGCGTTATCACCATCGGCTCCTCCTACGAGCACGCACATGACTATGATGTCGAGTGCATCGAGAATGTCGAGGCCGTCGAGGAGTCTACCAGGCTAGCCTTGACCCTCAAGGGCATCGCCGTTGAGGCCCCTGACTCCAAGTGTCACGTAGGCAGCTTCGAGCCCGCAGAAGATACCAAGAAGATCCTCCTTGACCCGAGCAGCTCTGAGGGAAAGGCACTGACAATCAGTGCCACCCTCGACAACAAATAGGAAGCAGTGCTCGTTGACTTTCTCCACGCGAACACCAACATTTTTGCATGGAGTCCCTTAGATATGCCAGGCATACCGAGGGAAGTCACCGAGCACGCCTTAGAGATCTGGGCCGAGTCCAGACTGGTGAAGCAACGCTTGCGTCGCTTCGACGAGGAGAAGTGTAGGATTATTGGTGAGGGAGTTCACAAGCTCTTGGCGGCCAGGTTCATCAAGGAGGTTCATCATCCCGAGTGGTTAGCTAACCCTGTATTAGTTAAGAAAAAGAATGGAAAAATGAGGATGTGTGTTGATTATACTAGTTTGAATAAAGCATGTCCTAAAGTTCTGTTTCTGTTACCACGTATTGATCAAATTGTTGATTCAACTGCGGGATGTGAGACCCTCTCATTCCTTGATGCTTATTCTGGTTACCATCAAATCAAGATGGAGTCCGACCAGCTCACGACCTCCTATATCACCCCTTTTGGTATGTATTGTTACGTCACCAAGTCCTTCGGCCTTTGAAATGCCGGGGCAACGTACCAGCGATGCATGCTCCATGTTTTGGGCAAACATATAGGGACGACGGTTGAGGCCTACATTGACGACATCGTAGTCAAATATAAGAAGGTCAACAACCTCATCGATGACCTCAAGATCGCGTTCGGGTGCCTTTGAGCCAAGAATATCAAGCTCAACCCTGAGAAATGTGTCTTTGGTATGCCTCGAGGCATGCTCTTAGGATACATCGTCTCTTAGCGCGGTATCGAGGCCAACCCCGAGAAAGTCACGGTGATCACCAAGATGGGGCCGATTCGAGACCCGAAGGGCGTGGCCCTCAGCCGCTTCATCTCGCTGCTGGGAGAAAAGGCCCTGCCGCTGTATCGTCTCCTGAAGAAATTCGAGCACTTCGCATGGACCGCCGAGGCCGAGGAGGCCCTCGCTAAACTCAAAGGTATGCTGACCTCCCCTCCAGTTCTTGTACCTCCTAAACCTGCCATGCCACCCGATCCAGCCGAGCCTCTTCTCCTCTATATCGCTGCAACCACCCAGGTGGTCAGCGTGGCCATAATGGTCGAGAGGCAGGAGGAAGGGCACTCCTTGCCCGTCCAACGGCCGGTTTACTTCGTCAGCGAGGTACTCTCAAAAATAAAGGTTCGCTACCCACAAATCCAGAAGCTGCTCTATGCCATCGTGCTCACGCGCCACAAGCTCTAGCATTACTTCCTCAGTTACCCGGTAACTGTGGTTTTGTCTTTTCCCCTCAGGGAGATTATCCAAAATTGGGAGGCCACGGGAAGGATCGCTAAGTGCTCGGTCGAGCTCATGGGTGAGACCCTCACTTATGCGCCGCGCAAGGCCATCAAGTCTCAGGTGCCGGCGGACTTCATCGCCGAATGGACCGACACCCAACTTTCGCCAGCATAGATTCAAGCCGAGCTGTGGACGATGTACTTCGATGGGTCGCTCATGAAGACAGGAGCAGGCGCGGGCTTGCTCTTCATATCACCCCTCGGAGTCCATATGTGCTACATCATCCGCATTCACTTCGCTCACCTCCAACAACGTCACGGAGTATGAGGCCCTCATCAACGGTCTGCGCATCGCAGCCGAGCTCGGGGTTCAACGCCTCGACGTTCAAGGTGACTCACAACTCATCATCGACCAAGTAATGAAGGCCTCGAGCTGCCATGACCCCAATATGGAAGCCTACTGCCATAAGATATGCGAGTTGGAGGACAAGTTTCACGGCCTTGAGCTCAACCACATCGCTCGATGGTACAACAAAGCTGCAGATGAGTTCGCCAAAATCGTGTTTACTTGTGGCACTGTCCCACCTGACGTATTTTCGATGGACCTCTTCGAGCCCTCTGTCAACTTAGGCTCGGGTGCTAGCACCACGTCATCAACACTCGACCCCCCGCCCTCGAACGAGGCCACCTCGATCGGGACCAAGGTCATGGAGATCGAGGGGTCACCTCCACCATCAAGCCCACCACCAGACTGGCGTGTTCCCTTCCTCGACTGCCTTATTCGAGGGGAGCTTCAAGAAGACCGAATCGAGGCTCGATGGATAGCTCGACGGGCCAAGTCCTATGTCATCTACAGTCATGACAAGGAACTCTACCAACGAAGCCCATCAGGGATCCTCCAGTGTTGCATCACCATCGAGGAAGGCAGGAAGCTCCTCGAGGACATACACTCAGGGGCTTGCGGCCATCACGTCGCCTTGAGGACCCTCATCGGCAACGCCTTCCGGCAAGGTTTCTACTAGCCAATCGCCGTCTCTGATGCCATCAACCTTGTCCGCTCGTGCGAGGGGTGCCAATTCTACGCCAAGCGAATGCACCTACCCGCCCATTCTCTGCAAATAATCCCCATCATGTGGCCTTTCGCCGTTTAGGGGCTTGACCTCATCGGGCCTCTGAAGAAGACAACTGGGGGCTTTACACACTTGCTGGTAACAGTTGACAAGTTCACCAAGTGGATCAAGGCTCGGCCCATCACCAACATCCGCTCTGAGTAAGCAATCTTATTCTTCACTGACATCATCCACCGCTTTGGGGTCCCTAATGTCATCATCACCGACAACGGCACGCATTTCACTGGCAAGAAGTTCTTGGACTTCCACGACCACAATCACATTCGTGTGAATTGGTCCGCAGTCACTCATCCTCGAACCAACAGCCAGGTCGAGCGCACCAATGGCATGATCCTTCAAGGCCTTAAGCCAAGAATCTACAACCGATTGAAGAAGTATGGCAAGAAGTGGGCTACCGAGCTACCCTTGGTCCTATGGAGCTTAAGGACAATGCCTAGTCAAGCCATGGGGTTCACTCTGTTCTTCATGGTCTACGGGTCCGAGGCCGTCCTCCCCACCGACCTCGAGTACGGGTCCCCTTGACTTAAGACCTACAACGAACAGATGAACGAGGAGGCCCTCATGAACGCCGTCGACCAGCTCGAGAAGGCTCGAGATATGGCCCTCCTCCATTTCACAAGGTACCAGCAGAAACTTTGACGCTACCATGACAAACACGTGCGCAAGAGGGATCTCCAAGTTGGTCGAGGGCTTAGCCGAAAACGCCACAAGTGTTCCAAGGGTCGAGGGCTGTTGAGCCGGGAGCTCGCCTATGCCTCTGCGCTACGGTACCTCCACTCACTCCCCCCCTTCGAGGGACACGACCGTGCATCAAGTTTACTAAGTAAAAACACAATCAGGGCATGCAACAAAGAAAAGGACTTAAAATATGTGAAATATATACATGCATAATTTTTTAAGGCCACGAGGGCCACACTGTCACAATTCTCAAAAACTAATCTATTACATGGGCCTCCTTGCCCAGATCTGGCTCACAGGCCTTTGTCCCCATCATCGCCACCACCCTCATCGCCGGTGCCTTCTTTACCTTCGAAAGGAAGGACCTCGAGCTCGAACAGCTTCGCCAGCTTCTCACCCGGCTCCTCGGCAGCATCGATCAAGCCCCTGCACCTCTCCTCATTCTCGACGTCCGTTTTGGTAAGGTCAGAGATGAAGCCATGGGAGATGACGTCCATGTTGTACGTGAAGCCAGAATAGATGACCACCATCGCCTGCTTCACACCAACGTGGAGTGCGTCTCGGACGCGATCCCTCATGGTGACCCCAAGGTAGTACAGCTGGTTGACAAGAGCGGCCATGCGCACCTCTTTACCGGCCTCCTCCACGGGCTCGACCCCCCACGAGTTGCAAAGGCCATTGATCGAGGTGCAGAGCCTGTCGGTCAATGCCATCTCGGCCAAAAGGCCCTCCTGAAGCGCCTTCGAAGCTGTACGGATAGAGAGTAGTTTGGCCTCAAGACCTGGCAGGCAGAATGGGAGTCAATAGCGGCAGGTGGAGACAAGAAGCTTAGAGCTAGAAAAGAGAACTCACTAGTGCAGTGGGTGTCAAGGGCCGCGTGTGCATCCACTGCGTCGTCGTGCTCCTTCTAGGCCTCCTTGAAAGCACGGACTACCTCCATCTTCTCAAGCCGCAGGTCCTCGATCGTCCTGCCGGCCAGAGCGATGGACCCCTCCTTCTCCTGAAGGGTCACCTTTAGCTCGACAACTTCGGCAGCAAGGGCGTCGGCGCGACGTTTCTCCGACCCGGCCGAGATGCTGAGGGCGTCGTGGGCCTCCGAGACTTGAGCAACATCGGTTTCAAGCCCGTTGATGCGCTCTGCGGTGTCTCAGGCTTCCCCCTCGAGTGACTTTATGCACTCAAGGGCCAAACGCACCTCCTTGAGGGCCCGTCTAACGTCGCTCCTAGCCTTCTCGGCTTCTTCCTTGGCCAAAGTGGTTTCTTCTTTAGCCTTCCGTGCCTCCTCCTCCACCGTGGCGTTTCCTCCTTGGCTCGAGCCGCCTCCACTCGAGCTGTGTCAGCATCCTCTCTGGCCTTGGCAGCCTCCTCCTTTGCCTTCTTTGCCTCCTCTTTAGCCTGGGCCACCCTGTCCTGGGCAGACCTGCTGGCCTCGAGTTAGCGCTGTACTTCCTCCCGCCCATCATGCGTCGTGTGGAGGAACTCAGACTTCACATAGGAGTGCCTCCTCAGGTCCTAAGGACAAGGAGCAAGAAATCAGGCATCAAATCAAGAAGTTATCCAAGCTCAACACACTCGGAGAAACACTTACTGAAAAAACCCGGCACAGATCCTTGGTGACGACATCAACGGCCAGCTTCAGAGCATGGCCATCCACGCTCGATACTCCTCCACATCCTCCTAGCGGTTTATCTCCGCCGCGTCATCCATCCATATCACAGGAGTGCTGGGCTCCAGCGGATTTTGGAGTGGAAGACGCTCCCTACGCCAAGAAGGGAGAGCCGCCTCGACCCTCTATCGCATCGATGACCTGATGTGCTCCACCATGTCAGGTGAACCACCGTAACAGGCCACCTGATTGGCTAAGGTGGGGAACGGTGGCTCGACCCCTGCTCTGGCCATCGACGACTCAGCCTCACCGCTCACCTGCCCCGCCAGGGCAAAAGAGCCAGGGTTGAACCAGCCAGGGCTGCGAGGGGCCTTGAAGTGACTGCCGCTCCGGCAAGAAGAAGGGCGTCTCCCTCCTCCTCACACCGATGTGACAGCCGTGGGCTCTTAACAGCCACCTTCCTGGGCTGCTCCTGTGGTGCGAGCGGAACCACCGACACCTCCTGCGCCATGCTCTGCTGCAACAGCTGTTGGCTCGAGGCTGTCGCGGTGTCCCCGTGCTACCGAGGGAGGCTTGAGATCACCAGCTCCTCAAGGCGGCGGGTTCGAAGGCGTCACGTCCTCCGGCGGCGTCTGCTGGTGCTGTTGTTGTTCCTGCTACCGATGCCGCTACTGCTGCTGGTACTGCTGCTGCTGCTGTAGTCATTACTGCTCCGGCTGGCTTGACGCCAGCCTCTCCACCTCTCACTGCTGTTCGGGCTGGTTCTTGACTAGCCCCTCTTCCTCCTGCCGCCCTTGTGGCTGCTCCTCCTGCTACTTCTGTAGCCGGCCTTCCTCCTCCTTCTGCAGGCTCTTGTGCTCCTACTTTCGCTGCACCTCCACCTCCTGTAGGCCCTTTGGCCACAGCTCCTGCCCCTCTTGCTGAGGAGGAGGTGCTTCTGCTTCCTGGGGGTGCTCCACCATCTCCTCGACGGAGGGAGAAGGAACCACAGCCTCTTCATCCTCAAGGACAATCGGGGCATCTTCTGACCCAGGCTCGCGGCTGTCGAGGGCTCCCCCTCGGTTGCGGAGGCCTCGACCTAGCCAGGTGTAGGTGCCATGGACATTGAGACTGGGGCGCCAACCCTGCTCTCCGGCATCTGCCCCGGTCAGAGCAGCCACCCGCCACGGCCCCCGCACCACTCGAGCCTGCAACAAAGCAGAGCCCGTCACTCTGCCCCAAATAATTGCCGCCTGGGCTTGTGATAGCCAGGCCGCCTCTAATGTTGACAAGGGCCTTGGGATCACACCTGCCCCTCCTACCACCATCCTCGTGGCCACGTCCACCTTGAGCCACTTGGGTGGCGAAGGGTTCGCCTCCTCCACTTGGCGCTTGAGCCTGGGCAACGTAGGGAAAGGCAAGGACATCAAGTAAATTCTGCGAACCACAGGAAAAGGGAAGAAATTTTTGGATGACAAAGCTTACCCTAGAGGAATGATGACTGATCTGAGCCCCCTCAAGTTTCCTGGGCGCCTCGAAGGCCTCCTACGAACCAGATCCCGTCCAGAGCTAGAACTGCATGGAGCGACCAGCTCGGACCTCGGCGCCTCGAGCTCCACTGGGGCCGCCTCCCATGAGTCATGCACCGAGGGTGGTGTCGTCCGCTCCTTCGAGACCGTCCGGCCCCAGGTCCTTGCCTCGAGCATTGAGGACCTGGTTTGACGTGGCGAGACACTGGACAGATCCCAGGACGAGATCGACGGAGTGCCCCCACGCGGGCGACGAGACGAAGACCCCGCATGGGCTGAGGAGCCTCCTTGCCTCCTTTCCTGCAATAGCTCCAAGACGTCCTCCTGCGTAGGAGGTGTGTCAGCTCGAGGAAGGCTAGAAAGATGGGGCTCGAGACGCCCCGCCACTCCATCGACATCATCATCGTCATCATCCTCCACGTCCATCTCCTCAGGGGGAGACTCCTCGATAGGAAGGTCGTCTCACTTTTGCTTAGCCCGGCGCATTTCGAGCACCTGGCGCGCGAGGTTCCTCCTCTTCCTCTTCTTCTTCTCTGGGTCCTTCCTCTTCTTTTCCTGTTGAGCATCGAAGTGCCTCACCTGGTGATCAGGGTCGTCTTCTCGAACCAGAGGCACCAAGACCCTGTAGTCGATGTTACCCTGCGCTCGAAGCCATGGCCAGAATGTCAAGACAAGCTGAAAAACAGGGGAGAAACTCGAGAACGTAAGATTGAGGGACTTACCAAGATGATGCTATGGGGATCTGGCAGCATTGGGACATGATCGACGTCCCCTGGCCCGAAGTCGCCAGCGACCGAACTCCTAACCTGTTTTGCGATGTCCTTGGGAGGCAAGTCTGCGGGCAACATCCGACACCCCTCAAGCTCCTCGGGGAGCGCCTCGGGCCCCATCTGATCTAAGCGCAAAGGGCGCGCCATCAGCGGGAGCCTTTGGCTGTGGAAGCCCGCGACAACGTACGTGGTGTGCACACCTTGCTCGGACAAGGTGTGCAGTGCATCAAGGAGGGGATTTAGCCTCCGCTGGAAGGGCTCGGCCATGCCCTGATGTGGCAGAACCTCCTAAATCATATGGCCCACATGCATCATTATACATGGGTACCGATATACCCATATTCCTTGTTACCTGTTAAATGGGAAAATGCATAGTAATGCTTAGCGCTGCTTAATTAGTAGGTTTTCAAAAAGGAAAAAGAATGAAAAAGATGAGGATGGCTTTTCTTGTTGGAATCATGATAATAGTCAATAAATCGAGTCCGGACGGATAATTTGCATTAGGAATGGAGTCCCTCTGTAGTGTTTTCGTCTGTTGATGCCCTAGGTCCTGTGTCGATGGTGATCTGGTGATATCGAGAACTAGAAATCCATGTGCATGAAGTGACATACTAAGGGTTGGAGCCCAGGTATGTCATGGAGTGATATATTGTGGGGCCAGAATCCCCACATATGTCATAGTGTGGTATACTATGAGTTTAAGTTCCCATGTATATCGGTACCCTGGGCCTGAGTGCTCACGTGTATCATGTGGGCCATATGATTTAGGAACATAGGAATTATACTGTCTCGGATGCGGGCAGTATTTTGCAAAGTGACCAGGCTTACCACAATTGAAGCATGGGAGACTTTGTGGCTAAAAATTAGGGTTACGAATACCAGGGGCATTCGGCTGTCGTGGATAAGAAAGAGTAGCAGCAGGACGGACAATTGTCTGTTGCTGGGCTTAGTATTGTGGTGGATGGTAAGAAGGACAAAAATGGTTTTGGGGATGATAGATAACTTTCTGGCGCTTTTGATTTCCACCAGAAAATCCTAATGTCGCCGTTTTCTTCTTCTTAGCTTTCATGTGTTGACGGTTCTTTTCTTTATAAGATATAGCAATATTTACCGTCTCATGGAAGGTATCATTTGGTTTCCCAGTCATCATCCTCTGAATCTTGCTATTCAGACCCCTAAGGAAACACTCCTTCTTCTTACGGTCAGTACTAACATGGTCAGGAGCATATTGGGACAAGTGATTGAATTTGCTAAAATACTATATAACTGACATAACACCTTGCCTCAGGGAAAGAAACTCTTCAAGTTTTATGGTCATGATTCCCTCAGGAATGTGGTGAGCATGGAAAGCTTCACAAAATTCATCCCAAGTAGTACGATGACCTTCTGGCTGAGCAGCAACAAAATTGACCCACCATGCTCCTGCAGTGCCTCGCAACTGCTGGGCTACAAACATAGGCTTCTGATATTCGGTACATTCAATTAACCTGAACTTCTGCTCCATAGTGCGGAGCCAATCGTCTGCCTCCATTGGTTCATCCACTCTGGTGAAGACCGGAGGACGGGTGTCGGTAAAATCCACATAGGTGGTCTCATTCCTATTATTCCGACCATGATTCCCCGAATGTGTATTTTGATTCTGATACTGGGCCATCATGGTGGTTGCATTGACTAAGGCCGCAACTGCATCGGCTAGGGTTGGTGGAACTGGTGGAGGATTTGGGATATCACCTCCATCATGAGAAGTACCAGCAGCATCACAGGATCGAGTATGAGCAGGCATCTATTGAAACTATATTTTATACACAAAACTTTATTGAACTAGATCAGCAGATATTACAGGCGTGCAACACACTTATAATACAATATTTTTGTTACAACCGTCTACACTCCGGCAAGACTTCCCACACCTACTAGGTTTCAGAAAGCAGGGAAAAGATATATTACACATCTCATTATCCAAACTCCTTACTCATCCTCCTCACTGGTATCCACGGGAATTACATCCTCCTCTTCTGGATCCTCTTTCTCTTCCGGCTCTTCTTCCACTATCTCTAGATCTTCTTCTTCCATAAGATCCTCTTCATTTTCATTTGCCACACCCATCTGGTTTTCTTCTTCCTCATCGATGACATCATCATCAGCGAACTCTATTTCTTCAGAATCTTCCTCTTCCTCATCCTGACCCATCACAAGACCAAGATCATCTTGGGCTGCCTGTCATTGATATTCAGGATCCAACAGGTTATTCAGCCTTACACACTCATCATCAGCTTCCTCGGCATATTCCTCCAACTCTTCCACGTAATCCTCAAGTTCTTGTATACGCTCATTTGCGGCATCTTCGCGTGCCCAAGCATCATTTCTTTGATGCTTCATATACCTTCGAGATCGCCTCAATCGAGTAATCTCAGCGGCCTCTTCGATCCTATCAGTTTTATCCCTCTCCAGCTCAGCCCTGAGTCTTGCTATTTTAGCCTGCGGATCTGGATTGGGATTATTACTGCTTTCACCAATCTCGTATCTGGGAGCTAGTTGATGTCGAGGTACTCCCTTCGGTGCAGTGCTCTTACAGGGAGTTTGCTTGGTAATGGCCATCCTGAAGAAAGATAGGTCATAAGAGATAAGGATAGATGGGTAGAACTCTGAAGGTTAGCACGAAAAGGATTGATACTACTTAACCCAAACCACTTTAAAGGGGAAGGTAATTAAAATAGATTAATTAAACATGATGCATGAACGAACTTACGATCTAAGCATAAAAGAATTTGACATAACACATACATAAAGGTAACCTTAATAAAATAGGGCAATTTAATATGCTATTCCACCACCACACTTTGGAAATAAGAATAAAGGTTGATAGAATGAATCATAGGTAAGATATAAGCAATTTGGACCCAAAATAATCAGATTAAAATTATTTGACTCAAAACCTTTGAAGTTTTCGCAAAGGAATACTACAACAACTCTTTTTAATAATGTTCCGGCTCCGATACCAGCTGTGGCAGAACCTCCTAAATCATATGGCCCACATGCATCATTATTATCTAAACAGACTCCCAATAACCATGAATGTGTGCCATGAGACTTAAAAGGTCTGTCAGGTAAATCCCGAATCATCCACGATTCTCCGAGCAGGATCAATCATTACAAAGAGACATTGTAGTATTACAACAGTTTTATATAAATAAGATATTTTGGAGTAAAATAGCAGAGGATTACAATAACATAAATTTACAAATCATTTATTTTAAAACTTACAAACCATAAGTTTGATTATTACAAACCATAGTAGTAGTGGAGTAGCGATAGATAAATTTATTACAATACCAGGCGATAAGCTCTGCCCAAGAGCCAAACATCCTACTCGTCGTCACTTTCCGTAACGACTGTCATGCAGCAGGATGCGAAGCACTCCTGCCCATGAAACTCACCTGCAACAAGGGTTCAACAAACCCTGAGTACAAAAGTACTCAACAAGACTAACCCGACGAATAAGAGGGGTGAAGACTCAGAAATGTCGGCTAGAGGGATAAGTTAAGGCTTGCAAAAGCTAAGAATTTTTGCAGAAAAGCTCGACAGAAAGTAAAGTTGTCTTGCTCCAGATCAAGATTACCAACCAACTTCATTCTTAGACCTTAAGTATTATTCAAGTTGTTACTACCATGATGAACAACGATCGAGTCTTCTTCTCCGAGAAGCAACAACGATTCAAGTCCATTTTCATACCCAGCTGGGACCTAGATCTTGGTATGCATGAGGCTCCAACAAAATGCATACCAGACCAAAGATATACCAGGATAACAACCGCAACCATATATCACCACATGACACACGTGAGCACTCAGGCCCAGGGTACCGATATACATGGGAACTTAAACCCACAGTATACCACACTATGACATATGTGGGGATTCTGGCCCCACATATATCACTCCATGACATACCTAGGCTCCAACCCTTAGTATGTCACTTCATGCATGTCGATTTCTAGTTCTCGATATCACCAGATCACCATCGACATGGGACCTAGGGCATCAATAGACGAAAACACTACAGAAGGACTCCATTCCCAATGCAAATTATCAGTCCGGACTCGATTTATTAACTATTATCATGATTCTGACAAGAAAAGCCATCCTCATCTTTTTCATTCTTTTTCCTTTTTGAAAACCTATTAATTAAGCAGGGCTAAGCATTACTACGCATTTTCCCATTTAACAGGTAACAAGGAATATGGAAGTAAGACAGGTAATGCAGTTGGTAGGTTTTCACTCAACTCCTATTACTTAATGCAACATCTCATAGCTGAAGCGATAAAATTTTTTATAAAACAAAGGTAGGGTTGGAATGCATTCGGGGCTTGCCTTGGTATTCGGGGTAGACGGTCTTGAGCTTTGGATCAACTCTCGATTCCTAAATCTACTCTTCCTTGGGATCTGGTGCGACAATGTTAAACTCTCCGTCAACGAAAACTATACGATGAAATGATATGCTTTAACATGATGGAATAGTAAACATGATGCTCGATGGATGCATGACCAGATTAAGGGCTTGAGTATAACTTTCCTTCACGATAAAGTTGCAAGCCAACCAAACTTACTTACTAAGTTTATTAGGGTTGACTACGTCATTAAAGAAGTTTATTAAACACATAAAATGACGTCAATTAAACCTTAATGAAATTATCCAGGTAAGCGCAAACAATTAATTAAAGTGCCAAGAGCCATTAAGGTTAATAACCCAAGGTCATCAATCAATCCCAAAGTCAAACAAATCCTATAATGATTAAACATGATTAAAGGGATTAATTAATTATTTAAAAGCATAAAATAAAGGCATAAAAATTAAAGTTTGCTAATTCAGCTCAAAATTTTATTTTGAAAATCTCTTGGCCTAATTAGATGGCAAAATAAATTTTAGAATTAAAAGCCAATTATTTTATTTATTAAAAATCATAGAAAATGTATTTTTCAATAAAAAGGACTAATTTTAACTTATGCAAAAATTACTCATATTTGACATTTCATATTTTTACTAGGTAGAGAACATCATAGAGAATATACATAAAAATTTTCAGAATTTTTGGAGCTATACATGAATTATTATAATTTTTCAAAGAAAATAGCATTTAAATCATTTTTTGAAATAATAAAAGAAAAAGGAAAATCGGCTCCCGACGTTGACCGCGGTGGTGACGATTTTGACCGACGATTACTCGCCGGTGGTGAGGTCTCCGGCGATGAGTTTGGGCTCTACAGACTCAGCACAACAAGGCGATGCTTCTGGGCTAGTTAATGAAGCGGTGGACTTAGCGGAGCAGGCTCGTCGTCGGCGATGGCGGCACAGCGGTGCGGCGACCCAGCGGTAGAGCTCACCAGAGCTTCCTCCGGTGCGGCTAACTCAGGTAACATGACCAGCTGACCAGACGGACGTGAAGTGTGAGCTAATTTGGCTAAAATACGATCCCAACAACCTCGGCTTCGCTCGCGGCGGCGCTGGCATGGCCGAGCTCATCGGCGACAAGCAGAGTGACAACGGCAAAGTGTCTCAAATACAGGTAAGGGTACGGGTGTGCTCAGAAGCTCACCTTGGAGCCAATGCACAGGAAGATGATGCCCAACAACGGCGGGGATGAGAGAGCGACGTGAGCAACGATGGCAGCGGCGGACTCCGGTGGCAAGGTCGGCGTCCCGGTGATCCCTGTGCACCAACGGACTCTCAAAGGTGCACATAAGGAGCAGGAGAAGACGAAGAACATGATGGGGAGGTTAAAGAGAATAAATAACTGCCCTGGTGGCGGTGGCCGGCGAAAAAGCTCACGGCGGCTCGGCGACCGACCACGAGGAAGATGACGGCGTGCGGGTGCTACGGGCGACGAGGGCGGGCACTAGCTGGCTCAGAAGAAACACAAGGTTGAGGCAAAGCTTCTAGCAAGAACAATCAAGCAGCGGTGGATCGACGGTGGTGAATTTTGACGGCGGAGGATGGTCGTCGGCGGCGGCAGAAGGAAAAGAAAGAAGACGACGACGGCGGCCACGCCTATATATAGGGCAGGGTGGAGGTGTGAGCTGGTGACACGCGGCGATGAAGCTTCGCGCAAGGTGGCGAGCTGGCGGCTGCGACACACCGGTATGGCGCCGGTGGACGGCGGCGCGGCTTGAGAAGCCGGCCATGGCGGCCACCCATAGGTTTCGATACTGTTCAAGTAAATTATAGAAATGCCATTCGTCGAAAATAACAAATTACTCCAAAATTTATTTAGGAACTTGAAAATCTCAAAAAATATCTTTTGCATAATTTTCAAGAGCTACACTTTTCATTTAATAAACATTTTGAAATTCTGCTTAGTTTTTGAAATATGAATTGAAATTCAAAAGGGCAATAAAACCCTAAAAATAAACATTTGAAATTACTTTTGATTTTTCAATAAAACTTGAAAATCTTCAAAACTATGAAATGTTTAACTTTACAAACCAAACATGTTTCATATATAATGTTTTTCTCAAATTATACATAAATTTTGAATTATGCTCTTAAAATCAAAAGGGGACAAATGTTGGAAAACTATATTTTCAAATTTATTTGAAATTCTTTTTGAAAACTTGAAAAACTTTGAATACCAACTTTGTAGCTCTTGTCAATATCTACAAACTATCTTTTTAGATTATCTCCAAATTCCTTATATATTTTGAATTATAGAAAAGGGGACAAAACCAGGTTTTGAAATAAAGGGTTTTTTTGAAACCTAACTCAAATTCGATTTGGTTTCTAAATTAATTTGTTGGTCATTAGTGATCACAAACATCATCCAAGGAAATTTTTAGGTCAATGACCCAATGACACCCTTGGTTGACCAAGTTGACTTTTGAAAAATATTTTTATAGCTTTCCAATTTGAATTTAAATTTAAATTTCAAGACTATCCAAATTCAACCTCAATATGGAAATCATTTTTAGGGTTGGACTTAGATTTATACACTATGCTTGACACTAGTGTAAACACGGTTTACACCTCAAGTACATAGAATATAAACTAAGTATTTGAGATGACATTCGAAAGTAGGGTTTTATAATTTCATGCGACAAAACATTCCAGAAACACAATCAACCTATGAAATGTAAACTTGTTTTAGTTAATGCACATCAAGATTGACTTAAACATGAATGCTTTGCAATGCATATGATGACATGGCATGTTTTAGTTAATATAACACCAGAGGTGTTACACCTGAAGCCAATGCTTCGGGCGCACCCCGATTACATGCCCGGTGTAGGCGGGCAGCAGGCCGTCATCGTTGCGGATGTAGAACCACCTGGACTGCCAACAGCCATGGTTGGTGGACAAGCCCGTCCCGATGTAGAGCTCGGACCTCTTTTGCACCAGGCTGCAGCTGCCCATTCGAACGATCCTCCTCTTCCCATCCTAGATCCACTTGGTGTAGTGCTCGCCCTTGAAGAGGTGGAGCCATAGCTCCCAATGTGGCTCCATACCCAAGTACCCCTCGCAGAGCATGGAGAATATCGCCGCGTTGGAGATGGCGTTGGGGTAAGGTGCTGGAGCTCGACCTCGTAGAAGTGGAGCAGCGCGCACATGAAG
Organism: Bothriochloa decipiens; assembly: GCA_023333625.1. Lineage (NCBI taxonomy): Eukaryota > Viridiplantae > Streptophyta > Magnoliopsida > Poales > Poaceae > Bothriochloa > Bothriochloa decipiens. The sequence goes on from CM041642.1 coordinate 23,291,600, forward strand.
CGGCTTGGCGCCAAGCCAAGTCCCAGCTGGAGAAACTTGACGAAGCTCACCACGTAGCCCTCCGGTGGCTGCAGCTGCGGCTCTCGATGCTCCCTCAGCGGCACCTGCCACTCCGCCCACTTGGCCAAAGTGAGGGGGCAGAGGAGTCCCTCGTCTACCAGCTTCTCCAACTCGCACTGCGACACATCGGAACGTGGCCAGGCCTCTAGAGGACGAAACGTGGGCGCCATAGATGCAGCACAAAATTTGCTCGGTGGACAGGCAACCGGGAAGATTCCCAATCCCGATTTCTCTCTCACCAACTCTTCTTCTCTAGCACTGGCAGGCGAGGATGCGGGCGTTCTGGCGGTAGCATCCTGGGTATTTGATACCGGATCGGTTGCTCATATTTGCAATACGATGCAGGGAATGATAAGAAGTAGAAGCGTTGAAAAGGGAGAGGTTGACTTCCGCGTGGGCAATAATGCAAGAGTTGCTGCGCTGAACGTCGGGACGATGCAACTTCACCTACCATCAGGATTTATTATGGAATTGAATAATTGTTATTTTGTTCCTAGCTTAAGTCGAAACATTGTATCACCTTCATGTTTGATGAAGGATGGTTATTCTTTTGTGAGTAAAGACAATGGTTGTGTGATCTCCAAGAATAACATGTTTGTGGCTTTTGCATCCATTGTGAATGGGTTATTTATTTTAAATCTTGATGTTTCACCTGTCTGTAATGTTAGTGCTAAACGGCCTCGGCTTAATGAGTTAAGTCCTACCTATATGTGGCATTGTCGTTTGGGTCATATAAGTGAGAATCGCATGAAGAGGCTCCATGATGATGGTCTTCTAACTTCGTTTGATTTTGAATCATACGAGATATGTGAGGCTTGCATGCTAGGCAAGATGACCAAGATGCCATTCAAAGGATTTCCTGAGAGGGCGTCTGACTTGTTGGAACTTGTACATACTGATGTATGTGGACCAATGAGCACGACAGCTAGAGGTGGATTTCAATACTTCATAACTTTTATTGATGACTTTAGTAGATATGGATATGTCTACCTAATAAAGCATAAGTCTGAAACATTTGAAAAGTTCAAAGAATTTTAGAATGAAGTAGAGAATCAACATGGCAAGAAGATTAAGGCCTTGTGATCTGATCGTGGAGGCGAATATCTAAGTCACGAGTTTAGCAATCATCTTAAGAGTTGTGGAATTATTCCACAGCTTACGCCACCCGGAACGCCTCAGAGAAACGGCGTGTCTGAGCGACGTAATCGGACCTTGTTGGACATGGTTCGGTCTATGATGAGCCAGCCGGACCTACCTTTATCGTTTTAGGGATACGCTCTAGAAACAAGCGCTTTCACATTGAATAGGGTACCATCTAAGTCCGTAGTTAAGACACCATATGAGATGTGGACTGGTAAGAGTCCCAGTTTATCTTTTCTGAAAATTTGGGGTTATGAAGTTTATGTCAAACGACTTATATTAGATAAACTAACACCCAAAATCGGACAAGTGCTTTTTCGTGGGATATCCGAAGGAAACTTTAGGGTATTATGTCTATAACCGGTCAGAGGGCAAAGTGTTTGTTACTCGAAATGGTGTTTTCTTAGAGAAAGAGTTTCTCAAAAGAGAAAAGAATGGACAAAAGGTGTATCTTGAAGAAGTTCAAGATGAGCCAGTAGGGACTGACTCTACGAGTGATGCTAATGTAGGAGATCAAGTTGAGACACCCGTAGCAGTGGAGACACCACCACAACCATAAAGATCAGCAAGACTTCATGCATTGCATGGGGATTTGTTATTGTTAGACGATGACGAACCTACGGATTATGCGAAAGCTATGATGGATCCAGATTTTAAGAAATGGCAAAGTGCCATGAGATCCGAGATAGATTCCATGGGAGACAATCAAGTTTGGAACTTGGTTGACCCGCCTGATGGGGTTAGACCCATAAAGAGCAAATGGATCTTTAAGAAGAAGAAGGATATGGATGGAAATGTTCGCGTCTATAAAGCTCGGCTTGTCGCAAAGGGTTTTCGGCAAGTTCAAGGGGTTGACTATGACGAGACGTTCTCACCGGTAGCGATGCTTAAATCTATCCGGATCATTCTAGCAATTGCTGCATATTTTGATTATGAGATATGGCAGATGGATGTTAAAACAGCCTTTCTAAATGGATATTTGGAAGATGACGTGTATATGATACAGCCCAAAGGTTTTGTTGATCCTAAAAATGCTGGAAAAATATGCAAGCTTAAGAAATCCATTTATGGGTTAAAGCAAGCATCTCGAAGTTGGAATCTTCGTTTTGATGAAGTCATCAAAGGGTTTGGCTTCCGTCAGAATGAAGAAGAACCTTATGTTTACAAGAAGGAAAGTGGGAGCGCTGTTGTGTTTCTGATCTTGTATGTGGATTACATACTAATGATTGGGAATGATATTCCTATGTTGCAATCTATAAAGACTTCATTGAATAATAGTTTTCTATGAAGGATTTAGGAGAAGCGGCATACATTTTGGGAATTAAGATCTATAGAGATAGGTCGAGAAGGCTAATAGGATTAAGCCAAGACACGTACATTGACAAGGTGTTGAAACGGTTCAACATGGAACAGTCCAAGAAAGGGTTCTTGCCTATGTCACATGGTATGCGCTTTAGTGACAAGCAGTGTCCTTCATCAGATGAAGAGCACAACCGCATGAGTAAGGTTCCATATGCTTCGGCCGTTGGTTCCATCATGTATGCCATGATATGTACTCACCCAGTGTCTCATTTGCTCTAAGTGTTGCGAGCAGGTATCAAGCCAATCCTGGTGAGAGTCACTGGACGTTGGTTAAAAACATTCTTAAGTACTTACGAAGGACTAAGGATGTGTTCCTAATCTATGGAGGTAAGGAGGAGCTCGTTGTAAACGGTTACACCGATGCTAGCTTTCAAACCGACGAGGATGATTCACTATCTCAATCAGGTTTTGTGTTCACAATAAATGGTGGTGCAGTTACCTGGAAAAGTTCCAAGCAGGAGACGGTGTCTGATTCTATAGCAGAAGCCGAGTACATTGCAGCTTCTGGCACTGCAAAGGAAGGTGTTTGGTTGAGGAGGTTCCTCATTGAACTTGGTGTGTTTCCGAATGCGTCGGGCCCATTGAATTTACATTGTGATAACAATGGGGCGATTGCACAGGCTAAGCAGCCTAGGGATCACCAGAAGAACAAACATGTACTCCGGAAGTTCCATCTCATTCGAGAGTTTGTGAAACGAGAAGAGATCAAATTGTGCAAAATACATACGGATTTGAATGTAGCGGATCCTTTGACAAAGGCTCTTCCATAGCCTAAGCATGAGGCGCACATGAGGTCTATGGGGATTAGACATCTTAGAGATTAACTCTAGTGCAAGTGGGAGACTGTTGGGAATATGCTCTAGAGGTAATCATAGAGATGATGATAGTCCAGTTGTATCTATGACATGCATTAAGTGTTCATTGAATATCCATTATAGACAACTTGTGTTGATTGGCAATTATGTGAATTATTTGTGGAACTCAATTACTTGAATGGTTATTCTAAAGTTGTCCCAGGTCAGCGTTCTTGTGAGAACACACTTGAATATTAGACCAGCATATGTATTAGTTGATGGCTATGTTTCACAAGTCATTGACATGGAGATGTCAAACTAATAATGTGGGCACATGTGAGACATGTAGGTTGGACTGACCCGACATGAGAAAGTCTCTATTCACGTCATATATGTTATGTCCTTAGACCTGAGATTGTGGTATGTACTCAAGATGTGAAATGACCTACTTAGGGACTATCAAATGCTACTCCGTAACTGGGTAGTTATAAAGGTGGTCTTCGGGTGGTCGAGAAGCATGCTATGAGACATAGACAATCAAGATGGAATTTGCCCCTCTCTACGCGAGAGAGATATCACTGGATCACTCAAGTGATTGGATCAACAAATGCATGGCCGTGCTTGGGTTAAGTGTTAACCCACGAGTTGAACCATATATCGAGTGGCAAAGGGAATAACTTGTATGTGGTCGTAGTGGTTCGTCTGATATGATCTTTGCGTGCACATAAGAGTTGTCACGCCTTGCTAGAGGCCGCTGTCAACTATTGGGCGAGTAGGAGTACTCGGCCCATGTCAATGTGTGCGTGAACCCATAGGGTCGCACGCTTAAGGGGCTAGAAGCCTAATTCGGGTTGGACCCGAATTAGACAAGGCTTAGGGTTACTAATGGGCCTCCAACTCGTGAGCTCATTGGGGACGCCTATATAAGCAAGGGGAAGGGGCACGGCCAGGAGGTTACACGCCTTTGACAGCCGTCGTCGCCCTCCCCACGCTCGCGTCTTCTGCTTCTCGCGGATCTAGCAGTCCGAAGGCGCATCGCTTCTTCCCTGCACGTGTGGGATTCCTTGGAGGTGCTGCATCTGGAGCACTGGGACGAACCACATGAAGGGGTTGACGTGACGGACGACCACGCAACTGCACTGCCTACTGCGACGCGTACGACTACATCGAGTCATCTTCCGCTGCACCTGCGCGTCTAGTGGTAATCTCGTAACCTGTAACTAGCAGTAGATCCTGGTTTATGAGATAGAAAAGTTTTGTTTTCTGACTAGCGTAGCACCCTCATAACCCTACAGAAGCTTAGCTCGAGAACGAACCCTCGAGACCCCCTCGGGCGTGTCCAAGGCAAAACGAAAGGATTACTATGGAATCCCCATAGAGGGAGGCATCGAGCCGCCGAGTCCTACCGAATGGAACCGGTATTCGTGTATCCCCATGTTTGCATCAATGAGAACGCTTCAGGGCCATCAGTTGACCCCCATCGAATGGGGCATGAGCTCTCACTTGGATCCCCCGTTATCAGCTCACAGAGAACACCGAGACTCACCCATCGGGGGTAGTACAGTGCTTCTGACCTCACATCCAATCGAAAGAACTTGTGAAACGGACGCCCAAGACTAGCGATGCCCTAAGCCGAACAAGGCTCGGGGGCTCAACGAGGCTCGAATGCACCCGGGGCTCGACAACTCGAGACACCCCTCGACTAGGCGCCACGACTCCTGTTCATGTTATCCTAACCTTTCAGGAACGCCTGCTACACCCAATTGGATGAACACCTTTCGACAAAAGACAAATAAAGCCCTCAGAGGAGTCTCCCCACTCCTCTGAGGCCTCGGGGGCTACCCCCGAAGGGTACGCTCGCGCACACCCTCCGAAAAATTACGGTCGACATCTCGGTCTCGATTCAAGAACCCCGCATGATTACCAGCACTCACGCGGGGGCTCTGGGGCTACTGTCGGGTACTAGAATAAGGGGTACCGTTATCCATCGACTAAAAAGGATCAACCCCATCAAAACCACCATCATTTACTCCCCAGCCCAAAGTACATAAGATGTCAGGTCCAAGTATCAAACTACGACTGGGCCGCCCCACGGACGGGTCTCGATGGTCCAGGCTAGTATCTACTCGACGGGACCCCCTTGACTCGAGGCAGTCTACTCGAGGGGACGACCGACCCCCTCGAGTGACGAAAGTTTGCACGGGCGAACGAGCGCCCACCGAGTACCACGCGCCCCCTCGACCGGCCTACTTTCTGTACAACGCTCAAAGCATTCAATGCGTTTCACCTGCCCCCACCTAACCTCATGGCAACAGCCATGGTAACAGTGGACAGTACACCGGTCAAATCCACCTTTTACCGCCCATATCCAGAAAACCGGTGAATCGTACTGCACTGTGACACCATACCACGCACTGTGCCCCGCTTGGCACCCCTCGAGACGCATTTGTCAACATAAATCCCGCATTTCCCGGGGCCGTTCCTATCCGTTTCGGTCTCGACCCCCACGGGCACCCCTCGACTGAGCCCCTAGCCAGTTTCGGTCAGGCTACGACGACTCCACCACGTCATCTACGGCAAGTCGTACCTCTCAACAGGAGAACACGACTTTCGCCATGCCGCTGAGGCACGACAGCGTCATCATCAAGACCGGTCAGCCATCGACTCCGCTGAGACACCGCGGGATGGCAAGACGTGTTGCTACAGAGCCCAACCTCGCTTCGACGCACGTCGCTACAGTCTCCCGGACATGATCGGCATCAACCCTCAACGTCACCACCTACGCCAGCCCTACAAGCACCATTTCTAGGGTTACTATGTACACCCGTACCCCTCCTTGGCCTATAAAAGGAGGCACCGGGCTAGTGTAGAAGGGGGATGAGGAGGAGAGCGACCAAAAAGGTTGTATTCTTTTCATTTCCCCTTATCTCTCGATTTCAAAAAGGTCATAAATAGTAGTTGACAAGCAACTCAATTTTTTTTTATTTTTTCTTCAACTCTCAATTTGGAAAGGTTGTCATTTCTTTTGCGATTAATTTGGAAAGGTTGTCAGAGACGATCAAAGTTGACCCTTCAATATGCGGCTATTGTTCCTATTCTGCATTTCGAATTTCGAACATGGATTGAATTCTTTTTGGGAGAAATCTCAGTGCCGACGTGGCACTCCAGTGACGCGCTGCTCTTCTCCCATTGGTCCACCCGCGTGGCGGCCCTGTACGTGTATCAAGAATCAACCTTATGTGTAACTGACTAGCTGGTCCCACTACATTCACCCCACCCGTCATTGACAGATCCCGCATATACCCACAGCCTTTTCTGCCATCGCTCACTCGCCCGCTCCGTCCACCACCACTTGCCTCCTCGTCGACGATCTCGTAGCGGCGGCGCACATGGCGAGCGACGGCGCGGCGGCTACGCCGGCGAAGGTTACCCCAAAGAAGGCCAACCTCCTCGACCCGTACTCCATCAAGCACCTTCTCGACGAGACCATCTCCGAGGTACTACGCTTCACCCTAAACCCTAGCCCCCTCATCCCTCTCCTTCCTCTCACTGGGTTCCCCCAGATTTGTTATCTGACGAGGTGGTTTTCGTGATGCGGTCAGGTCGTGAAGAGCAAGGGCTACACCGAGGACACCCGGCTGGGCAACTGGAAGCTGGGGATCGGGGCCGCCGTGATCGCTGTCGCCCTCCTCGCGCAGTTTTACCCCAAGAAGTTCCCGCAGAACCGCGAGTTCCTCCTCGGCTGCATCGCACTATATCCTTTTCTTCACTGGGTTTGCCCTATCTTTTCGTTATGATGGCGAATTTCGACGCTAGATCTGATTTTGGTTGGGAATCGTGTGGAATTTTTGTTTGTTGCTGTTGATCCTTGACTTATATGGCTCGATACGTATGTGGTGTTGAATGTGGTGCTGCTGATCCTTAGCTACACCAAGGAGAAGGATGCCATCCTCTTCACGCACCCTCCTGCGGTTCGTCTCCATCTGAACTTGTTGCTCTTGAAATCCGACTTTCCAATTGTACCTGTTAATATGCAATATGTCTGTATCTGACTGAAATCAAATTCTTAGCTTCAGCTTGTGTATCTGCATATGTTAGATATATGCTTGATCATGTTTGGTACATTAGAACTTGTCTTGTATGTGTTCCTTCTTAAAATTCTGACTGAAGTGCTTGTGATTTAATCTAAACATAACCTGTCAAAGTTTGCCTCTTAAAGAATGTGTAATAATGTTATATTCAACCAAGTATTCATGTGGGGAATTCATTTGTCCTTTGAACATTTTTAAAAGTTTTCGCCTCGCAAACTCCTGGTGACCCAATTACTGCTATCTATTTTCAACTACCCTAGAAGTTTTTGGCCTTTGAAAGTTGTGATGTGTTTCCTATTCTTATGTTAGACATTTTGTTGACAATGGAGTGGCTTTTTTCTTATAATTGTTCATCAACTTGAGTTTTATTATTCATACCCATCTCTCAGGAAGCTATGCTCAAATGTGTAGTTTGCTTCCTAATTACTCAACTCATGCCTTTAATTTCTTTAGCACTCGATTCCAGTCAACAATGGTACACTACATGGAGTAGTTGTGATATGGAATGATAGACTATGCTGAGTTGTGTGCCTAAAAAAAAAAAGACTATGCTGAGTTGTGAAATTTTGGGTACTTGGTATCAGTTCTGCTTGAATGATAAATAACTACTTTGTTCAGTCTGTACAGATATTATTCAATGTATAAGAAATGAAACCTCATTGGATTGGCTAGTGTGTTTAGCTACAATATCACGTTGCAACGTTTCAAAAAAAAATTCATGTGTGTAGTATTGTAGTACACCTAAAGTTAAGTGTATTTTCAACAATTCAGTTTGAAATTCATCTTTGACGTTGAGATTAAAAAAACACAAGTGTCACTGTCTGCACATGATGAGCAGTGCCAGGTTGTCTGCTTGCCTGTTCTGTTTCTTGACATCTAGGCTGAATTTCAAACTGAATTGTTGCAAATATACTTAGATTTATGTGTCCTATATAGCATATACACCATGCTTTATGATTTTTTTGAAACATTGCAAAATGATATTTTAGCTAATGAGGGTGCCAACCCACCTGGGCATCAAATCTGCATTGATTTCAAATTTACTTTGATATCCAGCCCTTGTGATCACTAAAGCATATGTTTCAAAAGCATTGCATTGAAATTGATATGGTATTGAATGCCTTCCTTATTAGATATTGACACGATCTTATTTTGACTATGGAAAATTGTTATTGACAGTTCTGTGAGATGTCTGTTCTTGTGTGGTTCAGTATTTGTTTCCGACATGATGTCATTAGCTTTGCTAACTTATGGGTTTTCTCTCAGGGTTCTTTCAACAGCACTGGCCTAACAATTTCTTCTAAATTACCAAGATTCTCGGACATGTACACACTCACAATAGCAAGTGCAGATCCACAGTCTATCTCTGCAAACAAGCCAGTCCATTTCACTAAGAGCGTGACAAAGTGGTATGTTCCTGGTATTCTTCATTTCAGCAGAATTACATTTTTTTTTAGTCTCTGGCAGATGCTTCTCTTGTGAAAACCTGAATTATAGTGATGCATCACTTTTTAATTGAATTTATTTTATTTATTGAAATTCTTAAATGTCTACTATCCAAAGTGCAATAAACTTATACCCCTGACAACTTTAGGATTTCATGATTAGAATTCATGTGTGATGTACCTAAAACTCCTACATGGTTCCATAGCACCTAGTTAGTCAGCAAATATCAGGCATTGATGGAAAATTGTAATGGTAGCTTTGTTTGTCTTACACCATTCCATGAGAACCGTGCAAGCTTGAGTGCATATTGTTAACTTATTGTTCGAACTGTCAACAATGGCCTAATTTTCCTGAAATGCAGTGTGTCAATTTTGCTCTAAATGTTATATATATGTCCTCATGACATGACTCATTTTCTTTTGTCCTGGATGTTCATTTGTTCACATTTAACAATATTCTTGTGCAGGTTTACAAAGGAAGGGGTTCTTGTGGAAGGGTTGTTCTGGAAGGATGTTGAGAAGCTGATTGATGACTATAACAGTGAGCGCAAGAGTAAATGAATTGGTAGTTCGTATCTCTAACCATATGGGGAGATACTGGCTGTCTAGAGAAATCCCTTAAAGCTTAGCTTAATCTAAACAGACATTTTTGCTATACTGTACTGGTTGACCAGTGAATGAATGCTGTTCTAGACATAAACCTGGTTCCCAGCTTCTGTCGTGTCCATAGCTATCTGTTCACCCTGTATATCCAACAAACGTGGTCCGGGCTTGCAACCTCTTCGTTCTGGTGCTTCCTTATGCCGGAGCAGTTTTTGAAGAGAAATGAATCGAATCACCTTATTTCGTTACCGTTGTCACTTATGCAGCGTGTAAGCAATTACATATTTCGGAATAGCTTAGAGCACAAACCTTCATGGCTAAAGATCATGTCGCTGACTATACTGACACACTTGTATTTTTGAACACTCGCAGCACGTACATTATTTAATTATTGTGCTTTAAGAAACAAGAAAAGCCGCTCAAAGGCTTGGAGAACTCAAACTGCTTCTCAAAGCGTGGCCCTAAAAAGTTTGGTATTTGCTGTACACGGAGTTTCAAAACGCTTCTTGTAACCCAGGGATCTGGTCAAAATGTTCGTTGTTGACCAAGGAACTCTCTAGCCTTTCCACATTGGAAGATCAGTACCGATCTGAATGAGTAACGATAGCCTCCACCCGATCTATTGATGCATGCAACTTTCCATAGTTCATACTGAAGGCTGGTTCTCCTGTGCCAACAGCCCTGTGTAGAGCAGATATGTCAATAACAGTGTTCTTGAGTTCAAATTGTGCTCATGCAGTAAGTTTCAATGGATCCCGTTCGAATGCTTCTAATAATTATAAGCAATTTAAGTAGTGTTAGTGCTGATTCAGACTTACCCATGAATCTCAGGTAGGACATATTCTGCTTTCCATCCAATCCTCAAATCAAACCCTGGGAACAAGCTGAGTTTTGACTTGTTTCTTATCTGAGAGATACCGTCTCCCCCCAGGCAAGTAGAAAGCTTCCACTTCCATCCAGTTGCATTCAGATGATAGTTGTGGCCAATACCAACCTGTGAACCATTGCTGTAAATCTCATGCACAATCAAAGCCACAGCAAATTTCTCCACATCAAAATGAACTTCAATCGGAGCATTTAATTTTAACTCATTACCATTTCTGAGTTCTACCATGTTGATTATCAGATAATGTCAACTAATCTATCTTAACATGTTTATGGCATATTGGCATCTATATTGGACACAGATGATTATAGCACACCTTTTAAATGTGACTAAGCACGCAATCCTTAATCATCAAATCACACACATATGGAAGACTGGCATATCAACTAAATTTCCACCATGGAAACGTTTAAATCACAAAAGAGAAATGTATTAGACATCTATTCATCATTTGGGTAGATTCATACTTCATGAAATTAGTAGGTGTTAACACATTATTCTCACTTCTTGCAGTAAAACTTCATATATTCCAAGGAACATTTCCTAAAGCAGAATTAGTAGCTTATAATTTGTACAGCAGTGGTTATCCTTAGCTGGGGTGTAAAGAGATATTTGCTTGGATCAACATTGTTTATCCTATCAGAGCAGCAAATAAATAAGATTAAGGCTTTTACCAGTCTCAACCTTTTTATTTCTAACTTGAACTTGCATTATGCACTAAGTTAAGCGTCAAATACATAATTTGTAGTCACACAATCACGTCAAGCAATTATTCAGATAACACAGATGGGTGCACCATTCGATGCATGTTTCGTGGACAATATCAAATTATCTTGCAGTTGTGGTTTTCCAAGTACAAAAGTTAATTGCTGTCCCAAAAACACTATTACAGCTAACAGGATTCTGCACAAGAAAAGAACCTGCAGATTTAGATACTTTGTGACTGGTATCTTCTTGGAAAGCAGCTGTATGTCGCCACTGATGGGCTTGTACTGGAATTTCCATTTCCGGTCATAGTCTAGAGGCTTCAGTACTACCTTTGCTTCAAAGTCATTCACCTCAAGATTGTAGAACTGCAAAGACAAAATATCATTAAATTTGACATTATGAAGCAGCAGAAACGATTAACCACAGCACAGATTAGTAACAACCACTATGGGTACGTAGCCCTATGATTTCTGCTACATCGATAAGATTTCATCAAGTGGAGATAGTCCCTGCGTAGAGGAGGCAAGCTATGAAAGCACTTATTTCGAATGCGCAATCATGGGTAGGATTTAGCATTTCCGAACCCAAAGAGCCTATGGGAAAATCAATTTCATTATCAGAAAGGGAAATGATTGGGGGCAATGGACAAACGAATCTACGAGTGACGGAAATTCGCATCCAGCACTCTAGGGTTTATGGCGAGGTTTAGAATTTGGTATGAGTCCTTCAGATGAGACCTCGAGGTTGACGCCGACGCGGAGGCCCTGGAGCTCCTTGCGGAACTTGAAGTGCAGCTCGGCCGGCACCACGTTGATCTTGTACAGGTCGTCCAGCGTCGTCGGCCCCTCCCCGACCCCGCCCTCCACCCCACCGCCGCTTCCGGAGCTCGAGGCCATCGTGTGTGAGAGAGAGGCACCCCCTTTTCTGTCGTTGGTGGATTTAGGCGGCGCAGCGAGTGAAAGGCAAGCCGCTCGGGGTCGGGGGCGATGGAACACAGCGGCCCGCCGCCGGCCGTAACCTGGTGATGTGTCGGTTTTTCAGCTCACACCCTCAAATCATCAGATACTGCATTCGGGGACGTTGCGCTCCCTAGAAATGTGAGCAAATATATACCTTTTGTGGATTTGTTTCACCAAAGTAATAATTTATAAAATTGATGAAATTGTCACTTTTTGGACGTTTGAAATAGACTCGTCCAGGAAAATTTAAGACTAAATCTGAAGATAAATTTAATGAACCTATTCAGTTGGTCTCCTCTTAGTCTTAGTGTTGTTGCTCTTCAATTCCACTATTGTTATGATATTTTGTCTTCAGGTCTAAACAGTTAGCTTTAAGTGCAAACAAATAGACTCAATACTTTTATCTCGCAAAATGATTTTATCTGATATAACAACGACTTTTTTCTATATTAAGCTTTCTAAAGACATCTCCACTGAGACTGCAAACTATGATCCTACGTGAGAGTCGATTCAAGTTTTGGAGAGCATCAAATCATCAAGGCGAGAGACCAAGGAAAACAATCAAATCCAATCTCATAGCAAATAAATAAGTGACTCGCTCCATAGCCTCCCAAGCTTTTATCCACGCTAGTACTGTTGACGATCATAGTGTTGCATATGTCTCATAACTCTAAATCTCACCATTTATGGATGAAGTTTTGAAGAAGGGCCACACATCGAATGGAGAGCAATGGCGAAGCTTATGGATCCATCCTTTTGGTGAGGGACCATAAACGACATAGGATCGTAGCAAACAAGATCATAAAAGTGATCAAAGACTCAACATTTCAAGGCGCTTTCTTGTAAAAAACGTTTCAATGCGCTTCTCATTAGGTCAGACCGCCATACATTGTTTGAATTTGATCCTGCTCCTCTGTAAGAGCTACTAACTTGCCAAACCCAGAAGAAGACACTGATTTGATTTAATAGTAGGACCAGTGGAGATTGATAATAATAGCTTGGTTGGAACACCAAGTTACACAGAGACATGGCTCAGATTATGTAAATAGTTAGAGATAGTTAGGTCAGACTTAAAAAAAATTATTTACTCAAAATTATGCCATCACTTCTCGTATTTGGACTTTGTATTAAAAAGCACGTATTTTTAAGGGAATATTTGGTAACACTTCGCTCTACGTTTTTTTAGCTACTAGGAAAATACCCGTGCGTTGCAACGGGATAAAAATAGTTCCATGATAGTGTAAATATGACGTGGTACACTCTACCAAAAAAAAACAATATTCCGAGAATGATGTTTGCAATGGCAACATCAGTTTTACATAAGTCAAGTCTCCATGGAGGATAAATAATTAGAATATAATGTGAATCAAAATAATTTAAAATAAAACTATTTTTGGAATAAGGCAGTTTGGTTACATAGATCATAAGGTAAAACCTAACATGTCTTCTAATATCTCTAAAACATGAATTACCACGAAGGAAACAACATGCTGCTACACTCCGGAGCTTTAAACCAGAGGAACTGAATAGACATGCTTGCATGGTTCAAGCTCTACTTTCCCTGAAACTGAACACCATCATCCGTATGCCAAATGTTTGCCAGCAACTGAATGAACCTGCAAGCATCTAAAATCTACTCTTATAATATTAAGAATTGAACATTTGTCAATTGGGACAAACCCAGAAATGATTCAACCATTCTTTGAAGGCTTCATCAAGGCACTCTGAAGATTTACAACACTCAGCTCCAGAATCAGTTGGCCCACAGGCAACTTGGTTTGCAATAAAAAAGAAAAATAATCCGCTTCCCTATGTGTTTATTTTGTAACTTGAAAATGTTGGTGATGTGCTCTCTGCTTTAGGATGAGTAGTATAGTAAGTAAAAGCCTTGCTGGGACTGCACAATGTTTGAGTCTGATATTTCCTACGAACAAAATAAGGAGATTCTTTGAGAAATTTTAGTCGTCCAATAACAAATGAGAACGCTGAAGTAGTAGCTATTAGTATCTCTCAAGCAATCCGATCCACCCTGGTGAAGCAATTGGCTATAGCACCAGGTTCTCTGAGTTAGGCATGCAGAGGATCATCTAGACAAGTGAGCCAATGACGACTTCTTGTTATCTAGATAAAACAAAATAATTTAGTTCTAATTTGGTATTATTTTAGTCTGGGAAATACCTATTGTTTGACAAGTATCTTAGTGACCAATGTCACAGCATCATTGGGCAATACCTATTGTTTGACAAATAATCAATTGTTGAGTACTTTCTGGTCCATCACAAAGCCATTAACAGGACTTGCTTAATGGATTGGATAACTTCAGAATAAACAAAGGAAATCACAATCTAGATGCTCCCATTCCTGTATCATTAGCACTTATATGAATAAACAGAAGATCAACGTGTGTCCGTGTATGTATGCTCCTTCACGGCTGACTAAGAAAGCAAAACATCTCATAGTTAGCGTCATTTACTCCATGCTCTCTACTCAATGGATTAAATCACTGGAGGCACATAATGATCTGTAATGAAATAAACAGAAATAGGGGGTATTTAGTGACTGAACAATGTTGACTGAGTTATAGCAACTCTGTGTTTCTGACTAACTGTGTGATACTCTGCAAAACATCAGCAAGTAAATGAAGTGAGCGAGCAGATCAACTAATAGCTTGTGAGGCCACTGAGTAAATGAAGTGTGCAGTAACATCCATTTTCAATTTGTACTATAGAAAATATAGAGCCAGCAGCTGCATCTGTTTTCAGTCTTGCTTCAGAACAAGTAGCAGCTGCTTTCAGTTTTTGCTATTGTTGGATTGCTACAGTTATATTCAGAGTCAATTTGAACATCAGGTTACAGATCTCATAAAATATATAGAGATAGAAGCTTCAACGGATATATAAGAATATTAGTAGGCTGCAAATTGAAATAAAGAGAATCTTAAAAAAAGAGCTACACCCCTTCAATGATTTTTTTCCTCAATGAACTGCCATCGATGGTGCCTTTCATCAAATCATAAATTTTGGTCCCAATTTTGACAGAGTAAGGATAGAACAACCTGCATGGCCTTCATATTGTCATGGTAGCAGGCATGCAGGTCATTCATAGGCTGGTGTCTTTTCTAATTAAAAAATGTTTCAATAAGGGTAGGACTGTAGTTTATTAGAACCTAAACTATGATTAAACAAACTCTGAATAGATACTTAGAAGTCATTTTTTGCACCTTTGAACATATACAAAATGGGTATGCAGGTGCAGCGTATGTTCTAGGGCAGCAGCTAGAAAATAAAAAAAATGAGAAGGTTCTGCATGTACTGAGCCATCACAGACAACAATCGATGGATACCGGTACAAGTCAAGAACTTAAGATTGATCCAACTTTCAGGAATTTTCCAAGTGCCATGACCTGAGACTCCCAGGATTTTGTTTTTTGAAATGCTGTTATGTTAGCTACGCTTTCACAAAACTTGTGATTAGATCAGTAATTCCGAGTCTAGCAACACAAATCAACTAAGGTTGCAAGTTTAAGAGACATTTCATCAAATGTCATGACTCATGAGAGCATCCCTCAGCAGTTGCATCGAGCAAGAAATTGAACACAGTCCGGAGGAGGGTTCAAACCTTCTGCCATTGGCTTGGTGTCCGGTGGCCGTACTTGCCGCCTCTGATAAAGGTCACGGACACCACCTGCAACAAGACGGCTCCCAGCCTCCCATGCATCAAAGATATCTTGCCGCTCTGGCAGCCCTGAAAATTGGAAACAAGAGGAGCATTTTCCACTGAGTAGATGTTAAAGAACCGATTGAAATGAGCATATAGTTTCTAAAATTTAGGTTGCGGCAATGGCACGACATTTTCCCCCAAAATTTCACCACGGCAACACCAAATCAATCAAATGTCGTGTTTTCACCTGAATTATCCTCTTCATCCTCCTTGGACGGGGTTGAGTGCGGCAAGCTCCCGTCGCACCTCCTCGAACACTGCGTCATCGAAGAGGGCAGCAGTCACGGCAGCTACCAGCTTTGCCGAGCGGTCACCCTGCCCCTCCCCGGTGCCCTCCTCTCGAGCGCGAGTGCGACAAGCGCCGCCGCTGGCCCGACCCGCCTTCGCGCGCCGTGGGCTACCGCCGCGCAGGCCCACCTGCCGCTGCCAAGCTCGCCGCCGTTCTGGCCGGAGGCCCACCCTCATTGCGTGAGCGCGAGCGCAAAGGGCTGCTGCCCCGTCGTCCTGGGCGTGTGGCGTGTAGCGGCGACGGACGAAGACCTGCCGATGGGCCGACCCGAGCGCCTGGCGTGTGGCGGCGGCGGAGGTGGCCTCAGCTCCTGCCGTGACGGAGCACGGTCGGTCCGAGCGCTTGGCGTGTGGCGGCGCGGAGGGCGGCGGCCGGAGGGAGGCGGCGTGGAGGGCTGCGGCCAGAGGGAGGCGCCATTCGTCCTCGCGGAGGGAGCGCCGACGCGATGGATGGGGGTGGCGGCGGAGGACGCCTGCCGCGGGAGGCCGGGAGCGGCGTTGAAAGCGGCTCCGCGCCGCGCCGGAGCCGGAGGACGCCCACCGAGTAGGGGCGGAGGCGGAGCCGAATCGAGGGGATTGGAGGGAGCTCGAGGTGCTGCTGCGAGGGCGCGACGAATGGGGGCGGCGGCGGCGCGACGTGCTGCTGCGGCTGTGGGGTGAGCGAGGGCGCGACGGATGGGGCTGCTGCGGCTTTGCCTTGCTGTGGCGGCGGCGGCGGCGGCTTTGGGGTCGGGACCGGGTAGTTTTCGAATCTAGAGCGAGGGAGCGCCGGGTAAGTTCACGCGGAGGCGAGGTGAAGTTGCCGGGGTGAACGATTCCTTTGGTAATTTTTAGGGGTAGAGAAATGGTTCCAGCTCACGCACTCTCTTCGAGAAAAAATATAAATTGTTCAATGTTGAAGTTTGTCGACCTTCTAAATCTCTTCGTGTGATGAATTGTATCCGGGCCTTGTGTAGTTCGCTCAAAAAATTATAATTTTTTCACTCTTTCTTCATCACATTAATATTTAGCTGCTTGTATAGAGCATTAAATATAGATAAAAAATAATTAATTACATAGTTTAGTTGAAAATCACGAGATGAATCTTTTAAACCTAGTTGATCCACGATCGGAAAGACGAAAGTAGCGCTATTCATCGGTTCATTTTTTTTCCACGATATAAACAAGCCCCGATATGAATACGTGATGTTTCAAAATAAGATTTCGTGTTTCCTGAAATTGAACTAGTTTCGCTTGTCGTTTTCGTAAGAAAAACCTCCGTATGAGAAAACCCTGCGCTTTCAGTCCATCTCCCTCCGTCCTGCGATGCGCATCACTGTGACGTCCATGCTGCCTCCCCGCATCCTGAGTCCATGACCGCCGCCGCCGCCGCCCCCTCCTCCACGCACACGCTCCGACACCACTTCCTCCGCATTCCCCGATGTTCCTCCGCCACGACACGCTACTCCTCCTCCGCCTCCGCCTACCTCCTCACCACCCCCTACTCCGCCTCCTCCACTACGCCGTCAGCCCCGAGCCCCACCCGCCGCCGCAACACCCGGCCCCGGCTCCGGCAGCGCCGCACGCCGCCGAGCTCTGGATCGCCAAGGCGCTCGCGTCAGCGGCCCTCCTTCGTCCGCACTGCCTCCCGGCCTTCCGCGGCCTCGAGCCCTCCCCGCTTGTTGCCGCGGCCGCAGTCGGGTTCGCGCCGTGCGCCGGGTCTGCCCTCTGCATCTTCTCCGCCCTGCACTCCCCGCCGCTCTCTTTGCCTCCTTCTGAGCAGTCCTACATCCACGTTATCGCGTTGCTGTGCCAGTCCGGTCGCCACAGGGACGCACTCAAGCTGTTCGACCAAATGACGGATCAGGCGGGGTACTTACCCGAAGCAGGGTTCTTCTCGTTCGTGGCCGGATCCTGCACCAATGCCGGACTTCTTGATGCTGCAGCGACTTTTCTCACAAAGGGCTCCCGGTTTGGTTGCCGCATTGAGCCGTATGCATATAACAACCTCTTGAACTCCTTGATTGCCCGTGGCTGTGCGCAGGATGCTATTGCTTTGTTTGAGAGATGGATTCAGGATGGGCTGTTTTCTCCCGATGGCTGGAGTTTTAATGTTGTCATTAAGGGGGTGTGTCGGGCGGGGAATTTCCAGAAGGCACTTGAGTTAGTTGATAGGATGACTGAGTTTGGGTGTTCTCCGGATACCATCACACACAATATTCTTGTTGATGGGCTATGCAGAGCGAAACAGGTGAACAAGGGCCATGAGGTATTGAGGAGGCTCCAGAGGGATGGTGTTTGCATGCCCAATGTTGTGACATACACCTCAGTAATATCAGGTTATTGTAAGGCTGGCAGGATGGAGGATGCATTGTCAGTATATAATGACATGCTTGAATCTGGAACAAGGCCCAACACTGTCACATACAATGCACTTATTAATGGATATGGAAAGGCTTGGGACATGGAATCTGCAGTGAGAATGTATCGGCAGCTGATTCTCCGTCGCTGCCCTCCTGATGTTGTGACATTTAGTTCATTGATTGATGGATATTGTCGGTGTGGACAGCTTGATGATGCCATGAGGGTTTGGAAGGAGATGGGTCAGCATCATATTCAACCAAATGTATACACTTTCTCGATCATAATACACTCACTTTGTAAGCAGAACAGATCAGCAGAAGCTCTTGTTTGGCTAAGGGAATTGAATATGCGAGCAGACATTGCTCCACAGGCATTTATATATAACCCGGTCATTGATATACTGTGCAAGGGAGGAAAGGTGGATGAAGCAAACTTGGTTGTAACAGACATGGAAAAGAAAGGGTGTCATCCTGACAAGTATACATATACTATTCTAATAATTGGGCACTGTATGAAGGGTAGGATACCAGAGGCAATCACCCTTTTCCACAAAATGGTGGAAAGTGGGTGTCGCCCTGACAAAATTACAGTTAATTCTTTTATTAGTTGTGTTTTGAAGGCTGGTATGCCTAATGAGGTTGATCAAATAATGCTTATTGCTTCAGGCCATGCTTCAGCTAGTCAGAAAGTTCCTTCTCAGCAGAGCCAAAGACAAGATACTTCAGTTTCTGTATAGTTCAACTGTGCTAAAATAAAGAATGTAGGGATGAGCAGCTGAGCTGTCTCATCTCAGATGCTCATTGCAGCATAGAACTGGGACTTCTCTAGATGAGAACAACAAGGCATGGTGAGTTTTCTTCTTCTTTTATCAGTTGCCTCCTGTGTGTACTAGATTGTTAATTTTCTGAACTATCTCTATCTCCATTCTAACTCAAAATTATCTAATTAATACTCTGGTTAGATTTAATAGCTTGACAACATGCTTAATACCCTCCCTACATTTAGTACATCACAAATATGGTAACAATAACATGTTTAGTCAGAGAAATGCTGAGTCTAATAGCCTGATTGGATTGTGGGCAAGATTTTACTACACTGGTCATAATGTGATCATTTCTAACCTAATAAAGACCTAACTGGCACCAGTCCTTAGTTTGTTAATCCCTTTGTCCATCAAAGAATGCACTTCTCAAACTTCGAGAAGTCAATGACTAAACTTATATGAAAAAGTACTAACACTCATGAGACAAAATAAATATCATTAGATTAGTTATAGAATATATTTTCATAATTAATTTATTTAGAGACCTAAATGATAATACTATTTACTATAAACTTGGTCAAAGTCGAGCTATTTTGACTAGCACGCTTCCCATAATTGCATTATTTTGTGGACAGAGGGAGTAACATACTTCGTCATGTAAATCCCTCATTCCCACGACAGTTTTATGTAATAAAGCATTACTGAAGATGGGATTGTGCTTCTATCTTAAACTTTTTGTTTTTGTTTTTTGTAGGACATTCATCTAAAGAAACTCAGGTGTGAATATTGAGATATTGGTTGCACCAAGGCTACCTAACTATAAAAAATAGCCAAACCAAGTTGATGCAGTGTAAGAATGATAAAGGTAAGCTATTTGGTGCACTGCGCATTCAGTGAAGTGATTTGCTGAGTCCCATGAAGAGGAGTCAAACAAGTGTTCATAGTGCTGCTCTGCTGCAGTGGGGCTACAAAACTTGCACACATGAATGCTGGACACGCTCCTGTAAACATTATATCCAAGCATATGCTCTGTCAGTCACTTTGGCCTTTTGCCAAGATTCAAGAGCAGTTACATTTGGGAGATTGTTAACTGGATAAGATTGAATTAGCAGATGAGAACCCATTGCTTGAAGAATTGGATGGAAGTATATTTACTCTCTAGCAGTGGTACTTCAGTTGTATTCTTTCTTTAGAAGCCTTGATGCTTGAAGAATTGGATGGAACTAATTTACTCTCTAGCAGAGGTACTTCATTTGTATTCTTCCTTCTTTTTGTATTGTTCATCCCCATATAGATTTTTTGTAGGAAAGAGTATGCAGTATGCACATTGTTGTGCATTCTTCATGTCTACACAAGCCTGACTATACAATTTTTGCTAGCTTATGTCTACTCAAGCTTGACTATACAGTTTTTTCCATTGCAATTGCAATTCTAAACCTGCCTTTAAGGTGCTGAGTATCCAGTTTCTAGTTTTCCAAACATGATCTACAGTCTGTCAAGGAGCTTAGCGGACTATCCTAGGAACTGGAATCATTAAGTCAAGGAAGGGCTTCTATTTCTTCATGAAAGTTGCACATTTGCTTCTCTACCAGGCCTCCAATATCACACTTTTCATCTGTTTGGGGGGATATAAGTTGGTTTCACAACTAAATTTAATTTTAAGTTGTTCAAATGAAGTCCAATTTTTAAGGCAGTAACATTCTTCATAATTTCAATTACTAAGTCAAGACATTTCTCATCATTTCTCCTTTTTCGCTGCTTAAGAGATATCACTTCATTGGACTTTTTAGACACCCACGATCCATGGCCATGGCCCAGTCAATCCAGATTCCTGGTGACTGCGGTACAATATACACATTTAGTTACTTTGTTCACAATTCATGAAAATTTCAATTATTGTGTATATTGAATTATATGAAGTACCAGATATGTAACATTGGAATAGGGATGCTCTATGCCGCTGTACATTTAGTCAGTAATTTTTTTTACGCCTCTCATCTGGGTACAGCTGTAGTGTCTTACCGTCTGTTACCGGAAGGTCCAGGGTTCGAGCCCCGGCCTCCGCACATTATGTGCGGGTATGGCTTGGCGCTGAAATCCCTTCCCCAGACCCCGCACAGCGCGGGAGCCTACGGCACTGGGTACGTCCTTTTCTCATCTGGGTACAGCTGTAGTACCTGCTCATGCTCAGACTCGCACCAACCCTACACACGCACACCGCACTCACACCATGCGTATTTAGTCTGTTTATTAAAAAGATAATTAAGTGGCAGCGAAAGTTAGGCTCATATCATCAGCTGGCCTCTGAATGTTATTCCATGTGGGTCATACAGTCATTATATTGTGCCAGCATGTGTCTGTTTCTTGCTTGAAGATGAAAGTAGTTGCAAGATCAGTGCTATTGAACATTTTTCTACTCTAACAAACAAGAGGAAATTCTCTAATTCATGCTATCAGCATCTGGTGGATTCTCCATGTATGTTGTCAAGAATTGCTATCACCCCAATGATGAAAGCTTGGTCATATCCTGACTGCACTTCCACATGGTAGAAGTCCTTGCCTCCTATCAGCTCTTTCATACCCATCTGCAGAACAGATACTATGTCTTAGATCTCGATCCTTGACACTCAAATGTTGGTGGCATGAATGTAGTGCTATCTGTAGACTTCTACACTTTCATATAAGTACTCGCATACACATGTACATAACAGGGTAGCACTATCTCTAGAGACAGGTTATACATTTTCTTAGCCAAAAAAATACACCATGTCTATTGACATGTAGAAATAGACTTTATTATTTTCTGGTCTCATGGAATAACTTCTGTTGATCATGACCTGGGATAAGCTTGTGTATTCCTTCAATTAGTGACAACAAAAGGAATCTGCAAATATAATGTACTACAAAAGCAGAGGTGTAGGATTATAAAGGCGCTGCATACCTGGGCTACTATTTTTCTGGTGCAATCAACTATTGTACAGTCTCTATCTGCAAAAGATCCACCAATTTCGAAATCCCAATTTTTGCAATTTCTCTTGGGTTCGATATGAATTCTAATCGGTGCACCTTGTGCTGTACATGATTTCGGATCAGTTAGGCTAAAAACCAACTTGTTTTTTCCTTGGTAATCCATGGAATATCCATTCCATTTGTTCCTTGTGCTTAGCGCCTGGACAATTCCTCCCTGCGGTGTAGAGTATTAATATGGCGGGCACACACACACCAAAAAAAAACATAAAATGAAGACATTGTAGGTCAAATATGTCATATGTGAAGCTATCTTTCCAGCATTTCTCAAGAAAAAGAAGTTTTGCATCCTTCTTGTTATTTTGTTCTCTAAGAGCTAGTCTTATTATCATAAATGGGAGCTGAAACAGAAAGGAATTCCCACATCTCCACAAAATTTAAGAGCTAGCCTGTCCAAGCAAAGTGTGAAATAATGTAAACCTCATAGGAATTAGATAAATTTAATAGAGATACAGCTATGGACCTATCAATTAACTTCCGTTCAAGTGAAACACCCAAAATCATGGAAAATCAGGAAATCATGCACCTTTGTCCAAGGGTTTTACTATTTTGCAGTTATGACCCGTTACCTTTTTAGAGATGAATAATATTTGTTCTCCTTCACTATCTTTGACCCTAAGCTCTCCCTTGGATCCAAGTATTCCACAACCATCTACGACGAATACAATGTTATGACTGAGGTCGGTAACAACAAAACCACCACCGTTCACTACAATAGGTCTCCTCCTTATCATCAGCATTGTTGGAGTGCCTGAGCAAAAAATCTTGCTAACTACAGGAATGCTCCTGTCCATTTTGCTTGTTGCTGCTCACAAATTGGAGGGAGAGAGAGAGAGAGCCTACTTGTATCTGAACCCCTATTTCTGTTTGTCTACCTTGCCTCTAGCAAGTTCTCTGGCCAGCAGGCGAGTACTTATATTGGAGCAATGGATGATTGTGTCAAACAAGACAGTCTCCCAAGCTAAGAAGCAACGAGGAGAGTTCAGTAGGTTGGTGTGGTTCAAGAGTCTACAATGGAAAGTCACTGCAGGAACCTTTTCTTGCAAGTTGGACAAAAGCCCTGCATAAAGTAATTCCAGAAAAAATTGTTCTGGTTGAATATAGTTTTGTCTAACTTTCATAAAGCAGCATCTGTCTGGTGGCCTTGCTCAGAAGTTTCTCCTTGCTCATTTGTATCTATCTCTGCTTCTTATGCACATTCTAACTGATTTCATTGAGGTTGCAACCATTTTTTAATTTTTATTATTTTCATCTCAAGCTGCTTGTAATGTCTAAGATATGGAGCACATGGCATTTTGAGATGATAACAATTTTAGCAGAACATATAACATTTGTCACTGGTACTGTTTCTTATATTACATATACTTTTGTCTTAATGAAGTTAGCATTGTGTTATCCATCCATGCGCATGAACACATTCTCTCTACATGCTACTATTGTTTGTAACCTAGGTGATCAATAACTTATTTTTTTTCTGTTTAACTAATAAGCTTTCATATTGCGGATGAATTCATAAAAATGTTCTGTTCAGCAATTGAACATATGTCATCATAATTGGCAATATAAAGCATTACATATGCAGCAAACATGTTGATTAGCATGGAAGCAGTTATATGGTTGTGTGATGAGCTGAAAGAAAAGACGACATTGGAGGAAAGGTATTGAGAAAAGGTCACCTGATTTTGCTAACCTTTCCAATTTGGCAAAGTGTGTTTGATCAAGCTACTAACCTATTCAAGGAAAAATACCAAGGTGCCAAATGAAACAGGTAAAGAATAGTTTTACCAACAGCGAAATGGAGGCTTGGCATCTTGTTAGCATTTCATATGGTAGGTGCCTATTGTATTCCTGTAATTTGCGTGTTTCATGAGAGTTTGTCTCCTTTTGATCTGCCCATTTGAGTGCAACTATTATAAACTTTAAGTTTTTTTTGATAATGATTATGAACTTTAAGTGTGCAAGCAATTTGAATTCTGAAAATTTTACTGAACCTAGACTTAGTTTATTTTTGTTTTTGTTTTTGTCATTCCAGATTCCACTAGTTAGTTTAGTTTGTTTAGAGCAAAGTTTTAGCTTATTGTTGTTTGCAACTATCATATCCTTTCCCTTTTTCTTTTCTTTGTTCTAAAGACCGACATCTGTTGATGGCCCCCGTCCCCCTTTCATGCAATCAATGATGCTGGCTGGATGTGCTGAATCTTAGGATCCTTGATTTCTGCGGCACTTTGCAAGAAAAAGAGTGTGCGACCTATTCTTAATGCGAATATCATTTGTGTTGAAAAGGATTGGCCGTGTTCTGCCACTGGTGTTTTCTGGTGGTCTGTTAAGGCTTTCCTTTCTGAGGCTTAGAAAAATCCTTGACTTTCCAATATTCTTGTCCTTGGTGATTAGTGGCGGACTATTATTGGGATTTTGCAAAAAAGTAAATGGCAGGATTTTGCAAAAAAGTAAATGTCAATTATTCTTTCTTGTAAACCCAGCTACTACTGGCACACCAATTCTGGAATTTTTCTCTGTGCCAAGCTGCATGGCCTCAATATTCTGACTTGGTTATTATGTTGTTGCCGAACAGTCAAGCAAGCATTAGCTAGAGCCGTGGGCTTTTGTTGCAACCTCTAATATAGCTTTGGTACAGGATGCCTAACCTAAAGGATTCTCTTGCCTAACCCAACTGTTCATCTGTGGCCAGGGAAAGTCGAATGGTAGCATTGTGGGACATCGTCAATCATTTTCTGGCAAGCAAAAGTCTTGGGCAGTTAACAAGGGGATATGTTCACGTTTCATCTGTGGCCAGGGAAAGTTGAAACCTTAGCGTTATGGGACATCGTCAAACATTTCTGGCAAGCGAAGTCTTGGGCAGTTAACAAGGGTGTGTTGACATGTTCACTGGCCGCAAGAGGAATTGCCGGTGAGCTCTTCCCATCCCACTGAACCTTTGGGACTAAGCAATCACCTGCTAAAGGAAACCTTGAATTCTTCATCATATGTCTCTCTGCGGTTTTCTGTGGCTGGGAGCCGTGAGCCCGTGAGCAAAACTTTCCTTCTTTCTTGACCTGTGGTAGATGGAGCTACTATTCGCCGCAGCGAAAATGCTGGTCACAGATGCAAAGTGGACGGAAGATTCACAATGTTTCGGTGGAGACTTGGGAGTAACCACCTTCTAGCTTTCTGGTTAAATCGTCAAGACCTTTTGATTACATAAACGATGTACGATGATTGATGCCATAAACGATGTATGATGATTGATGCTCGGAGAAATGGGTGGCTGGGCGCGTGAGCTGCAATAGTTTTGTTGGGCGAGGTCGTATCGGTGACCATCGGACCGTGCGTGCATTTGTGGGGATTTATGGACGCGAAGCGAGGACCTACCACGGCGTTTGGCAGTGGATTCGCGGCGGCTAGGAGCCTAGGACTAGGAGAGGATTCTGGTCTCCGGAATTTCTGTAAATAGTTCTTTCTTTTTCAACTGCACCTCGTTTGGATGTTTGTTTTAGCATGGATACTCGTCGATTTGGACAACTGGTGGCGTACGTACGTCGCAGAATTTTTTTCCCCTTTGCGTGCGTGCATTGGAGTTTCCTCGGCGGAGACGAGTGTCTTGAGGCTTGAGCGGAGTACCGGACCAGTAATGCTGGTGCCTTTTATTGGTCACTGTCGCTTGCAAACTCGAATGAGTAGGAGATCGGTGACTTGCTGGTAGGCGCCCGGTATGTCCAACAGGACCAGACGTCCAAACCAACACGTGACTCAGCTCGTCCAAACCAAACTATTTGACGAAATACCTCCAAGGCAGGCTGCTCAGTGAACATGTATTGCTCGCGTCCTTAACTCCTTGGTGAGTCGCCTCGCCTTAATGCACACAAAGCAACGATGACAAAGTCCCACCGTCCCAACCCCCCTAGGTCTTGTTTAGATCCCTAGAATTAGGGTTGGAATTTCTGTAGCGAAATTCGTGTAGTATTTTATTTGTATTTGGTAAAAATTATGTAAACTTTGACTAAGTAGACTTAAAATGTTCGTCCCGTAAAGTACAACAAAACTGTATAATTAGTTTTTAATTTCATCTATATTTAGTACTCCATGCATGTACCGGTATTTTGATGTGACGAGGAATAGGAATTCTGCATAGTAAAATTTGGTACCCAATTCTAAGATCTAAACGAGGCCCTACTTCTCTACCGACTGAAGGATGAACACACTGCAATATTTAAGATTACAGACATGATTTTTCTACCATGTGTACAACTCCATAATAATAGTGTTTCTCCAAAAGAAAACTCTGTTATTCCACGTCTTGGACTAACCATCCTTTAGAGGGTATTGTTAAAAGATCCTCGATTCCTAAAGAAATTGATGTAGCAGTGGCTTGATGGAAGCCCAGAGTCTTTATTTTATCCAGTATATGGGATGTATATCCCATTCCGAAATGATCTATTAATCTGTTAATAAGTTGTTTTTCCATCTATCTCTTTATTATGAAAGACCAGGTTGACCTGTTCGACCATACATAAGTACCCCTTTTTTGGCTGAGTAGGATTCGACAATTGCTGAGTCGGATTAGACAATGGGCCTGAGTCAGCAATTCGAAAACTTAATTTACTCCATTTCCTCAATCTCAATTTGGATTTATGCGGTAAAAAAATGGTACTAGCGAAATCGGAATGCCCCCCGAAAGGAGCATCGCCGAATTTTACTTCCTTGTTTAGATAGTGTATGAATAGGCCTGACCCTCTTCTTTGTCTATTATTAGTTGAAAATTAGTACAATTTCTATGTTTTTTTTGTCTATTATTAGTACATGTATAGTATAATTTCTATATTCTTTGTTCATTATTAGTACATTGTTAGTATAATTTCTAGCCTTACAGTATTGTTTAGCCCCTCCCTTGGTCCGTTTCTGAATCTGCCACTGCCACTGGCACTGAGCAACTACTGTGCTGTTTGAATGTGACGATTCTGAATGTTGAAGCTGTTGAGAAGGGCACTAGGCACCTATGCCCTCAATATACTATCAGTTATATACTTGTTAGATATATAAAAATCTCCGTCGAGCAACAATGCTTCAGTTTTTTATAGATAATGAGCAACGATGTGGTTTTTTACCCATTAACTAATGTAGCTTTTTACTTACAGTTTGCTCCTATGCTACACTGCCAACTAGATAAATCTAATACACATGTGTTTACTCAATACCGGCGTCAACACTTGTATGAATGATTCAGGCAATCTGTTTGATGAAATGAGCAAAAAAAATTTCTCACATCTCTAGTACTTAGCTTCTGGATACTCGTAAGTTAGGAATAAAGCTGTTGTGAAATTCTATTTGCAAATTTGCAAGATAAACCTCATGCCAGATTCTTCCATGAATGCCAAGTACTCTTACTATCCAAATGATCTATTTTGTGATACGTACTTGAGCTTATACTCCTTTAGCAATACTCTAATTGGTGTTTGGTCTGCATCTTTTTTTTAAAAAAAAAGATGAGTTACGCATTTAGATTTTGGATTGAACTGAACATTCTATGTTACGATGGAACAAAAGCTACAATTTCATCAACCGGCAGCAGGTCAATAATGGACATATATTTCCATGGCCTCCACCGTGGCTTTCTCGCTCCTCTCAGTCACCATCTCCACACCATGACCATCCCTAGCAACACTATAAGAGCATCTCCAATGAGGGCCCCCTACTTGGGTTCCTACTCTAAATTTTAGGAGTTTGGGCAAAAATCCAACTCCAATAGAGCCCGTAAATGGATTCTCATTTTTCATGCCCCTTCAAATTATAGTCTCAAGTCTCCAGATCCAGGACCCCCTGTCCCGTGGGTCCCACCCCACTTTCTCTCCCCACAATACTCACATAACTCCTGTCTTCCCTCCCCTCACCCGTGCCCACACCATAGCCACCGCCGCCAGGCACCTCCGTCGCCGGATTCGCGGCCGCCGGCGAGCCCCGCCCCCGCTGGCGCCCCCCCCCCCCGCCCGACCGCGGCGCCCCTCCCGCGCCACCTGGCCCCGGTCTTGCCCCGCCCAGGCGCCCCCCCGCCACCGGCGCCCCCCAGCGCCGCCCTGCCCCGGTCCTGCCCGGCCCCGGCCCGGCCCCCTCCCCTGGCCCCCGGCGCCACCCCGACCTCGGCGAACCCCGTGGTGAGGCCGCCGTGAACTCCTTGCCATGGCCGTCGCGGGCTCCGCAGCAAGGGCCGGCGACCTGGCCACCTTCTCGCTCATGGATAGCGTCGTGACCCTCTCCGCTCTCACTCTCGTCCACTCCTCCCTCAATCTCTCTCCCTCGCATAGCACTGCACGGGCGGAAGTGCCATTGTCACCGACCCGCCGCCGCGGCAGAGCCGCTGCCATCGCCGCCGTAGTGCGCCACCGCTCCGCTGCTCTGCCCGGCGTTCCTCTGCGTTCGTTCCCGCTGCAAGACGACGCGCAGGCGAAGTCCGACCTCCCCTTCTTCTTTCCGACGCGCGCCACCGCCGGAGTTCGCTGCGGTCGCGTCCCGGCGATCCCGCAGGTCGAAACCCCTACCAACTCGATAGTCGACGGCGGCAGCGGCGAGCCGAGGGCTGGCGGTGGATTGGTGCCAGTGTGCAGTTTAGTGAGGAAGCCACCCAAGAACATGCGGCGGCGGCCCACCCGGCCGTGCGTCGACACGATGGCCCGCCCCAGCGGCGCGCCCCCCGCCTGGACGCGGCGGTGGCGCCCCGGCCGCGCGTGGACGCGACGGACGGACTGGCGGGGGCGGCGAGCGAGGCGGACGGACGGACGGACGGGGGCGGCAAGTGGGTGTGGGCGCGGCAGGTGGATCCGGTTTAGGGCTGACAGGTGGGTCCTATTGTAGATAGGGGCTTGGTCTGTTTTTTTACTGGAGTTAGACCTCAATTTGAGTCCCTACTTTTTCAAATCCAGCTTGCAAATACAATTTTAAGGGCCTAATTTGGAGGCCCCGCTAGTGCTGCTCTAAGTCCATAACCATCCAGCTGCCACCGCCGCATGTGGTTGTACCTGTCTGTGTGGCCTGGCCCGCCCCTTCCCTAGCACACAAGTGCACAAATGCGTGACGCAAGCGTCCAAGGCAGGAAGGATGGTGTATTTTGGTTCTGTTGCCGGTTACTGCTAGGTGCAGACGCACGGTACCTCTCAGAAATCACATCATTAGACGACTCCAATACACCAATCGAATTCTTCTTGTCTGCAAATTAGTGACGACGACTACTTGTTGGTTTTCATCTGCCGATCCATGGCGTTTCCCATCGCCGCGTGGATTGCCGGCTTCCATGGAACCGCCTATGCAACAGACGCGATTGCCGGCCCAATGTTGAGAACCGACGTGATCGGGATGATCCATGATTGTCTCTGTTTTCTATATGTGACGACTCACGCCAAGTCACCAATTGTCGCCCTAACGATTGCTCGGGACGGGGTCCCGTTTGGTCCATGATGTTCCTGGCCGATGGAGACAACAGATAGCGCCGGCGTTTTGTCTTAGCGAAAGCAAATCAGCAGGCTATTCATGATTACTACCATGCATGGACTTATTCACTTATCCATGGAATCAGTTTTTTACAGGAACTTTGATTATAAGTAATCCAGGAACCCGTGTCGTCTTCTACGTACGAAAGAGACAGACCACAGCAGCCAGAACGAATCCGGCGATATGTAACACAACATGCATTGCTGGTGTGTGATCAATGTTGCCTCCAAATTAGGTGCTGCAGTTTTTTTCTTTGGCCCAGGCAACATTGATCAGCCCGTGGGTAGCAAGTTTGTTTCGCTGGGGTGCATAGCTGCTGCAGTATTTTTCTTTGGCCCAGGCTGTTGGTGGACAAGCCCGTGGTCGATGCCGTCGACGACGACTCCGCAGCTGCTGCCATCAGCAGCAGGAGCACGGCCACCGCCACCGCCACCGCCATCCTACTGGTCGCCATTGTATTCCCCTGTACGTATGTGTTTGAGTGTGTTTGTATGTACGGCAGGACTACAGCCACCACCTTTGCTTCTTTCTGCTTGGCAACGCCTTGCATAGCATATATATAGGCAGGGATAGGCTCCATCACGCCGGCGGTGCATCCTATGTAGTAAAGAGGAATATTTCAAAGCATTTCTCTTATTATTTAGCCACATGTCTCCTCCAAACACACTTCTCTGTTGGGCCACAATGAAAATATTTCTCACTTGTTAAAGGGCTTCTAACACCTAAGTAGTATCTAGCAGGACTGAGTTTGACTCTCTATGATAGAGAATTTAAATAGATCAGTATTAAGGCTAAGTAACACGCGCGCGTTTTGTGTGGTTGTAGCACACGGATGGATTTTTGCTGCGTCCATCACTCGATGGAGGGCTGGGAGCGCTGGGTCTGTCCACCCGGAGGCCCACTTTCGATGTGCAGCTGACAGGAAGGCCCCACCAGCTGACCTGCGCCTCCGTTCCCCATTTCCCTGCTCCTCCATTCCCCACTTCTCGTCACTCATTTCGCGTGGCGGAGCGGCGGCCGCGCCCGTGCCTGGCGGAGGCGGACTGGCGGAGGCGACGTCCACGGCCACAACAGGTGGAGCTGCGCCCGCGCGACAGAGCGGTGCTTGTGGCCTGCGACGCCCGCGCTCGCGCTCGCGCTCGCGCTCACCACGGCGAGGTGGAACTCGCGCACCCGGCGGCCTGCTCCTCCCGATGAAAGGCCCTCTTCGGCGACGGTGGAGGCCCCCTGTCCAGGCGCGCGGTTGCGCTCTATCGGCGGCAGTGGCGCTTCCTCTGGTTGATCTGTGTGTTCAGCGCCTCCTCAGGTTTGTTTCCTCACTCTCTTGTGTTCGTGTAGGTTTGTGTGTGATGGATTTGCATGTGCGATTGCGGTTTAGGGTTTGTGTGTGTGAAGAAACTAAGGATCATGGGCGTCATTTCGATTGCGCAGTGATGGATTTCAGAGGAAGCTAGGGTTTGTGCGCTTATGGATTTGCATGAACTGGTGGATTTGTGCGATAGGGTTTTTGTGCGCTGATGGATTTGTGTAGGATTTTCAGTTGTATATTGGGGATTCACGTTGGAT
This sequence comes from Bothriochloa decipiens, assembly GCA_023333625.1. Taxonomy (NCBI): domain Eukaryota; kingdom Viridiplantae; phylum Streptophyta; class Magnoliopsida; order Poales; family Poaceae; genus Bothriochloa; species Bothriochloa decipiens. Next base: position 23,322,831 of record CM041642.1, read on the forward strand.
TTGGAGGGTTTGGGAGATTTTGGTGTGGTTTTGGTTGCATTAGGGTCTAGAATTTGTTCATGGAAGATAGGGGAAGAATCTATTCATGTAGAATTTGTTCATGGATCTATGGAGCTGATGCTGTTGTCCCTTGCATTTCTGGGGATTTTGCTGTCTTTCTGGTGATTCTTATGCAGGTCGATTTGGGAATTTTGTGGTGACATCGATACTGAACTTGTTATTGAGGTCTGTTTGTCTGTACATGAGTAAATGAGTTTTATTTATTTTTTTATAAAATTACTAAGTTCTCCAAATGCTCAATACTTTTCACATACTTGCAGTGTACCATTGCCCATGCCTTGTAGAAAACCAAATATCCCAACTCAGACATATACTTGGACAAATTTTTGACAGCCAATACCACTTCTCACGCCAGTTCACAGCTGACCTTATGGCCATGAATCACACTGATTTCATCATCACCAGTACATTCCAAGAAATCGCAGGAAGGTAAGTTTTGTATATTATCTTTTGAATCTCACTGTATCGTAGTAGTAACCAAACTAGTATCTGATGTTTTCTCTGTTATTTCTGCAGCAAGGACACTGGGGCAGTATGGGTCGCACATCGTGTTCAATCTTCCTGGACTTTACTGTGTTGTCCATGACATTGATGTTTTTTATCCCAAATTCAACATCGTCTCTCCTGGGAGCAGACATGAGTGTTTACCACCCATACACTAAAACTGACAAGAGACTCACTGCCTTCCATCCTGAAATTGAGGAGCTCATTTACAGTGATGTTGAGTACGATGAGCACAAGTGAGTACTGAACTTATTGAATGTCTTCTTGTAGTCAAGCTTGTAAATATTCAACACTCATCTACATGTCTGTCCATCTTTCTATTATATTAAGATATGCAAATCTGTTATTGCCATTTACAATAAATCTGTGGTCCATGGTGTAGTTGCCCACATGTTCTATACCCAACTTTTGTATAGTTGCAGATCTTCTCTTTTCCCTATCTGTATTTTCTTAGTTTAGTTTTCTAAAAATAGGAGAACTGCAACATAGCATTTTCCTTGTCTTGCTGTGTTCGGCAGGTAAATTTGTTGCCTTCCGGCCCTCTGTCCGGCAGTCTGTTTTTGTTTTATATTGCAGTTCAGTTTAGTTTTCGGGAACTCAATTGAGTCACTGCTTGGTAGTAGGAAATACTTGATATTTTTGCAGTTCAGAAGGTATAGAATCATGTCTTTCCTTTTTTGAAGTGTCACTTTCATGCACACTATTCAAGTAATCATTAGCAAATCACTGATGAATTTAGTTTATTCCTTTTGCATGGTCTAGTGAACTTGTATGTGCTCATGACTATTTAATTTTTTTGAGCTGCTATGTCATAGGTAACAACAATTGTTTGGGAACTTAATGAATTGTTGTTTTGCCTCCGTGTTGCTTTAAGAAAGACCTAGTTGTTCCTAGGGCCAACATATTTAATTGACATGTATGACCTTGGCAATTAGAAGAGATATGTGTCTAACCGGAATTTGGATATAGGCCATGTTCTTTTTATTATGTTACCAGATTAGCACCTGATGCTATGTGAACATGCTGCCGTGTTGATCTAGCTTGTTGTTCCTGATGAGGCAGGGCTTTGGCTAAACTTTCATTTCTATTGGATTTTCATTGGCTATTTTTGGTGATACTACCTGTAATAAGTCGGGCTACAGACCCTTTCAATTTTTTTTCCTGCTTGCCTGTGTTATCTGTGGTTCCTGAAAACAGTCAAAGCTTCTCTTTCAGTTCAATGAATCAGCTTCAGTGAATAAGCATTAGGATCTATTTTCCAGTGCCAGAGTTGCAAGAACTACTTGCAGCGCCTAATCAGTCAATGCTACTTGATCAGCGCCTTATTTGTAAATCTGATCATGCTTTTTTCTTTTGGCTACATTTTTGTTTGGTTCAGATTTTCCTGTGTATAATTTGCTTGTTTATAATCTGTTAATCTGAGGAGGGCTGAATAACTTTCGCAGGCTCTGGCAAATGTTGGTTAACTTATCTTTGCCTAGATTATTTATCATGTGGTTGTCCCTTTTTTACTTGATTTTGTTTTCTTAGAAATGACTGTTTAGTCCAGGAAGCAATCAGGACATTGGCATTGTAGGAATTGTAATATAAACATATAAAAATCATAGAGTTTTAAGTGTTTGGTTACTGCCATTGGTGCATTGGTGTTTAGTTAAAATAGTGTTTTATTAAACAGAGACAAGGTCCAAGTCTCTGTGTTGCAAGCTTTTATTTTTCTGAAAAATGAATGCAAGTGACTATGCCGGTTAACTATTTTTTTCTGAAAACTAAATGGCAAATATTGCAAGTTATATGCACTCTATGCATATTTGCTTTCTCTCTGTCTAGTTCTCCCTCTATATCTGTCTATTTATCTCTGAGATTGACTCCCATAATTATTTATGCAGGTTATTTATTTGTTGTCTGTGAGATTGAGAAGAACCAGTTAAGTTTCCTGAGGACATGTAAGCTCTAGCTTTCTATATTTCTATTTTCTGTCTGTCTTTGTGCAAGAGCTATATTTTCTGTTTGGTGCTTGCATTACTGACTGCCTCATGTTGGTAGTTATGCCAACATGATATTTCAGGAACTAGGTGAAATAATTTGTGTGGTTCACTCTATCTTTGAACTTAGTTGGTAATTTGTAAAGAACTATAGTGACAATCGCTACATCTAAATGGTCTGATTGTTTCTGCACAGGTCGTAGTGATTAGCGAGTCAAGTTTATACATCTGCGCAAGCCTAGGAAGCTCCCAAATGTCTTGTAGAATGATTATGGTCCACTGTGAACAGCTAGTTCCTGAAACTCTGAGTAGCAAGTTACTGATAGCTATTATACTATATTATCAGTTTTAGAATTGCATGGAACCATAGCACCTGTCATTCTAGCGTTGGCAAAGATCTAGCATTTGGAACCATGAAAGCTTTTCTTATCCTCTTATAGTGGCCCATTGTTACCTCTAATCTTTAATTGTCTTGTATGTGAAACACTAAACAGAAATTTCAAACAGTCTTACATAATGGCAGTCTACTATTATTTAAATTGCAAGTGTCTGTCACTGCAATTTCAGTGGAGAGCATATGCATATTGTGTTGTTGAACTTATTTGCCTTGTGGTTGTCTTTTTTGGATAGCTGGTATGTCTTATGGCTGTAGCATTGATCTTTCAAACATAATTTGGTCTTGATAATATCTTAGTACGGCTTCACATTCATGGAATCATATTGTGAACTGCTTGTTAGTACTAGTTGTTAGTTATTGTTTTGGCAAGCTATGCTTATGGTACAATTCAGCTTTTGCTAGGCACCTTTTTCCTCTATTTTGAAACTCTTATCACCTCTAGCTTTGGTATCACCAAGTTGTACTTATGGTATAATTTTGTCAGGTTGGCTAGTTCATAAAATTCGATGAGATGTCAAAAATGTCCTCCAGCCACGACGGGCATACTTCAGCGGGCAGCGTCCCAATCTAGGAGATGTCGCATCTGCATGAAAAAGTGAGTAGCTCGACGTTCTTCCATTGAGCAGGGGAATGTGTCATGGTTTTACTTTTTGGTGGATGGTTGGGTCTAAACTATGGTAGTTTTGTCGGGTGGCGGTAAAGCTCCATGCCCACTCATTTTTAATGTGATTTGTGCTCACATAGGTTTTTATTGGATTAATGTGATTAGTGCTAGTTCACATCAAATTTTATCCTTATCCTTTCATAAAAAAATAATATATATAATTGCATTGTATATATAAAGAGATGTTTGCATGGTAAGAGACGTCTATCTGTGATTGTGCTTGTATTAGATAAAATTTTATCTCTACCCTTTGTAAGGGTTGTTCCTCTGTATGTGTAATTGTAATTGTGCTAGTCTCATTTTGGAAAATTTGTCAATTGTCTTTCCATAGAAAAAAATTGTCAATTGTAATTGTAATTGTGCTAGTCTCATTTGTAAAATTTGTCAATTGTCTCTATAGAAAAAATTGTCAATTGTAATTGTAATTGTAATTGTGCTAGTCTTATTTGTAAAATTTGTCAATTGTCTCTACAGAAAAATTTGTCAATTGTAATTGTTATTGTGCTAGTCTTATGCAATTGTTTATTGTCTTTTGTCTGATTTTGGTTACTTACAGAGTGCATGTGGAGATGGTTCGAGCAATGGTCTCACATATTTAGTTTATTTCTGACAAATAATATAGCATCCTATTTGATTTTGATTCTTGCTCCAGTCACATATCTGTTCATTTCATCTATGGTGCCTGTATTTTTTTAAGCACTCAATACTGGAACACTCATCAGTCACAGAGCATAATCTTGGCACAGGTCACTATTTGGTTGTGAATTTGGTTTCTGTGTAGTTTAGGCAGGCGACGGCCTCGTGTACCTAATCCCATCTACATATTGTTTTGCCTGCAGATCGTACAGGATTCGTTTCAGAATGAATCAGTCAGACTTCAGGTTTAGACTTCAGGTTCAGGTTTGTGTGTTCTCTGTTGTACTTGTGAATGCTTCCAAGCATCTGAAAGGAGCATATGTTCTGAATCTTGTTTGACTGAACCGTGCATCTTTTCCTCTCTCTTTTTTTTTTGCCTTGTTATGTGATTACAATACTCGTATACTTGTGCAACTTGCTCCTAGCTATTGTGCTATTACAGTTTCTTAGTTAGAGGTGGCATTAGCTTCTAGCTATAGTGACATTGTAGATTTCATAGTTTGTTAATTCCAACAATGATAATGTGTTTGTAATTTACTAATTTTGCCTACCGAGGTTATAACTTTTGATTTGTGGCCTTTTCTTTAGTGAACAGATTTTTAGACGCTCACCAACTTAATTGTAGATCGCTAACTTAATTGTAGATCGCCAATCACTTGTGGTGTAATGACCCCATAGCTATTACTAATGAGTTCATTACCTGTAGGATCCATTATTTGACCTGTCCCCTTCATCATCTATAGTAGGACTATTATGTTAGGCACAGCTAGCTGCTCAAGACATAACCGCAGTTCCATCTTCATCATTTATGTGATCAAGTCTGGTTAAATTCCCCTGTCTGAAAGGAAGAACCTGTAACTTGTGTTGTGTAGTCTAAACTTTTTGAGATGCCTGTGCTCACTTAGTCTTTGGTTTCAAGTGATCTGTGTCGCACTGAATGACTGAAATATGTTTCTAGGGAGTGTAGGGAGTGTCAGATTGACTTCTGCACTAGTTCTGGGAAAAGAAAGCCTGAACTAGTCATTATCTTCAGGTCTATTAGCCATCCTTCCACTTTTGTTGACCTGGGTGGTGGTGTAGTGGGCTATAGAAGGTTTCATTTAGTTTTATTTGTTAATTTTGGGTACCACCTACTATCAGGTTTTTATTATACAGAGTGCCCTATTTACTTGTGAAGGATCTGATTTTGCTAGCTTACAAGGTCTGATCTTGGATTCTTCAACACATCGAATTGCGCTAGTTCAAATGTGATTTTTTTTCATTTTTGTTTTGTAATTTGTACTATGATTTCATTTTTCTTAGTGTGTTTGGCACCATAAACTGTAGTGTTTGTCCTACTCTCTGCTATTATTGAATGGGAAGAAATGTGGAAAGGAAATATAAAGTATCATGTATTAGTTTTTGAAGTATCCAAGTATAACTTTGTGCACAGGACACTGGAAACACCATGTGGTCAAGGTCAAGGACTCTAATATCCTTCTCTTAATTAGAAGGAGGTTGCTATTTTTGCCTGCAGGTTTGTTACCATTCCTTTCCCAATTTGTTTCATACACCACTAAACCAGTATGTGGCTAATGAGTAATGAGTAATGAGTTGGTTTTGTAGGAACCCTGAGGAGAACCTGTGGGGTTCTGTTGGTGCTAAATATGTTGTTGAGTCTAGTGGTGTTTTTATTGACTAGGAGAAGGCTGCAGCTCACTTGAAGGTACAATATTCTATCTATTGTGTTACTGTAGAGTTTATACCTTATTAGTTCTAGTATTTGAAGCATCTAATAGTCTTCCTGTAGAAAAGGGATCAGTAGGCTATCTGATCTCTGTTTATAGTAATCTTATGGTGATGTATTTTTAAGTGTTTATGGCTGTTGAAAATGTTTTGTCTTCTGGTCGCGATACTTTGTTCTGCATATAGTTATTTGAGTGACATCATGTTGTTTCGACATGGCAAGAATTAGGAGCTGAAATATTATACTGATTCATACATAGTTTGTGTGTTATTAAGGATGGCGAGTTGAGTTGGTGTAGAAAATGCATATATCTAAAGCCTGAGATTGAGAAGTTGGCAGCAGAATACCATCCAAGGTTCAAGAGTTTTGTCTCCCTAGATTGATAGAACTACACCGGCTGGATTTTTTTTGGTGACAAATTGTTGATCCCTGTTACAACTTAATATGCAGAGTCCTGTTATATTGTATCGACGTGAATTCAACAGAAACTTGTGAACCATGCTACAGTAATAGTAGGTCTACCCTTGAACTGTATTTGTTAATATATCTAAAATAACATTCTTTCTTGTGATTTGTGTATGATATTTGACTCTGAGGTGCTGTTGGTTAGCTGAAGAATGGCACTTCTCATTGTTTTTCTAGGAAAAGATACTAGTAGCAGTGTATTGGATTCTATGCATCGGGTATTCTAGATCTTGAAAATTAATAAATAATATATATACACAGATCTGCATATGTGTGTGCAACCTACATGTTGGAAAGTGGGAATGTGTGTTCCCATTTTATTTACTTTTTTTGTCAATTCTTTTTCAGTTTTATAGGTGAAGTGTTGCTTGTTTTATTTGCAAAATTTAACTTTCTTGTCTTAAAAAATTGAAGCATCTCACCCAATGCTCTACTCTATTGCGTTTGGCGAACAAGTGTTGAGATCCGTCAATTAGTAATAGCATTGTGGTCATTGTAAGTCACTGGCCAATATACAGTTCTGTAAATTCATGCATTTCGAGCAAGACATTGGCCTATATAAATCATAGTAAGTCATTGGCCAATGTACAGAGTATATTGCTCTGTCCATGTTGATGTCCCCTGCTCATGAAAACAAAAAACATTAAGTTAATTAATTGCAATTAGCAATAATATAAATTGCAAGTATTGATCATTGCAATTGTAGTTCTGAGCATATGCAATTTTTCCTTGTCATTGTTATTGCAACATGTGGAGGTCTACCCATGCTATTACCCATCATAAATTGTGGTTGTTGTCCCTGACACTGATGCATAGAGTAGGAAAAATAAACCGTTTTTCTCTTTCTTGTATAGGAAACACTAAACTAAAGTTTCGATCAGGCTTACCTAATTGATTCTATGAGGGTCACCACCTATCGACTGATCTGTCCTCGTCCGATCTCCTATGGTCGATGGATGCATTGTTTTTGTGGTTGCGTGTTGTTTGGAGGTGAGCACTATTGGACTCTCGATATGTGCTGCTAACGAGGAAGTCATTTTTGTGGACTAGTTTCTTTGTTATAATAAAGGCTAAACACTTGTGCTCAAATGTATTTGTACTGTCTTTTTGGTACTAGTTGTTTGGTCCATTTCCCTGAACTGAACATGCCCTTTGCAAGGACAATTGCATTCTCTAAGTTAAATAAATAGTGATCAAAGTTTTTTACAAATACAATTGCACACATTATACACCATAATTGCAGTACTTGTAATGTGCAATTTACTACTGATAAATGTGCAATCAAGTAAATGGTGCGTCCACATGAAATTTACCAAAACTAGCAGATAATGCTTCTGATTGACACAGACCTGCAGCATGACATGATGTTTTACTGGAGGTGCTCCATGACTTATTACTACTTTTTCCTATAAATTATTCTTCTACCAGTCATTTAGTAGATATACCTAGAGCAGGTTGTGGTAAAATGAAATCTAATCTGGTTTTTGCTGTCTATCTGCTGATTTGCAAACTAATGATGTAAATTCCTTTTGTGCAGAGTGTTTGAGATATAGAAATCAGGGATCTAACTCAAGGATTGGATGGATCTGGTGTACTGACCTTGGATGTTGTTGAGGTGAGTGTTGCCTCCTGTTTTTTTTATCCCCCCTCTTTTCCACTCCTTAGATTTGGGGATCCCCCTTTTGCCCCACTCTGCATGTGGATAGCAGAGCTGCTGCTCAGATCTATTTGTCTTTGCTTCTTTGCCAAGTGGTTCTTATATATGGCAGATATTTTGTTTCGATGGGCTGATGGGCCTAGGAGTTGTTAACATTGGGCTTTTTATCGTCAGGTTTTGTGGGCTGCAGCAGGCTACAATTACAACTAGGACAGACCTATCTTTGTGTTTTTTGGGCCTTGATTGACACAGAAAAAAGGACAGATTTTAGGCCTTGTTTACAAAGAAATACAAATACAAATACAACAGATTACAAGTACAAATACATGTACAAGTAGATTTGTGTGTTATTTTGTTGAAAAACACATGGATTTTCCCCTGGATGGAATTCGTGTGTTTCTTAGGGAAAAACACACGTTTTTACCTTTTCTGTGTTCTATCCGGTTTGTTAGCTAGCCTTGCAAAATCCATGTGCTAGAATGCTAAAAAACACATGGTTTTCTGCCTGGGTAAAATTTGTGTGTTTTGTTTGGAAAAAACACGCGTGTGCTAGCAGCCTTAAAAACACACACGTTTTGACTAGACATCTGTAAAAAAAATAAAAAAATAGGCTAGGGTTTTCCTTCCTGAATTCGGTAAAAAAAATATATTTTCTACGGTTGCATGTTTATCGGCCTGTGCAAACGTAAACTCCAGCTTTCGAGAGCCTTCATCCAATGCGGACGTCTCTTGTTATCACCCGCGTTTGCCGGCGCCGCCCACTGAGCCTTCACTCAAAGAGGCGTCTACGGCCATCACGGGCAGCCGCCACTGTTCCCGCCCGATCGCGCAAGCGAGGTCGAAGATTGCAGGGAAGCTCCTTGCGAAGGCGTGAGCAGTGACTGTGCACAATCTTATCCAAGTATCACCCATTGCTAGCACCGTCCTACTGTAGCCGTCGGTTAGTTTCTGACTAGTGTGAGCAATGACTAAGTCCTGAGTTGCCATCGCTCGGAACATCGCCAAAGAAAGCAACAAACGCGTGACGCGTCGAAGGGTGGCACCCACGGCCACGGCTAAACACATGCCTCTCACAAATCAATCACTGGACGTCTCCAATACACCAATCGCATTCTTGTCTACAGATCAATGCCTCCTTGTTGTTTTCATCTGCGGATCCGCCATCACGTGGTTGATAAACAAAGCTCTACGAATATTGGCGTTTCCCTTTGCCGTGCTGCGAGTTGTAACCCATAAACTTAACACTTAGGATTATGTATATATACACATATTCACGCTTTTACAATAAAATGCGACGCAGGAACTTGTTAAGGAACCTCGCGTGTGTCCCTAGTGTTTGCCGTTTTCACCACAAGCCTCCAATGTTGATAACCGACGTGATTGGGATGATCCATGATGTTTCTGTTGTTTCTATGTGATGACTGACGCCAAGTCACCAACTGTCGTCCTAACGTTTTTCTTGGGACCGGGTCCCTTTTGGTCCATGATCGATATGCCTGGCTGATGGAGACAACAGAGACAGCGCCCCTTTTGTCTTAGGGAAAGCAAATCAAGAGGCTCATCATGATTAACATGCATGTGCATGGACTTATCAGGGATCCATGGGATCAAATATTACAGGAGCTTGATTATATATAAGTAATCCAGGAACCTGTGCTGTGTCTTCTACTGAAGAGACAAACGACGGAAGGGACCGGTTCTCCTACCGTCGGCCCGTTTCGTTTCGGTGGCAACGGCGACCGTAGAGCCCATTTACTTGGGCCAGCCGGCCGTCGAAACGGGAGAAAATTGAAACGATTATTACACGCCACTTGACCGTACGTAACTCAATCATCCATATACCAATGCAAAGACGTACGGCAGCCTACGGGAGACCCAGTGGTCGATAGATCTGTATCGTACGTTCACCAATATGCCATCGTCGAGAGGGTGATTAGTGACGGCACATTCCATAGCGTTTTGACTCGGCAAGAGTGTTTTGTCCCAGTTACCAGGTACTACTCCCTTGTCCCTTGGCATCGACCATACAGCCAGCCATACAGAAGCACATTGTCATTGTGTGCACGTTTCTATTTCTATTTATCTTACTTTTGATTGGCATTTTTATCTGCTGCTACTGTATACGTAATAATGTCTGCAATTAGTCTTGTTTCACCTGCCGATCCATCGCAGAATTGATATACACACACCTCTATATACTACTCTATGTATATACAAACACTGAAACACAATTGCAGGTGTGGATGGTTTTGATCTCGAATCATTCCGCGTTCCTATTCTGTCGGTGCACTTCGCTTTTAAAAAGGCAGGGAGTACCATTCCAAGCATGCAAAGCCAGAAATGTTTTAATAAGAACTGATATAAATAATCCCTAATGATCCGTGTGGACTCGGGAACGGCCTCCAACAAGGTCTCCATTCAACACACATCTGAACTCCTGCTGAACTCTGCAGATCGAGGAATACCTGACGGGCGTCACGCGAGTTTGCTAATGGGATCAGTGCAACGGCTCCCATTAGCTTGTGTACTGTAGTATGTGTATGCTACGACTGCATTCACGCGTTTGCAGAAAAACAAACGACGGGGGATTCAGGAACCTCTCGGCTCACCTCCCTGAACCCTGATGATGCCATTGTCACAAGCCTCTAATGTGCCTAACTGACATGATGCTGGGGGGATGAGCCATAATTTTTTTTGTTCCTATGTGCGTGACTATGTGGCAGCAATATCCGTAGTCCTATGAGACAACTACAGCCTACTGGCAGAGGTTCCCAACTGTTTTCGTCTTCCTGGATACGCGATACAGCAAACAGCAAAGTATCCTTTTGCATTAGCATTGCAAATACAAACAAATCAAGAGGCGTGTAATTACAAGGCATGATTGTACTTTTTTCTTCAGAGAGTCCCAATGGAATGTTCAGGGGAGATATACTACTACTAGCTAGTATTAGCGTAGCGTACATACAAATTAAGATCAAAGAGACCTGCGGCATGTGCCTGCTGGTTCATATTGGTCCATATATATAATAAAAAAATTGGAGCGCTGAGATGTGGTTGTAGTTGTACACATTAATTAAATAAAAAACGGAAAGAAAAAAGGTGACCGGATGGTACATAAACACATGGTCCTCGTCTGGAATTCCCTTTTCCATTTAATTTGTGCAGCCCTTTTTCTTCCTTTTTTCTTTCTCCTCGCTCTTCTTCTGTCAATCGTCACCAACCGTGAGCGCAACCTATCCTGATAAACGTGTTTGAACTACCCCAGACCATGCTAGTGTAGCACAGTAACAGTAGCTGCCCTGTACGTTTCAGAGATGTACTGATCGAGGGCACGAAAATGTGTTACAACAATTGTGCTGCCATTCACCCACCTGGTTTCATTTCATCTGGTAAGCAATAGATTGATGCTGCTGCCATGTAGTAGTAGTAATTAGTAAAGTAATTTTCTTCAGAACACGTTGTCTGTTCTTTTCTGGTCTTTGCCAGAACACATGCAGATAACAGTAAAACCAAGCGTAGCAACCTGGAATACAAATTCCATAGGAACCCCAGGCGGCTGGCCATCACCTCAGTTTCCTGTCACCGGCAGTATGAACTCTCTGACCCTCCATTTCTTTGAGAACGATGCCCTCCCAGTCATCATCAAATCAAAAACTAAAAAAGAGAGAGTAAAACTATACATTGCGGCGCTCCAGCATTTTGCAGCCAGCTTGTTTAGTCCTAGCAAAATTGAGGGCATTGTCTGTCTTCTGCTTTTTTGGTGGTTTCCCGCTTTTCATTTCATTGATTCATTCATCAATTCTTTAATATTATATATACTAATAATTATTTTTTTTCAAAAAAAAAAACGCGTACACTGTGCTGATGAACCCTGTCCTGGCCCACCCCGACCGTGTCCCTGGACTCCCTTTATATATACACCGACGGCAGAGGAGCACGACCACGAGAACGCAGCGGAACAGAGAGGGAAGGAAACAGCAGAGGCCACGAGCGAACGAGCAAGAGAGTGGAGGCGCCGCCGAGCGAGCAGCGAGAAGGGGCTAGCAAGCTAGGCTAGGCGGCCAAAGGTGCCGAGAAAGAAGACGGTCGAGTACAATGGGGGAAGCTCCATCTCCGTGCTTCATCGTCGTGCCGCGCCGCGCCGCCGCCGCGCACTCCTTCCGCCTGCCCCGGCGCAAGAAGGTGCACGTAGTCCGGCTCGGCGGCGGCGGCGGGCCTACCCCTGCAGGCGCGCGCGTGCGCCGCGGGCACGGGCGTGGGCTCCGGCTCCGTCGGTGGCTGCGGCTCGCGGCGTGGCGCCTCGCCGAGCTCTGCGTGGCGACGCTGTCGGGCCAGGTCCTCCCGGGCGGTGCGGCGGCCAACTGCCCGCCGTGGACCGGCGTGGAGCCCTACTTCGCCGCGCCCTTCTTCCCCGTCACGCGGATGAAGCGCGCCGGAGCGCACGCCTAAGCAGCTTGCTGCCTGCCGCGCGCGCCAGCGCCATGGACGGGCCGGTGCAGAGCGCGCGGCGGCAGTGGTTCGCGTATTGCTGATGCTGCTGGGTGGTTACGTGTGAGCTCTGAAGAGATACTCGCCGCATCCGACCAATGCCGAACACGGTGGTAGCCAACCAATCATGTAGGACAGCGGCCGAGGACTGTCGCTGTGGTGTCCGTTCCATCCATGATCTCGATCATCCTCCTTTCTTCTGTTCTGTTCCATGACCATGCCTCCTTTCTGCGGCTGCAAACAAGCATCATATGCATGTGTGCTGCTGAAGCTCCAATCATGAGCGCCATAGATTGTTTTGGAGGGTACATACATATATGTAGTAAGTAATAACTAGAGAAGAAATGTAGCTCGCCATGTGTTATGCTATGGCCTACGGCATATACTACACCAGTGAGCAGTGACTGTACTCGATTAATCCGTTTGTACTGCTACTGATAACTTAATGAACACCACTATTAACGCTCCTAACAAACTGTCCACAACGAACCGTTGTCCGGTGAGATCTCCTCTCAGCCGAGGCGATCGATTCCCTGCTACGTACACCACTACACCAGCGGCCATGGGTGCCGGCCGGAGCCCGGAGCAGTGATGATCACTGCGTGAAAGTTCATCGATCTTGCCCGTACGCAGACGACAGTGCGGAAGCATGAGCGCCCGGTACAGGTACAGCACGACCTGCCGGTTGCGGTGCAGTAGCTAGGCCCGAGCTTTCACACCAGTTTGGTTGCTCTTGCTCACGTGAACCCCGCCAAGCCTGCCTCCATTTAACGCCGGAGATCCCGGCCCGTCCGTGACGACCATGGTGTCCGCACGGCACGGTAGACGAGTTCGGGGGCCCTACCGTGCGCTGCCGGTGACCCGACGCCGACGGTTGGCCGGGTTGGAGCCGATGGATCGATGGTGACCACCCACAAAATCCCACATGCACGCTGATGGCCGGGCCGCCGGATAAGGATTCAGCTCAGCTAGCGCAGGCGTCCCGCCGCTGCCGCCCTCAGCTCGACCGCACCGCCATGTGCGCTGCCACTACCAAGCATTAATCAACGGAGGCGCCCAACCTACCGTGCGTGCGCAAGTGTGCGAGTGCAACAACACAACGTGGCTTGGCTACCTATAGCTTGTGAAACCGGTGAGATGCGTGAGATACTGAGATCTCCCGATTTGTGCCTACCCCGTCCTAGTCCTAGCTTCTCATCCAACTGAGATCTGCCGGCTGGCCACTGATGCCTGATTGGGAGGGTTCCAGCTCCAGTGTCTGGCTCGTTCCAGTGTCGTGTTCGCGTCACGGAAGTTGGACGGATGTCCTCATTGCCCGTGCCTATACGCTTTGCGTAGGGGGAGGAGGAAGGGGATTGGTGTCGACACGAACGGGGGCCATGAATGAATTAATATCTGTTAGGTAGCAGCAGCCATTATCAGCTCAGTGCTGCTTCGTTAGCAGCGTTCGGTAACACTGGCGCCACGCCGGGACGAACGAACCCTCCCCCCCGCAACTGCGCTGTTCCTCAGTTCCTCACCGGTGCAAGCAGCCGGCCGGCCAAATTGCAAACGCTGCTATGGCTGGCTCGGCCGCTGCAAAGATTTCAGCTGTATCACATTAAGCCCAGAAGGATGGATAGCGGGAGCCGGGGCCGGGGAGAGTGACGCTCGGACAGCAGCGGCCCGCACCAGCAGGCACCCCGGCCAGGGGTCGCTTTGCCTGTCACCGGGGACACAGTATTATTGTTGCAAGGCTAGACCAGGTCAGCACAGCACCATGTTGCTGATTGGCAACTTGATTGATTATTAGCTAGCTCCGGCCTGCAGGATCCTGCACAGGCATGGCATTGGGCAATGGCGCCAGATCCAATCCAATCAGGTGTACAGATATGCCAGTTATATAAATCCCGATAGGGCAAAGGCACTGTTGCAAAAGACAAGGAGGAGAGCTCAGGTAAATAATCAGAGAGGGTGGAACAAAGCTGTATCAGGAGGCTCTCAAACAAGGATCTGTTGTGGCCACAAAAGTAGAAAAACAGCACTGCTAGTTAAAAGGGAGGAATATCTGTTCGCTGAACCCTCCATCATCATCAATCCAAAGCGTTTCTGGACAAACGAAAAGCATGCTACTGGGATACGGCGCAGTCATCAGGTATGGCACAGGCCGCCACTAAAAACTCTGCGGCCACACAATGGGAGCAGCAACCTACCACGGAAACCATCTTATTAATCGAAGTCTAGGAACTCCATGCGTTTCCTCATCGTGCCTTTCAGGTCTCTTGCTTCTTTTTCTGCCTTTTCAGCCTGGATGGAAAAGAAATACCATTAGCTAGTAGTAAGTCACAATGACATAGTGAAGGAGTAAATGTTCCTTTGTCTAAAGCATAAACAGATAAGGGTAAGGGTGTACTGGGTCCTGTTGCTAACCCGCAATAACTTTGTGCCTATAGATTGGTATTTTTTCCTTCTTCGCAGTTTATTGTTAGGACCAGGTTTTAACACAATACGGCAGGCTGAAGGCTGATGTAACACCCTAGATTTTCAAGTTTTCAAAAAAAATGGCAAAATAAATTTATGGTGATTAAATAATTAGGCAAAATAAATGTTTTTATAAAAATGAAATTGAATCATGGTAGAAACATGTTTGAGCATTCATGCTGGTGCATATTTACTTGTGTGGTGTTTAATTTTGAAGTGGAATTCAAAATATATTTGAATTTGCATTTGGAAAGGTTTCAAATAAAAGAAAAATCATTTCTTTTCCCTCTCTTTTCTCTTCCTGGCTTTTGGCCCGAACGGCCCGACCGGCCTGCTCTGCCTCCTCGCTCGGCCCGCTGCTCCGCTCTCCCTCCGCGCTGGCCCGCTTTGCCTTCTGGCCCAGCCGCAGAAGCGCCGCACGTCGCCCTCTCCTTCATGGGCCGACAGGCCGAGGCCCATCAAGACGCCGTCCGCGCGCGCCCGTGCTTCGCCGCTTCGCTCGATCGCTGACAGGTGGACCCCGCATCGCTTCTTCCTCCTCCGACTCGAGACCGACTCGGCCACGAGCGCGAGCCCGACGCCGACCCGACGTCCACGCCGGTCGTATCTCCGCCCTCGGACTATATAAAGAGTTAATCCACGGTCGTAATCGCGCCCCGAACCCTATCCGCCGCCTTTGCTTCGTCTCGAGTCAAAGCCGCCACGCGGAACCCTAGCCGCCTTTGCCGCCGGCCGCCAAAGCTCAAAATTCGCCGCAACCGACGGGTCATCTTCATCATCAACTAGCTGGCAAGCTCCGTCTTGATCTTCTGAGCACGTGTGTGCCTTCAATTTGGTTCAAGTTCATCTAACCCGAGCTACCACCGTGTGCAGACCGCCGCCGTCCGCCGCGTCGAGCTCCTCGCCGACCCCGTCGCCTCTCGGTCTCCATCTTCTCCACAGGTGAGCGCGGCGTGAGCTCCCCGTTCGAATGGTACCGGTCTCGTTGCTAATGGTGGCCGGAATCGCGGTCTGTGTGAACGCCGGTGAGCTTTTCTCGTCGCCGGCCATGTCCGCCGCCGTGTCGGCCGTCGTCCCCGGTGAGGCCGCTCGCCTCGACCGATTTGCGCCGTCGGTTTTGAATCGGACGGATCTTATCGCCCCGTACCCCTTCATTTGTCTAAGTTGCAAATAACCCCCTGCCCTTCGGCCGGATCTGTTAAGAGCCCTTGGCGGCCTCGACAGGATACGTTTTCTCTACTGGGAAGCGTATTTTCTGTTTAACAGATCCATAATACGCTTTGTCCACTGGAAAGCGTATTTTCCTTGTAATAGATTCCAGAATACGTTTCCTTCACTAGAAAACGTATTTTTGTTTTCAGTTTCAGAATACGCTTTTATCTATTTACAGTTTTTCCACTATGTTCAAAGGCTTATATCTTTCACGTTTTAACTCCGATTTGGTCCGTTCAAATTTCGTTATATTCATAATTTCGTAATCTACGTAGTGGTGCTACTGTTGAAGTATTTTGGAAACTTTATATTTTTAGTCTATATTTAAAATATTTATTTATCTACAGGAAATCTTTGAAAATTCATAACTTCGTCGTTATAACTCCGTTTTCGATGATCTTGACGTCGGTGTGATCGTAGAAGCGAGTAGAATAGTTTTATAAACAATTTATTCTGTTTTGATGACATTGGTGTACTGTTCCTCTAATAACTCTTTGTTTGCTTCGTGTATGTATGCTCGATTGGATTGTCTGGTGTTGATTGTTAATGTCGAGTTCAGACGGTGAGGTTTTTGTTGAGCAAGGCTACTTTGAGGATCAGCAGGATCAGCAGGACTTGTGAATCAAGGCAAGTATAGCATGGATCATCCTTGTTACCTACTCACTATAAATAACAATTCATATGCATGTGTCCGTTTGATGACCTAGAGATTATAACTAGCTTTGATATCCTGATTCCTTGAACCTTTTGGGTTGCATTGGGTAGTTATGATGCTAGTGCTTTAATGGTCATGATCTTATAACTTGATGTGTGTTATGCTATCAACGAAAACGATGACTTTTAACAAACATGGACTCTTGTCTGTAAGTGATTTATCATGGAGAATCCGTACAGCTGTGAGGGCTATATGGCTCTGGCTCTAATCACTTGTAGGCCCTTTTCTAGCTGGTTAGTGGTCTGGAAGTTGGGGTATAGGACTGCCTCTGTCCTTATGAGTATAGCTGGGAAGGATTGTTCCATATTGGAAGGGGGTTTCTACACACAACGTATTTCCGTATCTCTGATTGGTTAGGAGAACCTATAGGAGGCTTTATATGTTTTGTGGTGGTTTGAAAGTTATAAGTCCACTCGGTTGCAAAACATGACTCACAGTGAAAGTGTACACCTCTGATCAGAGTTTAAATCAATATATTGTCCGTGCCCTTCGGTTAGGGCGACCTTGACACATTTACAAAAGATAATAGTTCTTAAATTGTTAATGTGTTCATCTTAATGTCGTTATTGCTACACACCGGTTAATGTTATTTTGATCATGAGAATATGGGAATAATCACTACCTTGATGCTATGCTTCAATATGATTAAGTTGTAAAAGCTAATGCAGTCAAACAGTGTCAGCTTATTTGAGCCTCATTAACCCATGTTATGCTTGTTGAGTACGGTTGTGTACTTACGCTTGCTTTACTTTTAATTTTGGAAAATCCCGGATGGGTAACAAATGAAGGTTGGAATGAGAGCTATCGTAATGAGTACTAGGCTTGGTGTTCACCAGTTGACGTGTCCCTGTGTGGAGCTTCCGCAATAAAGATATCTTAGTTATTTATTGTTTATGCGCAATACTCTGTAATAAATATTGGTACGCTATGTAATAAACAGGGTGATGATACTCTTTGTAATTTGTCATCCTATATGTGCGACTGTTCCTGGGGCGCATATAAGGCTATTTATGCATTCTACTTTTATCCTTAAAAGTGAAGTGTGACAGCTGAAGGCTGAATGCAATGAATAGAGTAGGTTGAAGACAGATGACTCTCAGGAATAGGGTAAAACCTTTGTTTTGCTCCCATGTTCTTCCCAGGTTTGTATGAGCTATTCCTTACTTTTTGTCACTATCAGGTTAATTTGTTTCGTCCAATTTGTACTAATGGTAATGCTGTCTCCCTATGAAAAGGAGTCATTCCTCTTGTCATCTGTTCTCAGTTTATTGCAACTGGAATCCCTAGTCTTCTAAAACCCTTCTTCAAATAAAGTAGGGCCACTCCCAGAGTGGCTACAATCTAATACAGGCAAGCCTATCTTCTAAGATATATCCAAAAAACCAATAAGCAGACCAAACACAAATTTTTCCTTGAATTATGCAATAGTTTCAACAATAAATGTCACAACTAAGAGTTTAGAGATTAAATCTTCTCATATCTATAGTTCATGTAAACTACTCGTTTCGGATGCTCGCACATATGTAGCAGACCTCAAAGAGGCTAGGACAGAAAAATGGCAATGGTGGTATCCACAGTTTTCCATGCTATATGCCAGGATGGGTTGTAAAAGTTACAACAATCTAGGAATTAACTTTATTTTCATCTAATAAAAAGTTTCTGTATTCATTTAAGGCTGAAACTGTTGGCCATAACTTATCATTGACACACCCAGTAAAAGAGCAAGACAACACAATTTTAGCGCCACTGTTTTAATTGTCTTTGGGAAAACACAGAGCCGTTCATGAAACATTTGTATCACTAGGATATTAACATGCATGTATTGAAATGCAGAAAAGAAATAGCTAAACACCAGAATATGCTTCAAAACAAGAACAGATTGTGCACACCTTTCTTATTTCCGCTTCTGAGACACAGGTCATGTGAGCAGGGAGTTCATCCTTTTCGCGATCCTGCTCAATGCAATATACCAGATCTATAGCATCAACGAGTAGTTACGAGTTTGGCCATGCTCACTTTTAATGCAACAGAGGTTATTACCAATTCTCCGATTAAAACAACATTCTCTCCCCGGATTACATACAGACCAAGAGGAACATCACAATATTGTTCCCCCACAATCACTCGTTCACAAGCACCCTGGAGAACAACATTTGCTGCAAAGTATAATAGTAAAAGAGAATATTAGTAGCAGAAAATACAATTGGAATCAGCAGTAAGGAAGGTGGGAGTAAAGAAGCATACCAAACTGATCAAATGAGCAGAGGGTGCCAAGCAGTTTCCGTCCATCTCTTAGCAGGACAATAAGTTTCTCTAAGATGAGATACAAAAGAAATTAGTACCATAGGTTACAGACAATTTTTTTTAGATGAAGCAAGCCATGGAAAGTAGCCAACACACATGGAATACTTAAGTACTATTGTTCCCATTTTTATTAAATACAAACATAAATGTTCATTAACATGACTCATGCTAGTATAATAATTTGGTTTAAACTATTTATCAATAACAATAGCTTAGCTAAAATCTGAAAAGAGCATAATCCATGCAACCACTAATTATACTTCCAAGGTAATAGAAGTAGACAGAAAAGAACTTATCTGCATATGTTTCTGAGTAACCTACCTATTTATACACCAATTAAGAATGAAATATTAAACGAACTAAGGATATGTCAAGGTAATCTCTTGGCATGTCCTAGGAACAAAATTCATTAACTATGCAACATCCTTTGCAAACAATATTTGGTACGCACTCAAGATTTACAAAGACGATTAAAAGATTGATTTACAAATATGCCAAGAAACCAATAGATAAGTAGACAACTACCAATATATTTAGTTGATTGTTTAGGAAGGTAGAAACTTTGCTGGCCTTTAGCTCCAGTAGTTAGTTATGTTATCATGCCACTAACGCCTTGCACTGCAGCTACCCAATGCTTGCATAAGTTATCCTCTCTTCTCATTAATCATATGCACTTGCAAAAGTGCCAAACAATCATAATGCCATCGCTCACTAAAAAAATGGAAAAAGAACTCTTGCTTCTATAGAAACAATTTCAACTGAACATCTATTGTGATTCAAAGGAATTCAGGTGGGCCAGTCTCCTCATTGCATCATATACACTACAAAATCAATAGACATATATCAATCAATCGTAGTGCCATCAGCATGCCAAATCACTGTGAGGATCTACGGTCATAGGGTAGACAGTTTGAACTAGGTTTCTATTGAGGTATAAAATGCATCAACTAGTTCAGAGGGAGCTCACGCACTTTGGAGATTCAAGAACACACCAAAGTTGCCTTACAACTAGGCTGGTCCAACACAGACTTACTACACAGAATTTAAATATTTTATAATCAAGTCTATCCAACCAACCAAATTCCTCAAATGCAATACAATTGTTCGCACTGAAGAGCTTCAGGTACAGATGTAACACACATGAGATGGTCTCATAAGCCATGATTTTGAACACAGATTAAGTTTGCACAAATAATTCTGTGGATCCAAACAGATGGGACCTAACAAGCTTTTGAAACACTTAGTGTGATCACATCAGAACTCTGCCTTCATATGCCATGAGGCACAACTAACTCCAGGTAAGATTTCCATCAAGAAACATAAGGCATTCTCATTCAGTACAGACACATGGTAGCATTCAGACATTGACAGGCACAAACAGTACACACAAAAATCTGCAGTTTATCTGCATAATAAACGGATAAACCTGCGCAAGCTCTGACAAAATTCAAGACAAAATCGAAGCGAGTTACAGGAAAATACTATGTTTCGCCCAGTATTGAATAAGGATGGCTGCATAACCCATAAGAGCATCTTAGGCTACTAACAACGGCTATAGGGATTTGAGCCACGTAATAATGTGCCTACTTTTGATCCGAACCACTCACAGGAGGCAATCATCAGTACGAAATTCTCACGGTGACTTAGAATCACGGCCTCCGAAGCAGGAAACTAGGCCAATCGGATCTACAAAGCCCCCTAAAAAACAAATCTAGGCGCATCGGCTCAGTCCTACGGGCCAATATCAGCACCTAGGCAATTAGACAAGCTCAGAAACATCGCGCATAGAGGATCTCAGAAACTCACTGTCCAAGAAGCCGGCGAGGGAGGTGGAGAGGAGGATATCGTCGGGCGCGGACCAAGACATCGCGCGGATCCCAAATCCGGCGCCAGAAACCGGAGCTGGTGGCCTCAACCCGCCGCTGCTGGGATCGGAGTTGCTTCTACAGAGAGCTTGGGTCCAAGCTGCTTAGCGGGCGGCCCCCAAGGGAGACCCGCTCCTAGGGTTTGTGTGGGAGTGGAGTGCTGTCGCGGGACGGAAGCAGGGAGGAGCAGAGTTCGGTGCTTGATGCGTACACGGACAGAGAACGAAGCAGATCGAAAGGGTTTGGTAGGTGATAAGAGCCGAGCCGCTGACCGGTGGGCCTGGGAGGTCGATTCCTTTTGGCTTTGCGTGCTTCTTGTATTTCGATTTCGACTTTTCGAGCAAGGGTATAAGCTGAATTTTCAACTTCAACTTACGCAACAGTTCATTTTCAACATTCAAATTGTAAAAAATCAGACAAATTTAGTGCTCTTGCCAGTTTCCAAAGTTGTTTTTATAACAATAAACATTTGTTTTTAACCTTACAAATTCATAACTTTTTCATTTTTAAATAAAAATGTGAATCTGATTCCATTTTTCCTAAAAAAATCATTTATTCCTTGGTGATCTATTTCCATCTTACTCGTTCATTCTTGTAGTGAACTAGATCACTAGCAATAAAACAATAGGAATATAAATAAACAAATAAGTTCTAAATAATTATAAATGCTAACAAACCATATTGATTGTACAAGTACAACACAATAACTAATATATAGTTGGTGCAAAAAACCAACATGTTATTGTCCCATTATATCATGGCGTCGAATTGGAATGGTGAGACGAAAAGACTTATTTCTTAAAGTTTTCATTTAGAAAAGCCCTATGAATACTAACCATGCTCTCCTTTGCCAGCTCTATGTGAGCCTTGAGTAAATCATGATGCATCAATATTTAGAACTGTGTCTAAGTGCAAACTGAGCATAACTTAGTTTCATGGTTCTATCTAAACATTTACTCTAAGGTATGCAGTCTATTATGGGCTTCCGTTCTTGATCGGCTCGATTTATTAGATCAAAACTCTGGTGCACGTGATTCACTCACAAAGATGTTTTTAGTGTGTTATGTGTTTGATAACCGTGTGACCGTAGGTGCACTCCGAAATTTTAGATCGAAGACCACGTCCAACTTTATTAAAGAGCTTACTAACCTCTAGCGACGTCCAACTTCGATGTAATACATTGTTAATAGGTTTATCGTGAAAGTGTATTGCTATTAAAAGATTAATTAAAGCGTCACTCTTCTTTCTATTGGCCCCTCTCTTTCTTTCTCTGTTTTTTTTTTTTTTTGAAGACGCTCGCTCTCTCTGGTTGATGATGAGGTATATATATGCAGTGCTACGAGAATTGAGATTTGGCGGGCAAGTAAGCCGCACGGTCTCCTATCCCGAGAATCCCAATTTCGTCGAGGAGGTAGCGCCCGGGTACCGTACCATGGACGGAACGTGGCGGACAAGCGGTCTTCCTGCCGGCCGACGCGTCGGGGTCGGGTTCCAATCACCAGCCCAAAGGTCCACCCCCGCCGCCGGCCGTTTCCCCGCACTCCACCACCACCTGACGACCTGCGCCGGCCCATCCTCCTCCCGGCCCTGGCCTGGCCCAAGCCACCAACGCCCTTGCCGTGCCGAGTCCCAGCCGCAGCCGGATCCCCCTCAAAGCACGACAGCCCCACGCCGCCGGCACCGCCGCACCACCGAAACCAACCCTACCCAAACCAGATCGGATCCGCCGATCCCCTTCCCCTCTCGGAGCCTCTCCTCGCCCAATTCGATTCGCCCCGATCCGCCGCCACCGCGCGATGGACGACGACGACGACGTGTCGCGCTCCCTCTCCGCGTCGCCGCCCTCCTCCTCCGCGCTCCCCGTGGACGGCCCCGTCACCGTCGCCGCCGCGCCGCCGCCGGGCTCCGCCATGGCCGTCGCGCTCCCGATCCATAGGACCGCCGCGTCCCTGTACGCCAGCGCCACCGGCGGCGGCGGGAGCGGTGGCGGCGGCGGGAGGGAGGACGCCTGGAGCGACGGCGCCACGTCCGCGCTCATCGACGCCTGGGGCGAGCGCTTCGTCGCGCTCGGCCGCGGCAGCCTCCGCCACCCGCAGTGGCAGGAGGTCGCCGACGCCGTCTCCTCCCGCGACGGATACTCCAAGGCGCCCAAGTCCGACGTCCAGTGCAAGAACCGCATCGACACGCTCAAGAAGAAGTACAAGGTCGAGAGGGCCAAGCCCGTCTCGGCGTGGCAGTTCTTCGACCGCCTCGATTTCCTCCTCGCGCCCATCTACGGCAACAAGCCCGGTGGCGGAGGGCGCAGCCAGATACCTCCTGCGGCGCTGCGGGTGGGCTTCCCGCAGCGCAGCCGCACGCCGCTGACGCCCGCGGCGGGCTCCGCAGCCAAGCGGCCGAGGGCGCCTTCGCCGGAGCCGTCGGTGTCCTCCGAGTCCTCCGACGGATTCCCGCCGGTGCCGGCCCTCCCGGCAGTGAACGGGAAGAGGAAGAGGACGGACGACGACGGTGGCAGCAGCGGCAGCGGCGACGACCGCGCGCAGGGGCTCCGGGAGCTGGCGCAGGCGATACGGCGCTTCGGCGAGGCGTACGAGCGCGTGGAGGCCGCCAAGCTGGAGCAGGCCGCCGAGATGGAGCGCCGGCGCATGGACTTCACGCAGGAGATGGAGTCGCAGCGCGTGCAGTTCTTCCTCAACACGCAGATGGAGCTCACGCAGGCCAAGAACCACGCGTCCCCTGCCACGGCCGCCGCCGTCCATGCTGGCGGCTCGTCTAGGAGGATGTCGGTGGTTACCGACGCCGGTGGCAGCAGTAATCACCATAGCCGTTACAGGATCAGCCACGGTGACAGGCACCGTCATGCTCCACTCCCACATTACCAGCAGTATCATGACAATAATCATGCGGGGACAGCGGCTGCAAGTGAAGGTGAGCAGTCTGATGACGAGGAGGATGATTCTGAAGAAGAGAGCCAGTAACTGTATCGGCGATTCGCCATAATTTATATAGGTATGGTCATAGAATTATTGCATTGCTCTGATTTAACTTTTATATATGTGATCCCAAGAAGAAGAGACAATGGCTGGGAGTTGGGACTAGTGGAAATTGGTCATCTTAGTAAAAGCACTAGCATATATTAGCATTAGATAGCCCCTTTCTGTACCATGATGTTAGTTAATTTGTTGCTTGCTTCTCAACATTGCGTTAATAAAATCTGATGTGATCTCATTTTTGTCAAGAATTGGCAAAATTACTGTTGAATTACAATATGGCATGCTGGGAGTTGTATCAATGCTTGCTTGCTTTGTTTTTGGAACAGCAATCAGCCATGAGAGTTGATGGAAGGAACTGATTAATGCTATGAAGATTGTGTGGGGCAATGCTTTGCATCTACATAGAATGAGTTGAAATGAAAGGCGTTTAGACGAAAGGTGATGCGTGCCAAATTTTTCTCTGCATCTGTGGCCAGGTGGCTGTATATGCAGAATAAAAAAAAAAAATAGAATGATGAAGTCTGGAGTGGGCATTGCAATACTCGAACTGGAAGATTCTTCACTCCTATCCTGAAAGCGACGGTTCTTCCCTGGAAGTGGAAACTGGAAAGCACCGTGGAATCTAGCTTTTAATTCTTTTGCAGAGCTGCTGGATACGGTAATCTGAATCTCTGAGGGTAGAGAAAAGCACAAGCACTAATGTGACTTTTGAGTGCATATAAGATCACTGTGGAGGGTGAACCACATAATTAACGGGAAACAGAAATCTGTTACTCTCTCTATCCCAAATTAATCCTAAATTGTTACTCATTGATTTTACTATGTATATCTAGATGCAGTATAAAATCTACGTATCTAGACATGTCAAAACGTCTTATAATATGGAATGCAGGGGTAGAATAGAAGGATGGTGTCTAATTTGGAAGGGGTAGAAGTAGAATAGAAGGATGATGCCTGCTAACTTTTTTTTTTTTTGACAAGAGATGCCTGCTAACGTTGTGCAAGAATACTCCATGCAAAGCCAGCCCTTCTACCATCCGAGTCACGTCCCCTCGTTTGACTCGACTTAACAAAAAAATCTTATTACGTTTTATAAAACTGCAACGTCACATAGTGTTTTTAGTTGTAAGATGGTTTTGTCTTTCATTGGTATATTTATTTTTTATGCAAAAATGTCATTATAGTTTCCCCCCAAAACAAAATGTCGTTATGACGCCCTCAAGGCCTCAAATGATACCTATACCTGGACCTATACGAAAAATAGCATCAACGAGCTTGTAGCCCATGGAGAATTATGTTTCTTGCAGCACTGTTTTCTTAATTCACAATGATTCAGAACTAGTAACGACGATGCATGACAGCAATCATAGCAGCAAACTAGAATTCAGAAGGGCTTGTGCTTATTGTTTTTCTTTGTAACAAAAGAGTGCTGATGCTTCGACTAGCGGCCAGCAATCAGTAAGCGACAGGCTAATTCCATGCTAACCAGCACGCTGACGTCGACGTGCACGACCGTCCTCCATTCCATGGCAACTATGGCACTTGCAATTCTATGTCGAGTACAGTTGATCGGTGTAGCTTGTAGACTCGTATAGTCCACCGGATATTAGTGACAAGCTGTACTAGAATCAAATTATGTAATCAATGAGAGTTACCTATGGACCTCAAGTAGTGTACATGGAACACAAGCTAAGAGCTAATCTGAAAGTTAATTGATTGGACACAATACGATTTCAACTAATGATTCAAACAATATGGCGACCCGCACCCTTCTTGGTGGGAGAAGGACGACCACTAAGTAGCACAGAACAATTATAATTTAATTCACACAAAATATGGTAGACCGCTATAAATTTGAAAGGCCTCTACTCTCCCGAAAGTCCAAGTACTATCACTAAAGAAATATTGAAAATAGTGGGAAAATAAAAATAGTTGAATAAATCAGACACCCTGCAAAAAAAATGTTCCTTATCACTTCTGGTCATCTGCACCCTTTTGATCTATGGCCACGGCACGGTGCAGATCTTGTCGAACCCCACTCCACAGTGCCGTTGCCGGCGTGTGGATATCCCGCGATATAGAGGCCGAGCCGCCGAGGGGGGCGGAGCAGCGCAGCCAACTCGAGGCCGATAGCTCGGTGAGGCTCCCGTGGTTGGTCGTCGAGATCGAAGCGGAGGAATAGCTTTCGCAACTGGTAGGTCCTGCTCCGGGTTGTTTTTGTACATTAGGCGGTTTGGCCTTGGCCACCCTGTTCATCTGATCCAGTGTCAGGGCGCGCCCGTCTTCTCTTGCGCCGTCATCCTTTTACTCCTGCCAAAACGACTAGATGTTCCACGAGATCTGTCCAAGATGCGCTATGCTACATCGAGCCTCTGAGACAACAGCCTCGTTGTCTCTTGTGTCCGTCAGGGTTGTTTATCTGCTCAAGACGCGCTATGCTACATCGAGCCCCTGAAACGACAGCCTCATTGTCTCTTGCGTCCGCCATGGTTGTTTTTAGGGCGCTGCTGGAGCTTGGACGTCCTATGCATAGGACATCTATTGTAACACTTCTGGTGTTAAATTAACTAAAACATGTCATGTCATCATATGCACTGCAAAGCATCTATGTTTAAGTCAACCTTAATGTGCATTAACTAAAACAAGTTTATATTTCATAGGTTGATTGAGTCTTTGTAATGTTTGGTCATATGAAATAATAAAACCCTATTTTTGAATGTCATCGTAAATGCTTAGTTTATACTCTATGTATTTGAAATATAAACTGTGTTTACACTAGTATCAAGCATAGTGTATAAGTCTAAGTCCAACCCTAAAAATGATTTCCATATTTGAAATTAAATTTGGATTTCCAAGCCTACTTCTAAGTTTGGCTATTCAAGTTTAAACTCAAAATGAAAATGCTATAAAAGGTTTTTCAAAAGTCAACTTGGTCAACCAAGGGTGTCATTGGGTCAATGACCTAAAAATATTTTTGGATGATGTTTGTGCTCACTAATAACCAACCAATTAAGTTAGAAACCAAATTGAGTTTAATTTTTTTTTCAAAAACCCTTTATTTTCAAACCTAGATTTACCCCTTTATTCTAATTCAAAATCTATAAGGAATTTGGAGATACTCTAAAAAGATAGTTTGTAGATCTTGACAAGAGCTACAAAGTTGGTATATAAAGTTTTTCAAGTTTCCAAAAGGAATTTTAAATTAATTTGAAAATACAGTTTCCAGCAATTATTCCCTTTTGATTTTAAAACCATAATTCAAAAATTATGCATAATTTGAGAAAATCTTGTATATGAAAAATGTTTGGTTTGACAAACTTAACATTTCATAGTTTTGAAGATTTTCAAGTTTTATTGAAAAATCAAAAGTAATTTTAAATGCTTATTTCTAGGGTTTTAACCCCTTTCAAATTTAAATTCAAATTTTAAAATCTAGACAGAATTTGAGGATGCCAGTTAAAGGAAAAGTGTAGCTCTTGAAAAGGTATGCAAATGATATTTTTAGAGATTTTCAAGTTCTTATACAAATTCTGAAGTAATTTGTATTTTAAACCGAGTGGCAATTCTGTAAATAAACCGAACAGTACCTAATCCTATCGGCGAACGCCATGGCCGGCTTCTCATCGCGCGCCGCCGTCCACCGCCGCGCTTTCCCGGCCAACCGAGCGCTCTCGGACGCGAGAGACTTCATCGTCGTCGTGTCACCTGCTCCTTCATCAACTCCATGCTATAAATACCGATCGGACGCCGTCGTCCTCCTTCTTTTTTCCTCCCGCCACCATCGCCGACGACCTCATTCCGCCGTCGAAATTCGCCGCCGACGCTACACCTCTGTCCAATTGCTCTCGCCCAAAACTCCGCCACTTCCTCACGGTCAGTTTGAACCAGTTCAAGCTTGCTCTCATCGCCCGAGCTACCCGCACGCCACCTTCTTTTCCGCGGCCGGTCAGCCGAGCCGCCGCGCCATCGCCGCCGTTTGCCGCCGCCAAAGTGGAATATATTTTACTTTTAACCATGCAATCGTGTTCTCTGTGTCGTCCTGCATCTGATGCGCACCTTAGTTTGAGCAGCGCATTTCCGGAGGCCGCCGTGACGCCGTCGTGCCATCGGAGCGCCGCCGCCGCCATCACCGCCGTCGACCGCCGCTCAACCCACTCACTCCGGACCTTCATTAACGTGCGCATCAGCACCGTGGTGAGCTCCTGCGTCTATCTGTGTCATCAATTTGGTCAATCCCTTACCGTGGCCGCCGGTAGCCGTAGCCCGCCGCCGGCGCAGTGCTGCCGCTCCGCCGCGCGCGTTGCCGTCCTGCCCAGAGACCGGGAGCGACTGCATGAAGTTGCCAAACTAGCTTGCCTGAGTGCCCTGTGTCTAACCGTAACCTTGCCATCGCCGGAAACCGCTCCGGTGAGCGACGCCGCCGTGCCCGAGCTCCGCCGCGCCGCCATTGCCGCCGGTGTGGGTGCCGCCGCCGCTCCCCAGCCCCGTTAGCCACCTCAATCGATGCGCTGTGTCAAGAGGAGCAAGTAGGAGGAAACCCCATCGCCGGAGACCTCGCCGACGGCGAGGAATCGGCGGTCAACCGCCGCGCCGCCGTCGGTCAGCGCGGAGTTACTGTGCCGATTTTCTTTTTCTATTTTCAGAAAATGATTTAAATGCTATTTTCTTTGAAAATTCATAGTAATTCATGTATAGCTCCAAAAATTCTGAAAATTTTTGTGAGTATTCCTTATGATGTCATCTACCTAGGAAAAATGTGAAATGCTAAATTTGAGTAATTTTTCATATGTTAAAATTAGCCCTTTTAATTGAAAAATAGACCTTCAATGATTTTTAATAATTAAAATAATTGGCTTTTAATTCTGAAATTTGTTTTACCATCTAATTAGGCTAAGAGATTTCTAAAATAAAATTTTGGGATTAATTTAATAAATTTAATTTTTATGCCTTTATTTAATGCTTTTAAATAATTAATTAACC
>CM041642.1:23371935-23415826 GCA_023333625.1 Bothriochloa decipiens
GCAAGCCCCGGATGCATTTAAACCCTATTCTATTTATAAAAGTTTTACCGCTTCAGCTCTGATATGTTGCATTAAGTAATAGGAGTTGAGTGAAAACCCACAAATTGCATTACCTGTCTTATTCCTTATTCCTTGTTACTTACTGAGAAGATAAGTAGTTATGCTTAGCCCTGCTTATTTATTTAATTATTCAATGGCAAAAGAATAAAAAAGATGAGATTGGTTTCTTGTTGGAATCTTGATATTAGTAATAAATCGAGTCCGGACGATGAACTTGCACTGGGAATGGAGTCCCTCTATAGTGTTCTCGTCTGTTGATGCCCTAGGTCCCGTCCGTTGGTGAACTGGATGATTCGAGAATTTAGAAATCCACATGCATGAAGTGGTATACGGATGGTTGTAGCCGTGTATGCCATGGAGTGACCTAGCGTGGGGCCAGAGATCCCATCTGTGTCATAGTGTGTTTTACTATGGGGTTTAAGTTCCCACGTATCTCGGTACGCTGGGCCGCAGAGCTCACGTGTATCATGTGGTGATATACGGCTGAGGTTGTTATCCTGGTATATCGGTGCACCTGGGGTGCTTCGGAGTTAAAGTCTCCGGTATGCTCAGTCACCTAGGTCCCAGCTGGGTATGAAAATGGATCCGAATCGCCGTTGCTTCTCGGAGAAGAAGACTCGATCGTTGTTCATCATCGTAGTAACAACTTGAACAAAAATTAAGGTTCAATAATGAAGTTGGTTGGTAATTGGAAGTAGTCCAAGCAACCTTCCCTTTTGTAAAGCTTTTCTGCAAAATTTCTTATCTACTACAGACCGTACCTTGTCCCTCTAGCCTGCATCTCTTAAGTCTCTACCCTTCTTTTTCGTCGGGTCAGTCTTGTTGAGTATTGTTGTACTCAGGGTTTGTTAAACCCTTGTTGCAGGTGAGCCTCATGGGCAGGAGTGTTTTGCATCCTGCTGCATGACAGTCGTCGAGGAAAGCGACGACGAGTAAGCTGTTTAGCTCGTGGGTAGAGCTTTTGTTTAATATTGTAATCTACTGCTACTCCACTACTATTGTGGTTTGTATAATTCAAACTTGTGGTTGTAAATATTTGAAACTCAGAAGTTTGTAAACTTATGTTATTGTAAGTCTTCCGCTGTTTTACTCCGTGGTATTTTATTTATATCAAACTGTTGTAATACTGCAATGTCTCTCTACAATGATTGATCCTGCTCGGAGAATCATGGATGATTCGGGATTTACCCGACAGACTTTTTAAATCGTATGGGACACAGTCATGGTTATTTGGAGTCTGTTTAGACAATAATCATGCGTGTGGGCCATATGATTTAGGAGGTTCTGCCACACCTATGCGCCTGGTGACGCGTGCGGTCCGCACAGCTCCGCCTACTCCCACATGTGCCGCTCATGCAAAAGCAGCTTGTGCCTTGCCCCAACACGTGCACAGGTCCTTTGTCACCCTACCCCGCCCCCAACCTCGTCCGAACTATAACAACGCCACCCACCTCCACCTTGCCGGTATCTCGCCGAAATCGTAATGCAACAAATAGAAAATATCCACTGCAACAAAATGAAACCTCCCACAACGACAAATGCAAAACATCCACTGTAATAGATGAAAAACATCATGAACAACACGAGCATATTGTTGCAACAACACCAAAGAAAGATGTTGCAGCAACATGGTACAACTACTGCAACATGAGAATTATATAACTGCAACATCGACTGAAACAAAAATGCAACATCCAACTGTGACTGATGCAACATGGCCAGATCTGACCCGTGAGAGCACGCCAGAATCCTAGCCACCTCTGCATCCCCTTAGACTAAGAGGGAGGAGCAAGAGGTGGGGGGAGGAGGTGGAGGGGACACCACAAGGGGGAAGGGATTCAGTGGCGAAAATGTTCATCACAAAGCTTATTTTTTCGCTACTAACCTCTCTTTGTGGCGACTTTTAAAACTGCCACTAGTTGCCACAAATACTCACCTCACAATACTCTAGTGATGAATTTTTGTTCCCCACAAATGACCATACTCATTATTGATAAATTATACTGCCACTAGTAACATAGCCATTTGTGGCCCATTCATTGTCACAAAAGCATACACATTAGTGACAAAAAATAATGCCACTCATAATATTTTTAGTGGTGATAATAGTTGGCACGACTATATAGAATTTATGGTAATTTGGTCATCATAATTGCCCTTATAAAAGTGACAAATTATATGGTCACTAAAGACTGCATGTTAGTGACCAAAGTTTTGCCATTATACACCTTTATTGTGTAAAAAAATTGTTCTCACTATTTTAGTTGCAATTGTGTCTAGTTGATCGCCACAGTTTATATGGGGCAAAAGTGGTGCCTTATCAACACAAATGCATTTTATTTGTGATGTAACTCATCGTCAAATATTTTACCGTGGCAAAACTTGTCCTCACAATGTGACCTTTTCGTGAGGATTGATAAAACATGTTGTGTTGATAATTTCATCACAAAAAACGTAGCATTTGTGTGAAAATATTAGTTATGACAAGTTTTCCTCCTTTTAAATTACAAAGAAAGGGCCGAAGGGAATGGATAATACTCTTGCCATATGAAACGGATAAGCTGAGGAAGCAATGTTTTCCTCCTTTTAAATTACTTAAAAAATATATAATAGTAATACTATGATTAAATGAAAATTGATAAAATCAAATAATCAGATGTATTAATAAGGAGCTGTGCATTGGCCCTACTTTAATTAAGTAGCAAACCGTAACTATGATTTGTCAAAATATTTCCTCACTAATTGTATCTCTATGGTGTTAATTGTTTTCACTAATAAATGACATATTAGTGAGGTCAATATTTTATTTGTCACAAATATCTTGTTAAATAGTGACAAAAATGTCGAGCCAATCGATTTTCCACTAAAGAAGTTTTTTTTAGAAAATTAATATTTTGTCACTAATAACAGACACATTCGAAAGCTAGTTTTTCCCACAAATATTACGGTAGGTAGTGGCAAATTTAAGTTTCCCCACAATGTTTCCACACTAATTGTGTGTCAAGTGATGATAATTTAATTCGCCACTAATAAATCCTATATTAGTGGGGTATTTTTTTGCCACGGATATCTTTCTAAACAATGGGAAAATAATGTTTTCGCCACTCCATTCGACACTAAAGATATTTTCCGTGGTGAATTAGTTTTTGGTCACTAATAACCGACATAATAGTGGCAAAAATTAGTTTTGTCACAAATAGTACAGCATTAGTGGCAAACATAAATTTCACCACATCATTTCGTCACTAATGCTAGGTCTCCTTGTAGTGGCAGGACGACTCAGATCCAGATCTACATGGCGAGGAGGAGGCCTTCGATGCAGATCCACGCTGCCACCTACCTTGTCGGTATCCTTGACTGGAGGAAGCGCCAGGCTGCAACCGCCACTCAGAGGGTTGTTGCAGAGCAGCTGCGAGCTGGCCTCTTGGCCCATATGAAAGGTCCCTTGGTTGGTTTTGATAATTGAGTGACAACTTTAGGATGGACTAATGTGTTTATAGTTAAGATACAGACTAGTCCACATGTATATGTGTGTGAGCAACATATGCCATGGTGATGGAAATGGCTTGGAGATGTGGCAAAGCTCACACATGTGATGTTTTAGGAGTTCATTAAATATGAGACATGAGACGGAATCATGTGACCGAGAAGGAGAAGATCAAGATGAGTCTTGGCTCGATGGACCGGTTGGATGTGTGAAGGGTAAGTTGTGGCTTTAAAACAATAGACCATGGGATGGTGAAGCTTGAGTAAGAATTGACGTCGATAGACCAACTCAACGGTGAAGAGCAAGTGAGATCAAAATCAAAGGACCAAGAAGGTTGCATGATGATATGAAGTGGATCATATCATTTGGTGATCGTGTCATGCATGTGTTGCATTGACACATTGGAGGAAGACGGTGAAAATGGAGATGCGCAAGATAAAGGTATAACCTAGGATATTTTATTTCACTGGTCATGAGGTGTGTAGAGAAGTTAATGACCGGATTTAAAATTGATAGTCATACTATCAAGAGGGGCAAACTTGTTTGCATATCGGTCATCTAGTGTCATTTAAACGACTAACATTGCGACATACTAGGATCGAGTGGCATTATGAGAGCAAGAGAAATTTTTTTAAAAATGATTATGAAAATGATAACACATATGCACCTGGGGATGTATATTTGATGGCGTTGGTATATTTGCAAAGATAGCGAAGTTTGACGCTAAGAAAGGGCGTCAGACGCTGGGCTCCTGGGCGTCGGACGCAGGGCATCGGCCGCAGGATGCACCGTCTGACGGTGCCGATGTGAACCGGACGAGTTCGCGCGCTATGGTGGCGAGTCTAGCACGGACACGTGGCATCGAACGCAGGTGCCTGTGTTCGACGGTCAGCGTCGGACTGCGTCCGACGACCGAGGTGCTCTCGGTGTGGTTTGTGCCTGGCGTCGGACGTAGGTGGGCATTGGACGCTCGTGCCTGCGTACGACTTTGGTTTGGATGTGGTGTGGCTTGGTGTGCGCGTCTGGGTGAATGACGCATCGCCACGTAGTGTCAGATGGAGGGTGCTTGTGTTCGACGGACGGTTAGCGTCGGACAACGTCCGACGAGCTGGGAGCTCTCGGTGTTGTTTCTGCAACATGCCTACATCCGCGCCAGGGATCAAATGATCAAATCCTACAAGCAACAGACATCTCCTAAAAATAGAAAATGAAAAAAAAAAACAAGGAAGGAAACGCACGATCTAATTTCCAATCGCGTCCCACATCCATCGAAGTTGCCGGCCTTCATCGTGAAGCCCTAGGCCGCCAACGAGGCAAGGACCCCGCCCAGCGACGGGGAAGGCTGGTGGGCGCCGTCGTGGGGACGTTCCTGTACCGAGTCGCTGATGCCTACGCCACCGCCGCCGCGGGTCCTGTTGCTACTCGGAGGAGGCCACGTCCACGGTGATCCTCGAGCCCATAGAAGATTTCCCCACTAAGGCGGCGCCCGAGCTGGAGCGGACGCGAGGATCTGGCACCGGCGGCCGCAACCGCGAGGAGGCTGACAGCACCGTCATCAACGCCACCGTGAGTACTACGAGCCGGACGCGGATGTTGATTCTTCAGGAGATTCGTTGGAGCGGAAGGCCCCCTCCATGGAAGACGGACACCATTGCAGATGGACGTAGTACAATCACTACCAAAGTACCAACCCACAAATTAATTTTAAATCCTACCGTGCTCACGTCGATTAATTACACTGCCTGCTGCTCGCCCTCCACATTCGAATTTGCAAATTCCATCGTCGTTTCTTTTAGCTCAACATCCGGCACATACCCACATCTTGCACCTTTCGAATCCGATTAATCCCTATCTTCTGCACAACTTGCATTGCTTGTTGCATAAACTTCAAGTCTGATTAGAAACTATAAAAGTTGCACAACTACATACAAATAGTTGGTATAAATAAATAGTTAAGAAGTACCCCCTCTATTTCAAATTGTAAGTCGTTTTAGATTTTTTGGTACACTCATTTTGCTATGTACCTAGATAGTTTTATGTCTAGATACATAACAAAATGAGTATATCAAAAAAGTCAAAGCGACTTACAATTTGTGATGGAGGGAGTATATATTAAATTTCTTTAGCTTCTGGATCAATGCTTGGGTTAGTACTCTAAACTGAACTCTGAAACATGCTCCATTGTGATTAGCTTATTGCATCAGGTAATATACATGTGGTTTCAGTATGATATAGGCGACAGCTGTAAAGTGTTTCTCTGAAGTTACTCTGAACCGTTGGTATTTATAACAGGGAAAACAACTGAACATGACGCTGGAGGTGGTAGGAGAGATCAGGGGGAGGTTTAGCAGATTTATACACCACATGTCAGTGCAATGCCTGTGCTCTGGGGATCAGACGAACACGATGGATCAGGCACTCCAACTATTGGAGAACATAGTCATAAAGGATGGCATGATCAGCCGGCACTCATCTCCAAATCTTGTGGCTGGGCGGCATGTCAATAATGCTACCATAAATATTCTCATGAAAAAACTTGCGGAGCTCAAATTGTCCTCAAGACAACAAGTAAAAAAGATTGCTGAAACACGTGCTTGGGCTACACCGCATATACCTGTTTTATGAAATTGTCTCAGTTGGTATAGTCTTTACAAACTATCTTCCTTGCTCTACAATTTCCATCCTATTTTATTCTTATGCATACATCTATAATTATCACCGTATGTTTTATGCTAAGATATTGACATCATGTGCTGTCCAAGCATTTCACAAATAAGTGCAGTAATTGAAGTTTCAGAAAAGGTGCAATTGGTAGATGGGTAACCACAGCGATTGCACCTTTTTGTATGTTAATTGTAACAACATTTAGAACTTTTTTTTTTGACTTGTTGAGTTCATGTACTGATGAATAATGAAATGTTTTCCATACTTGATATTGTGTAGTGCAATGGTCCAAAAAAAATTCAGGAAGCAACGAATCCATCACAGTTTGAAACAAGAGTTTAGGTGAGTATTTGTGCCTGACGACACAGGGATTGGCTGCAATGGTTGATAATTCTTTTTTGCCTAGCATTTTGATAGATGGTAAATAACTAATGTTTATTTTCCTTTTCTTTTATTTTCATAGACTTTTATTTTTTTCCCCCTTGGAAGCTCTCTTCTCTATCATGAGTTCAATAGGAGCACGGAGCCTGAGTATGTGGAGATTCTGTTTAAGCTTTGAAAAGTCTTCATAAGCGTAAGCTTTGGCAGTTCTGTTTTTAGGAATTGTGCCCTTTTTGTTGAAATATTTGCTTCTTTGGGTGCCAATAGGAATTCTAGCATTCCAGGTAGCTGAGCTCTGCGGGTAGTGCGGCCACAAGAGGAGACGACGGAGAGCGCGTGGAAGACCATCACGGAGCGATGGGGGCGCAACTACCTCGGCACCTCAAGATGTCTGAAACCTGGATTCCTGGAACATATCAGATATGTTTTGGACTTGCACAGTTTTTATTGTAATAAGCTTATGTTCTGATTGCAAAATGAATCAATGATTTTCCATGGCCATTGCTTTGCATTTTTATCACAGTTGACGTTGGCATACCTCAAGGAGAAGCCATCACCACCATGCTCCAACGGTGGGACTGCGGCAGAAAGGCTGCTGGCCACTGGGAATGGGAACAAGGCTCCCAGGTCCCAACCATCAATCTATAGCACCGCGACGTTATAGAGCATGCAAATTCTCACTGTTTGCCGAATTTTTTTGGTTGTATATTAAAAATTGGAAGGTTGTATATGTATCCACTATACTCTGCTATTATTGTTCTCAGGGAAGTAATCTTTATTTGGTATGAGATCAAGTTTATTTATCCTAATGTTATAATATGTAATCTTTGATTTTTTTTAAATCATCAGAGTATTTACATCATTTTGTTTAATTTGTTTTGTCCAAGATATTGCACAGGCACTATATATATTAGTAAAATAAAGAAGATAAAATGTGAAACAACTGCAGAGTGTCATCCATGGCCGCTGGATATAATAAGGCCTTCTTTCGATATTGTTGGATTAACATCAATCCACATATGGATGCGAATCCTACTCCATACAAATAAGCCCTAAAATGCGACCTCTCCATCCAAACAAGCCCTAAAATGCGAAACAACTGCGGAGTTTACAAAAGTCAACATTATTACTATAAAAAAGTCTACCTTATTACACTTGTTCAGAGTAAGTTCACCACACACAGGAAAGTTGGTTTCTAGGACCCACTTTTTATACATTACAGAAACAGGAAGTTAATAGCCTAGTAAAGACAGCGTAGTCCAATTGGCAACATCGACCAAGTTACTTTTACTGAGATTAAAGCAAAGAGAGTCTTTATTTCTTGAGTATCATGTCCATGGACTTTGGCCATGAAAGAACAGTAATGTTGATTGGAACTGGATGACAACGCGCCTGCTTTGAACTTCAAATTTATCGAAGAATCCCATGGTATGGCAACCACAGACCTCTGCAAGCTTCGCGACCCAGCGATGGCACCATGAAAGAGCCGAATTTCCTTACTCAGCTGACTAGTTAAACAACTGCACGACAAATTGAAACTGCATTGTACTTCTGATATCAGAACCTCTACAGTGGCCTCAACTGCAGAGTTAAAACGTGATAAAGTTATGTCAACTGCACCATAACTTCCAGGAATGCGCATTGTAAGTGGTTGATCCCATTCGCCTGAGGAACCCATGAGTGATGCACCATCGATCAGCTGTAGGTCATCTTTTTCGTCTTCACCTGTCTTGATCCTCATGTCATATTCAATTAAACTAAGGTCCATCATGTCTATCCCTCGCTTAGGGCCTGTCATGTTGATGAGAGAACCCTACAAAATAAAATATTTAGTTGCCCTTCAAAAAATTTAAGAAAATTTAAGAAACATCTGAAGCTATAAAATATGCGGAGAGGCTGCTTCGAACCCACGACCTGGTGACTCAGTGAGACAGTTCTCACCACTGCACCAGACCTGCCCTTCGACATTTAAAACAGATATAATAGATTTTTTTACAACAAAAACAGATATTATAGGTATAGTCGGTAACCAAGATCACCATCAGGGATCAACCAAAATGGTTAAAAAGTGCATAATATAGATGTTAGATGTATATATACATGTGTATATTTACCTAGACTATAGGATGTTCTTTGCACTTTGTACTTCTACATATTTCCCCTTTGAGGCTTTGAAATAGATGGACTTGCATTCTCTAACATGGTGACAGAGGTCGTTGTGCAACTCCAGCTTTCTTCTCTCCCTTCCATCCCCATTCTCATCGCTTGTCGATGCGCCACGGCCATGCTCTCCACTGCCCCGTGCAGACTGCAGACACTCGTCAACGGCCCTGCTTCGCAGCCATGGACCCACATTGACGGCCGAGCTCGCGCTCAACCCTGCTGCCTATGCCGCTCCAGTGAGTTCTATGTCACACCCATGTTCTGCTGCTTTTATGCAAGATAAGAAGAAAAAATAAGGAAAAAGAAAAGGCAGTAGACTTCACGTCTTTGTTCCTCTACACCCATCATTTTCAACGATACTAATTGAGGAGAGTTTGTCTTCCACATGAAGGTTCGCATGGGCGAGCAATAGCTACGAGGCTATGTCAAGGGCATCGAGGGACAGGGTAGCTGGACCTCGGCTACGTAGTTTGTAGCCGCGATCCATTGTGTTGGGGCGAGATTTTACCCCTCAGCGCCTGATTGTTCAAGAGGGAAGATTAGGGAAGTTGGATAAATAGAACTTGTTTTCTAACAGCCTGAGAACAACACTACTAAACTTTGGGCCTTGATCGGCCATGCAATTCTACTAGACCGCTTTGCTGTGGCCAGAACTGGTTTGCTGCCATGCGCCAGGTCTGAGCCTATGGTGCTGCCGTGGCCGTCCACTGGTCCCTTGCGTGCCTTCTTGTGTAGGTGTGGCCCCACATCACATCTCTCCCCCTGGAGGAGCAGCTCGTCCTTGAGCTGAAATGCGGGATAGCGGTCGCCTCCATGTCTTCCCAAGTCGCCGAGGCAAGGGACTCGCCCTTCCACTAGATGAGGACCTAGCGGACACCGCGAGCCATGTGGGCACATACAGCTCGCTTTGGTTCTGGGACTGCAGCTCCATGGTGGATGGCTGACAATGTCGGTGAGCATCTGGAGGGGTGCCCACGAACTTCTTGAGCAAGCCGATGTGGAAAACGTCATAGAGGCAGGCGCTCGGCAGAAGAGCTGTGCATGGTGACGTTGTTGATTAGCTCGATGACGCGATAGGGGCCAACGTAATGGGGCTGGAGCTTCTGTGGCATCGGTTGTGGAAGCGATGCCAGGGTGCGGTTGCAGAGGTGATGCCAAGGCGCGGTTGCGGAGGCGGAGCCACACCCAGTTGCCGACTACATGCAAAGCTGCTCGGTGGG
Organism: Bothriochloa decipiens; assembly: GCA_023333625.1. Classification (NCBI taxonomy): domain Eukaryota; kingdom Viridiplantae; phylum Streptophyta; class Magnoliopsida; order Poales; family Poaceae; genus Bothriochloa; species Bothriochloa decipiens. The sequence goes on from CM041642.1 coordinate 23,381,911, forward strand.
TCTTATCATAGTATAGCTTTTGGATGGCTTGTGCTTGCTACAAACTGTACCGAATGTCTGCAAGGAATTCACTCGCTCTGCCATGTTCCATGCCACCGCCTCCACGCGGGTTTCGTCGAGCTCATAGTTGTGGATGGACGAGGGGTCCCGACAGTATACCACGCAGAAGGGGGTGTCGCCGAGGGAGCTCTGTTACGCTGTGTTGTAGACGTACTCGGCCCATGGCAGGTAGTGGAGTCATTGTCGGGGCAACCGTCAGTGAAGCACCGCAAGTAAATGATGAGGACACGGTTGGCCGCTTCTGTCTAGCCATTCGACTAGGGAGGGAAGGTTGTCATGTGCGGCCACACGCCTAGGAGGCGTATCAGCTCATGCCAAAAAGTAGAGGTGAACACCAGGTCGCGGTCCGACACCATGGACTGCGGCATGCATGTAGCCGTACAATGTCAGAGAAGAAAGCCTGCGCCACTGACTCTGTTGTGTAGGGGTGAGCTAAGGGAATAAAGTGACAATACTTGTTGAAGCAGTCGACGACCGATAGAATGACGAATTTCCCTCTTACGCGCGGCAGGGCCTCAAAAAAGTCGAGGCCGATGTCGGCCTAGACTACAATTGGAACCGACAAGGGCATGAGGAGGCCGGTCAGGTGCAGGTGCTTTGACTTGTACCGTTGGCAAGTGGAGCACACCCGAATATGTTCTTGGACCATAAGACGCATATTGGGGAAGAAGTGGATGTCGTGGCGGAGGCGGTGGACGATGCACTAGATCCCCTCGTGCCTGTTACCGTGTACGACAGCCAGGATTTACGACATCAGAGGCGAGGCCGGTGGGACATAGAGGCAAGAGGCAAAGGCCACCATGTCGTCGATGAGCGACCACAGTGCCGAGCACGTGCCGGCGATGATCTCTTCCTTGAGGGGCACAAGGGCGGTGTTCGTGGTTTGTGGTTGGCGGAGATAGTCGATGTAGTCAAACTAGGGGGGGCGACAGGGGCTAGAACCGCGCTCTCAGTGAGGCCCTCATCGGTGTCGCAACATGAGAGTGCGTTGTCCACTGTGTTCAGCACACCAGCTTGTACTCGAAGGTGAAGTCAAAGCTGAGTAGTTTGCCCACCCAATGATGTTGTGGGGTCGTCAAGACGCTGATCAAGGAGGGATTTTAAACTATAGTGGTCCGTGCGTACTAGGAAGCACCAGCCCAAAGATACTTGCACCAATGTAGGATAGCATGGACTAGACCAATCAACTCCTGTTTGTATGCCGCCAGAGAGTGATGTCGAGGTGCGATGAGCCTGCTGAAGAACGCGATCGGGTGTCGGTACTGGAGAAGCACCGCCCAATGTAGGATAGCATGGACTAGACCAATCAACTCTTGTTTGTATACCGCCAGAGAGTGATGTCGAGGTGCGACAAGCCTGCTGAAGAATGCGATCGGGTGTCGGTACTAGAGAAGCACCGCCCCGAAGCCATGGAACGAGGCGTCACATTCGACGATGAACGGCTTGGTGAAGTTCGATAGGGTGAGGATCGGTGCCGAGGTAACGGCAACCTTGAGCGCCTGAAAGGCTGCGATTGCCGCATCGGTCCACAGGAATCCCTCCAAGAGTGCCATGAGGGGAGCCGCAACAATGTCGTAGTGGTGGACGAATTTGCGGTAGTAGCCTGCTAGGCCGAGGAAACCACGCACCGTGCACACTGATCGTGGCAAGGGCCAGTCGTCGATGGCCTGGACCTTTGTTGGGTCCATGGCAACACCAGCCTCGGTGATGATGTGGCTTAGGTAGATGGACGTGATGTTGAAAGCACGCTTGGAGCGGTTGACGAAGAGCCGATGTTGCAGTACAACGAGGACAGGCGCAGAGATGTCAAAGGTGCTCCGCCCAGGCGTTGTTGTAAATGAGTATGTCGACAAAGAAAACGAGCACAAACCGATGAAGGGGTGCAACACATCGTTCATGAGGGGCTGGAAGGTCGTCGGCGCGTTGCAAAGACCGAACGACATCAGGCCGTCATGCGTGCGAGACGCCTTCTTCTCGATATCCCCCTGGTTCGTTTGGACCTGGTGGTAGCCCGAGCGGAGGTTGAGCTTGGTGAAGAATTTAGCGCCGCGGAGCTTATCTAAAAGCTGGTCGACGACTGGGATGGGGAAGTCGTCCTTCACCGTGATGGCGTTCAGGGCACGGTAGTCGATGTAGAAGCACCATGAGCCGTCAACTTTGTGGACGAGGACCAGGGAGGAGAAAGCGGAGGTGCTCCGGCGAATGAGGCCCTGCTCGAGCATGGAAGCTCATCGCTACTCTAGCTCATCCTTGTGCGTCGCCAGGTATCGATATGGGCGGACAGCCACGGCTACGACCCTAGGAGGACGATGCTATGGTCGTGGCCACTTGGTGGAGGCAACCCGTGGGGCTTGGTGAAGATGTTGAAGAAGGCGTCGAGGAATGTGTCGAGCAGGCTTTCGTTAAGGGTGGTCGCGTGCAGCTTGGGGGCCTCCGGCCCAACCATGCCCTACCAACAGACTTTTCGCCCGTGCCTTCAGAACGACATCGTGCGCAGCGAGCCACTGGGTGCTAAGGACGACGTCATACCACATCCCAATGACACCCAGGTAGGAGACGCGCTCACTGTTTGCCACTGTGGCTGTCATACGGTGGCGATGCTACAGGGGAAGCCCAGTCCGCTACGCCGCCTGCTTTCGAGATGAAGTTATATGTGGAGCCCGAATCAAGAGGCGCCACGAGGAAGGTGTGGTGCCTGACTGGTCGTCCCTCCACATAGATGGTTGTAACAATGGCCAAGGCCCAAGGCAGCCATGTTCCTCGGTTCAGCGTGGGTGAGGAGCTTGACTGGTCGGCCCTCCACATAGATGGTTGCCAAGGGTTGGTCGGTGATCGGCCCTCCACATAGATGGTTGCCAAGGGTTGGTTGGTCGTCAGACAGGACGAGGCGTGGGGCTCTTGCTGGAAGGAGCGCGCATGAAGTCACCCGAGTTAGAGGGAGCGGAGGCGTGGCGTTCTGTTCCCGCAGCTCAAGCTTGCGTACCAAACTCATGGCTAAAGCTAGGGATTAGGGGTTGTGCACCTCGACGTCGAAGCTAGGCAGCGACCGAAGTCTGGCGAAGAAGAGTTGGACCCGTTGAGCGACTTGAAGTGATCTTGGTACTCCAGCATAGAGCCCATGTGCTTGCACGTTGCCAATTCATTGAGGGGGTTGGATTGAGAGGGGGGCATTAGCAAAAGTCAAGTAGCTCCTTGAATTGGCAACATGTTGGGGTACCCTCGTGCTAGACCTAGATGGATGTACCACATTTGTGCCCCATCCTACTATGGACCCGAACCAAACATACACTTAGTGGGCAAGCCTTAATACTAAAGATTGTTAGGTAGACATAATCCATGAAATGTTAGGTAGACGTAATCCATGAAATTATTGTAGATAAGTATAGATGTGCACCTGCTCCACAACGATGGGATCATCCCTGCTAAAATTGACAACATAATTAAGCAATGGATCCAGTTGATCTCGCACCGCTATGTATCCATACAACTCCACTAAACCACCATCCACTAGAAATCCATCCAATTCCAAGGACAAAATCTGCAGCATGCGACGAGGATAATGTTTCGTACAAGTTCCATTGCCAATGATACAATTTCGGGGATTTGATAATGCCATGGCCTCCAACCGAGCTTCACAAAAAGTAAAGTCAAATGTGAGTTTATAACTTTAACTTAATGTTGTAAGCAGATACTTGACCTTTTTTTGAGATTAAAAGATACTTGACATTTGAAAAGCACATATGCTATTTGAGTATTATATATGGCCTTATTGGGAATTTTTCCATTCCATCTACAAAGTAGAATAATTGTAGAAGGGTGAAGGATGAGAGCAACTCTATCCTTCTAATGGGATAAGACTCCTAGTACCATCAACAAGAATATGATAGTAAGATATCCACAAGAGATCAGTCAAACCACATTGCAGCTATTGCAACAAGAGGACACACAACTAGAAGAGATGTAAGTTCAGAAAGCCTACAAAGCCATGAGAAGGTACAGAGATGCTTGAAGACCAACATGGTGAGGAGGAACCAATAAAAGCATAAGGGTAGACTACCTCTACAGCAAAGTAGGTAATACTCTTTTATTCACCAACCTTCCAGACAATAGAATTTCATATCTTAATACATTTTTGCCTGTCAAAGGTAAGGTAACGCTCCCTGTGTGTGAGTTCATCACACAAAACTACAAGCAAGCAATTACTCAGAGCGGGCAGAAAAGCAACTCTTCCACATTCCACGTTCATATCCAACATGAGAGCAGTAACAATTGATGTTCCACACACAACAGCAAGCAGGGAGGTTAGACAAGTATTGAAGAGGGTTTAAGGTGGACAACTGCCAAGATGAATTGAAATCACTCAATGAGGCAATGTTTTTGAGTAGCAGTAAAAGAACACTCATAATTTTGCTAGCTAAGTGATACATATTTTGTTAAGTGGTATACATTTTGGAAAGTGACAACCCAGTCCTCATGTTAAAGTTAAACAGGGGCATTGCAAGGTCTGGTCGGCCCTTCCCACACCTGTCCTGTTGTCAGTATGTGAACTACCAGAAGGCTTGGGTGTTGCTGCCAAATGAATAGTGAGTTACTTTATGCCACTAAGTACTTTCCATTTCACATTTTAGTTGTCAGAATAATATTATTTTATTGCCACAAAATACTTGACAAAATAAAACTATAGCTACAAATAAGAAAACATATATATAGAAAGGAAAAAGGGAAAAGAAAATTGGACTAAATACATGGTTCTTTTGGGCAAAGCTTGTTCGGCTGCAGAGGCATAGAAAGGAGCACACAGACCACAACATGAGGACCAGCGCTGCAGCAGCAAGCGAACAAACACTCAGCAAGCAGGACATTTAGTCCCACATTGTCTAGATTAAAATGTATTAATGAATTGCTATCGAAATAATAAAAATAGAAATACTAACACTAGGATAATACTGGCATTCAGATATCCCGTTAGTGGATGTTTGGATATATCTGGTTTAAATGGCAGATATTTGGTATCTGCTGGATATTGCAGATATTATAATACTTGTATCCAATATCCAATCAATGTATCCATATCTGTATCCGTGTCCCATAAAAATATTCATCAGATATTCAAAAATTAAAAAAATATTTAGGTAGTCAAAAGAATATCAAATTAGCATTGGTATCCCTTTGGTCGATTGGTCGTATCTCTACCATTTGCAGCCCTACCAACTACCCATGGGAAACAAAATAGGTATAGTGCATGTCTTTCTCACTGATTAATCACTACTTCCATGTAGCTAAAGGTACACTGTGATTGGCATGTGATCTTAAAGAATTTTTTTGTCCTTAACCATACCTCATTTAACAACACAGTTGTTCTGAAAATAACAAAATGGGATATGCTCTTAGCTGAAGTAACAAATTTCCCACTGAATTTATCAATTTAACTTGCTTCATATTGTAGTGCTAAGTTTTTGAAAGGATAGGAGAAACAAGGAAATAAACAGAGAGCAAGAGATCACAAAACTGAGTTGAAGACCACCCACTACATTTTTTTTCTTTTAACATTGAACGCCAATTTGTCTTTTGCTATGCACTGCTCTGAACCAACAATAATTTGGAGTTATTTAGTTCAGAACTAGCGAACTCCCGGTTGATCAATTGAGGATTGATTTGTGTTTTGCTGCTTGTTCCCAATTTGGTATGAATCCATTGTATTGGGCTCTGGAGGTGGGTATTTGTTTTAAGCTGTTACAAGCCTATAGCTAAAACAGAAGAATTGATGCCCTGCATCAGTGCAATGATCAACGCATGTCAATGTTGAGATAGGTATGGTTTTTTAATTTGCATTACTAAATGTCGTTGTAGAATGCTATGCAGACATTTACTCCTAGTAAACATGCATTGGTACAACTAATATGGTATGGACATCATTAGTACAAAAACCTATCTAAAATCGACGCAAGAAAGGTTTGGGGGAATGTCATACACAGCTGGCACTGCTGCAGAACTCCTCATATACAATGCTCTATGATCACAATTACATGTGTATAGGTGGTACAGAGTTATGCCATGTTTAAGGAAACAGAACATATCTATAATATTAATGATAGATTAAAAATAGGAAAAGAGATACTGAAAACTTACTTTCATTACGGTCAGCAATATGAAAAAGACTTTTCCACCATTTATTCATGTCCCTGTATATGGAACCATCACGGTGTCTACTTTTTGGAAGTATAATATCCGTCACTGACTTCTTTGTCATTGCTTGCAACAATTTCACCCCTTTGATTATCCGTTGTGTTCCTTGGGCCTTCCTCACCATAACCAGTGTGCTTCACAATTTGCCCCGATGTGTCAGGTTTATCATACATAAACTCCGAGGCGACTCTGCAATCATCTTTATCACTTTTCCCATATCCAGCTGTAACCTCCAAGATTCTGCCACTAGTGATGTTTTTCATGCCTTGGGTGACAGCAGAATGCTTGGTCTGGGATCTAGTAATAAAGTTGGCAAAACAGATGAATAGCCGCCTGTCTAGTTTAACAGACTCGTCCCCTTTTACTCGATTGATTGTGGCTATGTTCCGAGGTTCATGAGGAAATCTATAATTGAAGAACAAAAAAAAACAATAGCATCATTTCACATACAGTGAGGACTGGAAACTTAATGTTATAATTGAAAAACAAAAAAAAATATAGCATCATTTCACATACAGGAACAACTGGAATCTTAATGTGACATCAATCTCATTTTTATCTGTCTTACGAGTCATACGGAGAGTTAAAACCCCATCTGCTTTGAAAAAACAAATCATATTGCAATATATATAGTAAATAAAAACACAAGAGTTGGTCATAGCCCAGATCCAAGAACTAAGGAAAAGACGCATACTTTAGCATCAGAACAAGAAAACACATATGCCCACATTTGCCTTAAAAAATACAAGGTAATAGAAATCCAAAGTAGTCCACAACCCACATCCAGAATTGGCAGGTAAATTTGCACATCCAGGATAGAAGCAGCTAAGTAAAGGAACAAACTTTAGCATCAAGACAAGAAAACACACCGGGAAACACGACAGAAAGGTGCCATGAGTGAGGAAACTCGTCGAGCAAGCGCTGGCGGCCACCAGCGAGGCGTTGCAGAGGCCATGAAAGAGAAGAGAGGTCGCGTGAGGCAGGAGAAGCAGGCCATTGGGGCAGGAGAGGTGGCGACGTGTATCGGAGGAAACGTAAAACGGGGCGGAGGATTTGCGTCCGAGCGCGCGGCGGCGGGCAGGGGAAAAGGCGGCGGCGGCGCGGGATGGGGGTAACCGAATACTGCTGGATTAGGGCTAAGGTATCCAACACCCCCACCCCCACCCCCCAACCCAAAAAAAAAAGAGGATTAAGTTATTTTTTTTTCTCTATGTAGAGCAATGGGTTCTAAATAATGGGAACCGCTAATACTGGAGCCTTTTATGTGTATGCCATTAAAAAGTTTATAATTTCACATAAGTCATTAGAAAAGATGAGCTCCCAACGATCTGTGGCAGACTATAATCATATTGTTCATAGAATTTGTTTCCGTCAGATAGAGTATTCCAACAACAATATGGGGCTCATAATTACCAGCTTTATTTCCTGCTTATTCATACATTGACTCAAATAGAAAAACAAGATGAACTTCTTCTAAAGAATCATCATAAGCGCCTTGTTGATTCAGTGCCTTTGCCCGAGGTTCACAATGTACATAAAAAATCCTAGCCTTAGGAATAAGAAGTTCAATGGACCTGACCCAAAGAACAAAACTAGTAAACGCAAACACAATATGAGACAAAAGGCATAATTTCAATAAGAGGAACAAGGACAATGTGACACCAAAAAATAAAGTTTCATATATGTGGGGATTTTTCGCATTTTGCCAAGAATTGTCGTACACCTAAGCATCTGGTTGCTTTGTACCAAAAATCCCTGAAAGAGATCAAGCCATCATGAGATAAAAGATATGAAGCACATTTCAATCTTGCATTTGAGACTATCCCAAAAGAAGGTTGTTCCAATCTGGCCCCTAAAGAAGAAGAGAACAAGACTTCTCTTATCATTGAAGAGAATCTTCCATCGATGGACAACATGCTCCTAGACTTTGGTTATGGAGAGATGTTTGAACATTTGGAGTAATCTCAGTCCGGACTAAAAGATCCTTGTTTGATTTTGGTAATTGAGTGACGATATTAAATGGACTAATATGTGCTGATGCCAGAATACACAGGAGATTAGTCCACAGGTGATTACAAAGGAGCATATGAGACATGACATGAAGTCATGTGACTAAGATGGAGAAGATCAAGACAAGACTTGGCTTAATGGACCGGTTGCAAGTATGAAGGGCAAGTCTAAGGCTTTGAAGTGATGGACCGCGAGGCGGTGAAGCTTGAGCAAGACTTGACGCCGATGGACCGACGCAACGGTGAAGAGCAAGTGAGTTCAAGATCGATGAACCAATATAGTCATGTGATGATATGGAGTGGATCATATCATTTTTGATCGTGTTGGTGTATGTGTTGCATCGACACTTGTAGGAGATGGAATAAAATGCACAAGACAAAAGTATATTTATAGGGCATTTCCTTTCACCAGTCTAAAGTTGAGTAGAGAAGTGCTTAACCGAATTTAGGATAGATAACTGCACTATAAAGAGGAAAAATCTTTAATTGCAATGGTTATCTAGTGCTACTAATTAGTTGAGTCTCGTTTTGCATCGCATTGGGATTTAGTGACATGGTGAGATGTTTAGAAATTCCTTCAAATGACTCGGAAAGTTACCCTCTTATGCTAATGAGGTCTGGTATTTTTGGATAAGATAGCACTTGAATTGGATTGAGAATCTGTTGAGATATTGGAAGAAAAAGAAAGAAGAAGAACTGCTGCTGGTTGGTGCTCGACTGTTCATGCTCAAAACTTAGTAGCAAAGAGTTGTATGACAAGTTTTTGTAGGGCACTTATTAATTATTTTCAACAGAGCTTCCTCTGTGGCATTAACTTTGGGAAAGATACATCTTTTCTGATCAGGTTTATCATGCAATTGTTATGAAATTTCTCTAAGCAATTGTCATGGTCACATGATATTGTACCCATTTCTATCATCATTATTGTTGTTATGATTTAGTTATTTTGGTGCACATAAAATACAAAGAGTAGATGAAATAAAAAGGGTTGTGGTTTGGTGCCATACCTTAGTGGGGGAGGAACTCCCCAAAGCTTGCCTGCTTCATGGGAGTGGAATATCTTCTTGTAGGGCAAATCTCCTTTGTTCTTTATTATATTGTGCTTTTCAAATATTCCTACCACTCGATATGGTAACTCGATAGTGACAACGACAACGGCGGCAGCGGCGCCAGCGGCGCCGGCCCTACTAGCATGTGGCCCCTTTAGGGCGCGGAGACGGGTGCGCTCAATGCCTCCTCTGGGGCTCTCGCTGGCCCATTTATTCTGCCATGGGGGCAGCCCGTGTTGGGCGTGTGACAAAATCACTCATCACAATAAATCTACCCTATTGATGCACCAAAATAAACAATGCTAAATCCACCATAAAATGTCCTCCCGCTGAGAAGACCCTCCTCCATACACCCATAAATTATACCCAAAAAAATAACTTCATACAAAATCAACCATTCAGATTTCTTTTCATTCTTCTCTTTTTACTCACTCAGATCCAACGACCAGGATTGTGTGTACGGTCTCCTTGTCCCCTCCCATCGGCCTCTCACGGAGACGAAGGACAGCGCGGCGTGCCCAACGCAACCCGACGCAAAATAATCGGCCCCCGTGCGGCACTTTCCTTTTCAATTCATTCAACTCAAGATCGTTTCCTCTCACGGTGAATAATTCCCTCAACACACGGTAAGCTCCTCTAACGTTGATCGGTCTTGTACGGAATGAGTCGTGGTCCTTCGCCATGGTTGTCGTGGTGGCCGCGGCACTCGCGACGTCGTCGAGGAGATCGTCGTGGTGAGGGAAAAGGACAGCCGCCCTTGCCGCGGTCGTCGTCGCCGCCGCCGTCTGTCTCGTCGTCTTCCTCAGCACCCCCACCCCTTTCCCTTGTCAAGTTCTCTCGCGCTTCTCAGCACCGGCCGATTCCTCATCCGTATCCTCCTCTACCCGGCCGGCTGGCCGCTTCTGGCACCTGCCGACCGGCTCAATTACTCCGTGGATCGGTTCGGCCTCTGGTCTGCACACCATGAGCTCGTGCTTCCAGGGCCTCTGGAGAACCATGGCTGGGGCTCTGCCGCCGTCGCTGTCATCGTGCCGCCTCGGCCCTCGGGCCTGCGGCGTGTAGGTTGCTCGCCAGGCAGCAGCTATAGCAGCTGATCGAGCGTGTGCGCATCCATCCATCGATCGATCGAAGTCCACCTCGGCTCGGCCTCCCTCTGCGTTTCGGCGTCGTCTTCTTGAGTGCGATCGAGGCAAGGATCAGAGCAACCAAGGGCAGTTTCTTTGATTGGAGAACAAACATAATAGCAAGCAAAGGTAAAATTCAGTCTGATTCAATTCTCTTCTGTTTGAATTCCTTTCTATTGCTCCTGAAGATGATCTGAACACAACTCTATGATTTGATTTGGCATCTATCTATATAAATATAGTTCTAAATATTTTTTGCGAGCAAATATAGTTCTAAATAATGTAATTCCTCACGCAACGAACAGAGCACGGAACAACATGAGCGATTGCACTTAGTCATGATATCAGGTAGCACGGAACAGCCGCCGGCCGATTGCCTGTACGTCGGATACAAGATTCAGCGAGTCGAATTCTCTATATATTTTAATGCAGGTGTAGTCTGTATACAGGTGACAACAAACGTTCGGTACATGGATGCTAACATGATGTGCACTTCTCCATCTCATGCACACTGCCGTCTTTAATAATCCTAGAACATCTACGCGGCGTTATTCCTAAAATATAGTCTACATGCAGTGACAGTTTTCAGGTTTTGTAAATCTGATGCCTAATTAACTCACAATTCATAAATTTGATATGGAATGCCTTGACAGATCAGAGCGACGACAAGGAAGCTAGGCAATTTCGTGGCGAAGGAACCTGGATAATAAAAGTACTGATCATACTGAATTTTACTTGTACAATGTCTAATAATAGCCGATCCTTAACTTCCATGCAGATGAAGGATTCGAATCATACCATATATATGGTCAAGATGACACGTTAACACATAGAACACGGAGATCTCCTGACCTTGACATAAACCTCATAAGAATGTTCTCAGGATATCGGAGGACAACCCTTATGTTCAGATCTTTCACTACCGGAAATCGTGACTTTGCCGAGTGTAATATTCTTTGCCGAGTGCTAAATCTCGGGCACTCGACAAAGAAAGTCTTTGCCGAGTGTCAGACTTCGCACTCGGCAAAGAGCTCTTTGCCGAGTGCCAAAATTCAGGCACTCGGCAAAGAGCTTTTTGCCAAGTGTCTTACTGTTGGCACTCGGCAAAGAGCAGACTTCGCCGAGTGTCTTCCTATTGGCACTCGGCAAAGATATTTTTAATATTACATTTCGAGGCACTAAATGAACTCAAATGAAAAAATTTTCTACTACAAAGTTGTATAACTTTTTAGGATCTATAAAGTTTATATTAGTCATTTTTTTATTTGATAAATCGATAGTAATGTTGTTTTTAAAACCTACATCTCACTAATAGTTTCATAAGAATTGTGAACTATGTTAGAACCACCACATCGGATGAATAAATGATCAAACAAACAAAATAATGTTTATAGATCTTAATAAGTTATGAAATGTTATATTATAATTTTTTTTTCATTTGAGTTCATCTTGCCATGCTAAACCTACGCGTGAATTTCAAAATTCAAAATTCAAATTTCGTAAACGACCTCGGATGAAAAAATACCCAAAACAAAGTTTGTAGATCTCGAAAAGTTATGAAACTTTATAGTTGATAACTTTTTCATTTGAGTTCATCTTACCATGCTAAAGCCATATGTGAATATCTTAAATTTAAAATTCAAATTTCGTAAAAGACCTCGGATGAAAAAACTTCCTAAACGAAAAGTGTAGATCTCGAAAAGTTATAAAATATTATAGTTGACCACTTTTAGATTTGAATTCATTTAGGTCCTTAAATAAGCTAATTACTCTCGGTTTAGTATAGAATATGAGGAAATAAAACTAGTTATAAACACATATGACAGAGTAGTGCAGTGGTTAAGGCAAGAGACACGCGAGAGAGAGGTTACGAGTTCGAATCCCACCGAACGCGAAGCGCGCGATTTTTGCGCGAAAAATGCCGCGACTTGCATGGCGGTGGGTCCCCCTCAGATTTAAATTTTTTTTCTAATATTTTCGAGTTTTTTCGGATTTTTTATTTCGGACCTAGGACACTCGGCAAAGCCTTTGCCGAGTGCTTGCCAGGTGGCACTCGGCAGTCTTTGCCGAGTAATTCTTTGCCGAGTGGGCTTTGCCGAGAGCCGCACTCGGCAAAGCCTTTGCCGAGTGTCCGAGACATTCGGCAAAGAACCCGAATCCGGTAGTGTTTAGAGTAGGTCATTCTAAAGTAAATTATTTTGATTTATTGATTTTTCAGTGCCGCTTCTAGAAGTACCACAATAATTAACTTGTTCGGTATCGTGTTTTTATTAATAAAGAATGGGTCCGAAGCACAAGACCATATCCGATTTCTTTAGGTCGCAGAAAAATTGATGATATTTTAAATGAAAATATGGAGATGGATCATGATTGCTTCAATCTTGCTGTTTGGATGGCTGCATCCAACAAAACCTATTTGTTGGAGAAAGGCCAGAACCACCACATGGACCTCCAGTTTGCTCTAAGTTGATATATTTGTTCACTAACTAATGTACGTATATAATAAATAAATCATATATTAGTTGTACCACTAATTAAAAAAATAATCCACAAATTTTTGGCAAAATGAACAGAATAAAATACAATTTGGACGAGATCCAAGCTCTGTAAGATACATAAAGGTTTGGTTATTTCATGTCATTCCCAGATTAAACCCGTTGCATTAGCACGGGCATTATACTAGTCAAGTGAAGTTGTATGAATTCAATAACATACTTTTATTAATTTTAATCATTTTATAATCCATATTTTAACTCTTTAAATTGACAAGTAAATAAATACAATCTTGGAAATGTTTAGAAAATTATTAATTCACTTATTCTTTTCTACTTACAGCCCAAAATCATAAATTTTGGGGTGTGAAAATTTATGTACTATTCTTACTTTTATGTATTCAGTCACTTGATCTGATTGGTTGCATTTAAGTTTGGAAAAAATGGCAGTCAATCCAATGACCAACAAATGAACCCAGACGCATGTAAATTTTGGGAAACAAAAATGCTAGGATCAGTTCAAGCACTAACATATCAACACATTCATCAGGTTCACATGAAGAGATTCATTCATGCCACATAATTAACAAAATTGGTACTAGTTAAATTGACATTACAGAATAGCTTCAAATAAGATTGGCTCACTAGTCGTCCTCTTGTATAGACTATGGCCCAAGACACCGTCAGGCCAGCCCCGTGGTGATCTTAATCATACTAGAAATTTCAGAAGGTAACATGCAGTCATCTTGTTCTGAACTGCGTGCCAGTTTGGTTCTAGTTTAACTCTGTGACTGGTCTGGATGCATACCCTGCATTCATATGCTTAGTTTAGAAACTGGAAAATAAAATCGAGCACTGTCAGGAAAAAAGCTGCTATGATCTTTTATGACCATAACAGTCAAATGTTCAATCTCTACACCATCTAGGCATGCAAATTAGAAGCACATATAAGTACATACTGTGAAAGCTCAGACCAGCTAATGGTACCATACCATTGTTCCTACTGTACAACATCTAGACAAGTTTCTAAAACATGCAGGTCCTGCTATTTTTCGTTACTGTGCTGTTCACCGTTCAGTGGCCTACTTTTTTTTTAAAAAAAAAAGAGGAATAAACCTCGGCCTTTAAGAAAACAGGGTAGCAGTACAAAATCTGGGGTTTCCAGTTAACCATTACAGAAAGAACACTCTCTCCCAAAGCTAACATAAAAGCTAAACTCCAACTGTATCAGACATAGCCTTGGGTTTGAAGTTCCTGTGATAGTCCGCAATGGCGCCTTTAACCTATTGAATGTACTCTTGATCTTTCTCCTTTAGGCTGACGCTCCACTTCAGAAGGAGACTTGGGAAACTTCTTTTCGATTGCCACTTTATTCATAGTAATCCACAGAAGCGAAACCTGCAAAGACAAATATGTTATCAAAAAGGCAGTAGCAGTAGTTGCATTCTTCAGGCACTTGCTTAATTGGAGGACAACAGCATTTACAATCATTTGGAAGAGTATGATCAGAAACAAAGTGATTCCAGTTGCACTAACATAAATTGATTAATATTCATGGTGACACCGTTTTAACATGATCAGAAACGAAGTGACTCCAGTTGCAACTAAGGTCTGTGCCCTAATCAAACATAGTCATCTTTGGTACTACCTTTTAGGGGCAGCTTAGCAGCTAGAACAGAAACAACATAGATCATAAAGTGAATTAATAAAAAGGAAAAGGTTTACTAAAGAGAAACAGAGTCGCTTATTCGCTTTTATTTAAAATCTGACAACAAAATAACGGCAAACATGGACAGCTGACAGAGCTCACTGCAGGGTCATATGGATAAGAAAAGAAACTTTTCAGGCCAAGAAAGGAAGCCAGTTAAATCAGGGCCAAATAAGGAATTCTCTCTAGATAAATCCAGATAGTGATAACCTTTATGGTTTGTAAGATATCCAAGGATGCATTCTGTAGATCTGGGGGCTAAGTTTGTGGGAAGTCGTGGAGGAAAGATTGGAATAACAGTGGCATCCAAAAACCCAAAGGTGATCATATGATTGTGTCTGTGTTCAAAATAAGCCATATGATAGTGTTGACCCAAATACGACTCTGTGAGGACTTTAGATGTTTAAGATTCCTATGGGGAGGTGATTAAGGACGTATGTGACTGTAAGAAGAGCATCAACCCAAAACTCGGGAGGTAGACTTGCTTGAAAAACCAAGGTATGGATGATGTTGGTGGTAATTTTGATGATGCGCTCAGCTGTACCATTTTGTTAGGACATGTAGGGACAGGAGAAACGCTAAGGTGCCTAGAGTCAGGATTGAGGAAGAAATCTCAAGCGGACGCTGAAAAGAGAGCATAAAAGTCTTGTGCCAGAATAGGCCAACATTTTTCGAAGAAGTTGGTGTAAAAGCCATCAGACCCTTGGAATTTATCAGATGGGAGATGAAATGTAATATTATCAAATATCAATCTCTGAATTTGAAAAGGGCTCTTCAAGATGATCCAGATCAGAGGGTTTAGGGTGTGCTGGGGACACACGAGTGAGAGATTTCCCCCCAAAATCACAATAAGCAGTAATCAATTTAGCTATGTCAGTTTGTTGTATAGGTGCATTCCAACCTTGTTGAACAAATGAATGGTGTCAATGGAACCATCATCTAATATAAGATATTGACATCATCTAATATAAGTATAAACAATATAATTTTCTCATGTAATCATACCTTTAGAGCTTTCTTATCCCCATTAGCATCAATGTACCTCTGAGCAATCTTGTTGGGTGCCAGCCAGTCATCTTACCAAAGATACGTCCGGTATTGACTAGCAGAATAGAGCCCTTTTTTTCCAATTTGATCCTTACGATCCAAATTTACTTCTCTACCAAAGACAGGCTGGCTCCGGTATTGACTGAAATCAAAGAAACCATTTTGTCTAACTTCATGTGTACGACACCAGTCTATTGCTCTACTAAAGCGGTGGATGCTGCTTCTCATTTCTGAAAAGAGAGTTTTTTTTAACCCTAGAATCACTCTCGTTTTCTTCAGACAGACTCATGTCATCTGTTTCAGTCTCCTCTTCTTCAGATGAGCTCATATCATCATCAATTTCTCTCATCCCATCATCTGTTTGATCTGTGACCTCATCGTCTGTATCATCTGCCAACACCCAATTTTTGTCAGCATATGGTGGAGCCCATCCAGAATTATCTTCACCAGCTTTTGGTTTGAAATTGCCCAGGAGGTTGAAGAATACAATGGAACTCTTACTGTCTTCCTAAGCTCTTGGACAGATTTGATCTCAATCCTTCTTTGTTTTCAATTTCTGGTACTTCATTTCCCTTTATTATCTCATCCAAACAATGTAGTAACTGAGTAGAATAGAATGCATAATTTCTGACCAACAAAGATAAATATTTTCCCAATAATCTCTCCTTGTCATATGAATCCAATATAGCTTGAAAAACATCTTCCAGTCTTATAGCCTCAGGACCATGGACTGCAAACACCGCAACTGCTCGTAATACACTTTTAGAGATGACTCCATTACATTTATACAGGACTTCAAAATTGTCCATTATAGGCTGAAACCCAATTCTGACTTTAGAGACATCCCGATCTTTACAAAGTGCAGTATAATTGTCCCCAATATTCAGAAATTTATAGATTTCATCTTTGATAAACTGATTGTCAATTTTGAGCCCCCAAAACGATCCCCACGCCAGCCTTTTATATATAAATCCAGTCCAGAGATGGGGAATGTAAGGCTTCTATCACCATACTCGTAAGTTAAGTAAAACGTGCCTTTACCAGGTGTAGTGAAGACTTCAGCCCCTGGTCCAAAATGATCAGAAAGATCAATTGGTTTTCGCTTAGAGCGACACCATTCTCTTGCTTTTGCGATAGCTCTTTCATAGCTACGTGTTGATCCATACAGATCATTAGGATCCAACACAATTGTAGCTGTATTTCCCGGATAAGATTCCTCACTTAGATCTTTTCTCCTTTTTTTGTTACTAGAAGTAGAAGTATGCATTTTTTTGTACAAATATCTGGAAGGAAATGACAAAAAAAAACATCAGTGAAAGAGATAGCCTGTAAAATGTAAAGGAAAAAAGTAATGATTCTAGGACTTCATTCAACATTATTAGTGTGATTGCTAGAATGGACTGATTGGATTAATTGTGGCTAACCCTAGAAGGGTAGCGATATAGCGTCATACATGGGCCTAGCCTCATGGGCCTAATATACTCATACTCTAACACCCCCGGAGTCTGAACTTCCGGTGCAGCGGAGTTACAGACTGGACATGACATGAAAAGAAGTACACACACGAGCCCCCCCACAGACGCAACTAGCCACCGGCGACGTTGAGGCTGGAGCGGAACTTGGTGAAGGCCGAGGACGGGAGGCCCTTGGTGAAGATGTCGGCAAACTGGGAAGTGGTCGGGACGTGGAGGACCCGAACATCGCCGATGGCGACTCGATCACGGACAAAGTGCAGGTCGATCTCCACATGCTTGGTCCTCTGGTGCTGAACAGGGTTGGTGGAGAGGTACACTGCACTGACGTTGTCGCAGTAGACCAGCGTGCTTCTGGAGAAAGGGCTGTGGAGCTCGGCGAGGAGCTGCCGGAGCCAGGAAGCCTCCGCCACGCCGTTAGCGACAGCGCGGTACTCCACCTCGGCACTGGAGCGGGAGACCACCGGCTGATGCTTGGACGACCAGGACACCAGGTTGTCGCCCAGGAAGACAACGTAGCCGGAGATGGAGCGCCGAGTGTCCGGACACCCGGCCCAGTCAGCGTCAGTGTAGACGACGAGCTCGAAGGAGGAAGACCGGTGAAGGAACAAGCCGTAGTCCACAGTGCCGCGGAGGTAGCGGAGGAGGCTCTTGAGGGCGGTGAGGTGGGGCTCTCAGGGATCATGCATGTGAAGGCAAATCTGCTGCACTGCATAGGTGATATCCGGCCTGGTGAAGGTAAGGTACTGAAGTGCACCTGCAAGACTCCGGTATGCCGTGGGATCTGCCACTGGGTTGCCCTCGGCCTCGGACAGCTTGCCCTGTATGTCAACTGGAGTGGAGCAGGGCTTGCAGTTAGTCATCCCAGCGCGCTCCAGGATATTGAGAGTGTACTGCCGCTGGTGAAGAAGAAGGCCGGTGGGACGAGGCTCAACAGTGACCCCGAGGAAGTGGTGGAGCACCCTAAGATCCTTCACAGGAAACTCCTGCTAAAGAGAGCTGATGATGCAGCTGAATAGGGACGAACTAGAGGCTGTGAGGACAATGTCATCAACATATAGCAGCAGGTAGGCAGTCTCAGCTCCACGGTGATAGATAAACAGAGACGTATCTGACTTGGCCTCCACAAAGCCCAGTGTCACCAGGAAAGCAGCAAACCGAGAGTGCCATGCCCGAGGGGCCTGCTTGAGGCCGTAGAGAGATCTGTTGAGCCGACAGACCATGTCAGGACGAGAAGAGTCAACAAACCCTGCCGCTGTCTGCAGTAAACTGTCTCAGTGAGAGTCCCGTGCAGAAAAGCATTCTTGACGTCCAGCTGATGCACAGGCCAAGAGCGAACGAGAGCCAGTGAGAGCACTGTGCGGACGGTGGCCGGCTTCACCACTGGGCTAAATATCTCATCATAGTCGACGCCAGGGCGCTGAGTGAAACCCCGGAGAACCCAGCGAGCCTTGTGCCTCTCAAGGGTACCATCAGCCCGCCGCTTGTGCGTCCAGATCCACTTGCCGGTGACAACGTTGGAGCCAGGCGGATGGGGCACCAGATCCCATGTCTGGTTGGTGAGGAGAGCCGCGTACTCTTCAATCGCGCGGTGCCAGTGGGAGTCTGACAAGGCATCGCGAACGAAAGAGGGTACAGGAGAGACCTGCGTGTCGCCGGGCATCGCCGCAAGAGCCCGGGACCGCAGGGTACCCGCCGCGTGCCGCGTCACCATAGGATGAACATGCCGCGGGTGTTGGTGAAGGAGCGACACGACACGGGCAGCCGGAGGCGGTGACGGTGGTGTAGGCGTCGCCGGCGGAGAAGAGGTCACCGGCGGTGACAGAGGAGCCGGGTCCGCCGGCGCACGGCGCTGGTAGACATGCACCGGCTGAGTAAACCGCGCCGGGGGCGGTGGTGTACGCGTCGCTGGCGAAGAACGGGCCACCGGCGATGACAGAGGCGCCAGATCCACCTGCTCACGGCGCTGGTAGACATGCACCGGCTGAGCGAACCGCGTAGGGGGTGCAGGGACCGGCGTCCCCGGCCCCGTGTCGGGCGAAGGAGCAGGGGTCGCATCGGAGGGCGTCGCCTCCGGACCTGTGCAGGGCACAGGGCCAGGAGCGTCACTGGCGGGCGGCGAGCCAGGGCACGGGCCCGGCGAAGGGCACGGTGGAGCAGTACCTGCAGGAGGAAACGGTAAAGGTGGCTGGACCACCGTGTCAGTGGGAAATAGAGGAGAGGTCAGGGTCAGGGGTGGAAGGCGGTGTGGTGGTGGTGGAAAAGGGGAAGACAGACTCATCAAACACCACATGGCGAGAGATGAGGACCCGACGAGAAGTGAGGTCAAAACATCGGTAACCCTTGTGATCAGGGGAATACCTGAGGAAAACACACAAAGTCGAACGGGGAGCCAGCTTATGGGGAGTGGTGGCAGTGGTGTTAGGGTAACACGCACACCCGAAGACACGAAGGTGATCATACCGAGGAGGGGTACCGAAGAGAGCGTGGTGCGGTATAGGAGCTGGGCATGCTGCGGAAGGAAGACGGTTTAGGAGATAGGTGGAGGTGTACAGACTACCCAGAAGCGAGCAGGAAGCGACGCCTGGAGCAGAAGGGTGTGCATGGTGTCATTCGTGGTCCGAATCATACGCTCCGCCTTGCCATTTTGGGAGGAGGTATACGGACACGACATGCGCAACTGGACACCGTGAGAAAGGAAGAAGGCATGGGAGGTGGAGTTATCAAACTCACGGCCATTGTCACACTGGACGGCCTTGATGGTAAGACCGAACTAAGTGGACACCCAAGCGAAAAAGTGAAGAATAGGGGTGAATGCCTCAGACTTCGCACGCAAGGGACCACCACAAGATAATATTTATAACCAGAGTTGCTGATGACAGGAGATGTCCATAGGTCGCAGTGAACAAGATCAAACACATGAGTAGCATGTGAAGTAGAAGACTGAAAAGGAAGACGAACATGACGGCCCAGCTAGCATGCATGACACAAGTGCTCATCGTGAGCACGAGTACAACGAATGTCAGAACTACGACTAAGTTGCATCAGATCATCATGTCCAGGATGGCCAAGACGACGGTGCCAAGTGGTGGAGGAAGAAGCGATGAAGGTAGCTGACAACGTAGACGGTGAAGAAGGTGAAGCGGAAGCCAGAAACCGAAGGGTGTAAAGGGGCCCCGAGCTGTCACATCGGAGGAATGGACGCCGGGAAGCCAAATCCTTCACAGTAAGACCAGAAGAGTCAAATTCAATAGAACAGGAATTGTCGGGTGTAAAACAATGAATAGAAAGAAGGTTGTGAACAATAGAAGGTGCAACAAGAACGTCAGGAAGACGAAAAGAGCCATGAGCGCCGGCGGCACCCACGGACATGACAGGAAGACACGTCCCATTTGCGACCATGATGGACGAAGGATGAGAAGGAGAAGGAGGGTGCACAGAGGAGAGTATACCAGGGTCGGGAGTAGTATGGTAGTGTTGACACCGTTTTTCGGCATGTGTCAGTGAGAATCAGAAACTGAGCTAATCGGCAAGGGATTGATTATTATTTTGTCAACAGATTTATCATGAAGAACCCTGCTGATATCAATCCAGAGAACATCATCGAGATATCAGAGTCAGATCTCAAGGAAGATCAGAAGCTAGCCATGGAAAAAGCTGTGGAGGATTACAGGCAACTCTGCTTGAAGTCTTTCAGCAAGAATAGGTGTGGAGAAGTAATCCAGAAGCAAGATCTGTCGTTGCCTCGGCAGGTAACTTTTGACTCCAACCCTGGTAAATTACAGGAGATGGTTAATTCTGCATTGAATCATGCTTTGATCAACGACTCCACCGTGCTGTCCAATACTGTTTACAATGCTGTTGTGCAAACATTAAGAGAAGGACAAGCACCAGGTTATGTCGGGCCGGTATATCATTAGCCGGGATCGGCATCTGTCAGTACTCCATCGGCAATTCCAGCCGTTGAGAGTATGGAAGCTCCTACTCCTCCAGCTTTATCAGGATCACCTAACATTGAAGCCACGCTGATAAGATCAGATCTAATGTCTCAGGAAAGGCAGATCACTCAATTGGGTACAGACCTATCGGCATTGGCAATGTCAGGTCCTTCAGGTCAACACAGCCAGGTTGCTGCTAATTGGTGGGGATATGGGATGCCCCCAGGACCATCTACCGCCAATTCTGGATTGCCTGAAGTGCATGATGTAGCAGGAAAGAGTCTTATGGTATCGGCTACTCTGGCCCGACCGATGGCCCAGGTATCACATTATTCTACTACACCTCCTGCTATACAGCCATTGTCAATGGGATTCCACGCGCCTCCGCAGCAGACATCTTATGTGAATCCATTGGCAAGTTTTCCGCCAATGCAACAGAAGGTTTCTACTACAGGACAACCCATAGTGCCGTTTGTATCTCAATCTGGGTTACCTGCAAATCAAGGCAATTATGCTAGTTATCATCCAATCATACAAGAGCATCAATTGTCAGCGAGCTATCAGCCATCGGCAAGTCAGGCGCCGATGAGTTATAATCACAATTGGTCAGGGCAAGCGCCAGCTCAGCAACATGCTATTCAGCCAAGCTACCAGGTGATGGGGACTCAGCAGTATAGTCCACAGGCAGCTTTCTAGGATCAAACATCAGCAAAACAGCCGATGAGCTTTGCTCTGTAGACTGGTGTTGTGAATATGCCAATTCCTCCAAACCAAGTACCATAAGGATACATAGAAGCATATCAGCCAGCACCTCCAGCAGAGATTCAGCCAGTGCATCGGCAAGATCAAGATGTGTTTTGGACCGATAAGATTATGGAAGTGATGAAAGAGCAATTTGGGATTCAGCCCAAGATTAATACTTACTCTTATCAGACTCCATACCCTCCAGCATATGACTCAATTCCTTTTCCAAATCGGTACAAGGTACCAGATTTTACTAAGTTATCTGGACAGGATGATACATCAACAATGGAGCATATCAATCGTTTCATCATCCAGTGCGGAGAAGCAGCTAACAGGGATGAATTGAGAGTTCGATTATTCTCATCTTCATTGTCTGGATCGGCATTCACATGGTTTATCTCATTGGCGCCGAATTCTATTCATACTTGGGCGGATTTGGAAAGACAGTTCCACAAGTACTTGTTTGCTGGTGTCCATGAGAAGAAGCTTACCGATTTAGTAAAATTGAGACAATGAAGTGACGAATCGGTGGAGAGCTTTGTGCAAAGGGTACGAGATATGAAAAACAGATGCTACAGCTTGGTGCTTGATGATCGCCAGCTGGCTGGTTTAGCTTTTCAGGGTCTGTTGCCGCACCTCAGAGACAAATACGATTCTCAGGAGTTTGAAAGTTTAAGCCATATTGTGCAGAGGATTTCTGACCAAGGTGCTCGGGCTCCAGAACCTAGAAAGATTTGGAGTAAAAAGGTGTCCTTTGTAGAAGAAGCAGAGGAATCAGAATCAGATGAAGAATCAACTATCGGCCTGGCTGAGTGGGTGAAAGGTAAGAAGCCAATATCTGTCCTTTTGGTCAAAAGGAGCCAGAGAAGTTCACATTTGACATCACGAAGGCCGATAGAATATTTGATCTGCTACTTCAAGAGGGCCAAATCAAGCTATCACCTAATCATGTGATCCCATCGGTAGAAGAGCTAAAGAAAATGAGGTACTGCAAATTTCATAATGCAACTTCGCACAGTACCAATGATTGTAAGCTATTCAGGCAGCAATTGCAATCGGCTATTGAGTCCGGGAGAATTAAGTTTGATAACTCTAAAGCTCAAAGGCTGATGAAGATTGATCAGCACCCTTTTCCAGCAAACATGGTGGATGCCGTGAGCAAGACCAGAGTATTAACATCAGCAAATGCTAAGAGGAACGCATCGGTGGATCCCAAAAATCAAGTAACCACCGATAATTTAAGAGGAGAAAGAGCAGTTGAAGAAAGCAGCAGTTCCAGAAGACCTCCTAGACCTGCTCCCTATAGAGTTTTAGGTGATCGCTATCGGCAGTGACAGGAAGAGTTGCGTCGGGAAGAATGGCGTCAGCATAAAGATCATTGGAGATGCCCGTTCTTCATTTATTGCTGGGAAGAAGACATTAAATTGCCTACTGTTGATAGCTGCCCTGAGTGCAATGGTTACGATCGAGCCGATCGAACAAAAAGAAGGTCGTATTATGGTGATCAGAGATGGTGCGTCAATGAGCTGATCAGAGGAAAGGCATCAGTGCATGATCGGCTGGGGGGCAGAATCAGTGTACATGAAAGGCTGGGTAGGCATGACGACTGTTTTCCGATGGATCAGGAAGAACTCGAGGTGATGGCCAATGCAAGAGTTCCCGATGAAGCAATACTCTGCAGAGATCCCAACATAAACTGCCCAGATTCAAATACGAAACGTTATCAGCCTGTCTAGAAGACAAAGCTTCCTCAATGGTGCCCTGAAGGTCTGACAAAAACTCAGAAGAGGAAGATGCAACGTGAGCGCAAAGAAGAAAACTCCCGTGGGGTAAAGTCTCAAGTGTGGCAACCAAAGCGCAAAGATGAAAGCCCATCGGCAGATATCAACATGGTTTTCATGTTGCCGATGGAATTCCTAGCACTTACCGATGACGAAGAGGAAGTTGTTCCTTCCGAACAAGTAGCTCAGTTGACCTTGGATCCAATGATGGCTGTTTTTGAGAAGCCTACCTATGATGAGAGACAACATCTCAAAGCTTTATTTGTCAAAGGCAGGGTTGATGGGCAGCCAGTATCCAAGATACTCATAGATGGGGGAGCTACAATTAATATCATGCCATATGTCATGTTTCGAAGGCTTAGGAAAGGAGATCAAGATCTGGTCAAGACTGATATGAAGCTTAAAGACTTTGAAGGTAATATATCACCAGTTAAGGGAGCGCTTTGCACTGAGTTAACCATCGGCAGCAAAACATTGCCGACCACGTTCTTTGTCATCGGCGGTAAAGGTGCTTATAATCTGCTATTAGGAAAGGATTGGATTCATGCCAATTGTTGCGTTCCTTCTACAATGCACCAGTGCCTCGTACAGTGGGTGGAAGACAAGATTGAAGTAGTCCCTGGTGATTCATCTTATATAATTGCATCGGCAGAGTCAGAAACTTACGAGCGGTCCAAGTGTATATCGGGGGAAGCATGGGATTCGGAGTTTCTTAGAATTGCCGATTATGAGCTGCCACCGATCCAAGCAGTCAGATCGAGTTATAACGGATAGGTTTGCCGATGATGGAAAATTGGGCCATGGATTTACATCGGCTGATGACTTAGTAGAAGTAGACATTGGTGATGGCGGTAGACCGAGGTCAACTTTTGTTAGTGCTAAGTTAGATCTCCAGAGCAGAGAACAATTGGTTGCTTTATTGAAAGAACATAAGGATTGTTTTGCTTGGGATTACACAAAAATGCCCGGGTTAGATCGATCAATTGTTGAACATCGGCTACCTATCAAACAAGGATTTTGGCCACATCAGCAGCCAGCACGCCGAAGCAATCCTAAAGTGCTGCCTGATATTAAGGCCGAAATAACAAGATTAATTGAAGAAAAGTTCATCCGACAATGCCGATATACTGAATGGATTTCTAATGTGGTTCCTGTCTATAAGAAGAATGGGAAACTTCGCGTCTGTATTGATTTCAGGGATCTTAACAAAGCTACACCGATGGATGGCTACCCGATGCCCGTTGCCGATTTATTAATTGATGCTGCTGCTGGACATCGGATTATTAGCTTCATGGATGGAAACGCCGGATATAATCAAATCTTTATGGCCGAAGAAGATATCTCCAAGACTGCCTTCAGATGTCCAGGTCATGTGGGGTTATTTGAATGGATAGTCATGACTTTTGGTTTGAAGAATGCCGGTGCTACTTATCAGAGAGTTATGAATTACATTTTTCATGAGTACATTAGCACATTGGTTGAAATTTATATAGATGATGTAGTGGTTAAGTCTGGAGACTTCGGAAATCATCTGGTTGACTTGCAGAAGATATTGGAGTGCACAAGGAAACATGGGTTGAAAATGAATCCCAACAAGTGTGCATTTGGTGTATCGGCAGGACAATTCTTAGGCTTCATGGTGCATCAGAGGGGTATTGAAATTAGCAGGGAGTCCATTGATGCCATCAATAAAGTGATTGCTCCTACCGATAAGACCGAACTACAGTCTCTGATCGGCAAGATTAATTTTATTCGAAGATTCATATCTAATTTATCAGGAAGAATCAAAGCTTTCAGTCCATTGTTGAAGCTGAAGGCCGATCAGGAATTCGTGTGGGGAGAAGAACAGCAGTTGGCTTTAGAAGAAATTAAGAAGTATTTGGTGAATCCTCCAGTGCTAGTTCCACCTCAACACGGAGAATCCTTCAGGTTGTATCTGTCGGGTGATGATGAAGTCATTGGGTCAGCTCTAATCCAAGAGTTTGAAGGGAAAGAATGTGTAATCTATTACCTGAGCAGAAGGTTGGTAGATGCTGAGACCAGGTATCGGCCCTTGAAAAGTTATGGTTATGCTTATATTTCTCCTGTGTTAAATTAAGGCATTATCTGTTAACGGCCGAATGCACTGTTATATGCAAAGACGATGTGGTCAAATATATGCTGTCAATGCCAATTCTAAGTGGAAGAATCGGCAAGTGGATTCTAGCATTATCGGAATTTGATCTGCGCTATGAATCGGCTAAAGAAGTCAAAGGGCTAGTGATGGCCGATTTTATTACTCAGCATTGCGGCATGGTAAATTCCTTAGAGATTGCTCCATGGACACTTTTCTTTGATGGTTCTACATGTGGAAAAGGAGCAGGCATTGGCATTGTGTTGATATCACCTCAAGGGAAGAAATATGAATTCTCATTGCCGATTGCTACCACATCGACAAACAATCAGGCTGAATATCAGGCTGTGTTGAAAGGATTAGAGTTACTCAGGGAAGTCCGTGCCGATGCTGTTGAAATCTTTGGTGATTCAATGCTAGTTATTAATCAATTAGCTGGGACATATGAATGTCGAAGTGAAGTTTTAATCTCGTATTATGAAAGATGTCGACGGTTATTGATGGAGTTTAAGGACTTCCGCCTTGAACATATCTCCAGATTGCATAATGAAGAGGCTAATCGGCTAGCACAGCATGCTTCGAGGTACCAGTCGGTCTAGGAAGTGTTGACATCGGCAACTGACGCCGATGATTGGAGGAAGGAGATTGCCGATTACTTGAAGGATCCATCTAAGAAGGTCGAAAGGCGTATAAGGTTTCAGGCTACTAAGTACGTGCTCCTAGATAATGAGTTATATTATCGAACAATGGATGGAGTTTTGCTCGAATGTCTTGGTGAAGAAGAATCAAAGAGTTTAATGGGCGAAATTCATGAAGGAGTATGCGGGGCACATCAGTCGGCTTTCAAGATGAAGTGGATGATTAGGCGAAACAGATTTTACTGGCCAACAATACTCGAAGATTGTTTCAAGTATTTTAAAGGGTGTCAAGAGTGTCAGAAGTTCGGCAACGTCCAAAGGGCACCCGCGTCGGCAATGAATCCCGTAATTAAGCCGTGGCCGTTTCGAGGATGGGCTATTGATATCATCGGTCAAGTTTATCCACCATCAAGCAAAGGGCATAAATTCATCCTCGTTGCCACCGATTACTTTACAAAATGGGTTGAGGCAGTTCCTTTGAAAAGTGTGACGTCGGCCAACATGATTGATTTTGTGAAGGAGCATGTTGTGTATCAGTTCGGTATTCCTCAGACCATTACGACCGATCAAGGAACCATGTTCACTTCAGGAGAGTTTGATGGATTTGCCGATGAGATGGGAATTAAGGTTTTAAACTCTTCTCCTTATTATGCTCAAGCTAATGGTCAGGCCGAAGCATCTAATAAAGGGATGATTAAACTCATTAAGCGCAAGATTAAGGAAAATCCTAGGAGGTGGCACACGGTTTTGAGCGAGGCCTTATGGTCGTATCGAATGGCCTGTCATGGTGCTACTAAGGTGTCGCCTTATCAGTTGGTATATGGACATGACGCGGTTTTGCCTTGGGAAATAAAGACCGGTTCGAGGCGGATATTTCATCAAGATCAACTGTCGGCCGATGATTACAATACACTCATGAAAGATGAGTTGGAAGATTTGGCGGGTCATCGGCTAAAGGCTTTACTCAGCATTGAAGAGAATAAGGAAAGAGTTGCTAGGTGGTATGACAAGAAGGTAAAGGTGAAGGAATTTGTTAATGGTGATCTAGTCTGGAAACTGATTTTACCGATTGAGACTAAGAGCGCAAAGTTCGGCAAGTGGTCTCCTAATTGGGAAGGTCCTTATCGAGTAAATCGGTCCGTTCCTGGTAATGCTTATATCCTAGAAACTCTTGAAGGAGAAATATTTCCAAGAGCGTTGAATGGTAAATATCTGAAGAAATATTATCCAAGTATTTGGATGGATGCGTGAAGAAACAGATATAATACTTGTTCAATAAGAACGTATCGGCGCTACGTTAATATGAAGTTTTACAAGTTGCCGATGCACTACTTTGCCGATGGAAAAGAAGTTTACAAGTTCAGCAGTGAGTGAATAGCCGATACCGCACGCAGGCGAATCTGGTTGGCTTCCTCTATTGTCCTTACATCTTCATCGGCATTGCCTTCTACTGGCTTGATTCTCTTCTTAAGAGCCAGTGTCTTGAGGGCTTGGTTGTCCCTTTCCTGCTGAAGAATCTTGATAGCGTCAGGCATTTGGGCTTTCTCTTGAGTGGCTGTATCCAGGGCTTCTTGAACCTTTTTCAGCTCCGCTAATAAAGCTTCTCTTTTTACCAATAGTTGGGAAATCTTCTCTTCCAGCTATACACGGGAGGCTTCTAGTTTGCCGATGTCTTTGTGTTTCTCATCGGCAGATTATTTATGCTTCATCATCTCCTCCTGGAGTCGTGCCTGGATAGCTCTGTCGGCAATGTGTTGAGCAGCTTTCTAATACTGAAGTTGCCGACTCTATAGGTATCCAGCTTGAAAAAGTGTCTCTTCAACATCGGCAGGGATCTGGCCTCGGATTGCCTTGAAAGTTGCCCTAGTGGAGTCAGAGTCCTGGATTAGCTGAGATGTTTCCTGTTGTAGCAGGGATAGCAATGTCTCCAGCCTAGACTTGATTTCGGATGATAAGGCTTCGAAGGCTGGGGCAAAGCTTTCTTCGTTCTCTACATCGTCAGGAATATCTCCAATAATTGAGAAAGAAAATAGGCTATCGGGGGAATCTTGCTCCTGGAAGGGAAAAGTTGTTAGCTAAAGGATATAAGTGTCGAAAATTGACCAAGGGAGTTAACTTACTTGTTTTAAGGCAATTTCTCGCCTTGGCTAGAAGAAGCAACCGGAGGTATGATTGCCGATGGCGTTTCCTGCGTTGGTACCTCGGTTGGTTGCTGCTGCAACGCTAGTGCCGATGAAGATTCTTGTACAGATACAACTGCCGATTGGAGAACAGTTGCCGATGGGGAAGTCTGTGCAGGAACATCGGGCAATGTCTGGCAGGGCGAGGATGCCGATGATGCAACCGGAGCTAGTGTGAGCCTCGCCCGCTTTGATTGGGATTCTTCATCCGATAAAACCTTGTGCTTCTGCTGAGAAACGTCAGCGTCGGATGGATGGGGGGCATCGGCAATGGGTGGATGAGATGTCTGCGCACTTGGGGCGGTTGCCGATGCGACTACTTGGTGCTGTGAGAGAAGCAGATGAGTGAAAGTGCCGATGCGATGATCAGAGATTAAATTAAAAGTACCTCTGGAGAATCGTCAAGGACGACGAAGCGTGGCGATGAAGGTGCAGCAGGTGGAGATGAAGGGTGAGTTGCCAATGAGGATTCAACAAATGTAGAACTTATACCCTGAAATATGAGATCAGTATACCACAGCAATCGGCACACACAGAAGAAAGTAAGACGGTTACCTGGGATGTCCGTGCTGAGGGTGCAACCGTGTCCGATGGAGCAGCCATACTTCTGGTCGATTTTGATTTGGAGGAGCTCTTCTTGAAACGACCACGGCACATCAAAGCGTCTAATGAAGGAGCTTTGTAGCCGATTATAGATATTGGGGATATCAGCCGTAGCTTTATGACTTTGACGCTCTTGCTCAATGATGGGATCGGGTCGTCAACCTGTTGAGAAGGAGTTAGTTGCCGATGGACTAAAAAGAAAAATTTGGAAGTACAGATGGTCAAACTTACTGCATCGGCAGGTATGGCGTGATCAGGGTCGATGAGATTCCAGTAGAAGTGAGGAGATGCGAAGAATAGTTGTTCTTTCCACTCTTGCCACCATATTTTGAAGGATTCGGTGACAAAGGAAGCCGGTGCCTAGTCGGTCAGATCAATATTAGAAGTATCGACATCAGGAGGAAGAGTGACTATCTTGCACCAATCCATGCTGTTAGTGATGGTTTCTCTCGGCCTAATCACATCGGCAAAGTAGAGTTTGATGGGCAGTTGCCCGAAAGCTAGTTGTCTTGCTGCTGCCGATGGACTGTAGAACTCATATGTAGGGTTGATGTTCTTCCCACTTCCGAACATATTGACCGAGATGGCACGAGGGTGATCATCGCGTTGAGGATTTCAGAATCTTTATTCAGGGCATCATCGGCAAAGTTGAGAATCATAGGTAAGGGACCCAGGCCCAGAGCTCAGGAGGGATGCCGATGTAGAGCCTTTGGAAGAAGTTGCCGATTTGGGCTCTGCTTGCCTCTGCCCCTGGAAGTACTACTAACGCTTCTCAAAAATTGAGGGGGGGCGTGTTGCCGATTCATCTTCCCCAAGTTGGTAATCTTCAGGGAGATCTTGAGGGAACTGCTGGGTGCATATGTGCATTCAGCCACATGTTGATGAACCACCAAGGACCTCCCAGATTGCCGATGGGCTCGTCTTGTAACAGCCTTTGTGAAACTTGGTGGAGGAGATGATAGACTGAACCGAGAAGGTATCGGCTAAGAGGAAGTTTGACACCATGAGCTAACATCTCTGCTGCAGATAGATGCATATTGGTTGGTCCGACTGTTCTGCCGTAGAAGATGAACTTTTCTAGCCACATATTCAGGAAGGTTGAATGCTCCCTCTGACTGACCGATCCGGATTTCTGATATTCTTTAATGTACCCGGTCCAGCCACCGATGTTTCGGATGGTCAGTTGATATTCGGGCTTCCTCTGGAACAGAGTGTTCTCATCGGCAGTTGATATGTCCAGTCCAGTGAGCATGAACACATCGGCAAGAGTGGGAGAAACTGGTCCGTGTTTGAATATGAAGGCGTTCATGGTGTCAGACCAGAAGTAAGAGGCAGCGATTAACATTGACTCATTCCTCTCCATATCGGCAATGGACAGTCTGATGCATTGATCTAATCTGCGTTCTGCCCAATAGACCTCCATCGGCCTGGCAACCCTCAAGTACCAGTCTTTCCATCCTTTGGTGATCTTTGGCCAGAATCGAAAAGTATCGGTCCAAAGTTCTAAGTTGAAATTTTGAACTCTAAAGGGGATGCGGTTGGTTTCTGCGTTGATGATATCGGTCAGATCTGGATTCCCCATTGGGCCTAGGCAAATTATTTGGTCTCGGTGCGTGGGGATGATGAGCTTATTGCGAAGTTCCTAGATTAAAGGTCAAGGAGGAAGATAAAGAGGAGTCCTGGGCTATGCGGAAAAGGAGAGAAGAAGTATCAAAAGATGAATGAAGAAGAAAATTAACCTTGGGGACGTCGAAGTTGACAGCCATGGCCGTGGATGAAGCCGAGAAGAGCGAGGAATGCTAATGGAGATTGAAGACTGCCGCTGAGAATGTCACCAGTCAAGTTCGCCGGAAGACTACTGGCTGATGTCGCCGCCGGAGAAAGAAAATGCTAGGGTTGAATCGAGAGTGAAGGATGGGCCGCGGCGGAGGAAGTGTTTTATGGGCCCATTGATACAGGGTTTTTACCGCGGCGCGCGCAACGTTCGAGGGGGCGTCCAGGCGGCTCGGCGGTGGGTAATCATGACTTGAAGGAAATTTCGGTGCATAAGGTATTTTATACTACGAAATTGGGGGGCATATGTTGACACCGTTTTTTGGCATGTGTCAGTGAGAATCGGAAACTAAGCTAATCGGCAGGGGATTGGTTATTATTTTGTCTTCAGCATTGCTTCTGATGTTCCAATGAGTGGTTGTCGATGAAGGGTGGATTGATCTGGGTCGTTGCCGTTAAGGCTGAAGAACCGCTACCGATGCGCTCGAGCCGACCCTCGAGTGAGACCCCTCGACACAACATGGAGAAAGAAATAGAGGAGGGGATCGCCTTGGCAAAAGATAATGGACGCGCTCGAACTGACCCTCGAGATCGACACTTCGATACGCCGACCCCTCGAGGACGGAACTTCGTTTGAGCGAACGGGCCGGTCTTGAAGACGGAACTTTGCCCAGCAAATAAGCTAACCCTCGAGGACGAAACTTCGCTCGCACGAATAGGCAGCCCTCGAGCGCAATATACCCTCGACTATCTACTCCCCGTACGCTGCCGATGAAGCTGAAAAGCTGTTGCTGATAAGATAGGCCGGAGACTAGAAGATTGTTGCCGATACCAGGGAGTATGCCAATGGGAAGATAACTTCATCATGACGGAAACAGACAGAGGATCGGCATCATGGGAGTTTATAATTTTTGTAGTGTAGTTTGAGTCCAGATCCTATACGAGTTTTATTTCTTTCCTTTAGAGATAGAGTTCGTATAAGGAATAAGTTTATTTTTCTATATTTAAGCTTTTCGTATTCGGTTAGGATTCTTCGAATAGCAGAGTATAAATATGTGTCGAAGGGCATTGTAATGAGAATCCAAGCATCAATAAACAAATCTACTTTTTATCGCAATTTACTTCTACCAGCACTTTACTTTTCGACGATTTCGTCAAGTATTTTCTCTTTTTCAACGAGTTCTTTAGAGAATCGACGGGCTGCATCAACTCGATCTCCGGCGACCTCGCGAGTTCCGTGTTCCCGAGCAATCCGAGCTTTGACCGGCGCATCGCTGTCGTCTCGTTCGGTTTTTGTTTAAGTTATCATCCTTGTCGATTAACAGGTCAAATCGACTGGCACGCTTCGGATATCGAATTTGGGTATTAGCCCAGTGTGTTTGCAGATAGAACTTTGCATCAACAGGTAGGTAGCACCCGAGTCGACAACCCAAGTTGGACCAGCAGGAGGAGTCAGGGCCATGGTGCTGAAAGTGGACGCCAAGACCGCTGGGTCCCAATCGACGGGCCCGAGCGAGGCGCCGGGAGGTGTCACTAACGATCCGGGCGAAGTGCCGAGAGGTGGAGCCCACGGAGCCGCTGAGGGAAACCCCGGAGGAGCACCAGCGAGCATGACCGACGGCGGGCGAGACTCACCGCCGGGAGCCTGGAAGGGCCACATGGAGATGCGCCCTGCCCACGGGTTGTTGAAGGAGGGCCAGGGTGTACCCCGTGGAGGCGCGGGCGCCGGGTTGCTCCCACGGCCAGCACCCGCACCACGCCCCCTCCGCGACGACGGCGGCCACCACGCCCCCCCACCCCCGCTCGGCCCGAGGGGAGGACCAAGACGAGACGACGACGGCGGAGCAGACGGACGAGGCGGAGGAGTAGCCGCAAGTGCAGCCGAGGAAGACGAGGACCCCGGTGCAGAGGTGGACCGGGCTGGATGCCCTGAGTGAGCTCCTCCATGACAAGGTCATCACGGACCTGCAGGAAGGTGGGGAAGGGCCGCTGCCGGGTGATCCACGTGCGGAGGTGGGCGTAGCGGTCACTGAGCCCGCGGAGGACGTTGAGGACTAGGATGCGGTTCTCCACGGGCCAGCCAAGGTCACCGAGGGAGTCGTCCATGCCCTTCATCCGGCGGCAGAACTCGCTGACAGAGAGGTCTCCCTGGACGAAGGTACGGAAGCTCGCATCGAGACGTAGAGCCCGTGCCTCGGCGTTGCCTAGAAACTGGCCCTCGAGGGCGAGCCAGGCCCGGCGAGCGTCGACGGAGTTGCGGACGAGGTCGTGTAGGTCGAGGGAGATCATCCCGATGATCCAGGAGAGCACGATACTGTCGAGACGGTACCACGCTGGTGTCTGGACCGCGACCGGGGTGTCGGCGAGGACGTGGTCGTCGAGGGCGTAGCGGCGGAGGGTGGGGAGGACCAGGTCCCACCACTGGGCGTAGGAAGGTGACTCAGGCTCGAGGACGACCGGGACGAGGAGCCAGATGTTCTGGACACTCCCGGCCTGGTAGTGGAGCTGCGCCATGAGCGGGTCAACCGGGTCGTGCCAGAGGACCGCGGTGTGGGACACGCGGTGGCCCGGTGTGCCGGAGGAGGTGGCCTCAGCGTCGTACGAGGCAGGGAGGATGAGGAGCTACTCCGCCTCAGCGATCTAGCCGGCTAGCGTTTCGGCCGCCGCGCACTCGCGCTCCCAAGTGAGGGTTACGGCCCGCAGACGTGCTTGACCTTCCGCAGCAGCCGCCCGGGCAGCGACGAGGGCGGCGGCGAGTGCGGAGTCGGTGCCCGCGGCGTGGATGTGAGAAGACGATGGCAGAGGTGGCAGGGCGGGGAAGTTGAAGACAGTCGCGTCCACCGGGAAACCCAGCCCAGTAGCGGCAACGGCAGCCACTACAGCGTCCGCGTCCGGGCCGGGCATCGCGCTGGGGCCGGGGGCGCCCGCGCCGTGCCCCGCGCCGCTCGCGGCGGGGCCGGGGGCCGCGCCAGCGGCGACCACGCCGTGTGCCGCTCCGC
>CM041642.1:23425826-23440754 GCA_023333625.1 Bothriochloa decipiens
GGAGGCCTCCTGAGGCACCGGTGCGTAGTGGGGTTCTAAAGCGGGTCGATAATATAAAGAGAGGTAGATGTCGACCTAAACTGACTTGGGACGAGTCGATTAAGAGAGACCTTAAGGAGTGAAATATCCCTAAGGATTTAGCTATGGATAGGAGCGCTTGAAGACTAGCAATTAACGTGCCTGAACCGTAATCTTTTTCTTATACCATTTATGTGTTCTTTGTTTTCATGCCTCTTTTGGGTTTCATCTCTAGCCTACCCCAACTTACTTGGGACAAAAGGCTATGTTGTTGTTGTCTCTGCAACTCTATGAGTCTGGACTTCAGTTCTTCAATTTCAGTTTTCAGAGCATTGTTTTCTGACATCAAATCTACATACTGGCTTTGGAGATGTTCAAATTTATCCTTAGAAGATCCTGCCATTAGCATTTTCTCCTCTTGGGCCATTTCATAGAACCTTTCAAATGAAGAAATGAGCCTAGACACATGACTTGACACAGAGGCATGCTCTTTATCTAGCTCAGTTACTTTAACCATGAAACTGCTATGCAATTCCTTAAGATCCTCATTGTCCTAGCATAGTTTTTCAATTTCCAGAACATGTCCCTTATTGATAGGCTCCAAGCTGTTCTTTCACTTTCACTGCTTGCTAGGTTTCCTTTTAGGCTGATACAAACATCATCTTTTAGCTTAAGCTCTTACTCCATGCATTGCAAGCGGGAGTCAAGACATCAAACGGGATTTATTTTCCTCAACTGAACCCTCCAACTGCTTGATGAGGGAATCTGCATATATAAGTTCAATTATATTGTTGAGTTCAATGCTGTTGCATGTTAGGCACACCTCAAAGTGAAAACCACTGGATGAAATGCCTTATTCCATTTCCACTAACTTCCACCACAGTTGGGTATGAAATAAGTGGGATATTAAAATGAATAGAAAAAGGAACCAAAGAAGTCAGCAATTTATGGACTTATTCATTGCATTTCTAATTTTCTACTATTTGCCCATTCCCAGCTACTTTGTTCCTGTATACTATTGATGCATTTTAATTATATGACCAATATCAATTCTGATACATCATTTGTTACAGAAAATTTGACTTATACCTTTTTCCTTTATCATAGTATCATTTGAATAGAGTCGTTCCTTGTAACTTCGATCCATATCTTCTCTCTTGTTTGATCTGCAACATCTCCTGTCGCCCAGAAATTAACAGGACAAGAGACTTTATTGTCACATTATTTCAGAAACACTAAGAATATTGCAGATTATTGTTTACTCAAGATATTAATGTATCATATCAGTGTACGCGGAGGTACAGAACATATGCGCAGTTTATAGAAGGTCACTAAGTTGTTGATTCTAAACAGATCTCCACTAAGTTGTACTGGTTATGGATTGTTCACAGAGCGACCAACCTGAGATTATCTTTTGTTCCGCATCCTCCAGTTTTGTTGATAAATCACACAACAGGCAGTTGAATTCATCCAGATCTTTGGAATTCTTCCCAACCATCTCCTCAAAAAACTTCTTATCTTCCTCAGCTATAAGTGTATTGTTTCACCAGTGAGATTTGAACAACAGTTGGTCAAAGTAAATGTCACCATAACTTACCTTGTTCTGTCTTACTAGCTAGCTGCTGCAGTGTTTCAGTCAGTTGATCACACAAGGTCTTTGTTGAGGAGAGTTTCGAATCTAATCCCTGCCAGAGCTTCGAATTTTCAGTCTGCTTCACCTTAAGTTTTGCATTTTCATTCACAGCTTGTTGAAGTTTTCCCTCTAAAAGGTTTATCTGTTCTGTTGCTCTTCTCAATTTGACATGCTGAGTTCATATAAAACGATATGCATCAGTAATAAGAAATCCTGACGAAGACCCAGATAATAGTTGGTGTAGAAAAACAATGGTACATGCCTATTAAGTCACTTCACACTTGAGCCAATTTAACCTATTGCAACAGAAAATTTGCAACACAAAAGGTTAACTACCCGCAATGCTATATACTGTGTCACTCTGAATTTAACAGCACCATCCGCACGAAACAGATGGTTTCTTATTAAAACACATAATAGATTCCTAAGAAGCAATGTCTCTTGTTTAGTTAAGTTCAGGATCAGCACAAAAGAAGAACATACAGAACAAAACAGTGACAAATGGGAAGGTGGACTTCCCCAGCAATGTTCAGAGCTCTTTCACAGGAAAAGTATGAATGAAAGAGTACATGCATACAGAAAATAGAGTGTTTCTTCTTCTTCTTCTTTTACAAAAATAAGAGTGACTCTGGTGATACTGAAAAGGTACAACATCCAATTCCAACATACCAAAGGTCCAATTACCTAACACAAAATACATATGTAACT
The DNA here is from genome assembly GCA_023333625.1 of Bothriochloa decipiens. Classification (NCBI taxonomy): domain Eukaryota; kingdom Viridiplantae; phylum Streptophyta; class Magnoliopsida; order Poales; family Poaceae; genus Bothriochloa; species Bothriochloa decipiens. The sequence goes on from CM041642.1 coordinate 23,428,186, forward strand.
TTCAGGGACATAAACCAGGGTAAACAAGGAGAAAGTAAATCACGAGCTTCACACTAGCTACAGAGAATCCAGGCTTCAATTTCGAACAACCAGGGTAAATTTCAGGAATATCTCCAATTTATGCAATTGAATCATACGAGCTATATATTGAGGCAGTAAAGTTCCAACACAGGGAAAAAACGTTGCAAAATGTTGACAAATCATACCGCTATTTCTAGATCAGTCTTCACTGAATCCTGCTCCTTGACCAATTTCTCTGCAGCCAAACAAAAACTCCAATAGAAATCAGTAATGACACATAGATTAGCTTGTCAAACCAAAGTGGATGCGAAAACTAAATCAGAACCTGCTGTGATCTTAAGATTGGCGAAGATCCCGTACGAAGTACCCCCAGTATCCGGGGAGGGCCTGGGGTTTGCGGCATCCATGTTCGTCGAGGTGGATCCAGCAAGGGATCGGAACCCCTCGAAGCTCCTAAGCCCTGAAAGCTTCTGCATCCTGTCAGCGGTGGCGGACTCAGCATCAGATAGCCTAATAGCTTAGGGTTTGGGTTCTCGGTTTCGCACAATCGCAGGCAGGAAGGGACGAGAAGCGGTGGGAATACCTGATGGGTGCTCGTCGCCGGAGAAGAGACCGACGAAGGTTTCGGCACCTGGCCTAGGGCGGCGGCGGCAGCCCAAACCCAGTCGTCGCAGAGAGAGAGCGAGCGAGCGAGCACCGAGCACGCGGGTGAAGGTGAATCGTATGGCGGAATTGGGATGCGGGGCGGAATGGCGGAATTGGGATGCGGGGGAAGAAACCGAGGAAGCGCGCGCGCACGCGGGGTGAAGTTAAACGGATGCGGAGCGCGGCGGACGGCGGCAGTACAGTCGGTTGTTCGGCCCAGGAGGAGTGTGGAGCACGCGGGCCTTCTCCCGGGCCGTTCTTTTCACTTTTTTTTTTGCAATTTCTCTTTTTAGTATTTCTTTCTTTCTCTTTTTATTGTTATATATATGTTTTTCTTCTTTTATTCATTCCGCGGTACGGTACATTGAAAATAGTTAGTTAGCGAAAAAATTTGGTTTGAAATAATTGAAACAATATAATAGTATTTATTAGTACATTAGATAAACAAATGGTATAATGAACCTTAAGAATAATAAAGACTTTTCATGTCTCGTTGTAAGTTGTAACTGTACATTTTATTCAGAACTGAATGCTAGACCTCTTCCTATCTTCAAAGTACTAAATCTGCACCAACCACTCCGTCCGCTTACTCGATGTATTTTCGACGCGAGTCGTTTGCTCGCTCGACGTCAATGAGCAAGGCGGCAGCGAAGGTAACCGTCGCGGGCCACCAGTACTGGTGTGGTCAGGCGAGCGAGCTCACCAGAGACCCCTCTCTCGCGCCTTGGACTCGAGCTCCACCACTCGGGCAACAATGTCCTCGCCATCTCCTGGCGCTTCACCCCGATCTCATAGTCCGATCAATATCTGCCAGCTGCCGTCTACGGTTTGAGACGCCTACACTCATGACAGTCTGCCTCTGTTTATTTTCCACGCAACTGTGTGTTTCCTTTTTTTGTTTGAAACATAATTGTGTGTTTCCTTTGTTATATATAGGAAATCATTTCCCTATATATATAGTTATATACTCTATTTTATTTCCATTTCTCTTTTAGTTTTTAAATCCTTTGTTTCTTAAATTTTTATTTTTATTTTTATTATATTTTCAGCAAGCAACTCCATGCCGGGCCCTTGCGAGGGAGGAGCCGATTCTCCTTTTTACCCTCTTCTATTTCTTTTTTTTTCTTAGCTTTTGTTCTTCTTTTTTCCATTGTGAGAAGTCAATTGAGCACTCTTAACATATTAAGAAACGGCTGCTGGACGTAGGCACACCGGTAGAGAAATGGTTTTTGAATCGGAGCTTAAGTCCCGGCTATTTTTTGGCTCAGGACTAAAAACTTGATTAATCCCGGTTGGTGTTTTCAACCGGGACTAAAGCCTGTCCCAACGGTTCCAAACGTAACTTTTGCAGGCGCGTAGCAGGCCGAGAGTTTTTTATCCCGGTTGGTAATACCAACCGAGACTAGATCGTAGTCAATAGCCCCGGTTGGTATAACCAAGCGGGGTTATGTTTCGCTATATATATCCCGGTTGCTGTTCCCCAACTCGAGACAGCCTAAAATCTTTCAAATGGCTACGTGTTCTTGCTTGAGGGAGCAAGAAGCTTTCCACCGTGCATCATCTTTTCAAAAGGTTAGCAACTTATTTATATATTTTCTAATCTTTCAATGGTAAATAATTAGATCATTCCATGGTTAAGTCAAGATGGTGAATTTATTTTATTTATTGTACGTACATTTTCTACATGAATGTGAAGTCATGTGGTGAAATCGGTAAAGTCACAAGGAAACTAATTCACTTCTCTTCGAACAATGGCTCTGGAATATTTCATTGATATTCATACTTGTCCAATATTCTAAATATAATTATATGCATGAGATAATTTAGGTTCATTTTGCTAATTAGTTACGAGATATTTTTGTGCCCATATATATTTATGGTTGAATTTTTTCGATCAGGTTCCATGGACAATGTACCTCCCCATCCTCCTCCACCTCCCCCTCCCCAGCAACCAGGTTTTCACCAAGGCGATGAGCCATTCGCTCCTAATGCTGACGTGCCGCAGCGATTCTTTGCCCCCGCTATTGTATGAAATATTATCAAATTTTTTTGGTTTTATATATGATAGCAAACAAACATATAATTAGTTCAGTAACATAGTTGCATTACATTTGTATGTCACAGTTCATAGCCCCAATAGACTGGTTACAATCAACACTTAGCATGTTCAATGCCGAGAACTTCGATGTGAGGATAAAACTCGTTCCCAATTCCCGGCACTGGCAGTGTGACCTTTGGTTTACCATCCCTTCGAGAAGCCAACTCCTAAATTCTCCTAGACACAATATCCATCGGACGGGGGCAGAAAGCGCAAACATGAGGGCAGCCCAGCGCAGTGCCGTCGCACTCTGTTTAGACTCACTTCGACAAGTTGGACGCAACAATGTGTTTGATTTCTCATTCTACAAAGAGCTAGTTTTGCGTTACAATGGTTTCACTGCTCCAAGAATAAATGAGTTTTATATGAGTCAGAACACTCATGATGTGGTAAGATCAACCTAGATTGGTAATAATTGAGTCGTGCATATTATTTGCTCTTTATTAAGGTAATAATATTGTCTTTATTTTCTCCACTTGCAGCTTTGGCTCTATGATCTTACCCATGGTTTATGTGGCTTGCTAGCCATTCTAGACCAAGTTACGGATCATTTCGAGTATGATTGGGATTGGGCTGACCAAACTGGCCAGAATACTGCAGCAGGGTACAGTTCTGCATAAGGTTCACCCCTAGAGACAGTAATGTTTCAGTAGGTTACGTCTATGGTGCAGCTAACTTTTTGTCTCACGTGGCACGGGAGAGTGCAATCATACAGGCGCTGCACTACATCGATACTGAGAAGGGATTCACGATCGGAGACATCAACCATATTCGATGGGCGCTGCGGTGGGTCGAAATGAGAGGTCCGGTCCAAAATAACGACAATGATTCTGACAGTGATTAGAGTTGATTTAGCTTGGTTGATTAGAGTTATGTCTGGTTTGTAAGGTTCATGTTTTAATTTGGTCATGTAATAACTTATGTCTACATAACTTCTATTATGATATTTTGTTATCTTAATTACTTATATTTGTATGGAGATGTTAGACCCGGTTTGTGATGTAACACCTTTTCGTGGTATGCATAAATTTTTACTTTAGTAGGATATCATGGTATGACTAATGAGTACTATAAATACATATATATCACAAAAAAATTAAATACTAAAATAAAATCTTTATCAAAATTTATTCATATTTTTATACATTTATTTTGAAACTAAAAAAATTAATTTATAGAAAAATAAAAAAATTTGTGGTAGGTGGGAGCAGTGTTTGCCTGTGTTTGATAGGTTGAAGCAAGGACTTTTAATCCCGGTTGGATTTAAGAACCACGATTAAAAGACATTCTGTGGGTGGTAGGTGGGAAAGCCATTCTATGGGCGGCAGGTGGGACCATATGGATTTTTAATCCCGGTTTATAATACCAACCGGGATTGGAGCTCCTTTAATCCCGGTTTTTATTTCTAACCGGGATTAAAAGCCCATCCACTGCTCCCACCTACCACCACGGTTGACACTCCTATAAATAGAGCTCCGATCTCTCCATCTCATTCCATAATACACCTTCTGTATTTCACACACACTAGTTCACTATACACACATTCTGCTCATTTTATATACTCTACTTCACTATACAATCTTGTATTTCTAGAAAATCCACTCAAATGGGGTCTCGATGGGAGAAACCTCTACACATACACATATTCTTGCCTATCCTAGTCTACCAAAATGGTGTACAGTAGAGGTGCTAGAAGAATGCTACTAAAAATAGAGCAACATCGAATGTTGGGGTCCCCACGAGGTTCACGAAACCATTCGGGGTTGTGCACTGTTGCCGTCCTGGGGTAGTGTTGGCACTGCATGGTGACGGCGCCGAGCGGAATCCGATGGGCCCTGGATTGTGCTTGCAAATCCAAGAGGCATTTGTTCATCAGAGGCTCAGAGTAAAACAAGCCATGCAGTTTCTAACATCCCCAACAGGGAGAGCGCAGAGGCATTGGTTCATGGGGCGCGCTTAGGCATGAGTTTTTGCGGCCTCCTTGATCATCTCAAATCGGCATAGCTCGTTACCACCTGGCGTTTCTGAGGTTCATGGGATGTTAGAAGAACGCTATTGAGGTGGTTAAATTTTAATTTGTTTGTACACTTTGATTGTAACATTGACCTATATAGAAAAAGATCTTTGTTATCGTATATGTAATTTTATTTTAAGGTCTTTGTTATCGTATATTTCTCATGTAAGAAATCTCAATAAATATAATATTTTAAGCTTTATCTAATATTTTTATGCTTTTCTAATATTTTTATGCCTTATGTGTCTCTGAATAAATATGTATATATATTATGTTAAAATAAATATAATAAGTATAAGCTTCATCTAATATATATATTTACACTAAAAACAATGAAAAAAGGGTGGGAAATGAAATTGACTGAAGCTAAATTTTTGGTCCCGCGCCAAAATGGAGGAAACCCAGCCTCTTTTTGTCCCGGCTTGGGCTACCAACCGGGATTAAAGGCTTATCAATCCCGGTTGGGAGTCCAACCCGGGATTAAAGGCCCTCCATATATCTTCTCCTTCCCCTGCGTCGTCCCATCCTGCGCCCTGTCTCTTCTCTTCCCCTGCACCGCCCATCCCGCGTCGCCACCGTCTCCGGCCCCGACGCACGCTCCTCAACGCCGCGACCCTCGACCCACCCCCCAATGCGCCCGGACGCACGAACGCACGCCAACGCCCCATCACCCCCGCCACCGTCTCCGGCCCCGACGCGCGCTCCTCGACGTCGCGGCCCTCGATCCTACCCCGACGCGCCGCCCCGACCTGCCGACGCGCCGCCACACCTCGAATCGCCCCGACGCGCCGCTGCACGCCGACGCGCCACCACCACTGCCACCGTCTCCGGCCCCGACGCGCGCTCCTCGACGCCGCGGCCCTCGACCCGCCCCCGACGCGCCGCCGTGCGCCCCACCCGCCTCGTCCGCCCCCGACGCGCCCCGACGCACCGACGCGCCGCCGTACCCCCAACCCCGGCCGCCTCGACGCCCTCGACTCCGGTCTACGTCCACGCCTTTAAGCACCCTCATCGCCCTGCAAGGTTTGCTCATTCTTAATCCCAGGGTTGTGAACCGGGACTAGAGGCCATATGTACACTAGTGGCGTGGACTCCTTTGTGTCTTAATAAATACTAAATCATACTATTCGACGCGCTGATCAGAACACTGACCACTCGCCGTGGTTCTAAACCCACGGTAATATGGGGACCAAGCCGTAGCTCGTGTGGCAAGGCCTTGAGATGCGGAGGCTGCCGATCAGCGTTCGAGTTCGCTCGAAGGCTGATTTTCCCATCAGAACAGTAGTTCCCTAATACTTTCAGTCGCCTCACACGCGGATGCGCCACAATGGTCAGGATAACGTGCCCGTCATGTGCGAAGCCTCGAAGACTTCGGATACCTCTCAGCCACGTGCAAGTCTCTTCGTATAGGTGTAGGTCTAGCTTGCGCACTAGGGTGTGTGTGTGCGTATGTGCGTGTATGGTGGCGTGAGTTCAGATACTACGACTTGTACCAGAAGAGTTTGAGGCTAAAAAAACCCACAGCAATATGCATAGTATTTGACTTCTGTCCGATGAGGTAAAGTAGGAACGGATGTTTTTTTTCTGCCAACGGCAAAGAAAATTCAAAAAAGTCCGCAGGTCCGATTTGATTGATTGCACCTACTGTACCTACTTCCTTCGTCTAAAATTGTAAGTCATTTGACTTTTTAGACATAAAATTTGATCAATCGTCTTATTTAAATTTATGCAAAATACTATTTTTTTATCGTGACTTGCTTTATTAATCAAATCTCTTCAGGAATATCTTAAATTTGACTATATTTACATAATTTTTTTTACTAAAACGACCGGTCAAACTTAGAATTTAAAAAGTCAAACGACTTACACTTTGGGACGAAGGAAGTATTACGAGAGCATAGCAGAAACTAACATTTGCCACGTGTAAACTTGTGAGTAGGAACATTCGGATTACAAAAGCATTTAAAGCAAAACATGCAGGTGTGAAATGCACCTAATGTGCTTGAATCAAGTAGGAATATAATAATACGTAATAATTTATATAGAAATGCAAGCATAGGGCGTGACCTGCTTTATCTGCTGACTTTGCTTTATTGGCAAAGTGGATGATTTTTGGGTGTTCGGTCCGCTCAGGAGTCCACAACGTGTGAAAACAAATTGTGCGATACCCAGCTTTCCGAGCTTTGCGAGCGCCACGGGAGGTAAATCCGAAAGCCTTTCAACTTTCTTTTTTTTTTAATTTTCAAGGTGGAACTCTCCGCCTGAATATATTTAAAAGGGCCTAAAACGGTGGATTTACAAAAAGGTAGAGAAAAATAAAACACGAACAGCAACATCACCGGTCGTCGCCACATCGTGCAGAGCCGTAAACGGACTCGCCTGCATCGATGGGAGGCGCACACCGACAAACATCGACGCCTAGATGAAGAGAGGAGATTGCCGGTCGCCGCCACACCATGCGGAGCCGTAACGGACTCGCCCACATCAGTGGAAGGCGCGCACCGGCCAACATCCACGCCTGGACGTAGGGGAGGAGGGTACCGGCCGCCGCCACACCATGCGGAGCCGTAAACGGACTCACCCGCGTCGATGGGAGGCGCGCACCGGCCAGAGTCCACGCTTGGACGAAGAGGATGGTGCCGGCCGCCGCCACACCACGCAGAGTCGTAATCGGACTCGCCCGCGTCAATGGGAGGCGCGCACCGGCACCCTTGGACGTAGAGAGGAGGTGCCAGCCGCCGCCACACCATGTGAAGCTGCTTTCGGACTCGCCCGCAATAGTGGTAGGCGTGCACTGGCCAGCGCCCACACCTGAACAGGGGGGGGGAGGGGGGTGTGCAGACGTCGGCAAGGTCGGGAGAAGAGGAAAAACAAGGGACGCCTCCAAGGAGGAAACTGCGTCCGCAGACGTCGTCGTCCAGGCTTCCGCCCTATCCTCAAACATCAGCCAAACCAGCAATGAAGGCGGCGGATCTGCGTCTTCACCGTGGCTTGGCATCATCAGCAGCACCACTATGGCACCACGGGCATGCCAACACCCGGCCACCACCAGGCAACGCCACCACGGCGCCGCTGGAGCGAACCCAGCAAAAACCACGACCGATCACACCACCATGGCGTCGTCTGCGAAGCCGCACCACCACCTTCGCGCACGACCGCGGCACCGCCGATGCTTCACCACACGGAAGCACTGCGACGGGGCCAGCAGCAGCTCGGGGACGCAATTGCATGTGCATGCGGAGCGCTGTTGCCTCATGGGGACAACAGGGCTCGCGTGACGCGACCGCGGCGAGTCACAGAGCGCCACACTGGGAGAGGATGACGGGAGCTCAGCCGGCGCGCGACCTCGGGTGGCCGCACACGGGATGAAGGATGGGAGGGAGAAGGGGGGTTGACGGAGGTTGGGGGGCCTCGACGCCGGCGCCAGCTGCTACCGAGGGGATGTATCCATGCTGCGGGATGGTGGATCCGTGCCCAGGGACGACAGATCGGGCCGCGGACCATGGGTACGAAGGCCGAGGCGGCGGCGCCATGAACGACAGCAGCTGCTCACGCGCAGGCAGGACGAACGCCCCGCCGCCTCCCTCCTCACGGCCACCGGACTCCTACGACGCGCTCCGACAGCGGCAAGGAGAGGGCCCTGGGGAGGGGGGGCGGCCCGGCGGTGAGGGGCGGCGGGATCCGCCCGAGCCGCCTGGGAGAGGAGCGACGCGGGCATCGGGTCTTCAATTTGGAGCGAGCTGGGCAGCGCCCCGCCGCCACCTTCTTTGCGGCCGCACGGCTACCAGCGACGCACTCATGTGGCGGTGAGGTGGAGCGGCGAGGATGGAGGGCGCGGCGGCGGCAGGCTAGGGTTCCACCCGAGTCGCCCCAGAGAGCGGAGCGACGCGAGCGGAGCAACTCTTACTCTCAGTAATGTCTTCCCCCGAGTCGCCCGAGTCGCCTCAGTAACGCAACAATGGGGTGGTGGCGCAGTTGGCTAGCGCGTAGGTCTCATAGCTAAATTTCAACTTTCATTCGAGAACGCAAACGCCCCCGAGCTATGTGTAAAGATAAAAACGCTGATGGCCTTCGTGGACCGTTGACTAACGATAGAAAAGCTGATGGTCTTTGCTGAAGATAAGATCGTGAAGACTTGGCATGCTTGTGTACCTGTAAAGAAAACCGAATAGCCTTATGGATGTCAATTTCACGGTGAATGGATGTCGAGCTAGTCGGAGGGGAGACCCGATTACATCTAGTGAATGGATGATGTCGAGTCAAACGACTTTGAAATATGGCTAGCAAGCCAGGACACCGACGTCGGTACAACTTATTATTCAAACATGGCTGGGCATCTACCCGGCGGCCTCCTCTGCCCTTCCTCTCCTCACATGTTTTTTTTTTTATGAAACTGAAGGGACCGTAGTCCCTCTCTTCTCACATGTTGTGCTTGTGCAGTTGTGCATGTACTTAGTCCTGGGGAAGAAAAGAAGATGCTAGTCGGCGGGGAGTCAAGTCAGGAGTCCTAGGGAAGAAGAGAAGATAGTGGTCGGAGGAGAGTCCAGTCAGGAAAGAAGATGGTGTTAGGAGAGAGAAAGAGGGAAAAATGCAACATTTATTATAGGAAGACAACTCCATTATGGGTAGTTTGTACGCGTAGTTTCTTGCTGATATGGCTATTATAAAAATTATGCGTAGCTTGCCATCAATAATCCCAGCCCTGGATTAAAGGAATGAACCCCTGTGAACTGAAAACCTAAAGGTTGGAAAAACCTTGAAGATGAACCCCTGTGAATCGAACAAGGCCTATTAGGCTTAATAAAATCAATAATCAAAACACCATTTGTTTCTAGAGACCAACACCGCATAACCACTGGTCTATTTGATTAAAAAAACTAGGGATAAACATTCAGTCAGAAAATGGTCATGTATATCCACCGAAGTTGCCACACGTTTTACTAATTCTTGTCCACCAAAGTTGCAGCAAGCCACTCTATATTCGAGGGAAATTCCTCCATATTTCAAGCCAGCCCTAGTGATAAAATAATGGAGAGAAGAAATAAAATGTGAGACCTATAATAAAATGAGGAACAACTGCGGAGTGTACAAAAGACTACCTATTATCATATATATGTATATATATATATATATACACACACATATATACACACACATATATACACACACATATATATATACACACATATATATATACACATATATATATATACATATACATATATATACACACACACACACATATATATATATAAGCCTACCTTATTACATTAGTTCAGAGTAAGTTTACCACACCTATATGTTTCGGAAAGTTGGTTTCTGGGACCCACTTTTTACATAACAGAAACAGAAAGTCATCAGCCTAGTAAAGGACGCCCAGTCCAGTAGGTAACATCGACCAAGTCACCATCACTGAGATTAAAGCAAAAAGAGTCTTTATCTCTTGAGTATCATGCCCATGGACTTTGGCCATGAAGGAACAGCAATGTTGGTTGGAACTGGATGACAATGCGCCTACTTTGAACTCCAAATTTATCGAAGAATCCCATGGTATGGCAACCACAGACCTCTGCAAGCCTTGTGACTCAGCGATGGCACCATGAAAGAGCCGGATTTCCTTATTCAGCTGACTAGTTAAACAATTGAGCGACAAATTGAAACTGCATTGTACTTCTGATATCAGAACCTCTACAGTCGCCTCAACTGCAGAATTAAAACGTGAAAAAGTTATGTCAACTGCACCATAATTTCCAGGTATGCGTAATGTATTTTGCTGATCCCATTCGCCTGCAGAACCTATGAGTGATGCACCATCGATCAGCTGTAGGTCATTTTTCTCTTCTTCGTCTGTCTTGATCCTCATGTCATATTCAATTAGAGTAAGGTCCATCATGTCTATCCCTCGCCTAGGGCCGGTCATGTTGATGAGAGAACCCTACAAAATGAAATATTTAGTTGCCCTTCATAAAAAATAAGAAATATCTACAGCTAGATGCTCCCGCGTAGCAACATTTACAACAGATATCATAGTTTTTTTTTACAACGAAAACAGATATTATAGTTATAGTTGACAACCAAGATCTCTTCACGGATCAACCAAAATGGTTACAAAGGCATAGTGGTGGTAGATGTTAGATGCATGTGTGTGTTTACGTAGACTATAGGATGCTCTTTGCACTTTGTACTTCTACATATTTCCCCTTGAGGCTTTGGAATAGATGGACTCATTCTCTAACAGAGGTTGCTGTGCAACTCCACCTTTCTTCTCTCCCTTCCGTCCCCATTCTCGTGGCTTCTCAATGTACCACGACCATGCTCTCTACAGCCCCGTGCAGACGCTCGTCCACGGTCCTCCTTCTCGCAACTGTGCACCTGTGGCCCTGCATTGACAGCTGAGCTCGCGCTCCACCATGCTGCCTATGCCGCTCCAGTGAGTTCTACCTCACGTCCATGTTCTGCTGCTTTTATGCATGAAAGAAGAGAAGAAAAAAATAAGGAAAACAAAAAGGCAGTAGACTTCATGGCTTCCTCCGCCCAACCAGGTGGTATCCCTATTCCCCTGTGCCCAATCATTTTCAATGATACTAATTGAGGGGAGTTTGTCTTCCACATGAAGGTTCATATGTGCAAGCAATAGCTATGGGGCTACCTCACCGCTGGCTAGATGTCTGCCACATCCTACTCTTCCCATAGCACCCACGCACTCACATACTAGATGTAACCAATGACGTCAAGAGTGGCTTGCTTGAGCTGTTTTGAGGCTGAGATAGATGCCTACCATCGCGATCTTGGCTATATGAGGGTGATGGCGCTACAAGCTTAGCATCTCCAGGTTAACCCTTTTACACGAAATGAGATAAAAAAATGTAGAAGTACTGCAATATGTAGGCCCGTTCCATGTAAGGAGTTTGATCTTAAGCATATTTGGATGTAGGGGGTTACACGTATGGTCTCCTCGCCTCCACGGTTTTTCCTAGTCCTTCATGGTGGTGGTGGCGGCCTCCTCTCCTCGTTGTTGTGGCTATTGTGACAACCTTGGCCATGATAAGGATTGTCCTCAAGGCTAGTCATTCCTCCACTTTGCAGGACCCTCCAAGATGAGGCATCTTTAGATGGAGAAAGAGAAAGTCTGGCAATGACGAGGCTTATACATCTATCAGTCGTGAGCTCAAGGCAAGACAAGAACAATTCTGCAAAGCCTTTGTCCAATCCGCAAAGAAGTCAGGAAGAGCCTGATTTTAAGTAGGGGCAAGGGGGAGCTATAAAATAGCAAAGAGGGCTGCAAAACGAGCGGTGAGTGTAGCAAAAGGTCAGGCGTATGATGACCTTCACCAACGGCTAAGCACGAAGGAAGGGAAGAAGGACATTTATAGGATGACGAGGATCCGCGAGAGGAAGACGAGGGACATCAACCAAATCAAATGCATCAAGGATGAGACAGATCGACTTTTGGTGAGGGATGAGGAGATCAAGGACAGATGGAGAGAGTACTTTGACAAGTTGTTTAATGGGGAGAATGATGAGGGTCCTACCTTAGAGTTGGATGACTCATTTGACGATACCAACAGACGCTTCGTGAGGAGAATTTAGGAAGCAGAGATCGAGGAGGCTTTGAAGAGGATGAAGGGAGGTAAAGCGATGGGCCCTGATGGTATCCCCATTGAAGTGTGGAGATGCCTAGGTGCCAGAGCGATAGTATGATTAACTAAGCTTTTTAACCTTATTTTTTGGTCAAACAAGATGTCTGAAGAATGGAGGAGAAGTATATTAGTACCGATCTTCAAGAACAAG
>CM041642.1:23445754-23456481 GCA_023333625.1 Bothriochloa decipiens
TGGGCTCATGTGAGGGGAAGAGGGGGTCAGCAAAAGTGGCCCTTGAGGCCAGGCAAAGATTATTGCCTTGCTTAAAATTCCCAATCTCTCTAGAGGTATTTATCCTCTCCTAACACAATCTATTAAGATCCTATCTTTAAGTTTTTTTTGAAACAATATCTAAGGATAAGGGGCCCTATGCATCAGCGTGGCCTAGCCACTGGTGTGGCCCTGGCGTCTACAGGTGACGCCGGTCATAACACCATCATTGGTACAAAAAGGTATCTAAAATCAACGAAAGAAAGGTTTGCGGGAATGTCGTACCCAGCTGGCACTACTGCAGAACTCTCATATAAAATGCGCTATGATCACAATTACATATGTAAAGGTGTAGGATATGTAAAGAGTTACGCCATGTTTAAGGAGCAAACCATATCTGTAATGTTAATGACAAATTAAAAATAGAAAAGATATATTGAAAACTTACTTTCATTACGGTCAGCAATATCAAAAAGACCTTTCCACCATCTATCCATGTCCTTGTATATAGAGCCATCACGGTGTCTACTTTTTGGAAGTATAATATCCGTAGTATAGTCTTCATCGTCACTGAGTTCTTTGTCGTTGCTGGCAACGATCTCACCCCTTTGATTATCTGATGCATTCCTTCGGTCTTCCTCACCATAACTAGTGTGCTTCACAATTTGTCCCGATGTATCTTGTTTATCATATATAAACTCCGAGGCGACTCTACAATCATCTTTATCACTTTTCCCATCTCCAGCTATAACCTCCAAGATTCTGCCACCAGTGATATTTTTCATGCCTTGGGTGACAGCAGAATGCTTGTTCTGGGATCTAGTAATAACGTTGGCAGAAGAGATGGATAGCCTGTCTGGTTTAACAGACTCATCACCTTTTACTCGATTGGTTGTGGCTATGTTCCGAAGTTCATGAGGAAATCTATCATTGAAGAACATAAAAAAAAGAGCATCATTTCACATACAGATACAGTGAGGACTGGAATCTTAATATGACATTATCCAAGTCTGAAATTGATTTCTATTTTTTCCTATCTCATCATTATCTGTCTTACGAGTCATATGCATAGCTAAAACCTCATCTGCTTTGAAAAAAAAAACAATCATATAGCAATACAGCAGCTAAGTAAAGGAACAAACTCTAGCATCAGGAGTTGAGGACAAGAAAACATACCGGGACACACGGCAGAAAGGTACCATGAGTGAGGAAACTCGTCGCGGCCAGCAGCGAGGCGTTGCAGAGGGCATGAAAGAGAAGAGAGGTCGCGTGGGGCAGGAGAAGCAGGCCATTGGGGCAGTAGAGGCGGCGACGTTAGGGTGTCGGAGGAAACGTAAAACCGGGCGGATGATTTGCGTCCGAGCGCGCGGCGGCGGGCGGCGGCGCGGGGATGGGGGTAGGGTAGCCGAATACTGCTGCTGGATTAAGGACGAGCCCAATGGACAATGATGGCAACCCCGGTCCAGCTCCGCACCACCACCGGCCGCCTCAGCTCCTGCTCCTTCCCCAGCGCACCAGGGACAGAGCCACCAGGCGGCGGGGCGGCGATTCAGGGCGTCGGCGAGGCCGTCCGATGGCGGGATGGCTCGCGCAGTTCTGCTCGCCTGCCTCTTGGAGAAGGTTGTTGGGCTCATCAAAGCCTCTTGGAGAAGGTTGTTGGGCTCATCAAAATTGGGCTTCGTCTCGGTGCCTAAAATTAGCCATCGCTGTAAACTGGCCTGTTTCAGCTAGAAGAAGCACCTCTGCATCTCAATCTCGAAAACGACAAGGGACCGTGTAATTCAGCACCGGATACGTCATTCTATCTCGAGCGAGTCACTGGCAGATTTGCAGGCGGAAAACAACAAACGTCAAGTTCAGCATTGCATACGTCTCGATGAACAGATCAGCGTTTGTGTTGCGTTCTCCTACTTTGCGTGCGCTTGGGTTCCATGTCCAATGCAGATAGATAGATGTGCATGTGCATCTCTCATGGAATTTGTTTGCCATCAGAATTTCTATTCTCGTACCTGTACGTCCAATGCAGGAAGATGTGCAGCCTCGGAAGCAAGCAGTTAAAAATGGACGAAATATTCTTTCAAGAAAAATGGACGAAATATCCAATTTAATCAGGCTTGAGGAACATCAGACAAGTATTACATTGTCAGTGAAGTATTATCTCGTCCATATTCTCATTGACTGGCACATCACACAAGAATCCCAAGACTCCAAGAGCACACTTTGATTATTATTGTCTACAATTGCAAGGTAATGTAACGCCAACGGCCTCTTCCCTTAATTACTTCAGGGATCGGACGATGAGCATCGCCACCACGGTGAGATTGTCGGCGTCCTGGTCCACCTTCCTTAGCAGCGACGGCTTGCCGTTCCCGCCGGCGCCACCGCCGAACGCGCCCTCGCAGTCGGTCGCCGCCTTCCGGACGACCTCCATGTCAGACACGTAGTCCCGGAGCCTCCCCGTGGCGAGCGCATGGACGGCGCTGTGCACGACGTTGAGCGCCTCGATGTACCGCAGGCGGCACGTGGCCAGCGCGCGCCGCGCCGGCTCGGGCCAGCCGCCCCGCCGCTCCAGCGCCTTGATGGTGGCCACGGCGGCCGTGTAGTTGGCCAGCGTCAGGTTGGTGGCGATGGCGGCCAGGCCGCGCGCGTCGGCGCCGGCGCTGCCGGGCGCCGCCTGCAGCGACGACACGCAGAAGGACGCCAGCTGCTCCTTGTTGCGGGGCGCGCCCGACGTGGCCTTGGCGCAGGTCTGGTCCACGGTCTTGGAGGCCAGCGCGTCGCGGGAGCCGGCGGCCAGGACAACGACGACGAGCAGCAGGAGGAGGTGGGGAACGGAGACGGAGACAAGCCTTGCCGCCATCGTCGTTGCTTGCTGGGAGGAGGGTGCGTGTGCCAGGGTGGTGTGTTGTTGCCGCTTTGCGCCTTTGCCTGCAAGCTTTGGATGGGTTTTTGTAGCCATGTTGGGATGTTGAAACCTTGGGCAGATGATTCTCTATTATTTATTTATTTATTGATGATCATGGGCTAATTGAAGATTGCTGGGCGGCGGCAGTGAATGCTCTGTGTGTCCTAGACTCCTATAGGCTATAGCTATAGATTATACGTACTCACTAGGTTCCAAAATAAATGTTGTTGACGATCTTTGAGAAATCAATATTTCTAAATTTGATCAAATGTATGCATAAGAAAGTATTATCTTTAGTACATGATAAATATCATTAGCAGATTGTTGAATCTGTTTCTATACTGAATTTATTTGAAGATATGTTATTATTAATATTTTCTACGAGCCTAACTAAATTTAAAGAGTTTGAACAGCACGAATAACCAAGCGACACTTGTATAGCAGTGGCGCAAGCATGTAGGCAGTGAATGCTGTATCGTGTGATTGGTAGCACTAGTAACAAAGTTTTATGAAGTCACATATTTTTAGAGTTAACCAATTTGTAAAAAAAGTACTATGATTTATATTACCAAATTAATACTATTAAATCTAGCATAAATCTTATTTTAATATACCTATTAATCTCCAAAATATTTATTTTATATAAATTTGATTTAGTGTAAATAAGTTTGACTTAAAAAAATTTAGAATTCAAACAAGTGTCGAGTGAGCACCTTTCGGAGACTTGGCATGTAACTCTGACGTGCGTGTATGACTTGATCATGTTTGAGGCTTTAGTCGGTTGATAATCAAAGGCAAGCAAGTAAAAAGACAATTGTCTTTTTAAATTCTAATTTATCCAGATACAAGTTGTAACTTCAATCTCTTAGAAAAGTAATGTATATAAAAGCATGTTCATTTAGTAGAAATTATAACAGAGTAGCACATACGTTGGCTAAGCAGGTCACAGATAGTGCACAGTTCGGGTGGTGGCATATAAGCCCGACTTGCATCCATAGTTCCGGATTAATGACTATTTCCTAGTCGCAAAAAAAGTAGAAGAAAAATCAATAAATATACATTTATACATGGCCATCTCAATTTGTAGTTACTATGTAGAGAAAATATTAATGACTATTTCCTTCATTCTAAATTAGTATCATTAGTAAGATACCACATGTCCACATGAGCATATCTATATATCTTATATTGATAAACCCTATATATATTTATATAGATAAACCCCACTAGCCTATTTTTTTTAATATACAAGTTGTCCAACTCAACAGCCTACTTACACTTTCAATTAAAGTTCACTAGCATAAATAATTATGATATCTAAAACATTATCTACTAACATACTATTAGCTATCCACGTCAGTGTATCATGCTATTTATTAACATTAGTTCATAATAGTTATTTGGTGTAGATGTTGTTATACTTTTTGCTATAAAATTGATCAAACTTGTGGCTCTTGGTGACACCCACCCAATGCAAGCTTGGCACACGGTGTCCACCGGGCCTTCTCCTCAATCTCTGCTTTGAGGCGGAGCGTTTTATGATTTGTTTGACAAGGGCTTGTGTCATGCTCAGGACAAAAAGCCTTCATCCATGTACACAGCATTGTCCATGACGTCTACCGAGGCTCTTTCTTGGTAGATTAATAAGTTTACTTAGGCCTATCACTGTTTTTCAACTAAGTTAGAGCAAAAGTTCTGATCACAAGTGTGGCGTCCAATTTTGGTGCCGCCACTGATGCAGCATGTGACTAACTAAAGCCGAAAACCAAACACGCTCTAGGTCGAGAATATTGAGTCACGAGACTTCACTATGCTGTGCTTCTTATTTATTGTTCCGATAAACTGAATTTTGGTGAGAGGTTTATATTCCATCGCTCCTCAACCCGGCGTGTAACTTGCAGGGCTATAACGTAGTGCTCAAATCTGGGGGCAACATAGCGCTCCATCGTGCTAAATCGAGAAAATGGCTATAACATGACTCTAATCGTTGTGATTTTTTTTAAATAGAACTTTAAACATTTGCTTCTTAGGACTTTAAATAATTATCATAAACTATAATGAGATTTTGCTATATTTAACCATGTTTTAATTCCTAAATACATAATTAAATACATGTATTTTCTTCTAAAAACCAAACTGCCCTTCTGTACATCTCTGTTCTTCTCGTATCCCTCTCCCCGACCTCTCACGCAAGCCGCCGCCGCTAACACTCGCTCCGCCGCCGCCCTCCCACCCTTCGTTCCTAACTCCGGCCCCTTCCAACCCATGGGAAGACAGGGCAGTGGTTCCATGCGCGCCTGCTAGGGAAGAGCCCGTGCTCGCTGGAGGGACTGGGGATGCTCACTGCCACGGCGGCACGGCCTCACCTTGCCCGGCGGCGGCCCACGCGGCCTCACCTTGCACCGGGGCCTGGAGGTCAAGATCCCGAGCTTCTTCCGCTGCCTGATCTCGCTCGACGTCATGCGCTCCCCCGTCAGCCTCTGCACCGGCGTCACCGACGACCGCGCCTCCATCTAGCGCTGGCTCGACTCCGGCAACACCACCTGCCCGACCACCATGCTCCCGCTCCGCTCCACTGATCTCGTCCCCAACCTCACCCTCATCGCGCACTGGGCCGCCAACGACGCCTCCTGCTCCCCCACCAATTCTTCTTCTTCGGCAGCATGGACCTCTCTTCCCCCGCCAGCCTCGTCAGGCAGGTAGCTCGGCGACCGTCGACTCCTCCCCGGCGCTCCGCGAGCTGGCGGCCGACCTCTCCGATGACGACGTCGACGACTTCGAGAAGAACACGCTCCTCGGCGTCGGCCGCGCCGCCGAGACCGTCGCGTCGGTTCTCCGGAGATGGCCCGAGGAAACTCCCGTCGAGAGCGTCGAGGCGATCGCGAGGTTGCTGGCCACGGTCTCGGCATCGGATGGCGTCGACGACGCGAACAAGAAGCGGGTGGCCACGGCCCTCGGCCGCGTCGCTGGCCCGGACCGCGGTGCGCACCCTGCGCAGCGCCGCCACCACGGAGCCCGGCGCGTCCGCCAAGGCGCTCCGCGTGCTCGAGTTCCCCGTTGGCTACGCCGAAGCCGCGCCGCGCTGTGCGGCGACACGGAGGACGGCATCCCCGCGGTGGTGGGAAGGATGATGAAGTCCGGGCGGTCTGCCACCGGAACCGGGACCGTCGCGCGGCAGTGTCACACTCCACTTTTAATCATAAAAGTAGAATGCATAAATAATTTTATATATACCCTAAGAATAATCGTATATATAGGATGATAAATTATAAAGAGTATCATCACCCTGTTTATTACATAGTAAACCAATATTCATTACAGAGTATTACGCATAAATAATAAATAACTAAGATATCTTTATTACGAAAGCTTCACACAGGGACACGTCAACCGGTGAACATCAAGCCTAGTACTCATTGCGATAGCTCTCATTTCAACCTTCATCTGTTACCCATCCGGGATTTTCCAAAATTAAAAATAAAGCAAGCGTAAGTACACAACCGTACTCAACAAGCATAACATGGGTTAATGAGGCTCAAATAAACTGACACGGTTTGACTGTACTTAGCTTTTATAACTTAATCATATTAAAGCATAGCATCAAAGTAGTGATAATTCTCATATTCTCATGATCAAATAACATTAACCAGTGTGTAGCAAAAACGACATTAAGATGCACACATTAACAATTTGAGAACCATTATCTTTTGTAAATATGTCAAGGCCGCCCTAACCGAAGGGCACGGACAATATATTGATTTAAACTCTGATCAGAGGTGTACACTTTCACTGTGAGTCATGTTTTGTAACTAGTGGACTTATAACTTTCAAACCATCACAAAACATATAAAGCCTCCTATAGGTTCTCCTAACCAATCAGAGATACGAAAATACCGTTGTGTTAGGAACTCCCCTTCCAATATGGCACACACCTACCCGGCTATACTCATAAGGACAGAGGCAGTCCTAAACCCTAACTTTCAGACCACCAACCAGCTAGAAAAGGGCCTACAAGTGACTAGAGCCAGAGCCAGAGCCATATAGCCCTCACAGCTGTACGGATTCTTCATGATAAATCACTTACATACAAAAGTCCATGTTTGTTAAAAGTCATCATTTTCGTTGATAGCATAACACACATCAAGTTATAAGATCATGATCATTAGAGCACTAGCATCATAACTACCCAATGCAACCCAAAAGGTTCAAGGAATCAGGATATCAAAGCTAGTTATAATCTCTAGGTCATCAAAGACACATGCATATGAATTGTTATTTATAGTGAATAGGTAACAAGGATGATCCATACTATACTTATCTTGATTCACAAAATCCTGCTGATCCTGTTGATCCTCAAGATAGCCTTGCTCAGTAAAAACCTCACCGTCTGAACTCGACATTAACATTCAACACCAGACAATCCAATCGAGCATACATACACGAAGCAAACAAAGAGCTATTAGAGAAACAGTACACCAATGTCATCAAAACAGAATAAAAAGGTCATAAAACTATTCTACTCGCTTCTACGATCACACAGACGTCAAGTTCACTGAAATCGGAGTTATAACGGCGAAGTTATGAATTTTCAAAGATTTCCTGTAGATAAATAAATACATTAAATATAGGCTAAAAATATAAAGTTTCCAAAATACTTTAAAAGTAGTACCATTGCGTAGATTATGAAATTATGAATCTAACGCAATTTGAACGGACCAAATCAGAGTTAAAACGTGAAAGTTATAAACTTTTAAAGATAATGGCAAAACTGTAATTAACTGAAAACGTATTCTGAAACTGAAACGAAAAAATACGTTTTCCAGAGGAGAAAACGTATTCTGGAAGTAGTTATAAAGGAAATACGCTTTCCCAAGAACAAAGCGTATTATGGATCTGTTAAGAAGAATTTACACTTTCCCGTGGGGAAAACGGATTCTGACCAAAGCGCCAGGGACTCTTAACAGAATACATCAAAACCCAGGGGGTTTTCTGCAAAATCACCACGCGAAGCGGTACGGTGTAATTCTGGCCGTCCGAATCAAAACGGACGACGCAGATTCAAGATGACCAAACGGGCAACCGATCGGACAACCGATCGGACAACGTCGTCGGCCGGGAAAGAATCCGACCGCGGCGGCGGACCTCACCGGCGGCGTACGGAACTCGCCGGAGTTCATGGAACTCGCGACTCCGATCACCATTAACCACAAGACCGGTACCAAACGAACGGGGAGCTCTCACCGCGCTCACCTGAGGCAAAGATGGAGACCGAGGCGAGGCGGGGACGGCGTGCGGCTCGGATCGGCGGACGGCGATGAGCTGCGCATGGTAGGAGCTCAGATTAGACGGAATCGGATCAAATTAAAGACACATACGTGCTCAGGGAAGCATGGCGAAGCTCGAGGACCGACTTACACCAATAAATGTCCTACGGTTGCGGCGAATTGCGAGCTTCGGTGGCGACGATAATGGCGGCGGCTAGGGTTTCACACGTGGCGGCTCGATGAAACCGAAGGCGGCGCTGACTTAGGGTTGCGGGTAGGAGTTGCGGCGCGGAGTCAAAGGCTTAAATAGCCCCGAGGCAAGGGGTGCGACCCAGCGGACGTCGGGTCGATCGCGCGGGATCGGGCGCGGAGCTCCGACTCGCGTCCCGGTCGGATGAAGGAGAAGGCGACGCGGGGTCCACCTGTCGGCGACAGCAAGAGAGGGAGGCGGACGCGTGGACGGACGGCGCGCCTTGCTGGGCCGCGGCCTCGGCCCAAGAAGAAACAGCGGAGGGGGAGGCGCTGGCGCCGGTTGGGCCGGAGCGGAGACGGGGAGAAGCGGGCCGCCGGCAGGCCGAGTGGGCCGAAAGCCAGGAAGGAGTAAATAAATGGTTTTCCATTTATTTCAAACATTTTCAAAGCAAATTTCATGTGAATTTTGAATTCCAAGTCAAATTCAAACATCACACAAGAAAAGTATGCACCAGCATGAATGCTCAAGCATGTTTCTACCATGTTGCACTTCATTTCTAAAAAAAATTTATTTTGCCATTTATTTATCCCAAAAATTATTTTGACTATTTATATATATATATTTTTTGAAAATGGAAACTAGGGTGTTACAGGCAGCCGCAGCGGCCGTCGCCGCTCACGATTTGATGTAGTCGCCGCCGAGGCCGAGGACGGTTTCTTGATTTCTTCTCTTTTTTTCCCCTTTTGATTTGATGTAGTCAATAGACAAACATTGGAGAATTGGTTCATGGCCAGGCGGCGAGCGGCCGGCCAGCCAGCCCAGGGAGCGGCCACTCGGCCAGGGGCAAGCAGCGATCACGTTTTGAAGAGCGAGGGGCAAAATAGTCAGGTTAAGACTAAATACTTGTATTTAGGAATTAAAGCATGGTTAAATATAACTTACGGTAATTGTTTAGAGTCTTATTTAAAATAATTAAATATTTATAGTCCTATTTAAAAGAAACCATAGCGATCGAAGTCATGCGATATATATAATAGCCATTTTCTCTGCTAAATCTCGTTACGCATTCACGCTTGTGCTGTGCTATCTTCCTCGACTTCCGGAGGAATTTGACAGGACGGCCGTTTTTCCGCTGTTGCAGCGTGTGGGGCTACGCAAAGACACCTGCTTTGGCATGATGCCTGTCGTAGTGTCCCGTCTCCACACACTTTCCAGTCTCCCCTCGCCGGAAATACATGTACAGAAAATTCCTAGTCACGAAAAAAAAAACAACCTCGTTCGTGGAGCAGAAAGCTCCAGCTCGGGGAGAAGAGGATAGAGAGATAAGCAACGAGTGGGCCTCGATGAGGAGAAACCTGGGCCACAAACTGCCGCCGCTTCGCGAGCCTTCGTTTCGCCACGGTTCAGTTCAGTTCACTACCACGCGACCGAAGGCCCACCAACCACCCAAGTGCGTGCGTGCTCCTGAAGTGGGAGATGACGAGCCCAATGGTTGCCACCCCGGTCCAGCCCCGCACAACCGGCCGCCTCAGCTTCTGCTGCTCCTCCCCCAGCACAACCAGGCGGCGATTCGCGGCGGTGAGGGCGTCGTCGGCGGAGACGATGGCGACGGAGAAGCTGGGCATCAAGGTGGAGCGCAACCCGCCCGAGTCCCGCCTCTCCGAGCTCGGCGTCCGCCAGTGGCCCAAGTAAGCCACCGACCCGCCCTTCCTCACTCTCGATCTCTAATCTCGCCCGCCGTCCTGAGCGCCCTTGCTGACGGCGACCTGCTGCTGGTGCATGAATGGGTGGGTGGGTCAGGTGGGGGTGCGAGAAGAGCAAGTTCCCGTGGACCTACTCCGCCAAGGAGACGTGCTACCTGCTGCAGGGGAAGGTGAAGGTGTACCCCGAGGGCCACGGCGAGGAGTTCGTGGAGATCGCCGCGGGGGACCTTGTCGTCTTCCCCAAGGGCATGAGCTGCACCTGGGACGTCGCCGAGGCTGTCGACAAGCACTACAACTTCGAGTAGCCTGTAGCCACCGCCGACGACGACGACGTGTGGTACGCAGTGGCAGTAATTGGTGATGGTCTAGTGCAAATGTTTGGAGTGCTCCCGCTAGCTTCCTAGTTCCTACCTGTGCTTGTATACTAGCTGTGCGCTTATACAATGAACCTCTGATGCTCCGTTCTAGAGTTAAACGGCTTAATAATAAAGCTCTGTTTGAGATTTGAGGCAGCGCCTATTCACACTGACGTTCTGTTAAAGCGTTCTACTCCTTATGACAAGAAGTGGAACCTGTACATGCGATTCATGCCCTGCCAGGAGCCTTAGAGCCATAGCTTGTTATGTGACAGCATGGTGTTTTCC
>CM041642.1:23464683-23494039 GCA_023333625.1 Bothriochloa decipiens
TTCTCATCATGGAAAGAGGAGATTGAGGTTTGGCTGGGGTGAAGGAGGTTAGCTTTGACCAGTGAGAGGCAAAGCATTAGCTAAAGATCGAGATCAACACAAAGGGATGATGTGGCCCAATCACAATGAACATAACACAAAACATTAGGGATCACAGACTTTACAAGAGGACGTTTGCCATCGGTGGAGTAGGGATACGAGTAGGAAGAGGTAAATTTAGTAGTATAGCGGTGTAGCGTCAATACTCAACATGCTAGCAGCCCTGGCAAATCACGTTGGTCATGTTAAAGACAAAGAAGAAGGGCGGCGACCTTCGGATCAATCCAACGCCTTCTTAGGATGGGTAAAAGTATTGGGGTGACTATTCCTCAATTAATTGTGTGTTGGCCAAAGGAGAAGTCGAGCCATCCCTTTTATTGTGACGCTACTTGAGTCGAGGCCACAATGATTGGTTGGTTTGGACGCTACACTGATCACTGAGAGTATGCGGTTTTTCCCAAGGCTCACTTGGCCATGGGGAAGCCGTCTTTGACCCCACATGCCTTCGTAACGGCTCAAATTAACCAGAGATCATTTAATTCCAACACTGCACTCCTAGTAGTTCACATATAGGAGGTCAGATAGTCTCGAATTTGTGGGTTATTTATATGCTAATCTTGGAGGTTGTGTTGATAATTAAAGGTTCACACAGTAGGCTATATTTTCATCCTGCCGCAATCATGACTAGGCTCTCTCTCTAGTCCACGAGGAGATCTGCTCCTGTGAAAAAGGATGTGGATGTGTGCCAAATCAGGTAAAAGAGGTCAAGGAGTGGGGCGGTAAGGACCGATGAGGAAGACCGAGATTTGGCAAACATTTAGCTGGGCTAGCTGGCTGGTGATTAGCCTTGGGTCCAAAAAGAATCTAATTAAGAACCAAAGGTCAACAAAATTTAGCCTAATCGGCTAGGCTGTTGGCCTACAGCTGAACTGAACATGCACATTCGTGCACCTAGAAGAATGCAGATTATAGTAGACGACTGGCTTAAAAACAATATGTAAACACATAACCAACCGATCAGAGTCTCAGACGTGTCGCCGTAGACGGGTTGGAGATGTTTATAGCGCAGTCGTATAAATTTTCCCAAATTGCCCACATTACTTTCAGATTCTCAAATGCAGTTTACTAGTTATACTCAAAAAAAAAAAAAATCTCGCAAGATCATCGACAACTGTGTTAATGAGTTGAACGAAGATCAACAGTACTGTATGTTTTTATTCCTCAGTTAACATCGCACACACATTTCCTTTCCATACATGATATACGTCGTGGAGTACCAAAACAACAAAGCACAAGACGCCCGAACACAAATAGGCTCTTCATTTCTTCGCTGTTCAGAGCTCCACCTTCTTGGCCTGATGATCATCCCCGGCGCCAGCGCCGCCGATACTCTTCTTGGCCTCGGCGCCATCACCATCTCCCCCGGCGATCCCGACGACGCGCGGGCCCTTGATCTGCTCGGGCGCCAGCTTCCTGAACCGCACGGTGAGGACGCCGTTGTCGAGGCTGGCGGCGACGGAGTCGAGGTCGGCGTTCTCGGGGAGGCGGAACTGGCGCCAGAACCTGCCGTAGGAGCGCTCCTCGCGGTGCCAGTGGTCGCCCTTCCGCTCCTCCACTCGCCGCCGCTCGCCGCTGACGCGCAGCACCCGGTTGTCCTCCACCTCGATCTTGAGGTCCTCCTTCCGCATCCCGGGCACGTCCACCACGATCTCGTGCGCATCGGCGGTCTCGCGCCAGTCCACGCGCGCCATGGTCACCATGGCCACGTCGTCCCGGTCGAACCCGAAGGGGACGTGCTCCAGGATCCGGAACGGGTCCGCCAGGAGCGCAACGTCAGACAGCGGCGACACCGCCGCCGCCGCGGCCTCGTCGCGCCCGCGCCTGCCTTCGCCGAACCACGGGAGCAGCGCGCCGTCCGCCACCGCCGCCGCCGTCACGGCGAAGCACGCGAGCGCCAACGCTGCGGCTCTCCTCGACATCGTCACGGACCCGAAGGCTTCTTCAAACTTCAATCGAACAGAACTAGACGATCAGTGAGCAAGAAACTCCACCAGATTAAGGTCGACGCTCGCCAAGATTTCAAGATCGATGCAACGCAAGCCAAAGTTGCCGCGCTTCCTTCTGCTTCCTTCCTAGCTAGTGTGCTTCCGCTTGATGGTGACGGCGAGGCGAGACGGGGTACATTTATAGGGTGGTGAGGAAAGCTGGAGAATGGAGCGCGGTGGCGAGCGAGAAGGTTCGACGAGCTCGAGAGGGTTCGAGGTTGTTGCAGAGGCTTCGCCGCACGGCGAACGACATGATGGCGGGAGAGATCTCCCGAAGCATCTTAGTCGGTGTCCCTTTTGGGCCGGGCCAAGTGAGCATCTCCTTGTGGGCTGGTCCACGGTTTGTGGCGGCCCAGCACACATACCTCACCTTGCCATGGGCCTGGTGATTAGCATCCATGCATGGCAACGATTTTTAGTCTTGCATCGGAACAATTTTGGTGTGTTTTGTTGGGCTATAACAAAGCTTCTATTGCTAGGTTTCGTCCTATATCAATAAAGTACATTTAGGTTTGTTCTAAGTCACTTTTTTTTTTTGAACTCTGATGACTACAGACTACCAACATGTTAAGATCATATGAACTGAGAACAATTTTAATATGAATAGATCTGATTCATGATATACATACTTTCACAATATATAACTACTCCCTCTATTCTAAATTTAAGTTGTTTTAGCTTTTCTATATACAAAACTTCTGTTAGAAAATCTCCCAAGAACCTTTATAAAATCTAATCTCTAAATCATCATATGAATAGTCATTTGGATAGAAAATTGTTATATATATATTTATACTCTCTAATAGCTTTTCTATATCTTATTTTCTAGTCTAAAGAGCCATCGTCACTCCATCTTTGGTAAGACCGAAATGAGGATACCTATTTTTGCATATCTAACTAAAGAGGTTGTTGGAGGATTTTTTTTTCAATCAAAATCTCTATTCCTATAAATTAGAAAACCTATAGACTCTCTTGGAGATGCTCTTAGGCATCTAGATATTCCTTATGTTTAGATAATACTTTCACAACATAACTACTTCATCCATTTTAAATTTAAATCATTTTGGTTTTTCTAGGTACCTAAATATGCTGAGGAGCTTCCTAGTGTGTTTAACCAACTCATGCTTATGGTTACTACACCTTTGCAGAATTAACTTGACAAATAAATAAATAAATTCTCAATAAAAGACCCCTGGGATCACCGGCTCAGAAAATTTATGCTTCCAAAGTGTGCTCTGCGTATGACCCGACTTTCATAAGATAAGTCAATTGAAAAAAATTCACAGTGATTATATCCTTATCTAAGAAATGGAAGAACAAATAAAGGACCATAGTCAGATTAATTAATTATGTAATTAGTGAATGCTTGATTATGATGTGGATGACGTGTCCACGACTTGCTTCTAATTGACGCATTTCGATTTATTCCAGGTCATGTAAAATATAATGCCAGAACAGAAAATGGAGAAAGAGAATACATACCAGGCCAAAAAGGATGAGAAGAAGGTGTGGAGGTCGTCCTTTCCTTTTGGGGAAGAAAGTGGAACCGATTTTCGTAGATGCTGCTTTTGCGTTTGTTCTTTTCGTTTCATTTATTTATGGATTGAATTACAAAGCTTTATGGGGTAAGGTTTGTGGCATCATATTAAATGTATGGTTAGAAAATGCTTTGTGTTTCGCCACAATTATGTGGTAAATCTACGCATTTCTTGCTCTGTCACATACATGTTCATGGAATACACTTGTTCCCTGGTTTGAAGAATATAACTTGAAACATAATGTTATTATATCTCCATGTCCATGTATATAAAATCGAAGGTGTATAAAAGTTTGGAAGTGTCACATGCATGTTCATGGAATACACTTGTTCCCTGGTTTGAAGAATATAACTTGAAACATAATGTTATTATATCTCCATGTCCATGTATATAAAATCGAAGGTGTATAAAAGTTTGGAAGCGCTATACGCAGAGCATTTTAACAGACTTTAGTATATTGCAAAACATGAACTGTATATGCAATGCGCAACAGTTTTAAACAGACTAGCAAATCCCTGCTGCATTTAGCGTGAGAATCCGTGCACCATGCATTAGTATATTGCTCAATCAAGTTTGCACTGGTGCAAGCAAAACATTAGCATTATCATACGCTCGCACATACATGCTTAATTATAAAAACCAAAGGAACAAAGCACAAACCCCTCAGGTAGTGAGTGTCGGATGCACTACAAACTTCATCCTAATCCGAACACTTTACCTGCCCAAACCACAGCTTCAAAAGCTAAACTCCCTCATCAAACATCTCACTAATTTCCCCGGCGTAATTAATCTAATCCCCATTTGGCACTCATTAGTGGAACAATCTCCCATGGCCATCCATCTCCCCTCCACTTCTTTTCCTCGCCTTTAATTGTCCGGCATAATGCAGCTAGTTTAAGACGCTCTGGTGCATCTAAGAGGACCCCCGGCCCAAAATTGCACTAGTTTTTGTTTGCAAATATTTGTCTTTGCTAGAGAGTGCGTATACCTTGACAAAAAGTTTTTTTTCCCCTTATGGAACCTTCGTTGTGCAGCAAAAAGGAATTGCCGTTTGTGTCTTTTGTGGATTGAAGCTGGTTTGCCTTGGAAGGAAATGCTAACCAGCTGGATTTAGCATTGTTATATGATTGTTTATGACCACTGTACTCATGGTAATGTTTAAGCGCTGTCTGATCTATAAAGTTTAGTCACTAAATTTTAAATCACTTTGAGGCCAGTGGTGCAAAACCTTTTTTTTTTTTACTGACGGGAGTACAACACATGCAAGTAGGAGTATTTTGCTAGTACAAAAGCGAACTTGAAGCTTAGTTCATCATCTAGCTATTTTTAGAAGTTGTAAATGCCCTAATACAAGCTTCTTACACAGATTGAGCAGAAACACTAAAACAATATTTAAGAGAGAGAGAGAGAGAGAGAGAGATCTAGGAACTAGGTGGCTTTTCATTAAGTGAAATAAGGATTCAATGCAAATTCAGTTCTTTAAACCTAGGTGGTTGGATGCATTGCCACACCTCTCACCCAACCAAAAAAACACATACCTATTTGTTAACATACCAGCTATATATATCACCGTCCTCGAAAAAAGGGGGGAAAAGAAGAAAAAAATGAGTTATCGGAAGGTTAATCTGGACTTCTAGTCAGCCTTGTAATTTGATATCCATTCATGTGTCAACGTAATTAAAAGGCCAGGTGCCCAGGTTAGTGAAAGCACTACGCTAATCGGCTCATCCTGTGGTGTCACTACTCACTCACCACCTTTAATTTTGACCTCTTCCTTAATCTTGTGTGGCCACAAGCAAAGAGGGGCTCAGTGGCATCACAGGAGGTAGTACTCTAAGCTCTGAAGGCGACACGCAGGATGCGCACTAGCAAAGATACCCTGACAGCGACTGACCTAGCTACCCTTTGATTGAGCTTTGACCAGTTTGTTACCGGCCGGAAACAGCCCCTAGCTAGATGCTGAATCCGTTCTCGAAATTCAGTTGGAACTTGCTGGTTCTTCGTTTAATTCGGCAAATTTTGGCCACGTACAGAAGATGAGTTTGGCTGAGTTCCAATATGTTAGGCAAATTTCGTATTAATCGTTACTAGTTTGGTCGCGCCGCCAAATTTGTTCACGGAAATTCGGCAATGCCGCGCTGTTTGGAACGCACGAGTCGTGTCAATTCCGGCGATTTTCCCGTGTCCCAATCCGAAATAAATAAATGATGCCTGAGCCCTGAGATCCAAACGGACAGGATTCCTGATGCACGCTGCTGCCTGCAAAAAGAAGTAGCTAGCTAGCTGCCCAAAATCAGCTGATGCTGGTCCCTGCAGCATATGGATTTTTGACTCGTCCTTGCGCTGCAATGCATATGCAATGCAGATAAAGTGACTTGGCTGCATGGCATATGCAGGATGCATAAAGTTTTGAGATATGGCCATCGCAGTGCAGTGTTGGTGTTGCAGCAAGCAGCAACAACGTGCATGTTAAATTAAATACGTAGCTAGTAGCTGCCTACACCTCTATACTACAAAGTGACGGCATACATACATCGCACAAGCAAACTTGAATTTAATTTGTGCAACGCAAGTTGTATCAATAAGAGATACATACACGGCACATTCAGCAAAAGGCGCCGCCTAGCTAGCGATAACTCACGGTGGACGAGCTAGCTTCAAGAAGGACATGCACTTGAGCTTTTAAAATGGTCATCCATGTCAGCACGCCGTGGAAACGGACAATCTGAGGAACTGCATCGGCCGGAGGAAGATGACTGAAAAAGGAGGCCTGCGGCCGGTTGGCGCCTGATGAGTGCGCCAATGCCATGCCATGCCATGCGCTGCACACTGAGGGGTTTTTAAGCGTTTTAAAGGTGAGGAGATGGGGTGACGACTGACGACATGTCCTGCAACTGGAGTGTGGAGTCTCGTTCCCGGCCGGCGGGCGGCGGCCATCCATCCCCAACCCCCAGCAAACCTTGTGCCGAAATGCTGGTGGCTGGCTAGTGCCGTCTGTCGTCTGTGCAGCACCCAATATGACCCAACTGCCAGTTGTTCCTTGCACAAACGTTCTTGACAACCACAAGTGGCAGGGCCACATTCGCACACGGCCGGACTATATATATGCGCTGTATGTGTGTGTGTGGGTGGGTGTGGCATTCTGGACTTGCATGGCACTGCACAGAGAGACGACGCGTCAGCCGTGAGTGTAGAGAGATCGAGCGCGAGCAAGAGGCATCACGGAGCGAGAGGAGAGATGTCTGCAGCAGAGTATGAGCTGAATGAGATCGATGCTGCGGACACCTTGCATGGCTCCGTGGGGAGCAGGCTCACCCTGTTTGCGAGGGAGCTCAAGTCGAGGAGAAGCAGCTGGCACAACAGCAGCGCCCTCAGGCTTCCACAAAACTGCTGCTATGGCAGCTTCGTCATACACCCCAATGGAAGGTATGTAACAAATTAAAGACTTCTTTTTTCTCATTCTCTCGTCTGACATCTCATTCGTTCAGCACTTGATGAGCTGACGATGCTAGCTAAGCTAGGTAGCAAAAGATGAAGCTGCCGATGCATGCAGAAGCAAGTCTTTGATTGCACGTATTACGGAGCAGCTAGGTAGCCAATCAGAGAACGAACTTGTGCATGGAATGAGATGTTCCTGATTAAGACAGGAATCATGCAATGGAGTGTAGCTGGCTAGCTGCCTACCGTCGTTGCATTTCACTTTCATTCAGACATACTCGTCCAATGATGCTAATGTTCATGATATATTAGCTGCCTGATCTCTATCTATCTATAATCTCTAATATGATCTGCTGCACACTACAGTTGGTACAGGATCTGGTCGAGCGCGATGTTCCTGTGGTCCATCTACTCCACCTTCTTCACCCCCTTCGAGTTCGGCTTCTTCCGGGGCCTCCCGGAGCACCTCCAGGACCTCGAGTGCGTGGAGCTCGTCTTCCTCGCCGACGTCGCCGTCCACTTCTGCCTCGCCTACAGGGACGCCCACACCTACCGCATGGTGTACGACAAGCGCAAGATCGCGCTGCGGTGAGCACGCCGCCGGCCGGCCGGCTCTGTCCTGACACCATTCTTTTTTCTCAAACCGTGATTGACCTAGCAATTCCTCGTATCGTTCTTGCATTGCAGCTACATCAAAGGAAGCTTCGCTCTTGACATCCTGGGCTGCTTCCCATGGGACTTCATATACAAGGCCACCGGAAAATCAGAGATGGTGCGGTGCCTGGTGTGGCTGCGCCTCTACAGGGCCCGGAACATCCTGGCCTTCTTCAGGCGGATGGAGAAGGACATCCGCATCAGCTACCTCTTCACGCGGATCGTGAAGCTCATCACCGTGGAGCTCCACTTCACGCACACCGCCGCCTGCGTCTTCTACTACCTCGCCACCACGCTGCCGCCGGCACTCGAGGGCGGCACCTGGATCGGCAGCCTCACGCTGGGGGACACCAGGTACATCCATTTCAGGGAGATGGACCTGCTCACCCGCTACGTCACCTCGCTCTACCTCGCCGTGGTCACCATGGTCACCGTCGGTTTCGGCGACGTCCACGCGGTGAACGCGAGGGAGATGGCCTTCACCGCGGTGTACATCTCCTTCAGCATTCTCCTCGGTGCGTATCTGATCGGCAACATGACGGCGCTCATCGTGAAGGGGTCCAAGACCGAGAGGTTCAGGGACAAGATGACCGACCTCATCAGGTACATGAACAGGAACAAGCTGGGCGCCGGGATCAGGTCACAGGTGACGGATCACCTGCTGCTGCAGTATGAGAGCAGCTACACTAGGGACAGAGTCGTCGACGACATCCCGGTCGCTGTCCAATCCAAGGTATCTATATATCCACTCTTCTTTATTTGAAAATGTTGTATGCATGCAGTTAAGATTGTATATATATGAACTTGTATTTTGTTTTGCAGATGTCGCAGACACTGTACCTGGACATGGTTTCAAGAGTGCACCTGTTCAGAGGATGCTCAGAAGACTTCCTTAGCCAGATTGTAAGATTCATTTGCAGATGTAGCAGAAGCTTTATTGATTTCATTAGTCATATTAGTCATACAATTAGTACACAGATAGTATGTATTCAAATCCTTCCATTCATGGTTTCAGGTGGTAAAGTTGCATGAAGAATTCTTCCTCCCTGGGGAGGTTATCTTGGACCAAGGTTCTGTGGTGGATCAAATTTATATTGTGGCACACGGATGCTTGGTATGAACTGTCAACAGAACTTTTACGCCCATAATTCTATTGTTCATTTTTTTTCAAGAAAAAAAAATATATGAATGACGACAAAACAGAACTGAGCTTCATCACTGCATGAGCACAAACGACTAACCTTCAGTCATCCTATCCCGTCTGTGGCTGTCGCAGGAAGAGGTAGCCACTGGAGAAGGTGGAACAGAGGAGATCATATCAGAGCTCCTGCCTTATGACATCATCGGCGACGTCTCTGTAGTCTGCAACGTCCCACAACCACACACAGTGAGGGTCAGTGAGCTTTGTAGCCTCCTGAGAATCGACAAGCAGTCCCTGACCAGCATCCTGCAGATTTACTTCAAGGATAGCCGTCAGATCTTGAGCAACCTACTCAAGGTGAGCATGTCGATCAAAGAGAGAAATGTTTTCGCAGCCCGGGCCAAAACCTAGCTAAAAATTAATGTGTTCTGTAGGGGAGAGCAACCGAGTCCAAAGGGAAGCAGTTGGAATCAGATATCACTTACCTGATATCAAGGCAAGAAGCAGAGCTGGTCCTTGGAGTGAACAATGCCGCTTACCATGGAGATTTGTTCCGTCTGAAAAGACTGATCAGTGCAGGAGCAGATCCGAGTAAACCTGATCATGATGGAAGGACTGCACTGGTTTGTGAACTCTCTCATACAGACATACAGTAATTACTATTCAGACTTCAGAAGTTCATTCATGTTCACTGAGAAAACTGCAACATGAAGCACATTTTAGACAAATTTTATATTTACCAAAGTCTCTCCTTACAGCATGTTGCGGCGTTAAGAGGCTATGAAGATAGTGTCAGGTTCCTAATTCAGCGAGGAGCCAATGTCAACAGCATAGGTATGCAGGAAAAATGTCCATTGAAATCATAAATATATACATGTTTTGATAAACATCCATATCTGAAACTGCAGATAAGTTTGGGAACTCACCGTTGCTGCTAGCACTGAAATCAGGCCATGAGAGGATCACCTCTCTCCTAGTGAAGCACGGTGCAGCCCTGAACCTAGAGGATGCCGGAGGGTACCTGTGCAGGGTCGTCAGGGACGGCAAGATCGACCTGCTCAAGAGGCTGCTCAGGTTCGGCGTCGACCCCAACTGCAAGAACTACGACCAGAGGACGCCGCTTCACGTCGCCGCTGCCGAGGGCCTGCACCTCGTCGCCACCATGCTCGTAGACTTCGGAGCAGATGTTCTGGCCAAGGACAGGTGAGTATTATGCATGAATCTCACAAGAATTTCAGAGGAATCCGCATTCTTTGACGCAATGGCGTGCCTGCATGCAGGTGGGGAAACACGCCGCTGGACGAAGGGCGGAGATGCAGCAGCAGACCACTGGTCAGGATTCTAGAGCAAGCTAGGACTATTGCAGTCACGAAGTGATCAAGCTCATGCTACGATCCGAAAGAAAAATCTTAATTCTGTGTTCATGTGAGAACAGTTGGCAATGAAATATTCTTTCTTGGTTGATGAAATCATCCGCCACCATTTTCGCACAAAAAAAAAAAAAAAACGTCACCAAATGCATGCCCCGAATTCTCTGTAGCCCAAAACAGCAGCGGAAATGAGGTTTCCATCGAAAATGGATAAATCCGGACAGAAGATGCAGATGAAAACACTCGCTCACTGCACCCATGAAATTCAACGGATAGTGACAAACGGAACTTCAATGACGAGTGAAACCTATTCCACCACCGACACATCATAAGTTATAGAATTGATGCACCTATATTATATTTTCACAGAGTATGGTTGTGAGCTGACAGTGTTTTCAGAAAGAGGGGCACGAGCAATACTGGATACATTGTTTTACATAGAAACAAATTTAACCTGAATCCATGAAGTGAAATTGAATGGTGTGGCAATTACAATAGCAAATGCTTTAGATTCACGTGATCTTTATGACGAAGACATGACACAAGAGACTACAAAGGCAACTAAATTCAGTTATGTTGTCCTAATTATACCATATCAGAGCTTAGAAAGGGTTTTGGTTACAGTTGCAACAAGTTGCTAGCGAACAAAATCTTGTTACACTCAAAACCTTTGATCAGTTCAGCACAACTAGCTGAATTAATAGAAAATGGAACAGTGTCAGCCGCAACGATTGCTATAATCAGCATTCAATCCGAACCGAACCACTCTGCGTTGAGATGAACTTGGGCTTCCTAATCACTTGCTCCAAGCACTGTATGATATCCCCTACCTGGAAATCATCACAATCCTGAATCACCAGTCCACAGTCATTACCCTTTTCGACTGTTTCTGCATCCTGCGTCTCTCGTTTCAGAGACGCACATGGACCCTCAAAAACAACATCTCCGCTCCTCAACAGTCTCATGGTTCCAGATTTGCTGAAGTGACCATCAGTTATACGGCATCCAGCAATTTTGATATCTGGTCCTTTTGACTTGCTACGCCCTTTCAGCTCAAATATGTTTAGAACCTCAGCCTCACCTGAAACCTGGGTTTCAGCAGTTCCCGGTGCCTTCTCCACAATGGCCCTTCCCATTTCCTCAAGGAGGTGATAGATGACCTTGTGAAGCAAAACCTAAAGAATTAAAATTATCATGTCAGCTTAATTCAGTCATTCAGATGTATACAAAGATTACATATCAACTGAGCATATACAAACAAAACAAACAGTTCATGGAACTCCGGTAGTGTGGATAGTGGTCGTTGATACTTTAGCAAGTTGAAATACAACGAGAACAACATTCACGACACTCAAAGCAACACATGATGTGACCAACAACAGCAAACCAGATTTGCAATACTTCAACACATAATTGCTTCTTTGTAAAAATGATATGATTAGAAATGAAGCATGTTTTCTGGGTAAGATAAAACAGTTAATGTTAGAATAAATGCATGTGAGGTGCTGAAGCAATACAACAAGAAGCAAGCAGATTTGAAGCTCAGGCTATTATTCAAATCCAGGAAGCAATTTCCACGTAAGATTAACTAAAGTTCTATCGATTTGCATACCAAAGAAAGGGAACAGGCCATTCTATGATCAGAACATTACATCTGTATTAAGTAATTGAGTTTTGAATCTACAGACCGCATTGCTGTGTTCAATCCAGTGGTAGTTATATTATATCCTCATTCTTCCCGGAGTCTGAGAGATAAATTATCTTACTATCATCTTCCGAAAGGATTCCATAACATCTAAATATATAGGTTCATTTGGTTTACCATCGCAGAGCATAAACGAACAAGGATGGTCTAGATTCTAGCATCTGTGCACAAAACCAAGAGTTTCCAAAATGGAAAATCGAACATTTAGCCAAAGATACTGAGAGTCTGAAACTCAATGATAGCCTAGAACTAAAAGAAACAAAACAAAGTTTCTTGAAGCATATAATCACAACTAGCATTAGAAAAGTAATTCATGAACATGGCACCTTTATGTTGGCTCTTGCTGCTGCTTGAGTGATAGAAATAGGTGGACTGCGAATGTTGAAACCAACTATATACGCTCCACATGCTTGTGCCAGGTCAATGTCATGCTGACTGATTGGGCCAACTCCTACATGAACAACATTCACGAACACCTGCAGATGTCGTACCATGTATTGACATACAAACTTATAATTTTTAAAAAAGAATGGCATCATGTAAACAGAATAACCAGAAAGAGATTCACAGTTAGACACTTGGGAGTTTAACTTAAAAACTGCATAGTGTGATATTGCGTGACACTGACTGCAGAAGAAGGAAATAAGGCGTTAAATCTCTATGAGAAAATACCTGTGCACTATTGAGACTTCGTAAGGCATCTGTGACAGCTTGAACACTGCCTTGTACATCAGCTTTGACAATAATGGGCATTTCAACTCTTTTAGGAGCCTCTTCTGTAATTTCTAGCTCTTCTGCCATGCTTTCATCAATCTTTCGAAGCCTGTCTTTCTCCTGCTTCTTCTTCCGCCCCTGACTAAGCATTCTAGCCCTTTCCTCTGAATCAACAACTACAACATCATCCCCAGCCATTGGAAGGCCCCTTAAGCCCTCAATCTCAATAGGCATTGCAGGTTTTGCAGACTGTGTTATATTCCCTGCTGTGTCTCTAAGAGACCTAATTCTTCCCCACTCTGCTCCCACAACAATGTGTTGCCCACTAACCAATGTGCCATACTTGACTATAGCTGTTGCCAGTGGACCCCTGCCCCTGTCCACCCTTGCCTCCACCACAAAAGCCTGAGCAGGGCCATCTATTCTAGCTTTCAGGTCCATCATCTCAGCTTGAAGGAGCAAAGCCTCTTCCAATTTATCCAAACCGGATTTTGCTACTGCAGAGATTTCAACAACCTGCACATCCCCACCCATATCCTCCAAAAGTAAACCTTCAGAACCAAGTTGAATTCTGACCCTCTCAGGATCAGCTCCAGATTTGTCACATTTGTTTATTGCAACTACAATAGGAACATTTGCTGCTTTTGCATGAGACATAGCTTCCAGTGTCTGAGGCATAACACCATCATCTGCTGCAACCACAAGGACTACAATATCTGTAACAGCAGCACCTCTGGCCCGCATGGCACTAAAGGCAGCATGTCCTGGAGTATCAAGAAATGTGATAGATGCTCCTGACGGCATCTCAACAACGAAGGCACCTATATGCTGAGTTATACCACCAGCTTCCTTGGCAGCAACAGATGTTTGACGGAGAGCATCCAAAAGCGATGTTTTACCATGGTCAACATGTCCCATTACTGTTACAACAGCAGGACGTGGTTCATTTGTGCCTTCATCAGTGTGCATTCTTCTGGTATTAACACCAAGTTCCTGAGCAATAAGCATGAAACAGTGGATTCTTATTATGAGAAACCTAATTTCTAGAGATACTTGAAATGTTATATCATGGCAAAACTTGCCAGAAAAATGCAGAAAACGGAAATATGCAACATCATGAAACCTGACATGTGCAGTTTCAAATAAAAGATATAAAATCAGTAGTAATGCATAACTAATTTTGCTATTGCAAGCTCATGGAATAAACCACTGCAATATTTCACATTTTCTATATCATTTGAATTGAAAGAAAGCATCTAATAATATAAGTAAGCTTAAACTGTTGCAGATGGATTAAAATAGAATGGGAGCAAAGGTATAATCTATATTCTATGCTACTAATCAATCTGCAATTCAAAGATAACCAAAGTTTGCTCAATAGACCTATCTCTTCAACATAGGATGTAATGAAAAGGAGTGAAAACATATAGCCTATTTCTAGTATGCTTCAGGCAATTAACAGATAGAGCAATACCAGTTCATGTAATTTGAAGAGAGAAAATTAAGACATACCATAGCAACCAACTCAGCAAGATCAATGCTGATAGAGTCAAACTCAGATTCAACCTTTTCACCAAGATCTACAAGTACGCCTTGAAGTTTACTAATATATACACCAGTTCGTTTAGAAAGGTCAAGCAAAGTCATCCCATCAAAAATTTCAACAGTTTTATCAGGTAAAGACTTGGAAGATTTCTTCGGTTTTGGTGCAACATATGGTGCTTCTACAGGGGGTTGCGTTCTATTTTCTTTCTTCACTCGCTTCTCCTTTTTGGGAGCTTTAAGTCCTACAACATCCTCCCTTTTCCGACTCCATGCTAACATATAAATACCTGCATGAAAATTCCTATAAAGAAGATGGTATAGTCACCTGACATATGAAACCTGAAATCAACATAAAGTAACAGTACCAAGAAAATCCTAGTAAAATGGTGCCTAAACTTCAGTGTTAAATGATTAAACGACATCAACTGTTTCAAAAGACAAACAAATAAAGGAGACTAGAAGGATAAAGAATGAGACAAGAGCAAACTATGAAATCTGAATT
This sequence comes from Bothriochloa decipiens, assembly GCA_023333625.1. Classification (NCBI taxonomy): domain Eukaryota; kingdom Viridiplantae; phylum Streptophyta; class Magnoliopsida; order Poales; family Poaceae; genus Bothriochloa; species Bothriochloa decipiens. The sequence goes on from CM041642.1 coordinate 23,479,375, forward strand.
GAGTAGTTACCAAGGCAAATAAATTGCTCATTTGTTCAACCATAATGTTAATCATTATGATCCACATTTGTTAAATCAGAACAGTACCCTATATCATAAACTCAAAGGTCAATCATCATAGGACAAGAAAAAGTATCCACATTTAAAATATGCCATGTAAGCCAACTCAAAATTCAATCGAGCATCATGTCTTCAAGTCTATATATCCAATCTGCCTACAAGTTTTCTCGTTAGAGAGATGTTAGCTTCAAACCACCCAATAACCTTCATGGTCTAAAACAATCAAAAGTTCACATCCATGTGCTCATCGGTCACATATATGACTTTTAAGAATCAGAGATAAACCAAAATATGAAGCACTACCATCACGTGTTTTCAGTATTAACAAGTGTGGTCGAATTCACATACTTTTCTAGCAGCAAATAAGGTATTAGTAGTCGCATACAACATGTCAACATGGCATCTGTAATTCTGTATAAATCAATTACAAAATTTGAACAAACAGGAGCTTCACCGATGAGTACACATCAACTTAGTTTCCCAATTTGTGGTCACATGAAAGGTCAAAGTGTCAAACAATATGAGATGCAAATTGTTGCAGAAGTTGCAACCACCAAACAATTATTTGAAATACAGGTGTTGGATGCTCCATGTATTCTTGTATATTTGCAGAACACGCATTTGTAGCCATGCAAAGCACGGATATAAACATACCTGATAGTGAAATGGTTAGAGAGCATGCAACTAGCAGAATGTTTGGGCCTATCACTGCGGTAGAGCTCTGCATTTTTGGAAGCCAGATCAGATGTAACTCCGACCCATCACTTTATGAGAGATTTAGACAATGAGAAAGAGAGAAAACGATGAACTTACGGGCTAGATTTCCGATTGTTTCATTGGAGAAGTGCTTTTTAACCCCATGATCCTTCCGGAACGCCAAATTCACAAGACCCGTGTGAAAATCCTGCAATACGCAGACGTTAGCACAGAGGCTACAAGAGCTTATGAATGGAAAAATCGAAGCGAGAACCGGGGCTCCACAAGCGCAAAGACTAATCCCTCAGCTATTAGTTCCGTCTTACCTTCCTTCGCAGCAGCATCCACGCCATTCCTCCTGCCCCGTTGGAACCGACGAGAGCTGTAGCCCGAGCCCGGAGGCGTCAGATTCAGGCAATTGAGGGTCACGCCCGTTGGATTGGTCTGGGGACGCCGGAGTAGGAGCTGGCTGCGGGCGTTGGCCGAGCGCTGGGGCCGGCCGGCTGGGCGCTGGCGGCGGCGCGGTGATGGGGCTAGATGCTACGGCAGCCCGGCAGGCGGCGGCGGGTTGTCCCTCTGCAATGACTGCGCCTCTGTTTTTTTAGGATTCATTCAGACTGTAGATTTTTTTGGGGGAGCACCATTCGACTGTGTGGGTTGTGCTTCTGATGGGCCTGTTGGAGACCGTCAACTAAATGGGCCTCCAGACCAGATGATGTAGGCTTTGATAGATTTGAGCTTTTCTATCAAATTGTGCGATCTAGATTCTCAAAAGAAAATGGCCCTGTTCGCTTGGTCGTTTCTGGCTGGCTGATTCTGGCTGTTGCTGATTTTTTGTGAGAAAAAAATACTGTTAAATGGTTGGCTGGTTTGGCTGATAAGTTCAAACGAACAGGCTGAATATCAAGTGAGGACCACGCGTAGCGCGAGTGGCAGGAGCCAGTGGCTTGCTCCGTGCCGACCAGCATTCGAGTCCCAGACTCGACGCTCGTCCCTCACATGGGGGATTTATTCCCTAAATAAATCGGTTTTCTTGTACGGATGTGCTACCACCGTCATATCTCTCAGCCGTTGTTACACCCCAAAATTTTAATTTTGGGATGTGAACCGAAAACACTAAATAAACTAAAGGATTTACTAATTTCTTTAAAATTAGCCAAAACTTGATTATTTTGTTATCATTATGAAATGATGAAAAGTGTGGCTTTAACACTTTTATGAAGATAATAAAGATGAGTTTGTGCTTGGTGCCTTGTTTTGTTTTGCTGGTGTTTGAAAAAGAATTTCTAAAACCCGAGCAAGACACGGCTAGGTTCTTTTCGTGTTTAAAAATAAAGCTTTGAAAACCCAAGTTTACCTCAAGAAGGTTTTGGAAAACGTTTTCAGAAAAACTCTTTCGCTTGCACAGATAGAGAGAGAAAGAGAGAGCCTTTCTTTTCCCTCTATAGTGTTGACCATCGCTCTAGTAAGACACCATCCTCTACCTAGCTCTAGCAGGCCTAGTTCAGTCTCTAGACATCCCTGGCTTACCCTAGCCTATCCTGGCCCAACCTGGCTTGCTCTGGCCTATCCTAGCCTTAACTGGCCAGCCCTAGCCGGCCATGGCCATCCCGGCCAGGCTAGCAGCAGCCGCAGCCGGCCACCAGTGAACAAACTTGGCCATCAGCCGCATAGTAAGGCCAGCAGTAGTCCGATCTAGCAACCCTTTGCTATCCTCAAGGCATCCTAGCTTGCTTTGGCCAGCTCTTACCTAGCTTGGGTCTCTCCTAGTCTCACACAGCCTCATCTGGCCAACCACAGCCAGCTACAGCCACATGTGGCCACTCTCAGCCGGCCACAGTCAACTTCGGCCGGCCACAGCCAGCACTAGCTTGGCCACAGCGGCCACAAGCAGTCATAGCCTCCCCCGGCCACCTTGGGCCCTCTCTGGCCATCCCTGGCCAAGCACGGCCAAATCCAGCCGGCCATGGCCAAATTTGACTGGCCATAGCCAGCCAGACCGGCCACCAGCGGCCATACGTAGCCACAGCCAGCCCAACGGGCCAAGCCCAGCGGCTTTAGCACAACCGGTTCCTCGTCGGCTATAAAGAGGGCCAGCCGCGGCCTCTTAGCCAACCCTAGCCGCACTTAGCTAACCCTAGTCGCGCGCAGCCAACCCTAGCCGGCCACAGCCAGCCGCCGTCGGCCAATGCCAGTCGCCGCCGGCCACAGCTAGCCGCCGCCGGCCACAGCCAGCCTCCGCCGGCCACAGTCGGCCGCTGCCGGCCGGCCAAGTCCCGGCCGATAGCCGTGGACCTCCATCTCCCGCGCGCCGCTTCTGGCCGCCACCGGCCGCTTCTGGCCGCCATCGGCCGCATCTGGCCACCGCTGCCGGCCATAGCGGGCCGCAGTCGGCCGCAGCCGGCCATGACAGGCCGAGCCGGCCGTGACAGGTCGCCGCAGGCCGTAGCAGGCCGTAGCCGCACGCCACCGGCCGTCCAGCAGGCCAGGGCCGAGGCCCCTTGCCTCCGGCGCTGGTGCAGCGGCACCATGGCTGCTATGGCCACGATCTTCAACAGCCAGAGGTGGAAGATGATGGTAATTACGAATCTGCCACTCAGCAGTTATTTACAGTTTTGCCATTATTTTTAAAAGCTTATAACTTTCATGTTTTAACTCGATTTGGTCCATTCAAATTTCGTTAGATTTATAATTTCATAATCTACGCAGTGGTGCTACTTTTGAAATATTTTGGAAACTTTATATTTTTGGCCTATATTTAATGTATTTATTTATCTATAGGAAACCTTTGAAAATCCATAACTTCACCGTTATAATTTTGATTTCGGTGAACTTGACGTCTGCGCGATCATAGAATCGAGTAGAATATTTTTATAACCTTTTTATTCTGTTTTGATGACATTGATGTACTGTTCCTCTAATAGTTCTTTGTTTGCTTCGTGTATGTATGCTCGATTGGATTGTCTGGTGTTGAATGTTAATATCGAGTTCAGACGGTGAGGTTTTTGCTGAGCAAAGCTACTTTTAGGATCAGCAGGATCAGCAGAACTTTATGAATCAAGGCAAGTATAGCATGGATCTTCCTTGTTACCTATTCACTATAAATAACAATACATATGTATGTATCCGTTTGATGACCTAGAAACTATAACTAGCTTTGATATCCTGATTCCTTGAACCTTTTGGGTGCATTGGGTAGCAAGATGCTAGTTCTTAATGATATCATGATCTTGTGGCCTGATGAGTATTTGTGCCATGAACAGTAATAATGACTTTTAACTACTTGAGAAGTTATCAGTAACGTACCTTCTGGGATTTACAGTACAACTGTGAGGGCTATATGGCTCTGGTTTTAGCTCAGTATGAGGACCTTTTCTAGCATGTTAGCGGTTCCCTTTATAGCGCAAGGGGGGTGTGTTTCGGGTTGGGTGTAGTTGGACCCCTGTCTGTATGAGTATAGGCTGCGGTCGTGTGCCATCAGAAAGGGGGATACTACATCCGTAGGGCACAGAAACCTCAGTGGCCCTAACTTGTTAGACGAACCTTTGAAAGGCTTCATAGTGAACCCTGCCGGTCCTCCTTGGTAGTGGGCTAAGAGGTCGACGGGCCTCGGGCGAAAGGGCAATTCACGGCTCACAGTGAAAGTGTACACCTCTGCGCAGAGTTTAATAAACTGGTATACTAGCCTTGCTCAAGGACACGAGCGGCCTTGGAAACTCCTTACACTAATGATGATCTCTCTGGTCATGTTAAATTATTCATACATTTGCTGTTATGTTTACTATTCATTTACGTTACATTGATCATGATGGTTTTGGGAAACACTTGCTACCTTGATGCTGCTTAACTGATCAACTTGATTAACATATAAAAGCTAAATGCAGTCAAACCGTGTTAGCTTATTTGAGCCTCATGAACCCATGTTATGCTTGTTGAGTACGGTTGTGTACTTACGCTTGCTTTACTTTCAATTTTGGAAAATCCCGGATGGGTAACAGATGAAGGTTGGAGTGAGAGCTATCGGAATGAGTACTAGGCTTGGTGTTCACCAGTCGACGTGTCTCTGTGGGAGCTTCCGCAATAATGTTATCTTAGATTTTATTGTTTATGCGTAATACTCTGTAATAAATAATGGTACGTTATGTAATAAACAGGGTGATGATACTCTTTGTAATTTGTCATCCTATATGTGCGACTGTTCCTGGGGCACATATAAGGCTATTTATGCATTCTACTTTTATCCTTAAAAGTGGGGTGTGACAGCCGTGTACCGTTAGCCCTAGATATAGGTTGTAGGTCTAACTTACGCACAGTGATGTGTGTCGATACGTGTGTGAGGTGTGAGTTAGTACATGAGTTCAGATACTACAGCTTATATTCGAAGGGTAAGGCAATAAAAAAACAAAAAATATTGAGTGATCAGAAAAAAGAAAATATCAATAATAAAATATAATATTGTATTAATTAATAAATTTTTATATCGATAATTATCTTGTGTCTAGGATTATTTTATTAATTATTTTACAAAACATAAAATAGTATATATCAACCTAAATATCTCAGGATCATGATCTTGTTACAGCTATCCTAGTACATTGTCCCAATTATCTAGGCAATCATGAAAACCACATTAAAACTCTGGTTAGGAGCTTTGAAAAATTTTGAAACTATGTACACCAATAGTGCATATAGATATGTATTGTTACAAAATTTGAGATTCAAACTCATTTTATCAAAAATCATATCAAAATAACAAATTTCATTTGCAATTGCACTAAAGGACATATCCAACTAAAATTTGTTATTCTGGTATGAATTTTTGCAAAACTAGTTTGGATATCAAATTTTATGATAATGTACTATTGGTGTACATAGTTTCAATTTTTTGGAAGCTCTTAAGTATGGTTTTGAAGAGGGTTTTCCCAATTGCATCGAAAATATAGTTTGCACCGAATATTTTGTCAATTATCTAAGGGTCATGGTCCATTGAACCAATACTTACTGGTAACTTTATAGTTTCAATTTTTTTAGAAGCTTCTAAGTATGGTTTTAAACAAGGTTTTCACGATTACACCAAAGATGTGGTTTGTACTGAATATTTTGCCAATTATCTAAGGGTTGTGATTGTGTGGTTGAAAGTTTTAGTAGTTCAAAACTGGGCCTCTGGGCGACGATAAATTAAGTATTTTGACATGTTAAACTAATCAAATTTAATGTCATGGCTCTTGGTAATTTAATACTTTATCACTTATCTCATATTTTAAGTGCTTGATTTTTTAAAAACAATGTATTGTTTTATCATTTTTTGACTATAAAAACAATTATAATTTTTAAAATTGTAAAAGTCACTTATGTATGATTGTTGCTTGCAAAATCCTTAAAACATAGCAGCTCCTAAGCATGGGTTAGGTAAAAACTTTTTCAAATTAAGCCAAACTATGCAAAGTTTGACCAAATTTGTATAGAAGGGTATTAATATCTAAAATCAAAGATTTTAATTATGAAAATAGATTTCATAATATTCAATGATGCTAATCTAATATTGTAACTATTATTTCTCTTTTCTATAACTTTGATAAAAGTTTACATAGTTTAATTTAGGATAAACTTGGATCTCTTATATTTCAGGATAAGGATACGAGAGTACATTTATACCTATTTTCTAATATTGAAATTGAAATTTTCTTTCCAGATTTTGACCCACCACCTTCTTCCACTATGTGTGGTCTATCCACTACCTCAAGCATAGGAATTCTAGTTGGTTTTACTTGATGAATTAGAGTCCGATTCTATGACATATTGGAAAGTATGATGTGGTCGCATGAAATCCAATTCTAAGACGCACGGAACATGTTATAGGCTATACGGAGTATGTTCTATTGCTCCCTACAAAATATTTGCTATATAATAATATAAAAAAAATGGAAGGAGCATGGTTTCTCAAAAGACCAGGCATCTCTATGGCTTGAACCATAGGAATCACATCGAGATAACGGCATGCAAGAAATGGGTCATCAGTTCATTACCATTTACCAGAAACGACTACATTACTCGGGGAGTGTTCACATTTAAGAATCCATTAACACTAGTGCACTACATGAGCAGCTGCGGCTACGAGCCTCCTAAAAGGTACTCGCCGCCACTAACAACGACTACGACCAGTGAGACGGAAGCGACTGGTGGCCCAGGTGCTGCGGAAACAGCACGAAAACCAACCCTTCCCCGTCCAATTGCTTACTATCCTAACTACATCAGCCAGGGGCGATGGCGACCCATGTTCACTCTCTGCTCCTCTTGTTGCTGCAAGCGGGGCACTTGTACTGCTTGATGTAGTCTGCCTTCGCAGGTGTGATGCGGACACAGTCACCATGGTACCACTTCTCGCAAATGTCACAGCCAATCCAGAATTCTTCACTAGAATACCTCCCTCCACATGTACCGCACAGGTAAGCTTGATCCTTGTCGCCTCCATGTTCTTTGATGATCTGTTCCTCTTGCTTTGGCGGACGCTGCTTTGCTGGCTTGCCGTTAGAATTGGGTTTCTATGATGGCAGGAGTTGAAAGGAAAATGCATTATCAGAAACTTGTGCAAATGTGAGCAAGAAACAAAGAATGTTATGTTGAGCTTGTGTGCTTACCTTAGTAGAACTCGACTTGGTTTTGCCATTTGAGTTGGGGGTTTTTGATTGCTTCTTTGCACTTCCTGTCACAACTTCAAATACAGTGGGATGATTATTGATCATCATGTAGAGCCGTCTCCTGCAATTTCAAAATCCAGTGATGAAGACAATTGTCAGTTTTCCCAATAACCAGAAGCAAACAAAACAGTGACAATCATTTCCCTGGATGGGAATGAGATCATATGTGTACGTATCATGCTTGTGCTCCATTCTATAAATATCATATGCAAATTCCAGATTCAGGAATAAATATTTGAGCACAATAAATTGGTCAGCGCCTTAGCAGTTTTCTAGTTAAGGTCTAATGCAGGCATGTTGATCCACCAACTAGAGTTTCCAATTATTGGTAATGCCCAAGACTCACAGATCTAATCCAACTGGAACCAACATACAAGTTATAGAAAAATATTTCTGAATAACATAGAAAGCCTGAGAGCCATTGTAACATGTGTTCAAGAATAAAAAAGGCATGTTGGCAAGCAAAGGAAGAATTCTCTGAAGCAAATATATTAGACACATGCAAATATCAAACTGAAAGGGTAAACTTCAACAAAGAAATTAAAGACATTGGAGTGGGAACTATGACCAGACCTGGCATCTTTATCAAATCCGAAGCGAGCCCCAAAGTAAAATGCCACAGCAATCAACCATGCATCACTGTGCACAGCTACCAGCGAGAGCCAATCTTTCTCTGGCATTCCATCACGAGCGAAGTTTATTCCCAGTGCTGGCTCTGGTAGTTCTGGAGGAACTTCCTCAGCAGGAACGGTCACTTCCCAGGTTTCATTAGATAGTCCATAGAGGCACAAGTTCTCCTTCTCTGGCAAAAAGAAAAAGGCCACTTCAAATCAGCATTATGGCCACCGAGAAAACAACATCGCTCATTCAATGATACTTTAGATAACACAAAATGGCACTTATAGTGTGTAAGAATGAAGTAGTAGGTTTATTAATCAAAGCAAGCAAGCATATAGAAGTGGGTTTTCCCAGTGCGGACAGAACAACAAGTACATAACAATATAATATCTTTCAGTAAAGCGACAATTCAAGAGAATTTGGACAATTTTGCAGCCAGGTAAAAAGGCATGTGCATTGTACCACACCTGTGGTCAACTGGACCCATTTTTTTCCTGATATATTCAGCATGATTGAGGTAAGCATAACTGCAGGTGAAACTAGGCGCTAATCATCCTCTAACTCAGATTAACGATGAATCGAAGTCAGGTACCGAATAGAAAAGCTTCATGGCCCTACAAGCCGGCCAAATTTTACACAGGCCCAAATCTCCACGTGCTCACTACGGTTGACCTAACTAGTGAATAGATATCAGGCAGAAACGCAGAACCAAGCATCAGCAATCGATTAACCATCACCACAAAACCCTACCACAACAAGGCTAGTGCCACGAGCAATCCAATCAAGTAATGTAAAAGACCGACACCCAGAAACGCAGTAGGGTTGAACAGACCACTGCATTGTGCACGAATCGTCCCCAGCGGAACCACCAAAAAAAAAAGCAGAAGCAAGCAAGAATACTAACCTGGGTCGCACAACTGGTAGAACTTCTCCACATCTGCGCACCACGAAAACATCCAACCAAGCAAACGAAACCATAAGCCACGAACCCCACAGCAAAATCCAGAACGAAAAAACCGACCACGGGAACAGGAGGGAGAGATACCGGTGGTGAGCGCCTTGACAATGCCGGCGCGGCGGGCGCGGAAATCCGTGAAGACATCCTCGGGGGTGCGCGTGTTCGGGAAGATGGCGGCCGAGCCGGACCCGTCCATCGCGGCCGCGCAGCCGCACTGCGGCTGCCGGGGAGGAGCGGTGGCGGCGGCCGATGCGAGGCTAGGGTTCTGGCGGAAGGGGACGAGGAGGCGGCGTCGGAGGTGGTGGTGTGGTGGCGGCCTCGCCTGGGGCAGGGGCGGAGACGCGGAGTTGCGGCGAGGATAGAATTTCAGAACCGGGTGGGGGGAAACTGAAGGACTTCGCTGTAAATCTATTAAATTAGTAGGGGGTCTGGGAGATGGGAACCGCCTCGCAGATGCAGACTCTAGTTTCGAGTTGGGCCTTGGTTGGACGCTTCTCGGGTCCCACACGTAAGTTTAAGGCGGAGCATACTACTGGGCCAGGTTCGTTTTTATTGAGACGTACTTTTGGGCCAGATTCATTGCCACGTTTACTGCCCCTACAGTTCGTGCTTTCGTAATAGTATATTTGATTGATTGATTGACACCAAACAATATAGATTGGTAGAAAATCTGCTCTCAACTGTTACAAAAGTATGATTTGCGTTCCATAATTAGAAAACTATAAATTGTTAGGTTTTGGTAAGTGTTAAATCATCCAATTTATACCTTTACAAGAAGGTCAATTAGACTTTTCCGATAGTTTAGAGTCAAAAAAAACTTTGTCAAAAGTTATAGAAATAATTTTCAAGAAACATCCAAATTCTTTTCTCCAGAAAAATATGTATTTATAAATACAAAAAATATTTGAATCTTAGATGGCCTCTTAAGATCTAAGATTGGGCTAAATAGGCAAATATGAATGAAAGGTGCAGGCATGCTATGACAAATCATTGGATAGGAGAATATGAACGGAAGGTGCAGGCATGCTATGACAAATCATTGGAGACCGCAACACAAATCGCAACACACCCCACCATACAGTTCGTGTTTCCGTAATATATATATTTGATTGATTGATTGATTGGTAGAAAAAATCTATCTGCTCTCAACTGTTAGAAAAGTATGATTTGCGTTCCTTAATTAGAAAACTAAATTGTTAGGTTTTGGTAAGTGTTAAAACCATCCAATTTACTTTTACAAGAAGGTCAATCAAACTTTTCCTATAGTTTAGAGTCAAATAAACTTTGTCAAAAGTTATAGAAATATTTTTCCAGAAATATCCAAATTATTTTCTCCAAAAAAATATTTATTTATAAATATAAAAAATATTTATAAATACAAAAATATTTGAATCTTAGATGGCCTCTTAAGATCTAATATTGGGCTAAATAGGCAAATATGAACGAAAGGTGCAGGCATGCTATGACAAATCATTGGAGACCCATACAAACTTAAACATCATTTTCTCAACAGACATCTCACTTGACCAGCAAGACATGCATAACAAACTGCAAATAAAAAAATAATTCAAATTGCGATTACGTGTGGTTTGACGTTGCAACAGGCAACAGCGTTGTCTTCTCAAAGGGGACATCACCATGACAACATGTGTGTAGACTTATCGGACCATCAAGGCAAAAGTCGTATATATGAGTTATGACTTCTCGAACTCCCAAACCGACATCAACGATCAATTGGCCAACAATATTCGGATGGACGTGGTTACTTCTTATTCATTGTCATCAACGACGAGGAGTATTCATTGTCATCAACGACGAGGAGCAATGCCAACACGCCCATATAAATAGACAAATATGACAAAGTTAAAAATAGGCAAATTTTCTCAACAGATCATAACTGCAGAAGGGTGGCACCACGAGCATAGGGTGAGCTTTCAAGCTCCTCGAGCAAGATCAACTCCAATGATTTTGCAAATGAGCTTGTCATTCTTGTTTTTCAAAAAACTCTAAAAATCTCCTTTCTAATGGCTTGGCAAATTTGTTAACTTACCAAAAACCTGGGATGGACTCGCATATATGCAAGCTCACGATCGGCTTGACGCCTTGACATCCCATCTTGTGCGCTACTCTCGTGCCGCCGAAATTCCTTCCCGTGAAAACCAGAAGGATCCGGGCCGGCTGCAAGTTTTATTGATGATGCACAGATGCATGAACCTGTGGAGATGACCTGCTAGCTAGCCAAGATGTGCCTGGCTGGAGGACTTGCTGGCCGGCTGGATGCAATCGCCGGCGACGAGAATATCGTGCTAATGGCGGCGACGGGAATAGTCGTGACCTCGCGACGAAGGAAAAGCAAAACCGCGCGAACCGGCGGCGGCGCGCGAGGGAAAAAAGCGCGGGCAACGAGTGGGTCCATAATTTTTTTTGCAATAGAATTATGGGGAATGGTTGGAGATGGACTATTTTTAGCTTTGCCATATTCATTTGGGAGTTGGCAAACTCCATGTCTTGCCAAACAAAAAATACAAAACCGTCGGAGATGCTCTAAGTGGTTTTGGTGGTTAATGACAACTTTGCTTTCATGACTAACATGTGTGTTGGAGTGACAAGTGTCCTCAAATGATGATGATGATGATGACGACGACGACAAAAGGAATTGAGGATAACTCGATATGTGTGGCTAATGTATGGTTTAGAGAATCATTTGTAACATAATGCTAAAATGCATGAAATGAAGACATTCCCTAGAGTTGACATGGCAACATGATCAAGAACCCAAGATTGAATATGAAGAACAATCAAGATTAAAGCAAAACTACCTAGGATCACAAACGAGCCAGAAGACCTTTCAAGAATTAGGTATGATTCAACAAGGGGAATTTGAGTGTGCAAACCTTGACTAAAAGTTCAGCATAAATAATGGTGTAAATTTGATGAACAAATGGTTCAGAGGAATCCAAAGAAACAAGTTTCACTTTAATTGAATACGTACGAACACGCTAAACAAGGAAAATGCAAAACAACAGATAATCTAGCACTGATAGAAATGAACTCATCGAACAAAATGTAAATGTGCCTAGTCAGTGCCTTTGTGCGAAGGGCACTATTGAAATAGCACAAAGAACGGTCCAACTAGATCGAGTTGTGATCACCTGAAAGTGCAGGAGGTGTGTTGATTGTTGAAGGTTCATTGTACAAATGAGTGCAAAGGACAGTTCAACTATTGGAAACTTGGAAGTTTTAGAACTAGCCATTGGAGGTGGCAAAATGCATGCATCGAATTGTTCGACAAAGTCTTGCATATTGTTTGGTGAGGCAATTTATCGAGTACCCTTTGGAGCGTCTTTTATAATAATTGGCGATAACTCTCACTCTCAAGGTTTGGGCTATAAATACTTCCTAAGGGCTTGTTTGATTGTACACCAAACTAGAGGAGGGTTGGGGAGGATTGAGACTTGAGAGGGATTAATCCTCTACAACTACCCCTCCAATCCCCTTGTTTGGCATAAAAATGAACATGCCGAGGTTTGAGCTATAAATACTCCCTAAGGGCTTCTCTGATGACTTTTGGCCATTAGTTTAGTGAAGGTGAGTATAGAGCTCAAGGAGAGAAAGAAGAAATTGAGGATCAAGTGAGAGAACATGTGTTGGCACGTGAGATACAGATATGCGAGTGATCTACTCTTTTTAGACCAAAAGGAAAATTTTATTGGGAAAATATTGAGTGCAAACCATATCTTCGGTGCAATCATGAAAACCCTCTACAAAACTATACTTAGGAGTTTCCAAAAAATTTAAAACTATGCACACTAATAGTACATCTACAGATATGCATTGTCATAACATTTGATATTCAAAATCATTTTATAAAAAATTATATAAAAATATCAAATTTCAGTTACATATACACCAGAGGACAAAATTTCAGAAATTTTGTCCTTTAGTGCATATGCAAATAAATCTCAAATTTTGTGACAATGCACATCTATAGATTCATTATTGGTATACATAGTTTCAAATTTTTTAGAAGCTTCTAAATAGAATTTTTAAGTGATTTTTACTAATTGCACTGAAGATGTGGTTTGCATTGAATATTTTGCTAATTTTATTTATAAAGGTAACTTAGCCGTCCAAAACAATTTTTAGATAAGAATCCCAATGCATCTAAAGATAAATCTTTTCACTACTAAATCTTGCAATGCAACGTAGCCTTGACATACTCACAAACCCATAAGAAAAATACAAATTCACGCATTAGACACGAAACATGATAGAATTTCACGTGATTTGTCAGCTTTTAACCTTCGTGCTTCTATCATGCATGAATATGCTACACCTACACGCATATTAGCATATAATATACAAATTTATACATTATACATGATATCAAATTGTACATCGTATATGTCATACAAGATCAACATGTATTTCCAGCTGTCGTGTGTGCTACGTGTTGTCCGGTCGGGCACCTTCCAGGTGCTCGCCGAGCACACTGTCTCCCATGGCGTCGCATCCATGGAGCAGTACAAGGTCCCCAGATGCATGATCAAACTGTTAGAACATAGGATTGATCTAGCAGTGAGTCTAGCGGGGACAACATAGAATACAGGATATGCAACATGTATATGACCTAGCACATGAACTAGAACAGATAGGGGAGATGGGAGTGAGTAGAAGGATCAGACCAGTGGTGAGAGGAGCAGGGGTGCTGGAGCTCGATCTGGCCATCTCAGGTTCGGTGGTAAAGCTCTGCGCACGGACAGCGATGTTCGGTGGAGAGGAGATCGACGCAGTGAATATGTTGACGCAGTGCAGTGGCAGCGGTGGGCACCGGTGGTGCTTCCCGTCGCTCTCAGCGCGTCCCTCGAGATCAGATTGGGGATGTGGGCGGGAGTGGTGGCTGTCAAAGAAACCTTGTGATCTGAGCCCCGGTGTCCCTACCTCCTTTATATAGCGTTGCGCGACAGTGGGCCACCAGCCATGTATTGGGCTGGGCTCCCCCGATCAGGGCGCGGTCAAGGGTCCAACACTCATGGTGGAGATCATTACAACACAAACAACCCCGCCATCATCCAGCTGCTCAACTGAGTTGTCTCGATCCACTTTAGCCTCTTGTTGCCACATTGGACACCAGACCAACGCTTTTTTTATAATACGTATATGTATTCCTAGTTAAGGAAAGCATACAGTTGTATATACGAAATATAGACACATATGTACTAGATACATAGATCATTGTGTCACCCTAACTTCACCAAGAATCCTAGAGAAATAAGAAAATACACCGAAGCCCCTGGTGTCTTCGTGAACCTTCCGTCTGCGACTGCGTCCACGCCGACCGCCGCCGCCAGAGAAGAAGCTAAGAACAACCATGAGCCGGAGATGTCCCATCGCACAAAGGCTTTGAATGGAGCTGAAGTAGACAAGTGTCCTGAAGAGTGGGATGAAGCCATCAACAATTCTTCCATCGGCCGGGGGGCACGCTGAAAGCATCTAGGTCCCTTAATGTGGTTTCGATGATTGATGACAATATTTACCAAAACTAACGTGTGTCTTGCAGAAACATTGGTAAGTTAGGTCATGGTGATGGATACCGTGGGCAATACGGGTTTCATGCTCCCTTGACGATGGAAAT
>CM041642.1:23504039-23532016 GCA_023333625.1 Bothriochloa decipiens
TAGTCGTTAGGACTTTGTTTTTCCTTTGGCCGTACTATTAAGGGGGGGTGCAAACGGGTAGCTTGACCTAGATAAGTCTAATGGTTTAGGTGTGATGCACACTTGTGAAACTTAGCACTAGGTAACTACAAAAAGGCCCTAAGGTACATTGGAGTTAAAGCCGTTCATAAAGATCGTCGAATTCGAAGTGGAACGGTTGTTTTAGCTGCACCGGACGCTGGACCGAAGAGGACCGGAGGCGTCCGGTCTATTCATTTGCGTGTGCAGCAGAATGTTTGAATGCACCGGATGCTGGGACAGTGAGTCCGGTGGTAAGCACCGGACGCGTCTGGTGCAACGCCGAAAATGATAACGGACCGGACGCGTCCGGTGCTACACCAGACGCTGTCCAGAAGCTATGTTTGCAGACCGAAACACCAGACGCGTCCGGTGTAATGCACCGGACGCGTCCGGTGGGTACGTAACGGCTAGCTGAGTTCGTTCGCGTATTTGAAAAATTGAACGGACCGGACGCGTCCGGTGCTGGGGATCGGACGTGTCCGGTGACCCCAAAAATCGTGGTTTGGAAGGTAACGGTTGGATTTGGCCCGTGGGGCTATAAATACATCTCCTACCCCTCCATACCAGATAACTTGCCTATTTCTTCAGCTGAACAACTTCTTTAGTGTCCAAAGAGAGCAAGAGCCCTAGTGAGGTGCTAGTGATTTGAGAATCCATTGATTAGCACTCATTAGTGAATCAAGAGTAGCAAGTGTGCATCTATCATCTCATTAGGCTTTGCGAGGTCAAGTGAGAGCTTGTGCTTATTACTCTTGGTGATCGCCATCACCTAGACGGCTTGGTGGTGATTGAAAGTTTGGTGATCATCCGGCGAAGCTTGTGGATGACCCAACTCAAGTTGTGAGCGGTACTTGGCGATTCACCGCGTCGGAGCGACGAAGAATCAGCCCTTAGAGAGCACTTGATCCTTGCGCGGATCAAGGGGGAGCGATACCCTTGCGCGGGTGCTCCAACGAGGACTAGTGGGGAGTGGCGACTCTCCGATACCTCGGGAAAACATCGCCGAGATCCTTTCTCTTTACATTCCGCATTTACTTTCTAGCATTTATATTCTTGCAATTTACATTCATAGAATTGCCATGCTAGAATAGGATTGGAACTAGGGTGCTAAACTTTAAGATAGATTTTACAAAGCACTTATAGGCACAAAGGGTGAAGTTGGGCTTATAGAGTTTAATTTCGCAAGAAAATTTAGAATTAGCCCAATTCACCCCCCTCTTGGGAATCTTGATCCTTTCACACGCCCCAACATCTCTGACCCTCAGATCTGAGCTCGGGGCTGGCGACCATTGACTCGAACAAGAAAGGAGCTAGATCCGGTCGATCAACAATCATAACCCAAGCAGACAACTCCACATCCAAGCAAAAGAAAGGTAGCAACGACATCACCTGGAAGACAATGAGTCACCGACACCAGACTCCTATATAAAAAGCCCCATCCTCACCATAGGCGCTAGAGGAAGACGCCGACGGGATGAAGGAGAGGCAGGTACAAGTTATTCCCCAGCAGCGTCGACTCCTCCGCCACGCTGACAACACCCCTGACAAAACCACCGCGGAGTAACACCCCACTAGCGAAACCTATCTCCTCCATCAATGATTCCTCGACCTATCACCACTTCCAACAGCACACAGGTCACCGGAGGGGAGGAGAGCCGACGAAATCGCCACTTTTGCCTTGGACAACTATAGCAAGGGGAAAACGAGGAAGAGAGAGGAAGTTGAGCTGCACCAACACCCCAGGGCAACAAGTGGTTGAGTGAACCGCACCAGCATGGTTCTTCTTTCTATAGGGTTTGATCTGCTAGTGGTTGGTAGGCATAGCAAGTGGTCTAGAATTGCTCTTCAAGGAGATTTTAACAACCCGCCAACCCGGGCCCAGTCCTGTGCTTTGGTCAACTATGTAGCGTATACAAATCTTATAGGACAGTTCACATGGGAAGACATGTGACCCTCCCTTTTTAAAAAATAAAAATAAAAATCACTGGCATGATTAGCTTGATTGTGCCAGGAGTATATTAAAAGAGAAGGAATGGATGTAACCCTCCTCAGTTGTGACTTCCTTAACACGTTGACATTGTGACATCTCACCTTCAACTCTGATTTAGTCTAGCTATTTGCTTTGGTGCTTCTGCTAGTTGTGACCAAAGCTCCCTCTACCTAAAAGTTATCTTCTCCAACAGCAGATGCAACCGGCTAGGCTTGCCTCGCCGCACCTCTTCCCCTTCCTCCCATCCCCCACACCATCCCTCGGTAGCAGAGCTCACAAGCGCAAGGGTGAGGGCGAGGTAGACGAATCAAAGCTAGCAAGCGCTCGAGCAAGGCGGAGGCAGCTCGGTCACGCTCCTGTGGGGACCTCCTCCTTCGATCCAATCCGATCTCTCTAGCATGGCCACCGCCACCGCTGCCTGGACTGCCACCAATGGCACCCTAGCTACGCCGTCGTGGAAGGGAAGTCAACTCCCGTACCTCTCGATGCCCATCCCCTTGACCTTGTGCCTCTCCAACGCCTCTGTGCCTCCTCCATGCGCTTCGCGCTCGCTGACATCGTCGTCTCATGGACAACTGCAGTGGCCACGCCCTTCGCCAACGAGAGCCACCTGCCTCCGTCACCACGTCTGATGGGCACCGCCGTGTGCCAGCTGGCCATCCAATGCCCCCAAAAAGTTATTGTCAGCGACGCTCTGAGGCGAGGACGATGAGGCCTCGGGTGAGCCAAGGGCCTGCTCCTGCACGCGTTGTGCCCTACCGCCACTAGTGATTTGTGTTCGAGGAGAGAGAAGGCACAAAATTGGGTTTACTCTCTCCTTCAACGGAAAATGGCTCCTCGGTTTGCGTAGTCTGTTGGATGGCCTCTTTTTCACTGTGAACCATCCATCTGGCTATAGGTTGCTAGATACGTCTTTTGTTAGAGACAGTCTTACAAAATCATGACACAAACTTAAAATTGCTTATTTATTTCTCTATAAGCCCTAGGATAGTAATTTTTGTGCAACAAATTTGAAATCAACCAAATTATGTACCTTGTGTGGGTATATAGAACTAAAAAAGGCCAATTGTTTTTGGCCAAAAAAAATCTTGCATAGCCACAACCATCCCCTGGACACTGTCTTGGACCCTAGAGGTTGGACCACTTGTGCAGTTTCTTATGAAAAGTAATAATTATAATAAATACTTTGAGCTATAAGCCCCGATGTAACTTGTTTTCATTATGTGTTTTGTCTTGTCAAAAAATTGTGTGTTTTAATTTCCAGGGTGAGCCGAGCGAAATCATAGATGAAATGTCTCTACATCTGGTTTTTTTACAAGAAAACATAATTAGATTAACTAGCAGCAAATGGCTGCAATCTGAGCACAAAGTTCGAGTGGTACATCATTGATGAGCACTGCTGCCAGAGGGCAAACTGATGCATGATCAACATTGCTACAAGTTACATGCAAGGCATCTGAAGTTTTGCCAGTATGCTGGAATGCAAGCAAAGCCAATAAGTGGGCATCTGCATTGAGTATCCTGTTTATTTTGTGAACTTTGAAAGAGACGCCCATAACATGGTTGGCAAAATGCTAGGTGAAAGGTTTGATGCTTCAGTCCGAGGGTGACTGAAAGTGGCCTGCATTGATGAAGTTTGAAAATACTTGATTGTCAATGTAGAAGGTGATTTGCTGCATTCGTAGCTTGTCCAAGATTTGAGCCACAGCTGAGAGGGCAGCTGCCTCTGCCATGAGTACTGATGTATAGTTTGTAACCTGCAATTGGATCTTGAGCTTGTGAATGTTTGAAGGATCAATGATGAGGATGCCCAGACCAGCTTTCCTGGGTTTCTAAGACTCGTCATCAGGATGGATGGCAGCATCAGTGTAGCATTTTATGCTTTCATGGCCATCTGGGTCACGTGCAGAAGAAGAGGAAAATGCCTGCACCAACCGATGTTTTTGGTGCCGATCAGTGTCGTTTTTGCTTGGGTCTTTCAACTTCTTTTTCAAAAGTTAGATTCATGGTATTGATGAAAGCCCTAACGACGTAATGCACCTGCAAAATGGACCATTTTTTTTCGAAACCAAGCTCATTTCAAGCTTTCCAAATGAACCACAGAGTAACAAGGATGGAAGACCAAGAAGCATCATCAGCGCAGTTAGCAAGAAGCATTTCTAAGCACTGTTGTACACCATCCTGTTCCCTAGGTAGAGCAGAGGAGCGGATATGAGGGTTGTGAGAAAACCAAACCGCTCTAGCAAAATTGCAGTAGAAGAAAAGGTGGCAGCCATCTTTGATGTCAATGTGTGCGGAGACTACCTGCTCGCTGACCTGTGGCAAGCGCTCTGCGAAGAAGCCTCCAAACAAAGGTCTTAATATTAGGCGATGGAGATTTGTGTTTACATACCTTTTTGAGAATGTTCATAGCTCTTGCAGAAATGCTTCTAGGTCCTTATGAAGGAAGGTATACCTGCAATTCTTTATTACGAAACTTGAACGCTTCTTTTGTGGTGCATTCACCCTTGGCAGAGTGATTCCATTTGATAGTATCATTATGGTCAGAGGGAATAGTGATGAGATTGTGTATTGCAGTAAAACCTCTGGAGTCAAAAATCTGATTGATGAGATAAGTGTTCCACTCAAAACTTCCTTGCTTAAAGAGATCAGAAATGGTGTCTGGAAGTTTGGTAACTGTAGGTGGAAGTTTGAGATGGGAGTGGATCTGGTTAACTCATAGTGTGGTATAATGGTAGTTTTTATGACTTATAGGAATTGGAATAGAGAATAAGCTAGTGACTGTTTGATACAGCTCCAAACAATTAAAACTACGCTTTAGTGTCTTTTGGTTGTAGGCTGCTTCCCGTGACTACCAAACAGATAAACTCCACGTCGTCACAGTAATTGAATTGCAGTAGAACGTCCTTGTAGCGACCGGTTGAGACACTGACAGTACACATTTAAAGATATAAACATAAAGATGTGGGATGCAATAGTAATGCACATTTGTATGTATCCTAACTAGCAGGCAACAATTAATCACAGTAGGCTCTACGTGATTTGGAACTTCTCCATTATACTCCCTCCATAAAAAAATACTTGTAGGATCTGTGACGGTCGACTTAGCTTAAGTTTGACCAAGTTTACAATAAATAGTATTAGTATTTATATATTTAAATAAAATTTATGATGAAAACTAATATAATGATATTTATTTTGTATAAAATGTTAGTTTTCTATATATAATAGCTTTAGTCAAATCCTCGAGAAGTGTATTTTTTTGGACGAAGGCAGTAGAGTACTCATGATTTGTTGCATCTCGATAAGAGCAAATTCTGGTGGACAATTGATTTAATTATTTGTAGTTACACGTTGACACTGACGCTGCAACACATTTATTAATTCGTCGGTTGGGGATCTGATTACCCAAGCATATTGAATTATTGATTCATACATACAGATACTAGCTAGACAAGTGCTTGCAGTTGCAGCTCGTCTAATTTTGATGGAGCCAGCGGCGGCAACGACGACGACTACCGTGTCGCCACCACCAGCGAAGGAGATACCGCGGGAGAAGCTGCTGCTCGAGCTCATCGAGGAGCTGACCACCAACGTGGACGCCGTGCAGGAGCGCGTGCTGGCGGAGATCCTCGGCCGCAACGCCGACAGCGAGTACCTCTCCGTGCGATGCGGCCTCGCCGGCGCCACCGATCGCTCCACGTTCCGGGCAAAGGTGCCCATGGTGACGTACGAGGATCTCAAGCCGTACATCAAGCGCATCGCCAATGGCGATGGGTCGCCCATCCTGACGGGCTCCGCTCACCCCGTCTCCGAGTTCTTCCTTAGCTTCGGCACGTCGGGCGGCGAGCCCAAGCTGATTCCCGTCGTCAAGGATAAACATGAACGCGACAGTCTAATGGGGAGCCTCGCCATGGCTGTCATGAGTCGGTAAGATGTGAAGTCCATTTTTCTCTTACAACCGTATTTTTCTCTCACAATAAAATAACTTCACAGTTGGCTTATCAGCCGCAAAAATCATCGGCCAAACAGTCCTCCTAAATATTGTTTGCCAGTGACCACCCCAGCTATAATACTAGTGACATCTCAATCGTAATAGATATGCATGGTGAATGAAGCAGGGATGTGTCTGGGCTCGACAAAGGGCGGAGTGCTCTCTACTTCTATTTCATCAGGCCGGCAACCATTACGCCGGGTGGGCTGCCGGTTCAAAGTGCCACGACGAGCGGCTTCAAGCACAAGTTCTCCAAGGAGCTTGCATCATACCACCCCTCCCATAGCAGGGACACGAGCCCACCGGGGGCCATCCTGTGCGAGGACGTGTTCCAAAGCACGTACGCGCAGATGCTGTGCGGCCTGTGCCATCGCCATGCCGTTCTGCGCATCGGGACCTCGTTCGCGTCGGGCGTCGTCCGCGCCATCACCTTCTTGCAGGTCCACTGGAGGCAGCTCGCCGCCGACATCGAGACTGGCACGCTGAGCCAGTGCATCACCGACCAGTCCGTGCGTGACGCGGTGGCTGCCGCCGCCGTCCTCAAGGCGCCAGACCCCGAGCTTGCCCAGTTCATCCGCACCGAGTGCGGCAAGGGTGACTGGGCAGGCATCATCATGCTCATCTGGCCCAACACCAAGTTCATCTACACCATCGTCACCGGCTCCATGGCGCAGTAGGTCCCGACCCTGAAATACTACAGCGCTGGCGCACCGATCGCCTCCCCCAAGTACGTTTCCTCGGAGTGCTGCTTCGGCATCAACCTCCAGCCCATGTGTGATCCGTCCGACGTATCCTATACCATCCTGCCCAACTTGGCCTACTTCGAGTTCCTGCCTGTGGACGCCGCCGCCGCGGAGGATGATGCAATGGCACGTGATCTCGTTGAGCTCGCCGGCGTCGAGGCCGGGCGTGAGTACGAGGTCGTGGTCACCACCTACAACGGGCTGAATCGTTACCGTGTGGGCGACGTCGTCCGCGTCACGGGGTTCCACAACGCTGCCCCACAGTTCCGGTTCGTCGGCCGCAAGAACGTGCAGCTGTCCGTCGACCGCGACAAGACCGGCGAGGCCGAGCTGCAGCACGCCGTGGAGCGCGCGGCGTCCACGGTGCTGCACCCGCACGGCGGCGGCGGCGCGGCGGTCCTGGACTACACCAGCGGAGCGTGCACCAAGAATATCCCGGGACACTATGTCATCTACTGGGAGCTGCGGTGGTTCGCCACCACCAATGGCGTCGGGCCACAAATGGCGGCGGGCCAGAGCATTAGCATGGATGGTGACATGCTGGCCAGGTGCTGCCTGGAGATGGAGGAGGCCCTGACCTACATTTACCGGGCGCTTAGAGTGGTGGACGGCTCCATCGGGCCGCTGGAGATCCGGGTTGTCCGGTCGGGCACCTTCCAGGAGCTCGCCGAGCACGCTGTCTCCCAGGGCGCCGCGTCCATGGCGCAGTACAAGGTCCCCAGATGCGTGACCAACAACCCAGCCATCATCCAGCTGCTCGACTCACGAGTTGTCTCGAGCCACTTCAGCCCCTCGTTGCCACATTGGACACCAGACGAAATACGGGTATAATTCCGGCTCGCGAAAAAAACAGTGGACACCAGAGAGGCAGAGACCAACGCTTTGAAGAGGAGGCGGACGGAGAAAAATGTCGAGGCAATGCAGATACAATTGAAAAAAGTTGCTTGCAAAGTCCCTTACTAAATGGGTTGTAAGGGCATCAATAATTTGTTGTCATGCTGTTTTAATTTGAGAGCCAATAAATGATTTGTGCTTATGATCTGTACCATTTCTAGCCAGTAGTGATTGATCTATTTAAGGATATGAGTACTAGTTCTGATTTGTATTCGCTATTGCTCCAAATCACCTGTTGTGAATATTTAGGGTTATAAAGGTATTACCATCAAATTCCTATCTTACTATTCAGTGTACCTAATTAATAACAAAGATTTGGTATGGCCTATCTTAACTAACTTCGTGAATATGCAAACTATCTTTAGTTACGTGTCTATGCCCCTCCTATTATATATATTATCTTTGTTACTCCCTCCGTACCAAAATAAATGTCATTCTCGCTTTTCGATAAATAATTACTGACAATTATATATTAAAATATATAATATTTAAGCTAAGTAATTAGTATCATCCAAATGATCTTTAAATCTAGTTTTTTAATAAAATTATTTAGAGATATATATATTGCATAATTTTTTTTACAAAATCGAGTCAAACTTGTGGCATATAAAAACCCAAAATATCGCTTATTTTAGGACAGAGGGAGCATGTGTCTACGACATATGTAAGACATTTTAGGCTAGGACTCCTAATCCCACTAGAGTTTATACTGAATAAATTGAATATTAATATTAATTGCAACCCTCCTATTTCATATGACATATGCAAGGCTTTTTAGACTAAGACACCTAATCTTAATAAATTCTCATAAAAAATAACCTAATATAAATACGAGTTCTAACATAATCTACTTTTCGGACTAGCACTACTACAAAACCGACTTTCACTGCCGGCCCATTAGGTGCTGGTTTTTGGCTAACCAACCATGATAGAATCGTGATATTCGGGTCATCACTATCGGTTTTAGCCAAAAACTGAGAGTCATATTGGACCGTCACCGTCGGTTAATGGATGAACCAAAAAGTCACTGAAACTGATATATTTTGGGTTTTCCATATATATTGATTTTACTATACAACTAGACATAGTGTATAATTAAGTGTATAGCAAAAAGACACAAAGCGTCCTATAATTTTGAATTGAGGTAGTAGAAACAAGTGATAATAATAACCACATAACAAAGTATTATGGTAACAAGAATTACGAAGAAATTTTCCAGCCCGACAAAAATAAGCAATGAAATACGATGGACTTCTCCTAGTGTTTTTAACTAATACTAATAAAACAGTACCATTAGTCATAATACATGAGAATCTCAATAGGAAGCATTTAGTAGGAAAAGTTTATGCTAAATTTTAAATAAAAGACACCAAGAGAAGTCATCTAAAATTCTAGTTTTGAAATTATCGAGAGTATTATAATGGTAGAGTTACTGCTGTGTGTGTCAAAGACGAATTGCGCAAAAAGCAAAACCCCTCCGCCCCCCCCCTCCCCAAAGCTTGATTCATGCCTGTTGAGAGATTGTTGGCATCACAGTCGTCACCGGTGATTGTTTGGGAGGGCTCATGATAGCTTCATGAAGCTGTTATGAGCTGTTTTTTTTTCAAACAACTCTATCTAAAATAACTTTATATGTGAAGCTATATTTCTCCTTTTCTCACAAAGGTATAGAGCAGGAGAAAGCTGAAAAGTAGCTTTCCTCAACTTCACCTCCTCACATGTGGGCCCCACTGTGCCAAAAGACTCCTTTTACCCAAAGAGGGAGAGCGCATCTCAGGAGAGAGGCGAGCCACATGGCGCTACATCCAGAGCATGATCGTCGAGGTCTCACCTCGCGAGGCACAACTGCTAGGGTGCAACTCCCTGGGACGCGGCTCGTCGGGAGATCGTCGCCGGAGCGCGGCCTCGGGCGTGGCTCGTCGGGAGCCAGGGTGGCGTCACCAGGTATGTGGCAGCCGGGGGTACAACTTGTCGGAAAAACACCCGTCGTCCTGCCGGGAGCGAGGTCCGCCGAGCAGGGCATGTGTGCCGCTGTGGGTCGAGGTGGAGGCGTCGCCGCCGTCGAGCCAGCGCAAGCGCGATGCCAGCAAAAGCACGAGCGGGACGCCGGAAAGAGCACGAGATCCGTCCGTAGCAGGCATCGGGCATCGATGGCGAGGAGCCAAGCACCTGGACACGGCGATCCATCGCGCGCGGGAGGCCGCGAAGCATGTCGTCGTCTGGCAGCACTGCAGCAGCGCTAGCAGGCCCATATTGTCCTCCACCGCAGCCTCGTCCTAGTCCTTTCCATCCATCGCTTTTCTTGGGAATTAGGATCTTGATCTGCACGCCTGCTTGCTTTGGATTGGATTGCGTGTTGGCCCGACAGCATCCACCTCGATCTTGCTGCCGCCGCCGCCTCGACGGCATCCCCACTGTGAGATGCACAGCGCGGCCACGGCGGCGCGCGCCCTCACAGTGCCCCCCTAGCTGTGGCACCGAGTAGCAGAGGGACAGAGACCGCCAGCAGAGCATCTTCATTGTTTCCGGTTCCGGCACGTCGCACTCGCACGGCAAGAAGCTAGCGGAGAGGAATGGGATATATAGTCATCACAATTAGGATTTCACTCAACAAGATACTTGAACAGTAGACTAAGATAAGCAAGACAAAGGGCCTGTTTGGGAGCGCTCCCAACAACTTCATGATGCTATTGAGAGCTGCTTTTTTGCCAAATAACTCATTTTAAAATGACTTCACAAGTAAAGCTCTTTTTTCCTCTCCCTCACAAAGCAATGAAATATGAGATAGCTGAAAACAGTAGCTTGTACCAGCTCTCTCATCAGGTCCTAACACCACTGCTCTCCTAGATGAAAGATAATTATACAAATTGCCATCAACATGCATCGGTGATAAGACGGGGGCATGTTGGACAATTGTTATTTCTTAGCCATTAAATAGTTGTTGGCGAAGTCATTTTGCCAAACAACATTCTTACAACAGCTTTATAAAGCTATTATAACCTATTTGAAAGCTATTTAAAAAAACCAGATTCACTAGTGAAGCTAATCCCTACCAAACAGAACCAAAGAGACCTTAACGGGACACACACCACTACATGCCCAGATGATTATTTGTGTGTGCGATATACCCCTCATCAGATGATTATTTATTTGTATGGAACACATGCCAAGATGAATCAGATGCAGATGCAGATCAGATCAGGTCAGATGCAGATCCTTCATACAAATATTCATACTATGCGCTGCCGAAGGATGTGCCGACTGCCGACAGCGTCCCTCAAGTTGCATCAACGGTAGTGATGGGCGCGCTACGCGGAGCTTATCTACATCACAAGTGCATATTAATTTTTTTCCCATGGTGCAGCCGCCGGGC
The DNA here is from genome assembly GCA_023333625.1 of Bothriochloa decipiens. Lineage (NCBI taxonomy): Eukaryota > Viridiplantae > Streptophyta > Magnoliopsida > Poales > Poaceae > Bothriochloa > Bothriochloa decipiens. Next base: position 23,515,094 of record CM041642.1, read on the forward strand.
ACGTTGACGATACACGGAGCTTATCTAGCAGTTCACACATTTGCCAGCCATATCGCGGCGCAGCATCAAGTCGGCACGAGGCGCGCCCGGAGCGGCCGGTTCATGATGGTGAAGAAGAACCCGCGGAACTCGGTGAGGTGGACCTCGTCATCCTCCGCCTCCCGCCACTCGAACTCCATCACCAGGTTGGCAACGAAGTATTCCAGGTGAAGCATCGCTGTCGCGAGCCCAGGGCACGCGCGCCTCCCGGCGCCGAACGGCATCATCTTGAGGTCGCTCGTGCATGTCAGGTCCGTCCCGTCGCCTTCCCCGCCGGGCATGAACCGCTCTGGCTTGAACGACATCGGGTCTGACCACGCTGCCGGGTCGCGGCCGATCTTGCCGACGAGGAAGTTCACGGTCGCGCCACCGCCGTCGGGCAGGCTGGACGACACGCCGCCGATCACCTTCTCGGCATCGTCTCCTCCGTGTACGTGACGTATCACGAATGGCACAGGCGGGTGGCACCGGAGGCTCTCCAGCACGACGGCCTTGAGGCACGGCATGCGCGCCAGGTCATCCTCCTCGATGACTCGCTTGCCGCAGGCTGCTACGGTGTCGACCTCGAGCCGAAGCTTTTGCTGCACTTGGGGGCTTTTGACAAGGTTGGCCATGGTCCACTCCAGCGCCGCGGCTGTGGACTCTGTGCCAGCACCGAGGAATTCCGAGATGAGGCTGACGATCTCGCCATCGGTGACTGCCCTGTCACCATCTTCATGGATACGTAGATCGAGGAGGGACTCCACGTAAGTCGTGAATAAAGCTCTGTTATTATCATGGTTGCGGCTCGCCTCCCGCCGGTTCGTGATCGCGGCGACGAGAGGGAGGAAGGACTCTTCTTGCCGTCGGCGGAGGGCGAGGAGCTTCCGCCGCCGTGACGGGTACAGGAGCCTGCCCATCCTTGGGCACCTCACAAACACGCCAAAGGACGGCAACGCGAGGAGAATGTCACGCTGGAACTTGTGCATGGCACGGAGGCGGGCCTCGCCGAGCTCTGAGACGACGTCCTCGCCGAAGCACATCTCCGCAAGGACGGAGTAGACAGAGAAGTGCAGGCTCTCGCCGGCCGGTGCGCCGGCCCTGAGCGCGCGCACGAGGTCCCGCAGCACGCGCGCGCGGGTGCCGCCGAGCACGCAGAGCTGGGACGCGTGCAGCACCCCCGAGGCCACGTTGCGGCGCACGGCGCGCCAGTAGGGCCCGTACGGCGCCGAGAGGATGTTGCGGTGGCGGTTGCGCGTGAGGATGGTGCTCGGGACGGCGCCCGTCGGGCGGTCCAGGAACGCGGCGCTGTGCTGCACCAGCGCACGGCGCGCCACGGCGCGGTCCGTCACCTGGATGGACAAACCGCGTCGCCGCCCGCCCGAAGCTCTGTGCCACGCCGCCAGAGTGAGCACCGGCGCAGCAAGCCTCCGCAGCACGGCCAACATGGCGCCGGATTTACGGCTGCAGCGTATGAGGAGAAAAGCCGCGGTGAGGAAGAAGAGCAACTGCGTGATGAGGTCGTCCATTGCAAGTGAGATACGACGACACAGTGGCGCCCGGGTTAGCCAACTTGGGGAGCAAACGCACACTATTCACCATCACAAGCAATCGCTATATTATATACTGATCAAGGATCGGTCACTATGTAGTGTGTAAGCAGGTAGTACAGCATGCACAAACATTGTCGGCGGACTCGTGTTCCACGAGGCACTGCCGACGGACAGGGACACTGCAGCCAACGAAGATTCGAATTAATTCGATTCGAATGGGGGAGAACTAGAACCGCCCGCAATCGGTGTCGATGGAGGCTTAGGGTTTAGGGTTAGTGTACGTTTAAGCCGGGCAGTGTCTGTTCATCGTTCTTTTTTTCCACAAACAACTGGCTGTCTGTAAAACGTGTACAGAAGTGCAAGGTGAAAGGTAAAACCTTCAAACTGGAATGATCTTCTCACGAATTCATGCATCAGTGCAAAATCAGTGCGTCTGATAACTTAATACTACTTCAAGGGCACAACTATTGAGTACAACGTAGTATCCACACCACACAAGCAGCCAAGCGCGTGTAGCTTTGCTCTCAAACAGAAGCTAATGCTAATCCCTGATTACATTACAGATCGAGGACAAATTAACAAATGTGCAAGAATAGAAGCAAGCAGTTGGATACAGAGTTACACACTAGGCTAGTAGTATGTATAACAAGTATCATTAGTAAAGTTTATTTGTATAGCAAATATATTTGGAGATACAAATATCCACACTAATTTCTATGATTAAAGTTAAATTTATAAGGTTTGACTCCTCCAAAATCAACAGTTCATCCCTTTTTAGGACCGAGGAAGGATTAGGATTGGGGGAGTAGGCAATTCAGATCATCCCTTAGTTTGTCTTGGTAGATCCCTCCCTGTTCTAGGAGTTTAGTGGTTCATAGTTTTCAAGAAATACAGGATCATCGGTGTAGAATGTAGATCGATCGTACTTGTTCAAAGGAGCATTCAGATGGAATCGCCTCGGCAGGTCAGGATTCGCCAAGAATAAGTGGCCATACACAACCATGTCAGCATATCTATCAGCCACAACTCTGTCCCCCCTCTTCCCTATGGTAACCTCCACCAACCATGAAAGTTCCATTGAAGGCCTTCCTCATTCCGTGCAGCCTGTGTGTGATTTTCATCTTGCCATCCACCATGACCATCTCAGGTTCCACCATACTGCAATACAGGATCTTGTACCTGTTCAGTTCCTCAGCCATGTAGGCACCCAACCTTTCTGGGTCTGAGTCATGGCAGCCAAGGTAATTGGCATATGGAGAGAGGCGGATCCCCACACAGTCTGACCCAATCTCAGCCACCACAGCATCAACTACCTCAAGGGCAAAGCGACACCGATTTTGTATGTTGCCTCCATACTTGTCAGTGACATTGTCTTTCATGAATTGTTCAAGAAGGAAGCCATGAGAACCATGGATTTCAACCCTATAAAAACCTACATCCGATACATGTATGCTGATCACACAAGGTCCTTGTACATGTTTCAGAAAGTACAGCAAGGTAATACAATATCTAATCTTTGTAAACAAACCAAGAACCAATAAATATTGTTTGCAATCAAACAAACCAAGAACCTATCTTACAGAAATTAACTACAATTTAAACTTGATTTTTATAGCATCTAATTATTATAAACAAGTAAATTTCATCCTGAAAACAAAGAGCAGTGATGGTTTTTTATTCAAACAGACCATAAATACATGGCTTGACACAACAGAACTTGCACTCTGATATGTAACGCAAAGCTATGGCTAGGATGATGGTTCTAAATTTCAAGATAATTTATAAGAAAGGTAAAGAGAACATGGCAGCAGATGCCTTATCTAGAGTGGGTAACCCTAATGGCTATTCAATCTATCTCTTCAGTGCATCCAGCTTAGCTCCAAGAGGTCCTCAACTCTTACACTACATACTCCCGGGCACAAACCTTACTGCAAAAGTTCTCATTTAGCACCAAGGCAAAGTGTGGATAGGCAACAACTCAGCCCTCCAGACAAAGTTGATTGCAGTCTGTCACAGCAACATATCATAGACTCAAGAGGCATTTTGCCTGGAAAGGAATGAAGACTGATGTGGAACATTTCATCAAACAATGTCATGTTTGACAGTAGGCCAAGCATTCCCTCCAGCATCCAATGGGACTCTTACAACCCCAACCAATTCCACAAGGGATCTGGCAAGATTTAACCATGGATTTTATCGAGGGGTTGCCAAAGTCTGAAGGATACAATGTCATCCAACTCAGTTTCTACCCATCAAGCATCCATACACAACCTTTACCATAGCTCAAGCTTTTATGGAAAACATAGTGAAACTCCATGGCCTGCCTAGCACCATTGTCACAGATAGGGACACTACCTTTGTCGGCCACTTCTGGAAGGAGTTGTTTCAACTATACAAAGTGGGACTCAAATACAACACTGCTTACCAACCTCAAACCGATGGCCAATCTGAAAGGTTAAACCAGTGTCTGTAAATGTACCTCAGATGTGCAGTACAGGACTCACCAAAGTCCTGGAAATCATGGCTCTATTTGGCAGAACTGTGGTATAACACTTCTTTGCATTCATCATTGGGCTCAACTCCTTTCCAAGCACTTTATTGGTGTGAACCAAACCTGGGTCTGGTTCCTTCTATACCTGCACAAATATCATTTGCAGTGGCTCAACAAGTGGAAAACATGGAGCAGCACTTACAGGCTTTGAAAGAGCACCTCACCAGAGCACAAAACAAAATCAAACTGACGGCTGACAAGAAGAGGAAAGATTTTGAGTTTTCAGTGGGTGACAAGGTGTTATTGAAGCTCTAACCCAAACCTTATCCAAAGTTATCTTACAAATATTATGGTCCACTGACCGCGCTACAGCGGATTGGCCAAGTTGCTTATCGTTTGTATCTACCAGAGAGCTCCCTCATACACCATGTGTTCCACGTCTCTCATCTCAAACCATATACTTCTGACTACACCCCAGTATATGATACATTGCCAGTGCTTACTGATCTTGAAGCTGCAGATACAGTGCCTCAAGAAATTATGGAACATCGCATGGTCAAAAAGGACAACACGACCATCCCTCAGGTGAAGCTCCAGTGGGCCGGCTTACCTCCATCCGTGACAACATGGGAAGACTACTACGCCGTCAGGAAGCATTTTCCAGTAGCACCAGCTTGGGGGCAAGCAGCCAGTCAAGCGAGGGGTGGTGTCACACCGGCTACTTCAGTACCAACGACGTGACTTGAGTATGAGGGCGTCAACCAGTTTTGTTAGCGTATTATCATGTTTACGTTTCAATCAGTGTATGACACTTGTGGCCCACTGGCCAGGGTCTGTAATAGCACATAAGTGCTGAACCTGTACTGGGAACAGACATCGATCAACTATATTCAGTAGAACAACGCCAAGGTGCAGGCGCTATCCTCGTCGGCATCAGGGTTCTCTGCTGTACTCGCTCACGTTGCGGTGACCCGCTGCTGCCAAGGGCCTTACAAGATCCGAATACAAATAACTGAGTTATGGGAAGATAAGGGGTACTGGGTAGTCATACCTATTGGGTGATCGGCGGCGGCGAAGAGCCTGAAGACGACAACCTAGGCAGTGGGCACCTGGCGGGCGGCGGCGGCTGTCATCCAATCGCCGCCAGTTCACCACGACAACGAGCGCGCCGCGTGGGAAAACTGGACTCCGAGTGTTGAGCATAGATCTGACGAGCCCATGATTTTGGCTAGTATTTTGTTTCACTATTAAAACTTACCAAACTCTACATTTAGGCTAAGCAAGTCAAACAACGCTGACAGGTGATCATGATCGAACGGACAGGAGCGTCGCCTGATTTTTAGAATAAAATCTGACGACCGATTATTAGCAAAGCCTATAATTTTTTCTTCTGACTTTTGGCTTGCCAAAACTTTGGCATGACAGATTTTAAACGTCAACCAAGCAGACCTTTTCTTTATTTGACTCATATATGTTATTACTGAATATTAGAAGACGTTCTAGATACATTATCTTCACTTATACATCTAGATCCTAGTGTATATCTAAGTACATACCAAAAGCTATAAATTTGAGAAAAAAAGACTAATCTAAAATTTTCAGAATGTCTTATAATTTGAATCATAGGAAATATATATTGAAACACATCGAGCCAGAGTACAAAAGTCAGCGGTAGAAATGTGAATACAAATGACATAATAATTAGATTGCACGTTGGCTAAAATTGAATACGACATATAAGAGGACTGACATTATGATTACCACCAGCTTTGTGGCTTGCTACACCTACGCATATTAGCATATAATATACAGATTTATACATTATACACGATATCAAATTATACATCATGTATGTCATACAAGATCAACATGTATATCCAACTGTTGTGTGTGTGCTAGTCTGCAACATGTATTGATGTATTGTCATCGCTGAACCGACCGAGCGAGACATCTGCGATTAGAGGTCGAAGCTGTGGCTGTTGAAATGGAAGACCGCGCCGCTCCGGCTCTTCTCCGCCCCGCCGCCGCTGCGGAGGTTCCGCGCCCTGCACTCCCTCGCCACGCTCGTCTGCAGCCCCTGCGGCCCGCACACCAGCACGCCGACGTCCGCCGTGTCCCCGGCGCGCTCCGCAAACGCCGCGAACTCCACTGAAATTAGTCCACAAACAACACCATCCACCGTTAGTTCGCTTCGCTCAGCTCGATCGCTGCATACAGTGATCACATCTCCAGTTCGGGGCTGCGTGCTGCTGCATGTGTGAACAGGCAGTTTACCTTCGAAGTTTGGCCGGCACCCGTACCGGGTCGTGCGCAGGGCAGCGAGGCTGACGCTGGGAACAGCGTCGTCGTCACAGACACCTGCCGCAGTCTGCTCGGCGCGCGGTGACTGGGAAGCGGCGGCGGCGTCCCACTTGTCGCCCTCCAGCCTCTGCCTCTCCGACAGATGCCACAGGAGAACCACGAGCCCGCCGGGCAGGGCGACGCCTGCAGCCATGCACAGCATGAACAGGAGGCCCAGGTACCACCACGCCACCACGTTGTGTGGCTTGACGTAGTACACCTGCACCAGGGTGTACGCCAGGAGGAAGCCAAGCGTGGACGCCACGAAGTACATGGCCGCCCAGAAGTTGTCCCCGGTGCCGACCAGCCCGGACATGGCTGTGCCGTTCTTGACGAACATGCCAGGGACTTTTTGGTCGTCCATGACAATGCCGTCCTCCTACAGTTCAAAGTTTGGAACAGTGAGCTACTACTTCTGCGGTTGTGTATGAAGAAAGAGGAAGGTTCTTTAAGAGCAGTTGACTGATGAGTGATGACTTGTTCTTACCAATGGGGGCAGGGATTCTTGAGTCACGAAGGCCTGGATGTCCAGTTTCAACCTGTCCGAGACAGATGAACTGATGGTCTGAGCATCAACAGCGGACAGGAGAGAAAGCTCCTTGGACTTCTTAACTGACCAAAGGACCAGCACGTTCTTGGGCATGCATTGCTCGCCCTCCTCGATCCTGTGGATTATGTCGCTCAAGATTGCCAAGAACGGCGATATTCCAATGCCTCCTGCCACCAAGATGAGATTCTCGTACCTGAACACGTATCAAACAGAAGTCATGACGTACAAATTATCCAGTGGCATCAACTAGGGAGTACTCGGATCAAGTGAGGACTCACATCAAGTGGTAGGGTGATTCATGCCCATAAGGGCCTTCCACGCAGGCTGTCATGCGTCCGCATTGCCACTCAGAGTCACCCCTGTTCTTCTCCTGGACATCGGTGATGATGTTCCTCAGTTTTTCAGTCCATGTGCCGAGTACTTTTATGAGAACCGACATGTGGTATCTCCCATCCATGGGACTTGAAGATACACTGAACGGATGCCACTGCAAGAATGATAGCTCGCGCACTTGGATGAAGATGAAACTCAAAGCATTGTAGCGGAGGCCTGTAGAACACAAAAGGCAATTGTTCACCGCGACAACAGAAATGGAACAGTGATTAATACAGAGCAAGGGAATTGGCTCTTTACCTGGTGGTTTTGAGAATACTAGCTCCACCGTTCCACATGGGCGGCAGGCAGCTGAAATGATGTCAACTTTGGCCCTTGACTGCCAGAACCTTAAAAAGCGGTCGAGCATGAAGAGGAACACAGCCCCAGCCGAAAAACTGAAGATGAAGTCGCCGACATGGAACGCGAAGAACACGACAAAGATGACATAGAGCTGGTGGGTGTAAAAGAAGAGCTCAAAGAACCTCTTCCTCACTGGGTGAAGTGATGTCACCCACATAAGTAGGCCGGCTGCCAAGCTGATCACACCAGGCAGGTTTGCTACTCCAACTTCCTTCCATTCTCTCATCTACAGGAAAACAAAAGCCAACATGGCTTATTACTATTGTTCTGAGATGCATGACAATGACACTTGTAGCAGCAAAGTACTATATGCCGTCAACCAAAAAGTAAGTCATCTTTGATCACTGATCGAGAACAATCCAATTCAGTGTTTATACTTCAAAATATTTTCCTGTGTGTGATTTAGTAGACAGTGCTTAATTTTCTTAATTGTCACAAATCATTAACCCTGAATGGGTAAATCACTTTAGCACTTACTTCTTCACGGAGGCGCCCTTCCATGGACCATGATATCACATAGCACAAGCCATGCAATGTAAAGAGAGCCATAGTGAGATGCCCCAACCAGACGTGGTATCTTGTAGCATGCTCAAATGGAATATCGATAAGCCGGAGGAGAACTGAGCCTCTCGCGACTGGCAGGAAGAGGAAGAGCATGCAGAACAACCCAACCAACCCTAAACGGGCGCCAATGACAGCCATTACCAGTTCACTGTGTAAGGAAGAAAAATTATAGTACCTTAGAACTTTATTGCTCAGATATCAAACTAATTCATGATACTGACTAAAATCCATTGTTTAATTTTCAACAGTGGTATGAGTAATTAAGACAACTACACAAGTTCTGCAGTGATTGCCTATGAGACTAAATCTACAGGGCTGCAGACAAGAAGAATTTGATTGTGTAGGGATCATTACAAGGTAGATTAGCCAGAAGTATTGTAATATAAATAACTTCATACAGAAGTATTTGTGCATGTTTTCCACAACTTAAGCAGCAACACTAACACTGAAGTAGATATATAATCATCTACAAAAAGATTTTCCTATGAACAGCCTAGATAGTTTACTGGCATGTATAACACTATTATATTCTAAATAAACGAGTAACACTGCTGACTTTACATGCTTTAAATCTGTTTTCTTTTTTTGAAACTCTTTAAATCTGTTTTTAAATAAAAAAAGAAAGAAAAGTGGGTTTCAGTCAAACAGTCCTTCATTATAGAACATACCTCTCAGTCGTAGATGGAAGGTCAAATTTTGAGACAAGACTCACGCTCTCCACGGCATAATAGGTCATTGAGTAGACAACAAAAATTATAAACAGGACAATTCCGATGAACTCAACTGCAGAGACAACTCCAAAGGGGCCGTCTACAAGAGCAGGGAAAGTCCAGAGCCTGTAACTCAGTGACCGCAGCTTCTTTTTTCTGGCACACAAGTAAAAGTAGAGATGAATAATGAACATGAACAAGCAGCAGCAGCAGGAAACCATTAAAGATATTATGTAAAGATTATGCAAGGATCTGCTCTGAACTCAAAATGTTCAGATTATCCTGAACTTTTACAATGTTCGAATCTGAACCTATCGTCCTGTGCTGGTTCTGTAGCCAATCAAGAACAAATATGTACTTGAAATAGCACCTAAATAATTGGACTAACATGCATGGTCCTGTTCAAGTTATTAAGAATTTAAGTACTATACTAGTTATAAAATAGTCAAAACATCTGTGACTCTGAATTTTCAGTGCCTGTGTGAGTTGGTCATCCTCTCTGAACTAAACTACTAAACTACACGGTTCCCACAATTCAGGAAGAAACCTTCTAAATTCTGAAAACTACTACTTCAATTTCCCCGAGTGAGTAGAAGACAACGGTGAAAAACTTACTCCACCACATGCTCACTCGGGAAGAAGGAGATGTACACATATGCCAGAAGCGCAATGATCAGAATAGGCGCGCTGAAGGTCAGGAAAATAGCCCCTGCAAGAATTCAGGAACAAGAAGAAACAGGGGAAAGAACCCCAGTCACTTTATCTAAAATGCTTTAATTTCAGAGGGGTCGAGAAGGAGGAGGAGATGAGCAGAATTTCTCGTCGGGACCGTACCAGCGATGCCGAACATGGACCCTCTGGTGAGCCCGATCCACTTCTCGAACACCGCCTGCACGGGCTTGGTCGGGTACAGGAAGATCCCCGCGGCCCAGGTGAGGAACACCGCCCACATCAGGAACTTGAGCACGGTCCTGGCCAGCGACGGCATCGCGGCCGCCGGCGCCAAGCCCTTGGTACCGGCGGCGGCATTCCCGACGCCGGTCTGCCGTTGCTTCAGGAGCGGCTCCCGCTCGTGGGCCATGGCCAGGAAATCGACGGGAAAGCGGAAGCGCGAGAGAGAATCTAGCGAGGAAAGCCCGCACTGCCTTGTGCGTCCCTGTGGGGCTAGGCCCCTGCCGCCTTTATACGGCTACGACTCGTCGCCGACGGCGATGGGCGGGCCGCGGGCGAGGAGCGACGGGGCGCGCAGGGAGAGGATGCCATTGTCAGGTGGCTTTGGTCGTTGCCGGCCGAGCTGAGTGGCGCAGTGCCAGTGAGCCACACAACCAGCGTGTGCTTCGGAAGGCCCCACCCGTGCCATCGGATCAGGTAGGCAGTTATGCAAACAAATCACCTATAGAATCCTAGATTGACTATCACCATCAATCAGGGCGTTGCCGGCAAATAAACAAACAGAATAAAATAGTGCCTATTCAGAGTAAAATAACACTTGATGTTTATATTTTAAAGAAAGAACTTAGGTTGTTCGTCCTGTGGTTTCTGTGCCTGCAAGTGATGGTTTGTTGTGAGTGAAAACACTGTACAATAGATGATAAGTTCAAAGCCACTAGAGTTGGAAAATATTGAGATAACATAACCTATAGTAAAAATGAAATTAGAAGTATCTCGTAGAAGACTATACATAAGGGTTAAAGTTTCAGTAGTTTCATGAAATCTAGTATCTAAGAAGAATGAAAGATTTATGACCAAACAAAGACTGCCATAAAAATATTTTTAAACTAGCTGTACAGAAAGGATTTACTTTTGAGGTGATGTGACCTGTATTTATCGATCATGCTCATTGGCATCGAATGTTATTATCATCTCATTATCATCCGGAGATGATGGATTTCCATACAAGAGTGGACCATTTCACCTAGCAAGACCCCCATTACATAAGCGGCTGTACATAGGAGAAAAATATACAACAATTGTCTTTCAAACCGGCAATTTAATTGCTACTCCATCTGTCCTATCCTAATAAGATACAAATACAACATATTCGAATAAGAATTCTTAAGAATGTTATGAGATAAAGCAAATGACATATGCAATATTTTCTAATCATGAAAGCATATTGTAATTACTATAGTTAGATGTACATCTCTATCTCTATACTTCTAAACCCGAGCCACATCATCTGGTTTCTTGAATACTTTATTTTTAAACTGAGTAAATGGTTACCTCACATGTACTTTCTTCTGATTCATTTAGAATAATAAACTGTAAATTCTTGTATACCGTAGTTCAGAGGGACTATCTTAAGGTGTGCCTAATATTTACGGAGTATCTTGTAGGCAAAGCGCACTTACGAGTGCCACAGAAATTGAAATGGAAAACAACTTTACTAGGATTTACTGAGTTGTGATAATCAGTATTTACCTGCCGTCGTCCCTCGTCTAGTTGTTCTTGTCATCCCACCAAGAAATTTCCATTGATTGGATCAGGGCCCTCCTATCAACATCGCATTCACCCTCCTTGCTCTTATCATCCCACGAAGAATTTTGAATTTTCTTCCACGAGGACCCTTCATCCGCCTAGCAACATCGCATTCATCCTCCGACAACGACCATAGTACCCCAGCCGAGTGCCCTCGTAGAGCCATCGATCGTCTTGGATGAGGACGGGTCGATGGCTCTACAAGGGGGCGAGACGAGGATGGGTGGGCCCGGGCCATGGCTCTCGCTGGGGCACTGCCAAATGAAACATTAGTGCGTGGGCCCACCGGACGTACGAGCTCGAGCTGTCCTAGCCGCACGTCTCCCATCTCTCCTGGGCCACTAGTCTTCTGTCGATTTTTTTTATTTGTTTCCTATTCCGGATCGAATTGTCGAGCAGAACGGGCTGCCGCGGAAGGTTTCTGACTTTCTGGGCTACCAGAAGCCGGCGTGTCTCTCCTTTGTTTTGTTTTGTTTTGTTTTGTACATGGGCTGCCGAGATATTGGCCTGCTAAAATCAATGGTACATGGGCTGCTGAGATATTAGCCGTTCTATGTTCTTTTTCTGGGTCTGCTAAGAAAATGTTCATTTCATCAGCTCAAAAAAAAAGTTCATTTCTGATGAGTTTCTTTACTCGTTTCTTTTTTCTCTTTTCCTAGTTCTATAAGTTAGGCCCCCTTAAATTTTTTTAAAAAAAGTTTAGGCCCTCTTTGGATTGTAGTAAACCATCTTGTTTTCTATGTTTTTGTTGTTGTGAAAGCAAACTCATTATAGTGAAATTCGTGTAAAATCCCTGCGTTCCAAAGAGAGGCCTCAATGAAGGATGACGCTCGTTGATCTGTATTACTGCTTCTTCTTGGTAAGATGCATATAGATTTTGTAGTGCCCGACTCGAGCAAGTTCAGACTTCGGAGAAATGAACTGCCAATGTTATGGACGGAGTACTGTAATTGGCGAAGCTAGAGCACACTAGAGGGGGGGTGCACGTGATTTGTGGATGCATAAACATGTGTTTTAGGGGGTGCCTATACGGTGAAATTTTAGTCAAATCCATTATTTTTACAATTTTTTTGGTTGCCTAGGCACTCCCTCTCCGGAATGTAGCTTCGCCCATGAGTACTGTACAGTTGCTTCTTCAAGAGCAATATAATCACCCCCATGTTCCAACAATGGCAAATTTCCGTTTTCTATGCCGCAGAGCAGTGCCCGAGGACGCGTACATCCAGACGACGATGACGTATCCGCTAAATAATCGTTGCACTAGAGGGCCCACAGGTCGGCCACACAGCTCGCTCCCCGAGCGATAGCTACATGCCATGAACAACTGAACTAGGGCCTCGTTTAGATTCATCCAAAAGTTATAAGCTGCTTGCATAGAGCATTAAATGTAGGTAAAAAATAACTAATTACACAGTTTAGTTCAAAATCACGAGATGAATCTTTTGAGCCTAGTTGGTCAACGATCGAACAATATTTATCAAATAAGACGAAAGTGGTACTATTCATCGGGTTCACTTTTTTTCGCAATCTAAACGAGGCCTAGAGCGTTGCATTGCTCAAAAGAAGGGAAAAAAAAAAGAGCGTTGCACACAGCTAATTTGACTTGCGAAACAAAATTGTCCGCTTTTCTCCTCGCAAAGCAAAGCAAACCGAGACGATGTGTAATCTGCAATCCACGAACACATGCAAACACGTATCCAAAGTCAAACACGCGCGTAGCACAGATGCACTTCGTTCACATCTCTGGAAAAAACCAATATCCCGCCCGCATGTCGAATCGATCGGCCGGCGTATAGTGAAGTGAACTGATCGATCGTCGCCGCTAGCTAGTTACCGCCGATCGCCGGCGCGCGCGCGGCCGCCATGTACGCGGCCAAGCACCGGGGCCACTCATCGCAGCAGCACAGTATCGAGGGGATGGGTGGTACGGCTACGACCGCCAATGGCCACGGGCACCGGGCGGCGGCGCGGCCGGCGCCTCGGCGCGCCAAGCTCAAGATCCTGCTGGTCGTCATCGCCACCAACCTCGTCTCCGTGTACCTCTTCTCGGGCGCGTCGCTGTCCGTGCACGTCCCGGCGTCCGCGCCGCGGATCCACCTGTGGGACTCGGCCGCGCTGCTGCGTGACCTCAACGCCACGCGCGGGGCGCTTGCCGGCGCCCGCGCGGAGCTCGCGGCGCTGCGGGCGCAGTGCAACGCGTCGTCGTACCTCCTCGAGTCCGTGCTCGCGGGCCTGGGCGCCGTGCACGGGGACGCGCCGGAGGCCAGGGACTTCGGCGGCTGGCCCGAGGAGCCCCGGGGCGAGCTCAAGCTCGCCATCGAGCCCCACCGGCTGCCGCTCGGCTTCCACGCCAACTTCGGCACCGACGAGCTGTTCCCGGGGCTGGGGTTCGCGTGCCGCAACTTCCAGGAGGAGCTGGCGCGGTACATGACGTACAACGTGAGCGACGAGTGCCCCGACGACGACGCGCTCGCGCTGCAGCTGGCGCTCAAGGGGTGCGAGCCGCTGCCCCGCCGCCGCTGCAGGTCGAGGGAGCCGGTGAGGTACGCGGAGCCCGCGCCGCTGCCGCGGAGCCTGTGGTCGCTCCCGCCGGACACCACCGTGCGCTGGGCGCCGTACACGTGCAAGAACTACACCTGCCTAGTGCAGCGCGCGCGCACCAGGGGCGGGTCTTACTTCTGCAAGGACTGCTTCGACCTGGAAGGGAAGGAGCGGCGGCGGTGGCAGGCCGACAACGGCGGTCCCGGGTTCAGCGTCGACAGCGTGCTGCGGTCCCGGCCGCCCGGCACGGTGCGGATCGGGCTGGACATCGGCGGCGGCACGGGCACGTTCGCGGCGCGGATGCGGGAGCGGAACGTGACGGTGGTGACCACGACGCTGGACCTGGACGCGCCCTTCAACCGCTTCGTGGCGTCGCGGGGCCTCGTGCCGCTGCAGCTGACGCTCATGCAGCGGCTCCCCTTCGCGGACGGCGTGCTGGACATGGTGCACTCGTTTAACGTGCTCAGCAACTGGGTGCCCGACGCCGTGCTCGAGTCCACGCTCTTCGACATCTACCGGGTGCTCAGGCCCGGCGGCGTCTTCTGGCTCGACCACTTCTTCTGCCTGGGGCCGCAGCTCAACGCCACCTACGTGCCCATCTTCGACCGCGTCGGCTTCCGACGGCTCCGGTGGAAGGCCGGCCGGAAGCTCGACCTCGGCGCCGAGAGGAACGAGTGGTACTTGTCGGCGCTGCTCGAGAAACCCATGACCTGAGGGCGCCGTTCCACTTGGTAATGCGTTTGTTGTTTGGTTCTTTCTTTGATGATTTTCTGTCAAGCTTTAGCTGCGCGTAAAATTTTTGTTGTCACGCTGTCCAGAAAGATATATACACTGCAGACGGGGTAACAAATGTACCGGCGAAATTGTGGCGAAATTTAGAAGATTCTTAAACATTTCATGAAATAATTGAGTCAATGTTAATTGTTCTAGGACATTGTCTGCTGCTATCAACAGTTCACAGAAAACACAAAGTTGATCATTCATCATGTCCTCTACTCCATCAGTTATGTATACATGGCATTCCCTGCCAATCCTTTCAGCGTGATCGTGTCCTTCAGCACAATGAAACAACCAACAAACCGTGAAGTCAGTCGGTACTTCTGCTTTTGGTGTGGCACTACGTACCCACTGATGATGGGCGTGGCTTGATAGTTCAAACAAAATACTAACATTCTCTACTTAGATATATGGAAGCCCTGTAACGTAATCTGGATGGATTCATATGGGGAGCACAAGCCATCGTGGAGCTACTGAGCTACAGACATGCCCTTCGATAATAACATAGTAGATTAATTAACACACACAATAACATCCATCCGACTCTGCACACTGATATTTAAAAGATCAATACATGAATAACTCATTCAACCATAAAAATAGTCAGCCTTTGGTCATATGAACCTATAGCGGTAAAGAGCAAGACAGCCCGACATTGGCCCATGATATCGCAGTAGCACAATTTAACTTATGTTTGGGACCAACAAGTGTTCACAGTACTTCCACCATGCAGAAACAGCAAATGACCTTGTTGCTAGACGTTTGTAGCAAGCAAGACAATATGTTTTGTTGAACTAAATTGAGAGGCAACGTGCACAATAAACTGTCAATATTGAAGGACTAAATGTCTGAGGATATCGACGGAACAGAAAATGAAATCAGAGCAAAGAGGTAAGACTAGCTGCTTTCAAGCCATGATCTTGGCCGACCTCACGTAAAGACTGTCCACAACCTTCCCGACATTTGAAATGGTTTCAAGAGTGGCAGGGAAGATTTCCTCCGTCTTGGGATCCTCAAATATAATGAGGCAGCCAGCACCTTGATCTAGAGTCCCAGCAAATTTCTTGTCGAGGATCATCTGCGAGAGCTTCTTCTCAACATGGTCAACCGGCAATTCAATCATCTCTGCTATATGCGCAATCTCCACCCTTGAGTAGGGCTCAATCAACCTGCAGAGATTCTGCTCCAGGAGTGTATCATACAGAGAAGAAAGATGCCTGTGGACAATAGGGTCCTCCTCCAGCTGGGACTTATAATCACGTAGGGCAGTTTCAAAATACTTGAGAGATCTTTTAGAGTATGCATCAGCAACAGCCTTCATAGCATCAACATCAGGACCCAGATATTTTAGGCCAGCCTTAGATGAGATTATCCCTGCAACATCGTCAGCTTGGTTAACCATTATCTTGCACAACAGCATGTACTTCAGGCTGAAGATGGCCTTCGGGTCCTCCAATGCACTGAAAGCTTCAAATGCTTCAAAGAAGTAGCTGTAAGCAGTCTTGTAATCCTTTTCTTCAGCATGGAGGATTCCACTCTGGAGATCAATAGTGCCTTGCTGGGCAGGTGGAACATAAATGGCATTTGCTGCTGTTCTAGCAGCAGTTAAGGAGGCTTTGGCCTTTGGCAGGTTTCTCAGGGAGAAGTGGAGTTTGCTTTCCAGAAGGTCAATGTCCACAAGAAGTAACTTGTCATCAAGCCTCCTGACTTCCTTGATAAGACTAGTAAGGAGGGTAAGGGCTTCAGTATACTCCTGATTCTCTAACAGGAGAGCCGCCAACCTCGCCTCCACACGCTGCCGGAGGAAAGTACGCTTCTCTGCACGGGTCCATTCCACCATTTCCTTGCAGAGTGAAATCTGAAGATCAGATGTTCCAGGTATCTTGGCGACAGCATCAATTATTCCGCGGACAATTTTTGCAGTCTTTGCCTTAGGAATAACTGCAAAAAATGGTCTGAGCTGGGTCAAAAGATTACGCAGCTCCTCAGCTCTGTTCTCTTTAGTGAGGTAGTTTGTAAGATTTGTAATTGCAACTTCTTTTGTTCTCAGTGCATCAGCAGAAGAAGATGGGTCCTGAATGACACGGTAAAGGATTGAAATGGACTCTGAAGCATCCTTAGCCTCTTGAGCCTTGGTTAATGACTCAGTTGTAGCAGGAAGGTATG
>CM041642.1:23550955-23565959 GCA_023333625.1 Bothriochloa decipiens
CCCCCCCCCCCCCCCCCCCCCCCCCCCCCCCCCCCCCCCCCCCCCGCATAAAAGGCAAGTAAAACCAGGGTCTCTCAAATGCGCTAGCTAGCTACAACCTACATTTGGTTGATGCTCGGCACTACTCTGATTATTAGGATTTTTCACATGATCATTAGTTTCCACATTGGGATTTTCAGCTTGAATAGAATTAGCACTTCAATCTATAGAGTTAAAGAAATAATGAATTATCTTTTTTTTTCTCTTCATATCACCTAATCAAAATTGACCACTCTAGATACAGATCAAGTGATTAGATTAAATAAACTATAAACAAGTGATATTTAAAAAGAAAACATTGGGGATGTAGCTCAATTGGTAGAGCGTGAAAATACGCATATCTTCAAGGTTCGGGGTCCAACTCCTCGCATCTCCAAAATTTTTTTGCCTTAAAAAAAGTGATATTTAAAAAGCGGTTGTATTAGTACTGTAACGAAGAAAAGGCACAAATGGACAAAGATAGAGAGGAAAGAGGTGGAGGCGAAAGCATGCTGCGCGTCTGGCCGACTGGGCATGGACGACGTCGCGAACTCACCATCTGCCTGCCTTGGTGGCTCGGTCTCTACTCCTGCTGGCTGCTGATGAATCAAGGAGTCGGTCAAGGATTACGAATGGAGTACGGACCGTGAATAGCGGCGCATGGAAGGATGCAGCCGATGCAGGCACTTGTAGGCTAATTTGGTTGCATCTTAGTGGGCTGCGGCACTTCTTGTTGTTGGGGTCCAATTGAGGAGGGCCAGCCCTTCATAACTTAGTTAACAAGGACTGATATTTAAATAGTTAATGAAGGATTAGTGGACTGGCGAACCCCCCCCACCCCCCCACCACCCACCCCCCCCCAAACAACACTTCCCGATTCTTATGAGAATCACGAGAAACGCAGCCAAACGAGAGCCTCCGCCACTGCTATCAATCAACTGCAGCTCCTAAGATGATCAGCCGAGAAAGTTTATACAGGACTGGTGCAAGGGGCACGAGAAAGTCCCCATGGTCATCATATGGATGGTCTGCGCTAGCACTGATCATCCCATATATGTTAAGCGCATTACTAGCCTTGAATGTCTGAACTTCAGTAAGAGGTGATACGTTTTTATTTTGGCTTTCAGCGTTCATTCTTCAAGCAGTTTCACGGATCACTAACGAAGGATGACTATGATGCCATGAGGCTTGGTTTCATCTTGGTAAAAATGATATCATGATGCTGCATGGCATTATTATGCATGCTGCTCATTCAATCTTCTTTCTGTCTTATTTACATTGCTATGCTATTAGTCATCTGCGCTTGACTGTTATTATTAGGAACACATGAGGGGCCACCCAAAATTCAACTTTTACCACTACATGATCAAAGCTCTGGAGAAAGATTTCAAGAGAGTAGTTGGCATAAAGTAAGTTGTTACTAGTTTTGTACTTTGTTGGTGCCATGTGCCTGCTGTTCTTCAGGACTTTCATTTCAGAGTGGGAGTTTAACTTCCTTTAATCTGTTCTACTGCATATGGTATCATTGGATTTTTGTGATGATATTTCTGCTCCTCAACGTCACCGGTAGGATTAATTTTTCTTACTTGTCCTGGCCATAACTTAATTTCTGCTCACATGCTTCTCGGCCCCGTATCAGTATTATATATTTTTAGTATAGCATTCACAAAAATGAATCTTCTTATTTTACTTAAATTACTGGGTTCAGGATGGCACTCCAACTTCTGGATCTCACTAATCCCGTTGTCTGTAAGCACCATGTGTCTGATTCCAAGCACAAGCAGCTTCTGGATGCTGAACCCTGTATAAAAAAAGACTAGTGTTGCAAATTTTGCTGCATGCTGAAGTAGTTCTGTCCTCTTCGTAGCTGCTGCTTCTGATAGGAGCAAAGCTGGAGCACATGATAAACAGGTTGGCTTACGAGGTCGCCACGAAGCACACTGCTGCCGCCGATGCCGAGGACGAAGAGGGTGGCGTGCGCATGGACGGCATGGTGATGAGCCCTTCAGAGACGACCTGTTCTGTTTCCGGAACCACCGGCTGGTGCTCAGCCTCATCCACTTCATCGTGTTCCAGAACGCATTCGAGTTCGCCTTCTCTTCTTCTGGACGCTAGTAAGCACAAGCATCAGGCTGCATGAAAGATGCAATGCGATGCGATGCAACTCCTTGTTTCTCGGCGATGGATTTTGGAACATGGTTATGTTTGTATGCAGGCGACATTCGGCGTCAACTCCTGCGTGATGGACGGATTGGGATACACCGTACGTGTCTCATATGGTAGTACCAAGAACTTATCCTCCTCATCTTACGCTGAATGATTCTTCGATCAGTCATCCAGGTTTGCCAGATCAAATAATGTGCAGCGATCTAGCTAACGCTTGCTTCAATTCTGTGCCTCTTTTCTCTGTTCCTCGTCAGTGTCATCATGGAGGTCCTCTGAAGCTACAGCACGCTCCCTCTCTACGCCATAGTCACTCATGTGAGTTGGTCGGCCAGAAAGAGCAGCCATGATCTAGTGATATCTGAATCACACAGCCTTACTGTTGAATGATAATGCATTGCAGATGGGGAGCTCGTTCAAGAGCGCCGTCCTCGCGGATGGTGTCGCGGAGTTACGGAGATAACTTGAAACAATTTTGCAATATCTAATATTTTTTCCTTGATTTGGAAAAATTATTATTATGTAAATAGGATTATTTCGAGTTATCAGAAAAATTTTAGTAGCGGACCGTAATAAAGTTGTGATGTTTCAGCCCTGGTATTCTTTTCAGAGATTTGCCTGAAGGAAATATGTCACGGTCGATCACCTACACCCACGCCTGGAAATGCCTGGAAATTGATTTAGTTGTATCTAGTATGTATATATATCATATCACATATCAGCGTGCATAAATGATGAGAAGCTGAACAAATAAAAAAATTAAATAATTTCACGTTCTCTAAACTTACTGTGACTAGTAGTGCTGTAAGCATATATATACCCGTCTATAACTACGCAAATTAATACTGTGACTAGTAGTACTGTATATCATATCACATATCAGCGTGCATATATACTGTGATTAGTGGGAGACTGACGTCAAGCCAGATTGAAGCTCTTGACATGCGTTTCTCTGCGATGAAATGTTAGAGCGATGGAGAGTTCCTCTCATACGTCGGAGAGGGCGGCGGCGGCGACGACGCTTTGTAGGTTGCCGCGATGAAATATTAGAGCGATGGAGAGTTCCTCTCATACGTCAGAGAGGGCGGCGGCGGCGACGACGCTTTGTAGGTTGCCGCGCCGTTGCTCGCTGGTTGTTGTTCTTTACGTAATATCAAACTTTGTTTCTAGTTGCTAGGACGGTCCGGCCGATGGTCATTAGACCTCCGGTTGTGTTTGTCAAAGCGCATCCTTGTATGTTTTCGATATTCTTCTTAATACAATGATACATAAATCTTTTACGTATTCGAAAAAAAACTACGCAAATTAATTAGCCCAGAGCAAAGACGTTGTACAATTGTCAAGTGCAGAAGCTGACTAGCTGAGGACTAATCGATCCATCGCATAACCTCTCTCTATCACAAAATCCAAAGCGATAAGACAAAAGAAACAAAGAAAAAAAAATGCCGATGATTATCTACATGTAGGTCGTCGGCCCCGTCCCACTCCCACCGCGGACGACGGTCGACGACGTCGGCATGAACGCCAGCACGAGCAGCAAGGCCAGCATTGCCACCGGAACCAGCATCAGCATCGACGGCGGCGGCGGTAGCGGGGGGAGCACGAGCGGGAGGATCACCAGCGACGCGGTGACGCCGACGAGCAGCAGCACCGGGAGCGACAAGTACCTCGACCAGAGGCTACCGCCATCGCCATGGCCGTTAGCAGCCGCCGGCTCCTCCTCCTCCCTGTGGCTGTGGGCGGCCCTCTGGTCGGACGTCGAAGCGCGCGACCAGGACGCGCTTCCGCCGCTGCCGCTCTCCATGTCGTCGCTGGGCAGCGCGGCGGATGGACTACTGCGGTTGGGGCTACTAGTGGCACTGTTGTTGATCAACTGCTGGATGTCCTCCGGCCGGTGCTCATCGTTTCTGGGGCTCAAGAACATGAGGATCGGAGCGCCGATTCAGTCGTCGATACCGCATTCAGTGCACACAGCTGTAGCCTGCAGTCTTGGAGCTGAAGCACTCAATCTCATGGACGATTCTGACTGCTCGATCACCCAACGAATCAGGCCAGATCTAGGTGGCACTGCAGTGTTTCGGTGAAAAGTATTTCATCAGCACATGAAGCGATATGATGATCAGATATTCAGACAGCCGAAGCCTGAAGTATCGGCACCTGCTTATGCGTAAGGATTACGTGTAAGTTATTTTATCAGCAGGAAATTAAAAGCTGGTACAAAGGCATAGACAAAGGGAAGAAAAACTCGTAAAGTTAGGAGGCACAAAAGGCTAGTAGACCAACCCTATATTAGCTGATGAAAGAAAGAATATACAAGAAAAAGATCGATCGAGCACCATATATAGTTCTCTTTTGATGAAATTACCATATATATAGTTCTCAACTCATCAATCATTATATCAATGAACTAATAAGCGCGTGTATATATTTAGGACGATGGATTATTAGTATCAAGATCAACTGAAAAAAAGGTATACTACTCACTCGACAGCTGGGAGGGGCATATATACATACGATCACATGCAAATAAACATCGGCATCGAGCAAAGCAAAGGCATAGACTGCGATCGATGATGGTAGGCTCGTAGCATACCTGGTGAGATCGATTGACGCGGCATAGCATGTCCATGCCAGTTTTAGCTCGGTCGTGAGGAGCCGATGCTCTGTGACTGCTCGTCAACCTGATCCCCAGTGGCAGCGATGGAGACGCGGACGCAGAGATAGGCATAAGAGAGAGCCAGAGGGGTTTGGACGTTGGAGGCACCGATGCAATGCATCTGGCGCAAGTTAGTCATCGGCCCCCCCGTGCAAGTTGTGGCGAAGATGGGCGAATATATTATGCAGGAGGCCGGGCGGAGGAGGGGGCTTTCCGACGGGATCCAGGCGGGGGTTCGTCTCCCCTGGCCACCCGGCTGAATCGCTGCCCGCCTGCCTGCCGTCTCGGACGTGCTTCTCGCTGCCAAGCTGCCATTTCCTCGGTTTTTTCTATGCGCCCGGCGGCCCCCACCCCTGCCTGCCATGCCATGCCATGCCATGCCATAGCTGCCGCCTCAGCAGGCTTCCCGGCTTTCTTGGTTGTCATCGATCGGCAGGCATCGGCTTCGGCTCGGCTGCCCGTGGTTTTGTTAATTCTGCCGGAAATCTAGGGGCGATGTACTAGCAGTTTAATTTAATCTAAATCGTGTACGGTCCAGGGATTAGTATTAGACAAGTCGTGGTTTGCTGCTGGCCTTGCCTTGTCTCGGCAAAGCGGGGAGCTAAAAGCTGGGAGAATCATTATCGCGCAAATATTTGAGCGGTCTGTGGTGGTGATACGCGTGGGTCTGTCCTAATGGAGTAATAATAATGGGGTTTCTTCATGTAGAAACAGATAGGCTAACTTCTTATAGTACTATAGTACTTACTCCATTCAAATTTATAAATTGTTTGGTCTTCTAGATGGATCAGCAAACATAATTTTGACTAACATCCATGCGCGGTGTGTATATTAAGATGCATAGCATAAAAATATCAAAACGACCTCTCATGGTGTGTGGTTCGAGCCGTCTCTTTTTGTATTCATTTGAGATGGTCTTTTCCCATCACTAATGTGCCCTTATCTGAGACTCAAATTTTGAGACCCGTCTTGTATCTGTCACTAACAATACTTAACAGCCGTCTTAGATTTATGACGTTGTAATAGTGATGGTTAGAATGTATTTTTAGACACAGAAATAGTTCTTCTATTTCTCTCAAATACTTTGATGGCTAATTGCTATAGCCATCATCACCTCGATTGACCTTTCTTTTAGCCCATCAAACAAGCACTTAATCTATCGCGAATCAAATGGTTGTAGTGGCACTAGGGCGTCTCAAATGATTGCTAAACCTAATGCTTTGGTAGCAGTGCCTAATGCCCAAGTTTATATGCTGGTATACGGACTAGACGACATTGCTCCTCAATTTGGCTAAGCCACGTTTTAGGCTATGACTTGGGAGAGTGTGGTTAACGAGTTTTTTTATGGATAGCACCAGTCCTACCTCTACCATACATACTACTAATTACTACTCCCACCATCCCAAATTGTAAGTCATTTCAAGAACCTTGGAGATTAAAAAAAATTTAAATTTAACCAAATTTATACGATAAGATGATAATATTTATAATGTCAACTTAAGTTTAATTAGATTCATCACCAATTATATTATCATGGTATACCAATTTTGATGTAAAAAATCTCTATAATTCTCTCTAAAATTTTGGTCAAACTTGAGATGCTTTAACTCTCCAAGATTTTTAGAATGACTTATAATTTGGGAGGTGTTGGGGAATGGACACATCCTGCCCACCCTTGTCATCGGTTTCCATTCGGTTACGCCGTTGCGAATCAATCGGCCATATGTATCGACTCCGGCCAGCCGGGGCAAACAGTATTCGGCTGTCGGTAGTCCCGTGTTCTCGCAGTGAGTAGTGTTCGGTTTGCTTTCGGCGTGTTTTCGGTTGTTACCGTTTGTTCAAAGAAAAGCACGCCACGCAAACGGGGCGGGCGTGAGACTTGGCTCGCGCGCAACCATGGTGCCGGTTAGGTATTCGGTGTCCTTTCGGTGTCGTTTCGGCATGAATCCTGTGCTTTGTTCTTGCATCTGAATGCAGGTGGCGATTCCGCCGAAGGTGCCTTGGCGGGGCCCAAGGGTGGCGGTCGAATGACGTCAATGGGGCCCTCTTGGTTGGCGGATGGGAGACAGGAGGCAGCGTGAGGCAAGTTGACGGGAGTGACCCTAGACGCTGGCATATGCTGGGAATATGTAGTAGGTGAAGAGGGCAAAATGGTCATATAAAAGTTTACGGAGATGTATAAATAGCACCAACTGGTAGTAATGAAGAGAGAGAGAGAGAGTTCTATTTCCTTTAATTTTGTGTGGTTACATTGTTCATTGTCCCTCGCGCATATTCGGCCCCTCGGTCTCATTCGGCGGACCGAGGGGGCCTCGTTACCCGGTTGGCGTGTAAACCAACAGGAGGGAGGGAGTAGCTGATATCAAGGAAAAGCCAACTGATAGCTTTTCATTAGCAAACTATTAACCTATTAGCTAAGTTTGTTTAAATTCTTAAACTCCTCCTTCCATTCTAAATTATAAGTTATTTTAATTTTCTTGGAGAGTAAATGCATTTCAAGTTTGATCAAAATTATAAAAAATGAGTTACAAAGAGTTATGATATCAAATAGATATACTATAAAAAAATATAATTAATAAAGAGTCTAATGGTACTTATCTGGTATCATAAATATTATTATTTTATTATGTATTTAGTTAAACTTGAGATGTTTTGATTGTCGAAGAAAGTTCGAATGACTTATAATTTAGAATAGCGGGAGTAACCTAGAAAAACAACCAGTTAATTGCTTTCTATTAGCTGAGTTGTTCATTTAAGTTATTAGTTGGATTATTAGTTAGGATATTTAGATCCACCAGGGTTAATTTTAGCCTCTAAGCATGCTCGGCTCTTGCTCTTCTCGTGTCTCCAGGGAGTCAGGGACTGTTTAGGTCAAGACAGTCATAAATATCGACCAGAAAACAAAAGGCTAATATAAAGATATCATCACTTCATCAGCGCGTCAACTAATTAGACTCGTCTCAGCGATGCTCATTATACCTCTACTCAACAAGGATTAAGTCGCAGCTTTCTTATACATCTTAAGGTATGAAAAGTTGACGTCCTACACTCGATAGCTTGTTACACAGGAACAACAAACTTTCTTGATGTTACCTTCCCACAACCACATTCCATAAGGAGTCCTCGATTTAGTCATGTTCCACGTGAGTCACATGGGAAATTAACACTAATGATCCGTTCCACAATTACTGTGCTACAACTGCTAGTGGACATCGCCATCAAACAGTACAAAGACACAGCTCTAACATCCACTAACAAGCCCTATTCCGATTTTTCGGATGCACTCATGACATGGACACCCGAAACTCTGAACTTTTCCTTCAGTTGCTACAGAACAAATGACCTTCTGAACTTTCCCATTCATACAAGAATATTTCAAAAGCGTCATAAGGGATTAATACACAATCAACGTGAGTTCATTCGTAAAAGCTCAGGATCCTGATCGTCCTTCCATGTACCCATTAATATACAATGTCAATGGAGCTATTGTGCAAGAGTAGCCAAAAGGGAAGCGTATTATACATACAACATTTTGAGCTCCGCCGCATAAATATGTGCAACGCTGATCCCAAGCACCCTACTAGTCTTCCAGCTCAACAAGTTGAGCTCGTCTCTCGGCCGCTTTCCTCCTCACAAAGATGCCCCACCGCATCGCAGCCTTGATCTTCAGCCACCCGACAACAGCTTTGCCGGACGAGCGAGTGCGGTCGTCCTCAAAGCTGAAGGCTGGGGCAGGAGAGGGGTATGAAGGGAAGCCGTCAACATTATTCAGGCCAGTCGGTGCCCCGCCCATGCTCAGGATGCGCAGCATCTGCTGCATCTCATCGTTCTCCAATATCTCGTGGCTCCTCGCCCTTATCTCATCCATCAAGTAGTCATCGACGCCTCCACGGTTCTCCTGTAATCGAGACCAGTCATCGAAAGGGTTGATCCCTGAAGGTTGTGTGGACTGACCAAGCCCAGAGAACTCGAAGTTTTGAGGCTGCTGCATTGGCCGCAGTGCAAGCATGTTGGAGCTTCGTGAAGTTTGACTCTGCACGGAGGAACCACTGAACTGGCCTCCAGGGACCAATGAACTCATGTCGTATTGCATGGTAATACTTGGTGCCATGTGCTGAGGATTGCCTACATACTCTCTTGCAACCTGGTTCCCCATGGATGGGATTCTACCTGCTGAACAGAGAAAATAAGCTTATAAGTCGTTCTGGCTTTTTTAGATACATGGCTTTTACTACGTATCTAGACATAACTATATCTTGGTGCATAGCAAAAGTTATGTATCTAGAAAAGCCAGAATGACTTACGATTTGGAACAGATGAAGTGGTTAATTTTCACCAGAGTAACAACAGTTAGCATTGCTTTTGAAGGATTAAGCGAAATTCAATCAAGAACGACTTGTCAGACACACACACAAAAAATCCATGTTTTCATGTTACAAAATGGGTCCTATATAAACAATATAACTCCGCAGATTCAAAACAGTGTAAGAAACTGCATACCAAAAAAAGGAAGTTCATTATTATTTGTTCCAAAGTTAATTAATAGCAGCTCAAGAGCGGTTATAAAAAAAGAGTACCCAAGAAACATACAGGATATGAATGTTATGCTACAAAGGAACAAATCCAGATACCTTCGCTAGTATTATTCAGGGAAGATTGCTCAGCATTTACAGGACCTCCAGCCATTTGTTTCTGTGAGTTCACTAAACCATTTGATGCAGGGTAGCTTGCTGAAGCTTTCGCTGTTTCACTTCTAGTTGTAACAGATTTCTTTTTCTGCTTGAATCCCAATAGCGCCTTGCCATCATATTCTAAAACATTGATCCAATCATCATATGCTTGCTTAACCAATGTGTCCGCAAACACCTGTGACCAATTAGAGTGAGAACGTGACTCTTGCAACAAATGATCTAATATTTAATGTATCATCATAAAAGGGGTCAAACACTTTACATCTTAGGCCTTGTTTGGATGCACATGTGTCAGAGTGGATTGGACTGGAACTTAAACTAATTTCCACTCCAACCCACTTCAATACGTATGGACTGATGTGGATTAATATGCATCCAAACAAGGGCATATAAAGATAGCAATTTAGGCAAGTAAACAGGGGAAATAAAACTCAAAAGTTTGAGGCAACATGAAAAAAGACTCCTGACATATCATTAGATCACTGAAATAACCTGTAAAGAAACATACTATCTTCTTCATTTTTTTATGTAACATACAGCTGCATGCCAGCTTTAAATAAGAGCGTCTGCAATATATATATTGCTTTCTCAAACAAAAATGGTGACAGCCCAAGAACCCCCACCATCCTTCTGTAGTCTCTACACTAAAACTGACTCATATTATAGCATCCATAGTATGCCATGTCATCAACTCCCTCCATTGTTCCAAACTATAAGATGTTTTAGCATTTTTAGATACATAGCTTTTGCTATGCACTTAGATATATACTGTGTCTAGATACATAGTAAAAAAAAAATGCAATGAACAAGCCAAAACATCTTATAATTTGGAATGGTGGGAGTATAAAGCTAAAGCCAGCATATCAAACTCGAATCAACATATTAATTAACAAGAAATATATAATAATAGAAGAGATGGTTATACATCTTCTAACTAAAATGATGTTTAGAAAAACAAATGCATTTTCTTGTAGAATGGGAAATGAATGCATTTTCCATCATGAAAAAGGCTAAATTATAACAAATATATAACATTTTCAGAAGGATTTGTAGACATCATTCATTGAACTTGTATCAGACGCATGGGTGGTTTATAAATAAATATATGAATGCATTCTTATACTGTGATATATTTAAACTGTTTGTGGTTATCAATGCTTGTTTCCTGTTTGTAATAAACACCTAAAAGCAGTTAATTTAGGCAATGGCCAAACGTAAACGAAGAAATGTACAAGTTAGTAATTAATGATGTACTTAAGTCAACGACAAGCATAGCAGACCACTCTAGGTAAGACTGACAACAGAATTTCACAGATTGTGAAAACTGAAAAAATATTTATAGTGGGTGATACAGATTATGGATGCAGTATCCATAGATTACTGAGTGCTGAAAATCGATGATATTCCCAAGACTAGCATTATAAAAGACATTGAAAAGACACTAACCCTCTGGTTTTCAGTGAGATTTTCAGCTGAAATGAATTGATCATCAGCAATCAAACCAGTGAACTCATATATGTTGTTGAATATTGCACCCACGCTTCTTGCATCACTTGAGTAATATATATAATGGTTGCCACTCAAAACACAAGTCTTTGCATGCTCAATAAGACTTTCCCACATCCTGTTTGACATGTTACTGCCAAGAATCTGCAGAGTAACCAGAGAGAAGAAATAAAATGGTATGGATCACAAGAATACAGAGGGGATGAAACATAGTTAAAAGTAGAGATGCTAAACTTACACTTCTTAATTTCTGTTGGTCTCTAACAAGGAATTGAAGAAAGTGTTCAACTGTATAGATTCCACTTGAGTTTAATCTCTTGTGGAATGAACCATCCTTTCCAATCTTTTCTAATCTCCATACCTCATCCTTTAGTGCAGGAGGATAGTGCTTCTTATACACTAAAAAAGAGTCAGGTAACATATTCATGTTTAGATACTATATGTTAGATTATTCAATAATGACACCATAGTAAATAAACATACATTCGCCTCTGTGATCTTTAACAGTAAAAGCCTCTGTTTTTGCTTCCATAACACGAATTCCTTCACAAAACCCTGAGGAGACTCTCAACCCAAGTCTAAATTTCCGGCTTCTTATCCAACTGGAATTGTCAGTGAAAATAAGTTCTCCTATAGTCCCAACACCTTCTTTAAGGGTTACCTGCAGGTCACCAGTTAAAAGAGGTCTCTTCCCTTCTCGTTCATTAACAATGTGACTTTCAAAGTCTTCTTCAGTCCAACCCTCATCTTCCTCTTTATTAAAATCACCCTCAAGCACCAGAATATCCAGTTTCACAGATGACTCAGGTCCTGAAGTAACAACATGCCCAGTGTTCGCATCAAGAAGCACAACATGAATTGCTGCTCCCTGCTCGCCTTCTACTTTCCCTCCAGTAAAGAGTGGAAGGGATAACCTAGTCCTAAACTGAAGCTGGAGGTTTCTACCATCAGGGCCTTCAATTCGTTTGGGAGAGCTCCTGTTTTTATTTGGTATATGAAGTTCACAATTTATTGCAGCATATCTAGGTAAAACTACAGAAACGACCATAAAGATCAAGTTCGAGATTTTGTACCTTCCTTGGATCCTGGCAGGACCTGCAGGACCCAATTTGGCTAAAGCACGCTCTACTTCTTCACTGACCTACAGAGCAAATGTTGGTTGACTAATGACAAGGAAAGCAATCAGATGGTTATATAAAAAGTTGTCCAAGGGCTTCAACTCACAACTCTGCGCAGAATTGGCTCCAGTGATGAGCAAAGCTTCTGTAAACTGTCTACCTTGAGTGCTTCTACAATGACACTGCAACCACCAGGAAAATATATTAGGGCATGGTAGGGACAAACTTTGATTGTGACCACACAACACAACTGAAACAATTGTTCATCTTGATTTATGGATATTTGTTGAGGCATATTTCACTGTTTTCACATAGTTCTGTAGAAATGGATATTAATGACTTGTAGAAACTGCAAAGCTGCAAATGCATTTTAAGAACATCATTCGGCAATTAGAACTTTATATAATAAAAAGAGTAAAAAATGACACCATTTCTAGAATCTGGTGGAATCATAGATTATGCTCCTGCACAGGATAGTAATTTCAAAAGATTCCATGTGTGTCCAATATGTGTTTATTCAAACCCTTAATTTGTGTTTGACATGGAAACTGATCTCATGGGCCATCACTTCGTGCATGATGACACACATCATGCATATATACCTTGATTTTTTTACTTAACAATAGAATAAAGGGTAATTTAGAAGCATGCATAGTAATACTTTGGGATTTTTTAGTAGCATATATTATTAATTTAGATGCAGTCTACGGGCTTGGTTTAAGTCAATGTAGCATTAGGAGGTTATTTCTTGATAATGGTGTAGGTGGATAATAAATGAAGATTAGGGGGTTAATTTTAGATTATTTTTCAAAATGGCAGAAGTGGCAATTCATATATAAATTTAGGAAATTCATACTATTTCTAAAAATAGTGGAGGTGGCTAATTATTTTTATCAGAACAACAGAATAGATACAATGCTGTTATTAACAATGGTTGTTATAGTATGCCGATCTTATGGATAGATGTTTCTAACATTTTTGTCAAAAATCCTAGCATTTATCTCTTTTCTAGTGCATCTCAGGAGGATTCAGGTAGAGGTTCCAAAATGAGCGGTGTCTAATTAGTAATGGTAAGATGCCACTTTAAACAGAAACAAACAAGGTTTATGTGTTACTTAAGTGCATGTAATCTTTACATTAGAAAGTAACTATACATTACAGTATATGTGGATACAGTTTGATAGTACATTCAGGGTCCACTTGGAACGTAGGAACTTCACAGTAGTCATGCACAAAATTAACAGAAATCAGTTCATTTTCATGGGGGAAATGGAGAAAACACAGTCCAAAGGGTCCACTTAAAGGTAAATAGGTAACATCAAGGATGTCTGAAAGGGTGTGGGGACTCTCCGCTCTTTCACAATTCACAATCCAAAACAAAGGCACAGACTCTATTGCAAGGAACTACAGTATAGAGCTGATATCCCCTCATTTGAAGCACTTGTTTCAGCTCAAATGATTAATCCAGACTTGTTCCACCTTCTGCTACATGACGAAACTAAAACATCCATTAGTGACTGAGTTAACCTTCAAGTGTAATGTTTACGATCACAGTATCACGAATCAGCACTACCTCAATCAGGCTACATACATGGTAGCAGGTGCTTAGCAAACACGAACCACTCTTCCCAAACAGAGTCAACAGTCCAAACAGAGTCACTTAGACGGGTTCAACGCAGTCACCTGGCGAGGGCGGGGACGCGCGGGCGCTTAGACGGGCGGTCGTCGTCGCCACCACCGCCGACGCCGCCGCCATGGTCGAGCGCTCGCTTCGAGTTGGACCGCTCCAGGTGCCTCCCCTGCCTCTGCATCGCCTCCCACGGCCCGGAGCTGACAGTCAGATCTGCGCACACACCGCCACAAACCTGGAGATTAAAAATAAAAAACCCGCCCAAATAATAAAACCAATGAAAATCCATCACTGGAGCGCGATCGCGCGCAAGGACCAACAGCTTACCCCGCCGCAGCAGCTGGCGCAAGCAAGCAGTCAGCGCTGAATAGCGACACAGAGCAGCGCGGAGCGGAGCGGAGGAGGGAGACGCGCGCGTGCTTGCGTGGTTCTGCTGGCGTCGGAGCCGAGCGGCGCAGCGACTGGGCGACGACGACGACTTGGGGGAGCGCGAGCGACGGGGACAGACAGAGGGAGATCTGTGGGGTGGGTGGTGTGCGTGCCCGGCTTTCGCCTTGGCCCACCGGTTTATTTACTGCTTTTGGTCAGCGTACGAGGTGTCTTGACTGTGCGCAGCCACTGACGAGTGTGGCCCACGAAAGCGGCGGGATACGCTGTGGTAGCTGGAAGTTAGAGTGACAGGTGGGGTAGGATTATGCGGGGCCTAACGTCAGTGTGAGAAGTGGAGCTGGTGGCCGGCGGCTGGGTGGGGATACTCAGACGACGGGAGCTGCCATTGCCGCTGCCAAGTAGGACGAAGGTTATGGCAACCACGTGTTAGAAGGTTATTGGAGGAACGAGTGGTTTCGCTGACTAGTGGGCCGACCCGGGACACTACGAATTACTACGTCTGTGACATGATTTGGCCGCTAATGGCAGAGTGCCAGGTTTTTTATTTTGACAAGAAGTGCCAAGTTATTGCACCACAGGAGTCGCAAATGGCAGCGCCAGATAGCTAGTTGTGTGTCTGTTGGTCTGTGGGTGGTTCCATACGTGTGAGTTCTCGACTTCTCGTGTGGACTTGGAATTCCATTAAGCAGTTTGCATCCCTCGAGGAATTGAAATTTATTTAATAGATTAGGTTATTTGGTTTAGAATTTGAGATTTCATAGCTTTCTAAAGTTCACCATGTTATGTTTATACTCTTCAGCTTAAAGTTATAAGCCTATCTCAAATATATACT
>CM041642.1:23566359-23612544 GCA_023333625.1 Bothriochloa decipiens
AGTATGTGCCTAAACTATAATTATTATTTACAATGACTAATCCAAAGATATAAACGGGGCCTAAATGGAATTGAATTGGCATACTATCGATTTATTACCTAATAATCTACCACTCCATCTAGTCTAAAACTATAAAACATTTTGAATTTTTTTAGATATATAACTTTTTCTATGTACTTAGATATATATAACCCCAAGTGACCAGAACAAACTCATTACTGCTGCTCTTAAGTACATACTAACTACATAGATGAAGGATCAATGGGGGACAAACCTATATATATTAATCCTAGCCCGTATGGGAAGCACCCTTGGTGTGTTATTTAATACTTGTTTGGTATGACTTCTCCACTAAGTGCTCCCTAGAAGAATCACAACCAAAGGGAGAAGTCATATATCGCAACTCTTCCTCCACACACAAAAAAAAAACTTTGGCTCCTCTTTAGTACATAAAAAAGATGACTCCTCTTGGGTATTTGGTATGGCTTCTTTGCCGAAGTCTCTTGGGGTATTTGGTATGGCTTCTTTGCCAAAGTTGTTGCTCGGGCCAAAGCTAGAGCCATGTCAAACATATCCTTAGCTGGTGCATAAGCTTTGCTAGAGAAATAGGCTATTGGCGCCAACAAGAAACAACATATATGTATTTGAAAACTCCATATGCAATGTCATGGCCTAACTCTAAAGTTATCTCCATGAAAAGAGAAACAAAAAAGTATGCACCATGGAACAGAAGGTGAGACATTGGGCATGTCCTCAATAATGTCAAGCATCAGGATAAAAAAAAATAATTTCAAGCATCGATAGAGTTGAGCTTGCCGCGAGAACGACCTCATTAATTATATATATAATTATACTCTCGCCTTGTTTTCAAATTAATTGACGTTTGAGATAAGCTAGCTAGTCTAGAATTTTACTTACTGTTAACCTGTTGTAAATGTCATAAACTATGTCCGGGTATAAATAATAGGATTGCTGTCTTTCATTAAGCAAAGTGATTAAGACGTGGGAGTACATTTAATTTCCTAATTTCTAGTCCATGCGCTTGGATCATTAATTTGTGCACCTTCCTTAGCTCAGCGAGTTCAAATTATTATTATTCGTACGAGCAAATACCTGCAAATCAAAAGTACAGGCTATTGATTGGTTGCTCAGAGCTGCAGCACAAAAAGGCTTATCATCATCTTTCGTCCACCAATCACACACGCGCTAGCTTACCTTTTGTTCCTAGCATGCAACACCGTGCCAAGAGAATCTTTTATAATGTGTACTAGTAGCTGGTGTGTATAAATAGTTAGTGTCTACTTATCTGTCGACATATTTTTTATGTATGATTAAATCTGATTTTTAAAGTGCCTAAACACAATCAAATGTATAGAAATTTGACATGTAGTACCAAAAAATCTATCAATAGATAAATATAAAATGTCTAAATTGGTTATAATCCTATTTTTGGCACTTTCCAGTAGATTGATCAAACGATGATGTTCAAATCTTTGGTTAATTTTCTTCCAGAAAAGCAAATATAACAAAAAAAATAGCAGGCCTAATAATATCTCATTTCGTCCCTTTTATTTATTTAAGCGGACTGTGGAATATTGTCATTTTGAAAATAAATAACATGCAATACATTTAACTCTATGAAGGTCCACTAAATTATCTGATTTTTTTCCTTGAAAATGCTTTTATACTACTCTATGTTTTATATATACGACATTTAGGACAAGCTATTCACCTTTTAAGAAAATTAATTAGCATGTCTTAAACATCATATATTTTAAAATGGAGAAACATGTGGTCATAAGAACTGCATCTCAGCACCCATGAAACATATAAACACTCAATATAATGGAAAAGGAACGCACTAAGTAGTATGTAAGTGGTACACTAATAATTTTCCTAGAATATAAAGGATTATGAGTTTGTTCTAGGTCAAGCTACCCTAAGTTTGATCAAGTTTATAGGAAAAAGAACAATGATATCTATGATAATAAATAAGCATAATAAGATACATTAGTAAATATATACTTTCATACTCCCTTTGATGTGATAGATGTCAGTACTCTTATATGTAAAACCATCAAATTTTATGATACTCTGACTTAAAACAAATATAGAATATAATGCCTTATTATATTTCAGAATGGAGGTTGTACTTGTTAATTAACTAGCTGATCACTTATATTTGTTTCTAAAACTAAGCAAATAAATGAAAAAGAGAAGGTTCATATATGTATCTAGTTGAAGAGCTATTTTGCATAATCAAATTAAATTAACAAAATCCACTCGTGTTATCACGATCTCCAGCACAATAAAATATCGGCATTCAATTCAGTCTTCGAAACTGTATGTAGTGGTGTAACATCAAGAAAGATGAAATTAAACGTTTGACAAACAGAAGAGTGAGCAGTGAGAAACAAGAAACATCTATGCTGGTGCGCGCTGTTCTTTCATAGTGGTTCTATGTCAGCTTCCCTCTCACTTTCTCAGCATGCACATATAACACGGGTTTACTGAACCAATTGCATGCTGGCTAGCGGCGGCAATCTATGTAGATACTCTAAAGATGCAGTGCAAGTGTTTTTTTTTTACCTGAAGGTTTTTTTAAGAGCACGCTTATGCGCGTGTTTTTTTTACCTGAAGTTGTGGTTCCAGGTACTTTGTCATTCATATGTGGTCAGGAGATATATAATTAATATTCAGGAATGCATAAATGTATGTACGTAGTATATATCTGGGCATCTCTGGCCATCACATGTGACTACAATAGCACCTTCTAGGCTGGCTTTCTAGTGCTAGCTGATGAGACACCTGAGGATATATGTCTGTGACCAATAATGAAGAATGAACCAATAAATTCGCCAATAATAGCAAGTATGTATGGACTCAAAGAGCACATTCTCATGAAAAGGATGCGTTCTTAAATAATTAGCATTTTTTATTTGGGAATAAAAGAACATCTAATATGAATGTATATATGATGTGTTTGTCTCTATAATATTTGTTCAGTAACTATAATCCTACAGCATATTAGGAATGAGGTTTATGGCACAAATTGACTATACATAGCTACTCGCCGGGATCATCGTAAGAATAAAAATCTCTAAGGCTTTGAATGTTATCGAACTCGGCTCAATCCACATGTATTAGGGTGTAATTTAGTTGAAGTTTTACTCCAATCCACTCCAACACACGTGGATTAATGCAAATCCAACTACGTCCAAAAACAAGACCTAAAAGCAGCTAGTTAGTTAGTTACCTGAAACCTGCGGAAAGCTAAGTCCAAAGGTAGCAATTCTAGGACGATAGAACATTATTTACGGAGCAATCTATCAGCACTAGTAGTATTAGTACTACAAGAGTTCCGTAAAGAAGCTTCTGATGCGTGCACCCAATGCAACGTGCTCCCAGAACACTGAACACTAGAATATCTCAATCATGCATATGATGAGTCCACAAAAACTGAGACAAGGAATAACACGCGTACGGTAGATAATCAAACAAGAAATAATGACGTGATGAAGAAACGGCTAAGCAATAAGCTAATGGAAGACATCAGAAGAGGATGGAGAGGAGCTAGCTGCTGCTAGCAGTGCTAGGCCGCTAACTAGCTCGAGCTCATGGATGGATGGAAATGGATCAGTTCATAGCTTGAGGGATAGGTCAATAATCTCCTCCGCATCCTGTCCGCTGCCCCTGCTTGATGCACCGGACGAGGCTTCCGCAGCCCCCGCCGGCACCTGGGCCGGGCGCTGATACATGTGGTGGTGCTGATGATGATGATGACGGCGGTGGTGCCTCGCCTCCGCCCACGCACCGGCGGCGCCCGGCGGGAGCTCCGGCCTGGAGCGCGGCGTCGGCGCGCTCTCGCTGCCGCCGGACGCCCTGCTGCTGCTGCCCTGCTGGTCGGGTACTACCGGCGGCGGCAACGGCGCGGGTGGCGCCGAGATGGCCTCCCGGCCTCGCCTTGCCAGGTTGCGCTGCAGCTTGTGCGCGTTCTGGTGGCCGCCGAGCGCCTGCGAGCTGCGGAACTTCCTGGGGCAGTAGCAGCAGGCGAAGACTGCCTGGAACCTGGGCGGCGACGACGGCGACGGGTGCAGCGACAGGCTGAGCTCCAGCCCCTCGTCCTCCCTTTCCGCCGCCGCCGCCTCCATGCCCGGCGGTATACAGGAGGCGAGGAGCCTGTCCGCCATCCCCCTGTCCATTGGGTCTGGGGCTAAGCTAACTACTTCACCTGCTGCTGGCTGGCTGCCGTACGTACCGCGCCTCAGGAGGTCAGGATCTCACGGCAACCAGAACGAACCAGCAGGATGGCCGGATCGGACCGGAGGGAGCTAGCCAAATGCAACGGGGAGGGGAAGGCAGGCAGGCAGCTGCCGGCCGGACACGCGAGGTGATCCGGAATGTGGTGTGGCAGCTCCCCACTGGAGGAGCCGAGGGATGGAGGCGCGGGCGCGCCATGATCTGATATCATGGGACATGCTGGGGCGCGGGCCGCTGGCGCACTGGATCGACTGGCCGGCCGCGCGCATGGTGGGGTTGGGCCTTTGGCCTGTCGCTGTCGGGAAACTGAACCGCTGCCTGAACACAACAGTTGACGATGACGCAGGAAACGCTTGCAGTAAAATCAAATATCGCTCGGTGCGTGAGTCTGCTGGCTCTCTTGCTGCTGGTTGTGGCTGCAGGCCAGGCCGAGGCCGGCCGGCAGGGGAATCCATCAGCTGTTCAGCAGCCATCAGGCGGGCGCGCGTGCCTAGGACGCCTAGGATACATGGTTAACTCGCGACGCGCCCGGCGGCCTCACTTCCCTGCTCGATCGCCGGCCGGACACAACTAGGCTATAGTACTCCTAGAGAGAGCTAGTAGGATAGGGCTATGTTGCTCGATCGATGATCGATCTCTCAGCATCTCGATCGACTCGTCGTGCCGTCGTCTGTCTGCGCTTGCTGCTTGCTTTCGCCCCTCAACTGTTGGCGCGTATATGCATGGCACTGTGCGCGCTCGCACGGGGACGGGGAGGACGAGCGAGAGGACCACGCCGAATGGCCGGGCTAGCTACCTAGGGGTCCCGCGCGCGCGTACTGGCTAGCTATCTAGGCCACCGCCAGAGCCAGGGCGGACGACATCGATCGGCTCCCTCCATTATTACTAGCTGCTAGGATAGCAACGAAGCCGATCGAGATCCAAACTATAGCTAGTCATCTGGAGTACTTACTGCAGCTGGAGCGAGCTCCACCGTACGTCGTACGTACCGGGCGGGGGCTTGATCTGAGTGCACTGATTAATTTCATTTCATGCATATGGTGTGCCTTTCTCTGACTCCCTGTCTCCCGGTGTACTACTAGATGCATGTGTTATCGATGGAGATGGAGCCAGTAGGATGGACCTCCTTTACCATCTACGAGTAGCTAGATATGTACGTAGTCACCAGCTCTGCTCGGCTGAGTAGTAGTAATCAGATATTCAGATCCATCGATCCGGGGGCTTCGTTCACTTCTTGAACAGCGACAGTTGAACCGCCTGTGATCACGTAGGCATAGCTAGCAGTACCTCTTCGGACCGAGGTCTGATCCATCTCCTCGCCCTTCATTGGAGGATGAGTACGCTTGGAGCAGTGCATACTTATACGTCAACTACTGGTGCACAGCACATGTAAGCGTCATTAATTAACACTTACAGAATAACATGACTATTGCTCCATTTCAAATTATAAGTTGATATGATTTTTTTTGAGGTACATAGCTTTTGTTATGTATATAGATATACACTATGTCTAGATACATAAATTTTGTTATATACATCTAGAAAAGTCAAAACGACATATAATTTAGAATAAAGAGGAAGGAGTACTATATATTACCCACAGGATCAAATTTATAAATTAATTCTCTCTATTTGTACATGTCATATTAGTTTTTTATAAGACAAACATTTCTATCTTTGATGAGCAAATTTGTTATCGACATGAATTTTCTTCTGCATTGTTTTGAGTGGTTGACTAGATTGAAAATAAGCTATCACAAAACAGAAGTGCTTGTTTAGAGGCAAATAATGTAGCATATTGGGGATTCCAACTAGTGACAAACATTTGGGCCTACCGGCCTTCCAAGCTGTATAGTTGAGAAGACAAGAAAAAGACTAGGCATCAAATTAAAAGAGAAAAAGATAACTTCTGGGGCTGGTTGATGCTGTGATGAATACCACTTTACTATCTGTTTACAACATGGGGGCTATATACATGATATACGTGGACACCCATCAACAGTTTGATACTATATATATATTAAGCAAAGACTTTTGGAGGTCTTGGGGAAAAGTTCAAATATCATATGACCAAATGGGCTAGAAGATTATGGAGGTCTTGGGATTCTCAGCACAAGGCTGATGAATGAGAGGGCTCTTCTGGGGAAATGAGTTTGGATAATCCCAAAAGCTGATGGTAAGAACATGTGTTCAGTACTACAAAAACTATTTTTACAGGCACCTACCATTATTTTGGGTAGAGGCAACTCTATTAAAATCCATCTCCAAAAATAATTTCTCAGCCAACCTACCTTATTTAGAAACTATTTTTATAGGTGGCTTGCCTAAAAAATCTTCTTTTTATTTTTTGAATCTAACTTTTTTTTATTTAGATTTAGAAGATTTTAAAAACGATTGCTAGAGGTTGCTGGATACCCGCCTCTACAAATCACTAATCTTTAGAGATGCATAAGTAGAGGCAACTAGAATAACCGCCTCTACACAAATGGTTTTCATCCACCTCTAAAAAGCATGCCTGTGTAGTAGTGGTTGCAACATGCCGAGGAGGAAATATCTACACACAACATAGCTCATGTGCCCAAATCACTATTTTTTCAGTGCCCAAAAACCTTTAATTGGTAGATAAAAAACCAAGATCGAGATTATCTCGATTTGCTAATGTGCAAAGACAAAAGTTTTTTTTGATCGAAGTCAGCATGGTAACCCCATGCCCACTGTGAAACTCATAATATAGCCGCTTGAAGTGCATGGTTCCCTCTCATCTCTGCTTGCTTCATAATTGCAAACTCAAGTCCACTTAATGCCAAGTAAAGTCTTTTGTACAAGAAAGCAGACACTATTATAACAACCATCTCCACAACATTAAGACAAGTACATGAGAAAAAAATGCATGAAAACTCACTATACAGTAACAAATATAATGCATGCTGCTGCCCTATATACATTACTATTGAGCTAATATAAAACCCAGCAGTTGTGTTGCAAAAGGGGTGTCATCTGGTAGTGAATTTAAAGTTTTTTTATATTTATATTGGTAAATCATGAAATAGAAATAAGAAAAAATGCATTAATTTATTTCGGTCAAACATCCTCCCTCATATACAAGAATCTAACAAAGGTAATGTATTTAGAAAAGCTAAAATATGCCTTATAATTTGAAACCGAGGAAGTATGCTTTTAGACTCAGTATGGAAAATACTTTCACAATATATAGTTAACATAGTTATATGTTTTTAAAATTGATCGTCAAAGTTACAAATGTTTGACTTAGAACGTAACTGGTAAATAAATATATATAACGCGTGAAAAGATCGAATAGATAGGGAGTACATGCAACTGCTCCGATGGATGCACGACCTCCGATCCAATAAGAGTTAAATGCACCGTAGGTCCATTAACTTGCAGCCCTATTCCAAATAGATCCATCAACATTGAAACCGGTTATTTGCCCTCCCTAGAATTTTGAAACCGCTTCACTCCAGGTCCAATGGCCGAAACCAGTCTGGTTTTGCCTACGTGGCCAGTCCATCGAGGACTCGGGCCCGTGTTATTTTCCCATCTGAAGTTCTAAACCATATGCCCTTCGTCCTCCGCCGATCTCGAGCCCAAGCAGACGTGGCTGAGCCCGGCGCCCGCGTCCGGCGGCCACGCGGAGGTGCGCTCGCCCGCGTTCGCGCTGCTCCTCCGCCGCGCTGCTTCTCTTTCTCCGCCGCGCGCGCTCCAGGGTCGGCCGTTGCTCCTCGCCGCCCCACCGCGCCACCGCGCATGTGCTCTTCGGTCGCGCCGCTGCGAGTGCACCGCGGGCCAGCCGCTGCTCCTCCACCTCCCCACCGCGACGCCGCCAGGGCCGGCCGCGCTGCTTCTCCTCCGCGCGGCGGAGCAGCAGCACCAACAATGGGCACTCGCCCGCGACGGCTTGAGTGGTGCACGTCCTCGCCGCCAGCGTGCGCGTGAGGCGGAGCAACGCTCGTCCGCGGGAGTCGGCCGGCGCGCGAGGCGAGGCCGCGCTCGACCGCGGCGGCCTGCTCGCGGACGGTGTAACAACCCGAAAATTCGAACTATAAATTTTTTTCGACAAAACCCTGAATGATGTGGTGCGACATGTCATCATCTACCCCTTACATATGCATCAACCCTAGCATGTCATGCATGGCATTCATATGTTGCAAATTAATTAACATCTCATAACCATGCTCTATGTTCACATGTTACATTTTAATGTTTCAATTGTTCAATCATCATATTGCATTAAAAAGAGTGATTTGGATTCTTATTTGGTTTATGTGTTGATTATTAAAAAAATGACAACATAATATTTATTTTGACAAATAAATATTAAGGGAATAATACCCTAGCATTATTTGGGCCATATATGCTCACTATTTTGTTGCACAAATTTAGCACACCATATATATAAGTATATATAAAAATATATTTAAAAATGAAAAAGAAAAAGAAAAGGAAAAGAAAAGGAGGAGACCGGCCCGAGCAGCCAGCCGGCCCGCACGCGCGCTCGCCTGCGCTCGCCGCTCGACCCCGCGCTGCGCGGCCCAACCAGGCCGACGGCCCAGCAAGAGCCGCGCGCCGCACCGAGCCTCCGTTGCCGATGAGTCGCTGACGATGGGGCCCTGAAGTGGGACCCACGTGTCATCGCGCCCGCTGAGGTCACCCGACCGGCCGCGCGTGCTCGCGTCAGCATTGTTCCCCGGCGTCGCTCCTAAGCAACCTGCCTCGACCTCTCGATCTAGTGTCGCCCCGCATCGACGCGCGCCCGCAAGCCACCTGTACCGACCAGCCCGCGTAAAGTTCTCACGACCGCAGGCAAGATTCTCCGCGTGCGCACCTGCTCTGTCGTCGCAGTGGAACGCTGCCGCCGTACAGAACTTCGACACCCAGCGCTACCTAGCCCCCTCTCGCTGTTCTCTGGACCCAGATCGAGTCTCAGCTGCTGACATGGACATCCCTTGGCCGCTCGATCAAGCAGAGCCGTGATCGACCGTCCGTCGGCTACCTACCACCGCGTCCGCCCTATAAAGCAAGCACCCCGGCACCCTAGGGTTCCCAGGCCGCCGCCACCGCTCTGGTGGAGCCCAATTCCACCTTGCCAGCCTCGATTGGAGAAGAGCTGAAGGAAGGGGGAAGAAAGGAGTTGGGGAAGAAGAAGAAGCCGCCGCCGGAGTTGGGGAGGAAGACCGTCGACTCGGAGCCGCCGCTACTGCGTCGAGAGTAGGAAGGAGGAGCAGTACCGCGAGCCGGAGCCGCTTAGACTTGTACCGCACCTCCATCCTCTTCGACCCGTCGATGAGCACCGCCATCGCCGCTCTCTCGAACCCTCCGCCGTGCTGCTGGCCATGGCGCTCCGCCGTGAGCGCGTAGGCCCAGGTCACTACCGACGTCACTGGACACACCCGCACACACACACGAGACTAGCCGAGCCTCCTTGGACCACAGCATCGGGAGGATGCCGAAACAGAAGCCGCCCAGTTCATCGCCGCGCGCCAAGCTCCGCCGTGGCGAGATCACCCAGCCGCCTTTCTGTTGAGCCTCGACCTCCGTTGTTTTTGGATCCGCGCTCGCCTTGATGAGACGGACCCCATGCACACCCTAGCTCCGCGTTTGCCTCGCCAGAGCACCGACCTAAACCACCTTGTCATCGACGTGTCAGTACGTTGCCGCTCCAGAACGCCGCCGTTCATCGTCGTTTCCTGCCACCATCGACCACCCTCGAGGAGCAGGAAGAAGCCGGGAAGCTCCGCCGTGACGAGCTGCATCGAGTGGGCAAGATGGAGACCGTGGACCCTCTCGGAGTGCCGTTGTCGTGCACCGAGGACCTGTCGAAGCTCCGCCGTGGGAGTTGCTGCCCGCGCGGACTCCGCCGTGTGTTTTGGTCACCGCCGGCACCTCGAGCAGGTGTTGCGTGACTCCAACCGTCCATCTACGCCACCAATTGGAGCAGGAGTGACTCGGTGTGAAGTGTACATCGAGCGCTGTCGCCATCGAGCCACCGTCCGCCGTAGAGCTCGTCACCGGAAGCAAAGCTGCCACCCTGAAGCCCGTCAACATGACCGTCGTGAAGTCCCAAAACCGATGGGCGGGTTAATGGAGCCAGAGATCCTTTGTGGCACCAGGAATCGAGGGTTTCTCCGCCGCCGATCGCCGAGGAGGAACTCCGCGTTCGAGCCGATCTCGTCCGAGATAGATCACGCGCTCGAACTGACCCTCGAGTTTGATCCTTCCACAAACCGACCCTCGAGTTTGACCCTTCGACAAACCGACCCTCGAGTTTGACACCTCGAGCACCGTCACCCTCGAGCCGTTGTCCGCCGTAAAGCACGTCACCGGAACCAAGCTCCTGACTTGACGACCACCTACGTGTCCGCCTTGACGACCCGAGGACGATGCATGGGTTAGCAAAGTCCTGGAGCAGCCCCTCGCCGGATGTTTAACCTCGCCATCACCGGCCGAGCACCGCTGTGGAAGCAGAGCAGTTTTCCGTCTTCGAGCACACTCCTTGAGACCGTACCCCTTGAGACCTAATCCTCGAGACCGTAACCCTCGACACCATGCCCCTCGAGACCGTATCCTCGAGACCGTACCCTCGAGAGCATACCCTCGAGAGTATACTCCTCGAGACCGTACCCCTCGAGACCTAATCCTTGAGACCGTACCCCTCGAGACCGTACCCCTTGAGAGCATACCCCTCGAGACCTAATCCTCGAGACCGTACCCTCGAGAGCATACCCCTCGAGACCTAACCCCTCGAGACCTAATCCTCGAGACCGTAACCCTCGAGACCATGCCCCTTGAGACCGTATCCTCGAGACCGTACCCTCGAGAGCATACCCTTCGAGACCTAATCCTCGAGACCGTACCCTCGAGAGCATACCCCTCGAGACCTTACCCTCGAGCCCTTTTTCTTTTTAGAAAATGGTTAAATCTTTGAAAATTCATAACTAATTCATACGAGCTCGGAAAATTATGATCCACATATCCAAATTTTCTATAAATCGAGCCCTATCTATCTAGGCTATGTTTGAGTGTATTTGGATCTTCTATTTTGCATTCGTTCTTTGTGCTAATCTATAGGGGTCGCTTCCGCGACCGTTAAATCTCGTTACAGGCTCGAGCGAGGACAAGTCAGACGGCAGTGACTACCAGGAGAAGTCCGACAGCTACGTCAGTGAAGGTGCCACACACCATCCAACCTCATAGATCCCATTACGCATGACATCTATAGTATGGCTAGTGCTTTATATTCATGTTGCTATAATGCTATGCATGTGCTAGGACTGCATGATAGAGTATTTATGTGATGAGCCCTACCTTATTGTAAACTATCACCTGCTTACCCGCTGTTATGATAGCCACCTGCTTATCTGCTATACTTATATTTCTATACTTCACTCGCTTACATTTTGATGCGACGTGATGAACCCGGGGAAGGCCTGGAGGGTGCCAGGCTGGATGTGTGAGTTGATGTTTCAGATGGGCATGTGAGCTGATGATGTTGTATCCGGGTTTGGGTGGGGCTTACGGCAGGGAGTAGGGTGAGGGTTGAGTCGATCGAGCCGGGATCTACGACGAGCTTTTGGAGCAAGTCTTGCCAGGGAATGGTTCTGGACATTCCCATGAGAGGAGCCTGTGGCGGGCTAACTGAGATGTGATGGTGGTCCTTGGGTGTGATCCTCTGAGAGGTGGAGCCTGGAATGAAGGTGCCGTGGTAGCACGTTAAAGATAAACCCTGATGAAGATATCCCGGTTTGGTCAAATCTAGGAACTGTTGCGCTGGTATCCGGACCTAGGAATCTCTTGCTTTCCACTCGCTCTCCATGGGGGGAGACGGCCGAACTGCTGGATAGGTCGATGCCACTACTGCTAGGTGAGAAGTGATAGGAAGGTATATGCATGGAATGGAGCTAACACCCTACCGAGACGATCATGGCACCCCCTTCGGGAGTGGGTACATGGCATGGCATCCTCTACGGGAGCGGATACATGCTCTCTTCACAGTTCCAGTGATCCAGTGCTGGATGGTAGAGTGGCATCGACTATGGCAGTAGGCGCCCGGAATCTGCCTAGATGCGCGCGTGCATCGATGATGGTTATCTGGTGGATTAGTGAAATCTCCGCAGAGTGTATGGTTGATCGATCGATACATATGCCGAATCCTCGGCTATGGACCTTTCCTATGTTTCGCATGCACCGGACTAGTGAGTGAAGTGTTCTACCTTCCTCTGAGTGTGATTTCCGGCCGTGAGCCAGTTGGAGGGCTGCGGGCCGCTGAGGCAAGCCAAGAGGGAGTT
The DNA here is from genome assembly GCA_023333625.1 of Bothriochloa decipiens. Taxonomy (NCBI): domain Eukaryota; kingdom Viridiplantae; phylum Streptophyta; class Magnoliopsida; order Poales; family Poaceae; genus Bothriochloa; species Bothriochloa decipiens. Next base: position 23,578,923 of record CM041642.1, read on the forward strand.
GGCTTGTCGACCAGAGTCTGAGAGGGTGTTGGAGGAAGATGAGATGATGTTACAGATATGGATGGAGATGAGATGATGCTACAGATATGGATGGAGATAGATGATGGGAATGGGTTTGTGTTTAAAACTTGTTTATTATACTATTGTTTTATATGCTTGAACAATTCATAGCAAAACCCCAGCCTTATAGGTTTCTTTTGAGATACCCTTATTTTTGCATCCACTTCCACAAAGCAATGCATAGGGTGGGAGTGTGGCCAGTACAAATCGTACTGAAAATTTGGTTTCAGGTTCAAGGAGTGAGTACTCTTCTGGGGAGTACAGCGATTGAGGGTTTCGTGCCTACGCTCAAGTTGGAGAGAAGAAGATAGCTTCCGCACCTCAAGCTTTTATTGTTATGCTGCATGAACTCTGATTCCGCCCTGTGGCGATGTAATAAGTTATTGTAACTCCCTCTATTTGCTCTCTTTTGTTCGATATATGGATTATGGATTCAACTGTTATCGGGTAATGTGATTTAAATGGTCATATTACACTCCGACACTGTGGATTTCCCTTCGCGGAAATCAAGGTCGTTTCAGACGGGGCCGCGCTCACCCACGGCGAACAGCGCGTGAGGCGGGGCCGCGCGCACCCGCGGCGGCCTGCCCGTGGCGGAGAGCGTGCGAGGCGAGGCAGCGGGGCCCCTGCCCTTCGCGTCGTCTCGGGGTCGCGCCGCTCCGTCGGTTCGCCGCAAGGCCGTCCTCCCCGTCACGAGCGCCGCCCCGCCTCATCGCGAGTTCCTCCGCCGTCACGAGCTCCACCCCTTCCCTGTTGCGAGCGCCGGAGCACCTCGGAGCTCCCACGCCTGGGGCTAGTGGCCCCAAGCCCAGCACACGGCCGAGCTCGAGCCCACGCAGCGGCGCCCGCGTCCAGCCGGCGTGGTCCCCTGCTTTTGGCCTCTATGTAGAAGAAGGGCATATGGTTCAGATGGGAGATAGGTGAGGGGCGTTTTTGAAAAATAATGTGGGCCCGGGTCCACGGTGGACTGGCCACGTAGGCAAAACCGAACTGGTTTCAGCCATTGGACCTGGAGTGAAGCGGTTTTAAAGTTCTGGGGCACAAATAACCGATTTCAAAGTCGATGGACCTATTTAGAACAGGGTTACAAGTTAATGGACCTACAGTGCATTTAACTCGATCCAGTACGTCCAGATTAAACGCTTGGAGTGAACTCATCTGGGCAGAGGAGACCAAGCCATAAGAGGCCCGGGCGGAATCCGGGAGAGGACCGTTCAGAGTCCTGTCGGTACGTGCCCGATGGGCAATGCTGTAGCGAGACGGGAGAGTGTACCATGAGGAAGTTAAGGTTCTTACCAGGGTAGTAGTGGTGGTGGTGGTCCAGTCCAGTGTAGCGTGAGTTGCTTGAACGAATCAGAGTCGAGGCACTGTTGCGTGAACAGGACACTTCACCAGCCACCTGCTGGGGAATCCATCGACGGGCTAATTATGGAGATGAACATGGGCTGGTCTCGTCTACACGGTCTAGCTAGCCGCGCGCCTGATCTCTTCAGTATTCAGTACTCATGCATGAACATGAGCTAGCTGTGTGTAGCGCGCATCGGTGAGCGTTGCATTTTGCTTGGGTTAGCTAGACTGCTAAAGCCATGACGACGCGCTCTGAACAGGCAGGAGATCAGAGATAGATTGTGATCAGGCAGGCGTGAGCTTTTGTAGCTAGGGCCTAGCTACTAGGCTAATAGGCGGCCATACTCTAATACTATACTAGCTACTCTACTTGTACAGTAGTATACATATATACGTCCCTGTCTCTCGCAACTGCCTGTAGTAGTGGCTGCATCGATTGGAGATTCAGAATCCTGAAAAGTGTACAAATTTGTCTGCTCCCAAGGACACATATACAGTGCTAGTCGTGAGTCCTCCTAGAGCTCATAATGCAACACAATACATACGGCGGGCAGACAGCCCGGCCGACCCTAGTAGCTATACACACGATCGAGATGCTTTGCATAGTTGCATTGGATGGCAGATGGCACGCAGGCCGGGTAGCTGATCCATGCATTCTCTCAAACAGCTCCGAGAGTAACAACATAGTTACTCGAACCGATGTATCCACCACCAGCAGCCCAGCAGCAGCAGCACATGTTCCTGCGTCTGTACAGTACGACGTACGCGCATGCCTTCGTCCATGTATCCTCTGGGGGTTTCGTTTCACATGGCTGCCACACTGCCGTACGGCGTGCATGCCGGCCGGGGGCACCACCACCACGCCACACCACACCAGCAAGCTGTTGCTGCTTCGTCAAGTCCCGTCACGCCTTACAGGAGCTGTACGTGCTGCTACAATGCCCTGCTACCTCCATGCACGCACGCTGCGTGCTCAGCTCAGGCTCAGCAGCAGCTCTCGCTCGCTCGTCTCGCCGTCGTCGCGCGCAGCCACCAGAGCCCCGGTCCGCCCCGCCCCGGCCGGCCCTCCACAGACCACACACACAGGCATGCGCGCAGATGCAGAGCATGCTCGCTGCGTGCGCCTGCTGCTGGAGAGATGAGGCGTCACACACACGGGTGAGAGAACCAACGTTAACGACACACACGGCAGCGTCACACACGACCATGTCGGAGTCGATCGAGCCTCTCTATATTATAGGGCGTACGTGCCTACGGTTGCCAATAAAGAGTAGGATCCAGGATTGGGCCTAGGGGAGCCAGGCGAAAGTCGATCGGAGCGTATGCGCACTTGTGATCGAGCGCTTATATGACTGTTCATTTATCGCACACAGTGGACGATGTTCCATCAGGCACGGCCGGCCGGCGTGGCGCCACAAGAGTTAACTAAGGCTGGGGGCCTCCGGCCTCCCTTGCTCGTCCAAGCGCATACCACATCATCTAGTCTAGTGTATGATATGAAAAAGTTGTGGGAACCCGCTTTACGTACGTGTCTAGCTGGTACTCTGGTGTAGTGGTGTCCACTGAAGAATACGATTCTCGCTTCAAACAACTTAAACGATTTTGTATAAAAACAACAATACGGATTTTTTGTACAGTACATTTTTTACAATAAAATTATTTGTAGACGTAGACTTAAACTCGGTTAAATTTGAGTTAATTTGATTAAAACAGATCCCATAATTTTTTTTTCTGTGGACGAAGGGAGCATCCCATACTTTGTTCTAACAACTATACTCAATCTCGATCATCAGCGGCTCCACTCTTCTAAACTTAGAGCTAAATTCCCGAACAGGTGGTCTAAAAAATTAGTTTTAAACTTTGGCCCATCTCACATTAGAGTTTTAGACCTCAACGTAGCTAAAGTGTTCTTAAAGTTTTTAAACCTCCAAAATTTAGAGATGCTTTCCCGTGACATCGCGCTCATGCATCATCAAAACTTTATATTTTTATTTTCTTTATTTTTTTTTGCTTTGTTCTCTGTATGTAGTTCTTGTGTTTCCCCTGCCCATAAAGAGCCCACGGTGTGTCTCCCCATGTATTGATGCATGCTGTATGCACGAATGCACGATGCACCAAACGAACACACATATATATAGTATCTATTTTGCAGTTGTCCCTAGCTAGAGCGTGGTGTCGTACTAGCTACTCGATCGCTTTGGATCGCAGCTATAGCTAGCATGTGCTCTCAATCGTCACTACTCGATCTCCTCGCTCCACTAGACTGTTGACGAGAAGAATTGGTACGTGACGGCTGTTATACTACCGAACATCCATGGAGACTAGCTGTTTATGCGAAAGTTGGAATAATGAATGACAAGAAGCTTCACACACTTCCTATCAAATCCTGACATGCATGGTGGTAGGTACTTGTGAATGCACGCTATAAACGAACATCCCATGCAGTTAATTAGTAGCAGCATGCAGTAGCATATCGTGAGTTCGTGATCACACAGCAGCGTGTAGCGTCGGGAACAATTATTGTGCCGTTCCAAGTAGCAAGTGGCAGTAGTGATCGTAGGTGATGAAAAGGTAACGGATTCGTTGCTCATGTGAACTGAACGGATGAGGAAAACCATGAACGTGCCATGGAAGAAGGTATGGCAGGACCAAAATGCCAACATAAATAGACACATGATTTTTTTCCTTGAATACACAAGATATTTGTGTATCATTATAATTAAGAAAAAGAGTTTAAATGGTCGCAGGAAGAAGAGTTCAAACATAGAACTACACATGCACTTCTGATGAGTGCCCTCGGAGGTCATATGGATTGACCATCCTAGAAAACAAATCCAAGCCTCGATATTACATAAAAAGGTCTACAACCTTGCTAAGAGCAGCGTTGCACCTGTGAAGTTGGGTGCCTTCGCTGCCGGCTCCACGATCCTACTCCAGCGTCTGAGAAGAGTTTTCTACCAGCCCTGTTGTTGGTCAATGGGAATAACTCATCCAGAGCTTCCTCTCTGCTTGACATCAAGTTCCCAATGAAAACGACGTCATATGCTCCCTGATGTTGAAGAAACTAGCGCCGCTGGCACGATGCCTATCCTCATCATGACTAGTACCTAGCTCTTCCCATTTGGAGGTTGGTACATGCAACAACGGCTGGGCGGCAATCCTCCTGCTCTTTGCGAACACATGGTTTTTCCATAACCATTGTGTAGCGTCTTTATGGTGTGATGAGCGATTGTCAACGTGCCAACACTTTAGTGCGTGGTTAGTTCAGTGGTTCTTCTAATCCCCTGGCACAGAGCTATGTGTCGAAACATGTCTCTTGGCTTATGATGTTCAGGTGTGGAATCCGAAGACGGTGGCAATGGTCGGGAGAAGGTCAAGTAGGACGTGCCGTGCCGGCGGACCGGTGCGGTGAAGGGCGGACGCGAGGCTTGGACCGATAGACCAGACGACTGGGCAGCCAGCCGCGGTGGTTGACACTTGGGACATCGACAAGCGCAAGTGTACACGATGGGGGACGCGTACGCGGTACGCTACTCGCGGACGGTTTGGTGGTTTGTCCTCAAAACCATCGGCGACGGTTTGGTGGTATTGCCTCAAGACCACCGGTGGCGGTTTCACGGGTTTGCGCCTCAAAACCCAGGCGGAGGTCCCGATGTGGATGAATGACATGTGGCGGCATCGGGGAGATTGTGTCGAAGCAAGGCTACCGTTGAGAAGGCATGGTGGCTGTCGGACGAAGAGAACCCAAGGGTTGGACCATTATGCCCCTAAAGCTAAGTGGTTCAACTTAATGTATCCAAGGGCAAACTGAGGATATATAATAAGCCCAGGCTAATAAATAAGGATGAAGGGGCACCCATCCCCTCACCTCTCTCATTTGTAGTTTTTCATTCTAGGGTTTCTAGTCTACAGTTGCTCTGTATGTGTGAGTGAGGTCCACTGTAATTCTATAGTGTTTGTTCGTGGAAAGAGCACCCTTGTAGTGTGCTCGTGCCCTCTGGGCTTTTGGATTCATGGATATCCTGTGATTTGTCTTGTGTTCTTGGTTGTTCATCCTAAGTTCCCTCTTCTCTCTCTATTCCCATGGTCGATTTCTTTGATTTTGCACTGTTTGACTCAATTTTTCTTACATTGGTTCATGCTATGACGTCAGATGATCAATCCCATCAAAGGGTTTAAGCTAATTCCTCACGAGTGCGTAGATCAAGGCAAGTTTGTGTTCTTGGCAAGTTCATGGCGTTTTTGTTACCCCCTTCTTGATTTCTTGTGATTCTCTTCGAATTGAGCCAAGACCCTTTGAGGATAGCTCCCCAGCTGCATCATGAACAACTATACCAGATCTTGTTGTAGTTGGTTTTGATTCGAGAGAGATCCGATCGATTCTTGGTGAGAGGCAATTTTCGGACAATTTTCTGGACGGGTGCGGACAGTCCAGCCGTCGGGTTTGGTTCGAGTCTGTTCAACTTCTTTGCTGATGTGGCATTCTTGTTAATCATGGATAGTCCGAGCCTACAACCGTAGACAGTCTGACGGCACGAAGTCGAGCTAGTGGCTTTCATGGTTGTTCTTTTGAAGTGAGCGTGGATAGTCAACACGTATATACAGCGGACAGTCCGGGCCTGCTCTAGATCAGAACCAAGCTCTCGACTTTCGTTGTTCTTCTGGGATTTTGCCCCACGGACAGTCCGGCTTAAAATTCTGGACAGTCCGATGGTGGTCTGTAGCTGCAGTCCAGAATCTGTTCTAGAAGTTGGGTTTCTAAATTTTCACCCGCGGACAGTCCGGCATACTAACCGCGGACAGCCCGGCATCCTAACCATGGACAGTCCGACGATCATCTAGTTTTTCTGTCCAGAACCTGTTCAATTTTTTTATTTTTGCTCGCGAACAGTCCGGCCCTAGACCCTCGATAGTCTGACGTTGACTGTACCTAAACCTGTCCGTACCTAAGGACAGCCCAGGCCTGATACCGCGGACAGTCCGCCCCTTTGAGGTGAAGATGAGTTTTTTCGGTTCGTGGTCGTTCGGTTTTTGATCGTTCTAGGAGTTGTTTCTTAGTTCTTGTGGCGACCTGCTGTGTTCCTAGAGAACATCCACCCTCTCAACAGGGTTATGGTCATCACCGGCTTGTGTGTTTGCTTCTTGGGATGTTTGTTCAGTCGAGGACCTAAAGTTTCGATAAGAAATTGTGAGGCTCCCATTCATCCCCCTCTGGTCGCCAATTCCGGTCCTTCACTCTTGAGTGGCTGGGGCACTTTGTTAACTCCTTCTGCCTTGGAGGATCGATGACCAATTGTTGACTTTCTCTTATAGTGCACCTCCTCGAGCAGCCTCATGTGGGAGGAATGAAATGAAGAGAGGAACTGTAACACCCCTGGTGTTAAGCATACATTACCTTGCACATCATGAGCATAACCATCTCATTTGCATCATCATTTGTTTACATGAAATGATAAAATGAAAAATGTGCTTGCTTTGGTTTGAACTAGGGCTATGTGATAGGTTGCTTGTTTGGGGTTGAGTGTTAAATGAAGTTTGTAGAGAAAATTATTTGGAGCAAAACTTATTTTTATGTCAAATCATGAAAAGGTTTGGAAGTGGGTCAAAAATGTCAAAAATAGTTTATAAAAATGTTTTTTCTTTTAATTTTAAATGGATTTTAAATCCCTATTTTTGAATTTCAAATTCTAGGTAGAATTAGGCTGTGATGTCTAAAAGTGAAATGTTCTACTCATTGAGAGCAACATTTCATCTTTTACAAGTTTTTTCAAATTCGGATTATTTTGGAAAATATGGAGTTAATCAAGTTCTACACGAATCTTGCATAGTGGGACCCACCCGTCGGCCTCCTTCTTCCCTCTCTTCTTCTTCCTCGCGCCGACGGTGTCCGTGCCGACGCCGGCCGCGTGGCAGCCATACGCCGGTGCGCCCACGCTGCCTGTTGTTCGCCTCGCGCACGCACGCGCCGCACACGCCCGCGCTCGCCCTGCCCCACTGCCGCTCCACGCGCCCTCGGCCGGCCCCGCATGCGCGCCACGCGCCCGACGGCGTCCGACGCCGCGGCTCGCCTGTCCGAGCTCGGTCACTGTTTCAACGCGCCAGCGGCCCGCTTCACTTCACTGACCGCACCTCACGCCTTCACTCCTCCACCAGACGCCCCTCCTCGCCTCGCATTTTCCTCCCCGAGCTCAAGCGGACGCGGAACCCACCATTGCCGCCGCCCCGAGCTCGCATCGCCACCGCACCTCACAGCCTTGCCATTTTCTTCCCAGAGCTCGCCAGTAGCTCCGCTGTGGTGCGAGGCACACCATGCGCACACTCCCCACCCCAATGACATAAGGTAGAGGTCGAATCGACCATTTCCCCCTTCGCCGGCCATGGTCGCCCCGACCGCCACGCGGTCCGCCTTGGCCAGCTTTTCCTTTCTCCCTCCCTTATCTTGCGTATCGGGGTCGCCTGCATGAGTAGCACAGGTTGGTGTAGTTAATGGGATCGATTAGGGTTTGTGTTCGGTGGATTTTGGCCGACCGCCGTCGCGGGTCGCGCCGCCGCTCGTCGGTCGCTCGCACGGAGCTCACTCCGGTGGACCTTTGCCTTCATTTGCTAGAGCAATCGAGTCGCCCCGACTTCAATTAGGTCGCATGATAGTTCTTGGGCCTTGATTTGGCCGGAGTTGGCCGACAGCTGTCGAACCGCCGACATGCATCACCGTCGTCATTTCTTCTAGCTTTTCTTCGCGTTTTCTGGTGAATCCGAGTCGCCTTGGCTCGCTGCAACCTGTAGGCTAGCTTTTGCACCACGCTGTGGCCGATTCCGGCAAGTTCGCCGTCATGCAGAGCCGCCGCTCGCCGCCGTTCGTCATCGCCGCCATTTTTCCTCCGCGATAGCTTGCATCTTGTACACCAATGGGGTCGCGTCGATGAGTTGAGTCTAGTGGTGGCCGTAGTTTGGCCGGTGACCTCGCCGCCGGCGAGATTGCCGACCGCCGGCGACCTTTTCCCTCGGTGTGGATCACGTGCAGAATATGCTATTCTTTTTTAGATTTAAGTGCAAAGTGGCTAGACACAGAGAGTTTCTTTATAGGGCTCGATTAATTACTAGAAAGTCCAGGGTTTTCGATGCAAAACGGTTTTCTATTTCGTTTTAAAGAATCTGCTTTCCAGATTTTGATAAAAGCTTTGAAAAATCATAACTCACTCATTTTTAGTCCAAATGAGTTAGTTCAAATTGCAGTATTTTTCTTATGAGTAGATCTATGCATGAAAAATATGAAATATGATTTTTGTGATACTTTTCTGTATAGATTTATTTATCCCTATTAAATGCCTTTATCTTTGAAAATGCATAAGTAATTCTCTGTTGCTCAGAAAAATGTGAATCCAAGTTTGTTAGTCTTCTTATGTCATGCTCTATCTGTAAAAAATGTTAAAAGACTATGTTATGTGTTTTTATGCTAATCTATAGCTAAGAATATTCTAAGATCTGTTGTTTGACACTTTTCTATGTACAAAGTATTTTATGTCTATTAAATTATGCTATCTTGTTATTTTTGTGTAGGATAAAGTACTTGCTGTTTTGACCTAAAAATTTTATGGTAGTCTATATTAAGCATGTTTAAGCTTCTGTAATTTTTACAGAATTTTCTGGATAGTCTAAAGTTGTGTTGCAGTTATGTCCTGATTTATTTATATGTCTTAATAATGTTTTAAGTTATTATTTCAAGCAAATAATAATTGTTTTTCTGATGTTTGTGATGTGTGTAATCTGTTATTGCTTTTGGTTCAGTAGAGGATAGTGTGTAAAATATTTGTCATTTATAATTCCTTTTAATGTGTAAGTAAATTGTAATGTGAGGCTTGTATAAGATTTGATTGTTGAAGAGAATGCAGATGACATGTGCTTATCATATATATTTTAAAATCATGTCAATTATCTTCGACTGAGTATTCATTCACATCAGCATATACCTTTGTATTTGCTATGTATTTGTGGTATTCATACGCACCATGCATCATACAGGATCGTCAGAGCTCGAAACGGTAGTTCCCAGAGTACAAGGAGAGGAAGGCCAGCAGGAAGCCTTGGTGCAGGGGGTAGCAGCAGAAGAGGATCCCGAGGTTGATCTTCCCGAGTGTCTCGACCATCAGCCAAGCTCTTTCCTGAAAGACAAGCCCCAGAGCATTCTCCCTGTGGTTTGCAAATATCTAACTTCAGTCCTTTACTTGTTTGATGCATTAAGTTATAGGCGTTGTTTTCCGTTGCTGCATTACTTATATTCCTTGCCCACTATATATCCTTCAACCCTGTTAGGTTCAGGTGCGATTATCTACTTAGCCTTGCTTTAACTAGATCGATAGAAGTCGGGTGATTTCCTGTCATCCGCGAGTTATAGGTGGTGACTCGGAATGGTTGAATACATTGTTATCTTGGATAACCATGTGGAGAAAATAAATCGAGACCGGGCGGGATTGGTGTTGGGACTGAACTGGAGGTTCGGTGAGGTTATCCCATCTGTGTCGAACTAGGACCCCGTCCGTTGTACGTCCTCAAGTCATATTGAACGCATGCCTCATATTTAGCTGGAAGGATAAGTCGTTCCGACGAAGCCTGGGTTTGGTTTGGGCTGGCAGTCGACCTGCTGTACGCATCGTATTGGAGAAGATGGGGGACCATGGGTTACGCGGAGAGTAAGTCCTAGGTCAGGATCGCCCTGAATAAGGTAGCCGGGCGGTTCCTGGATACGATGGTACTTGTTGATCCCGCGATTTTCCTGAGTCGAACTTTCGGTGATCTGTAGCTCACTTTAGCGGGTGAATGTGGTTTGTGTGAGAAATACCCCACCAACTGGTTAGTAATCGATTATAATCGCCATCGTTCCTGGACAGTGAACACTTGACTTGAACAGCGGCATCGTAGTAATAACTTAAACAAAGAGGAGATGGTTGAGCTGTGATGTTGAAAGATACCCAACCATAAATGGTTACTATTCTTGTTGAATAATTATTACCATGCTTTTTTAGTATAGGTGCTAATCTAGCATGATAAGGTTAATGCAGCTAAAATACAATGCTAGGAGGTTATAATAAATTATTCCTTTAATGCAAGCTTTTTCGCAACTTATGAGTCAGCTATCCTACTTATCCAGCCTTGCATACCCCTTGGAGTCAATTTATTTTTAGTTTAGGACGGGTAAGTCTAGCTGAGTACATTCTCGTACTCAGGGTTTTATTTCTCATGTTGTTGCAGATGATGAGATGTACTATGGCTATTTCCAGCACTGCTTCTACCCCGCGTTGGGTGATGATTAGACCTTGGGCATGGTCACTCTACTCTACCTTATGCTTTTGCTGGATATTGACCAAGGACCTGGCACTGTATTTGAACTAAGGGGGTGTGTGTGGATTTGAACTAAATCGCTACCCCTTTATTTTGAATTTGAACTTGGGTTGTAGTAACTTATTTCGAACTCCGATGTTTTAAACTATGTGCGAATTATGTATGTTGTGAATGGTGATGGCTAAACTTATTACGATCTTGGCTATGCCGGAAAGTTGGAAATCCTTCAAGATTTCAGGAATGACTACCGGGTTTATTAGGTCTCAATCATGTACTTTGCTATCTTAATGGCGAATTACGTGCTTGTTCTCTAATAAATTAGTCAGTTCTGTCACAGCTGGCATCGGAGCAAGGTTTAGCGTTACTGTTCACAAGTATTTAAAATAAAAGAGTTTTTGTTTGCGAAAAGTATTTACAAAATGTATAGCTATATATAGGTGTTCAAATTTATGGTTTTAAAAATTTAGAGTGTGCCAGTGGTCATATCCTTATGCCCAATAGGAATTCAGGTGGCTTAATTAAGTACTAACTTGGGGGATTATATCATATTTTCTATTTTGTCATTGCCTATACAATGACGAAGTCGTATGGGTGCCATTCACTTGAGTGGTAATGTATGGATAAAATTGCCTCTATGCCCTGGTAAGTATGAGTTGTGAGAGCATGATTGGATGCAATGCCAGTCTAGGGGAGTGCTTATTGATGCTGGATTATTCACATGTTGCACACATGTTTATATGAAGGTATCCCATGTTGGGACCGTCTTCTGGCGGTGTCGTCTTCTGCGCGACTTGTTGGGGTAGTAAGTAATTGGTATTTTCACATTGTTCAAAAGGTGCGTGAATTTTTACGTCAAATTGCATTCATATGGGATGTGGGCTGAAATGAATTTTCTGCAGGTACACTAACTGCGTGAACGGTAGAACGAAGTAGTTACGTATAAATGAGAGAACGATGTATGCCACCGCATAGCACGTTAGATTATTAGTTCGTGAGGACGTATGTAACATGCATGCATCATGGTTAAAATTGCTTATTCATACATTTCATGGTTCCTTCCCTTATAAATAAATTGTCTCATTTCTTTAAAATTATAAACTCATGGGATATACAACTTTTGGACAAATGCCAAGAACCAAGCAGACTGCTCGCAAGTCCACTGGAGGAGGAGTTCCCCGTGGTCCTTTGGTTGTCTGTGAGTCGGCGCCAAGGGAGGTGGACACTTTTCTTGAGGAGCACGCCATGCCTAGCCTTCTTTGGAGGATTCTCTTCAATGCTGGGTACACGGTGGGCATGGAGCCTTACTACTACTGGGACAAGGATGACTTGGTGAACTATGGAGAGGCTCGGGTGGAGGTAGTTGTCCCACCTTTGGGCGGCGACCCCCACTAGGTTGGGTGGCGCTATTTTGGTGCAGGCAGGACGGCCAAGACAGGTGCCGCGTTTGCAGCTTTTGATGTGGTGGAGCACCTGATGGAGGAGATCCCACACCAGCTTGCCCAAGCTTTTTCTGGTGTATTTCCCTTTGCTAACCGCCTTTCTAGGTGGCCACATGCTGAGGGAAAACCATTGGAGGCAGGTCTTGAGGAGGCACGGGGCAGCGAGACGCCTGCCATGAGTGCTATGTTTACAGTGATGAGGGCCTATGTCAACATGGAGACTAAGGCACTTCGTCTGAGTGAGGAATTCAAGGAGGCTCTGATGCACGCAAGGAGAAGCGTGAGTTGACACGTGAGCTTCAGCGCTCACAGGAGGAGGTAGCCCGTGTGTCTCAGCATTGAGACAAGGTTGTTTAGGAGAGCCAGAAGATGGCTTAGGCTAGGGATGAAGCCTGGTCTGAGCTTCATCATCTTAGCATCTGTCAGCACCAGGTGCTGGAGGAAGTGGAGGGTGTTCGTGCTTACAATGCTAGTCTTCACGAGGAGGTGCACAGGAAGCAGGAGGAAATCCGTCAGCTGAGGGCAGCCTTAGCAACAGCTAGAAAGGCTTTGGACAGTGCTTCTAGTGAGAGTAGCAACAATGGAGAGTAGCCTTGTTGATGATCGCTAGTCTCTAGTTGTTCTTTTGCGTTCCTGTCGGGTGGTCATGTAACCCTTTTGCACGCTATTGAGACTTTGATGTAATGTTAGAACATGGTGTTTGATGTGGCGATATCCGTACACCTTCAAAAGTCCAGTGTGTGTATGCTGGCAAAATGTGGATGTTGTAAGACGCTTTGCGATGGCTCGAAGTAATATTATTCGTGATGTTATGATGTGAAAAAATGGAATTATTGTGCCTCTATTTATTGTGCGAATTTATTCCCCTCAATAAATTCAATTTGGCACAATTTTTACATTCACCTCTTATTATAACAACATTCACCTAATAAGTCCTTATTGCTGAAATATGCAGATGCCGGTTACCCATAGTGGTTCGGGTGGTAATGGTAGTGGTGGCGCTAATGAGGGTGCTGATAACACTGCACGTGGTGTACCACCCCCACCTCTGACCAATGCGGAGCAGCTGTTTGCTCAATTCTTGGGCAGCCAGCGCAATGTGGATCAGCTTCTTTGTGAAAGTTTGGCCCGTGATGTTCGTCAGGGTCCTCAGCAAAATCAGTATAGCAACTTTAAGGATTTTTAGGACACTAAACCTCCTGTATTTAAAGATGCTCCTGAATCGCTTAAAGCAGATGAATGGCTCAACACCATGGAAGATAAATTTCATCTTCTAAGGTTAACAGAAGAACTGAAGACGGAGTATGCAGCCCATCAACTTGAGGGACAAGCGGGGACGTGGTGGAAGCAACATCGCACCACCTTTCCACAGGGTGTTCCTATTACTTGGGACCGCTTTGTACGTGCTTTTGGGGGAATTTCATTCCTCCAAGTTTGATGGCTATGAAGAAGACTGAATTTCTGTCACTTACTATGGGGACTCGTACAGTGAAGGAGTATCTGCACGCCTTCAATACCTTGAGTCGTTATGCTCCTTAGTTTGTTAAAAATGATGAGAACAAGATAGCTAGTTTCAAGAGAGGCTTGAGCTCCAAGTTGATGAAAACAATGAGCACTTCTGCCCGTGCTACTTTCAATGACTTTCTGAATGACTGCATTATGCAAGAAAATAGTAAGAACGTCCATGCCGCAGCTAAGAATCACAAGAGAGCCCATGATGGAGGTGGTTCTTCTCAGGCAAGAGCCCCACCTGCTTTTTCGTACGCCGTATCACCCACCTATGTCTGGGGCAAGGTTCAGGCCCCCGCAGTAGAAAAGGAATAACCTTTATTCAGCTCAGAATCCACAGAAGCATCACAGAGCATTCAAAGTTCCTGCACCACAGGGGAAAGTAGGACAGAGCAGCTTGACCGGTGCTAACAAGACACCTGTTAATGGGCCCTGCTACAACTGCAACCAGACCGGGCACTTTGCTCATTATTGCCCTTTTCCCAAGAAGCAGTAGGCCCCATACCAAGCTCGTATGCACAACACCTCTATTGAGGGATCCTTGTTGGTGAACTAGTGACTGCAGGTATGTTTTCTGTGAATCAACTTCCTGCCGCTGTTTTGTTTGATTCTGAATCATCGCATTCTTTCATGAGTCAAGCATTTACACAGAAGCATGACCAAAAGATACTTGAATTGAGCATTGAATTCAAGGTTAGTTCAGCTGGGGCTGATATAACTACTAAGCAAATAGTTCAGGGTGCAACTTTAGATCTAGATAAGTGGAGGTTTTGGTTGAACTTGATAGTTCTACCTGGCTTAGGAGTGGACGTGATAGTGGGGATGAGTTGGATGAAATTCTAGGGTGCTGTGATCGATACAGGTAATAGGATGCTATCTATCAGAAATTCTTTTGGAGAGGGTACTTTTCAAGTGCCGTTACCCCAAAAGTTTAAGCTGGAGAGCGTATCCTATTCTACTCGTGTGACCCCTCTTCCCAAAATTCTTGTCGTGTGTGAATTTTTGGATGTTTTTCATGAAGAGCTTCCGGCTCTTCCACCCGATAGGGATGTTGAGTTTCGCATTGAGTTATTACCTGGCGCCGCCCTAATTTCTAGGAGACCATATCGGATGCCACCAAACGAATTGGCAGAGCTTAAAAATCAGTTGAAGGAATTGTTGGATAAGGGTCGTATTCGCCCTAGTGTGTCAGAATGGGGTTGTCCTGCTATCTTTATGAAGAAGAAGGATAAATCTCTACGAATGTACGTGGATTATCGTCCATCAATGCTATGACCATCAAGAACAAGTATCTGTTACCCCGTATTGACATTCTATTTGACCAGTTATCCAAGGTGAGAGTGTTTTTCAATATTGATCTTAGGTCTGGTTACCATCAGATCAAGATTAGACCGGAAGACGTGCCTAAGATCGCTTTTTCTACCAGATATGGATTGTATGAGTATCTTGTTATGTCTTTTGGCTTAACAAATGCTCTTGCATACTTCATGTATCTGATGAATTCAGTCTTTATGCCTGAGTTAGACAAGTTTGTGGTGGTGTTTATTGAAGACATCTTGGTGTACTCAGAAAATAAAGAAGATCATGCCGAGCATCTAAGGATTGTTCTAGAAAGGCTTAGGGAACATAAGCTGTATGCCAAGTTTAGCAAGTGTGAGTTTTGGCTCAAGAAAGTTTAATTCCTTGGCCATGTTCTATCTGATGAGGGAATCTCAGTAGATCCAAGCAAAGTACAAGAGGTTATGAATTGGGAAGCGCCAACTTCTGTGCATGAAGTTCAGAGTTTTCTTGGTCTAGCCGGATATTATCGTCGTTTCATTCTGGATTTCTCGAAGATTGCCAAACCTATGACAAATCTGTTTCAGAAATAGAAGAAGTTCATTTGGACAAAAGAGTGTGAAATGGCTTTCTGTACCTTGCGGGAATCATTGACCACTGCTCCTGTTCTTGCGCAACCAGATTTAGGGAAACCTTTTGATGTATATTGTGATGCATCAAAAACCGGTTTGGGATGTGTGCTTATGCAAGAAGGGAGAGTCATAGCTTATGCCTCACGCCAGTTGAAGAAGCATGAAGTGAATTATCCAACCCATGATTTGAAGCTTGCAGCTGTTGTGCATGCTCTAAAAATCTGGAGGCATTACTTGCTGGGTAATTTCTGCAAAATCTACACTGATCACAAGAGTCTGAAGTATATCTTCACTCAACTTGAGTTGAACATGAGGCAACATCGATGGATGGAGTTTATCAAGGACTTCAATATGGAGATCTTGTATCACCCAAGCAAGGCAAACGTAGTCGCAGATGCGTTGAGTCAAAAATCACATTGCCATGCTATTCAACCTTTGTTAGCAGATGGTTTTGGCCTCATGCATCCTGTTGTGCTGTGTAACATCCAAATTAGTTGCTCGCTTGAAAGCAAGATCATCGAGGGTCAAAAAACTGACAAGGGTATAGGTCATATCAAGGAGAAGATGTTGAAACAGAGAATCAAGCATTTTAGAGTAGATGAGAAGGGAATCTTATGGTTTGATGATCGTCTGGTCATACCAAAAGATAGAGAACTCAGAAATCAAATCATGGATGAAGCTCACTTATCGAAGTTATCTATTCATCCTGGTGATAGTAAGATGTTTCATGATCTGAAATCTCGTTTTTGGTGGACAAAAATGAGAAAGGAGATTGCAGCTTATGTTGCACGGTGTGACATCTGTTGGCGCATAAAGGCTGTTCATTTGAAGCTAGCCAGAATGCTTCAGCTGTTGCTGATTCCTGAATGGAAGTGGGAAGATATCAGTATGGATTTCATTACTGGACTCCCCACAACTCCAAAGGGGCATGACTCTATTTGGGTAATTGTTGATCGACTTACCAAGAGTGCGCATTTTATTCTAGTTCGTACAGATTATCGACCGCCCTAATATGCTGACATTCATCTCAGGGAGATCATTCGTTTGCATGGAATTCCCAAAACGATTATATCTGATCGAGGGTCTCAGTTTACCGCTCATTTCTAGGATCACTTGCAGAAGGATTTGGGGACAAAGCTGAATCGTAGTACAGCTTATCATCCTCAAACTTCAGGCCAGACAGAAAGAGTAAATCAAATTCTTGAAGATCTCTTGAGGGTTTGTGTTTTATCATCCAAGGGTTCATGGGAGAAATGGTTACCTTTGGCAAAATTCTCTTATAACAATAGTTACCAAGAGAGTATACAGATGGCTCCTATTGAGGCACTGTATGGCCGAAAGTGTAGAACACCGGTGAATTGGGTAGGACCTGGAGAAAGAAGATATTATGGTATTGACTTTGTTAAAGAAGCTGAAGAGCAGGTTCGAACAATTCAACAACACATAGCAGCTGCACAATCTCGTCAGAAGAGTTATGCTGACAAGAGAAGAAGACCTCTAGTTTTTAATGTTGGTGAGTATGTGTATCTGAAGGTCTCTCCTATGAAGAAAGTGCAACGTTTTGGTGTTAAAAGGAAATTGGCACCTCGTTATGTCGGTCCATATCAGATAGTAGAAAGAAAAGGATTGTGGGCCTATAAGCTCAAACTACTTAAAGAGATGAGTGCAGTGTTTCCTGTTTTCCATGTATCCTAACTCAAGAAATGTCTACGTGTTCCAACCGAGGAAGCCGTTAAAGCCAAAGACATTAAGCTAAGTTTAGATTTAACTGTTGAGAAGAAACCTATGAGACTCCTGGATGTCAAAGATAGAGTGACCAGAAATCATGTGGTCAGGCAATACAAGGTTTCTTGGAGCAATCATGACGATAGCGATGCCACTTGGGAAACCGAGGACTATTTAAAAGAAGTATATCTCGATTTTCATAAAGAATGGTAAGTCTACTCAAATCTCGGGACGAGATTTCTTTAAGGAGGGAAGGGCTATAACACCCCTGGTGTTAAGCATGCATTACCATGCACATCATGAGCATAACCATCTCATTTGCATCATCATTTGTTTACATGAAATGATAAAATGAAAAATGTGCTTGCTTTGGTTTGAACTAGGGCTATGTGATAGGTTGCTTGTTTGGAGTTAAGTGTTAAATGAAGTTTGTAGAGAAAATTATTTGGAGCAAAACTTATTTTTATGTCAAATCATGAAAAGGCTTGGAAGTAGGTCAAAAATGTCAAAAACAGTTTATAAAAAAATTTTTCTTTTAATTTTAAATGGATTTTAAATCCCCATTTTTGAATTTCAAATTCTAGGCAGAATTAGGTTGTGATGTTTAAAAGTGAAATGTTCTACTCATTGAGAGCAATATTTCATCTTTTACAAGTTTCTTCAAATTCGGATTATTTTGGAAAATATGGAGTTAATCAAGTTCTGCACGAACCCTGGCGTTGTGGGACCCACCCGTCGGCCTCCTTCTTCCCTCTCTTCTTCTTCCTCGCGCCGACGATGTCCGTGCCAACGCCGGACGCTGTACGCCGTACGCACTGTATTTGAATTAAGGGTGTGTGTGTGGATTTGAACTAAATCGCTTCAGCTTTATTATGAATTTGAACTTGGGTTGTAATAACTTATTTCAAACTCCAATGTTTTGAACTATGTGCGAACTATGTATGTTGTGAATGGTGACGGCTAAACTTATTACGATCTTGGCTATGCCAGAAAGTTGGAAATCCTTCAAGATTTCGGGAATGACTACCGGGTTTATTAGGTCTCAATCATGTACTTTGCTATCTTAATGGCGAATTACGTGCTTGTGCTCTAATAAATTGGTCGGTTCTGTCACAGGGACAAATATCAATTATGTTGACAAATAAAAAAATCATATTGGATAAACAACATCACTTAACAAGGAGCATATGCAATGGAAACTAAGTTGAAGACAATAAGACTACTCAACGATGACACAAGCAACTCGTCACAACATGAGCAAAACAACAAGACATACAACAACAACAATGACAAACCCATACGGTCCCTAATAATGAACAAGCAAAGAGACGTTTGACACAAGGTCCCAAAAGGCATGACCTTTTAAATCTATATATAAGTGGCTTGAGGAGTTCGAAAGAAACATTGTCTTCAGGCAATCTACGGTACCTTCTTGCATTGCATCCTCATCGAGTTTCCTATCATTCTCAACGATCCTTGGTAGCATGGTGAACACAGAAGGAGTGTTGGGAATAATTTTGCGGAAGTATCATGTGTAGTGATCATAGGGGATTGTTTTGGGTCTATTGTTCATGGGAAGTAAACAATGAACCATGAACGTTCCATGGAAGAAAAGAAGTAGGAGAAATAATCAACTTTTCTTTAAAGAAAATAAGTAGGATAAATATGAATTGTACTAATAAAAAGGAAGTTTCTTGTGGAAACAACCACTCACAGAAGATATAAAAAGGAAAATAATCAAAAAATAAATTAGACACTAATCTAAGATACACTCAACCAATGGGATGTAAAGTCACTTACAATATGAGCAAAACAATACCATTAATAACAACAACAATGACAAATCCCTATAGGCTAGCGTCCCTAACGAACAAGAGGCAAAGAGACGTCCACCACAAGGTCATAAAAGACATAACCTTTTAAATCCATTCGTAGCCTTGAGTAAATCGAGTGGAAACAATTTCCTTCTGAAAGTTTAGAATATCTCACATTTCATCCTCATTGAGTTTTCCATCATTTCTCTCTACAATGTCTAAATCTTTTAACCGCATGCAGGCACTTTGATGAAGTAAAGATCTATTGTCATAAGTTTTACATTAGAATTTTGCTACCATGCTCAATGGTGAATAGGGATGTATAGGAGGGTCGCATGCAAGGCTCCCCTTCATATATATAGTTGTAAGGTGATCCCACACCACCATCGATATCGTCTACCAACCACCTTCTCCCACCGTCGACATCGCAGCAGGCTCCTCATCCAACATCGTTGCCAGCATTAGTGCATGGGCCCCCTACCGTGGTCGCAACTCTCTCCCCCGGCACCATGGTTGTAGCTCTCTCCCACCCGCCATGGCCGCTAAGGGGAAATCTACCACCGGGACAGGGGGCTCAAGCCTCACTCCTCCCATTGAAGTTTTAGAGTTTAAAGTTGAAGATGATGGCATCAAGAGGAGGTTTAGGCCTTAGTTAATGTTTTACTAAAACCATAACTTTGTGTCTTTTGAATAGTTTAGACTTAGCCCCGTTAAAGTAGGCAGGAAGAGGAACCTTAGTTTTTCTAAAACCACCATAACTTCATGCCTTCTGAATAGTTTGAATTTATTAGCCCCTACTAAACTATTATCATAGAACAATAATGATAGGCCCATATGGTCCCTAATAATGAAGAAGCAAAGAGATCTCTGCCACAGTGTCCTAGAAGTCATGACCTTTTTAAATCTATTAATTAGTGGCTTGAAGAGGTTTGACAGAAACATTTTCTTCAAGCAGTCTAGGATATCTCACATTGCTTCCTCATGAGTTCTCTATCATTCTCAACAATGCTTGGTAGCATGGTGAACATAGAATGAAGGAGTGTTGGGAACAATTTACTAACCTATGTGCAGTGATCATAGGGAATTGTTTTGGGCATGTTGTTCATAGGAAGTAAACGATGAGTGAACACAGTGTGGAATAAAGTATTGCAGGACCAAAGGACAAACATAAAGTATCAACGTCAATAAGATCAACTTTTATTTAAAGAAAATAAGTAGGATAAGTGTTGTTATACTAATAAAAAGGAAGTCTCATGTGGACAAACAACTGCCCTGGGATGGAGAGTATGCAAAGCAAACTAACAAAAAAGAATATGACATTAAACTAAGACACAACTCAGCCAATGGCAAGTCACTTACAATATGAGCAAAACAACACAAGTAACAATGACAAAACACCAAAGGCAAACTCATCCCTAACAAAGAGGCAAAGAGACGTCTGCCACAAGGTCATAGAAGGCACAAACTTTTAAATCCATCGGTGGGCTTGAGGAGATCTGGTGGAAACAAATTTCAGACAGTCTACAAACATCTTAGACTGCATACTCATTGAGTTTTCTATTATTTCTCTCTACAAACGTCTAAATAGTTTAACATGTTTCCTTGTGCAAGGCAGGCACTTCGTCAAAGTGAATATCTATCATAGGTCTGCCATGTTCGGTGCTGAAGAGGGATGTATAGGAGGTCATGCAGGGCCCTTCATAGCTGTGTCACAACTCTCTCCCCTGGCACCATGGTTGTAGCTCTCTCCCACCCGCCATGGTCGCCAATGGGAGATCTACCATCGGGACAGGGGGGCTCAAGCCCCCCCCCCATTTTAAAAATTTTAGAGCTTGAGGTTGAAGATGATGGCATCAAGAGGAGGTTTAGGCCTTAGTTAATGTTTTACTAAAACCATAATTTTGTGTCTTTTGAATTGTTTAAACTTAGCCCCGTTAAACTAGGCAGGAAGAGGAACCTTAGTTTTTCTAAAACCACCATAACTTCATGCCTTCTAAATAGTTTGAATTTGTTAGCCCCTACTAAACTATTATCATAGAACAACAATGATAGGCCCATATGGTCCCTAATAATGAAGAAGCAAAGAGATCTCTACCACAATGTCCTAGAAGTCATGACCTTTTTAAATCTATTAATTAGTGGCTTGAAGAGGTTTAACAGAAACATTTTCTTCAGGGAGTCTAGGATATCTCACATTGCTTCCTCATGAGTTTTCTATCATTCTCAACAATGCTTGGTAGCATGGTGAACATAGAATGAAGTAGTGTTGGGAACAATTTTACTAACCTAATACGTATCATGTGCAGTGATCATAGGGAATTGTTTTGGGCATGTTGTTCATAGGAAGTAAATGATGAGTGAACACAGTGTGCAATAAAGTATTGCAGGACCAAAGGACCAACATAAAGTATCAACATCAATAAGATCAACTTTTATTTAAAGAAAATAAGTAGGATAAGTGTTGATTATACTAATCAAAAGCAAGTCTCATGTGGACAAACAACCGCCCTGGGATGGAGAGTATGCAAAGCAAACTAAACAAAAAAGGATATGACAATAAACTAAGACACAACTCAGCCAATGGCAAGTCACTTACAATATGAGCAAAACAACAATAGTGACAATGAAAAAACACCAATGGCAAACTCGTCCTTAACAAAGAGGCAAAGAGACGTCTACCACAAGGTCATAGAAGGCACAAACTTTTAAATCCATCGGTGGGCTTGAGGAGATCTGGTGGAAACAAATTTCAGACAGTCTATGAACATGTTAGATTGCATCCTCATTGAGTTTTCTATTATTTCTCTCTACAAACGTCTAAATCTTTTAACATGTTGCCTTGTGCAAGGCAGGCACTTCGTCGAAGTGAATATCTATCATAGGTCTGCCATGTTCCGTGATGAAGAGGGATGTATAGGAGGTCATGCAAGGCCCTTCATAGTTGCGTCGCAACTCTCTCCCCTGGCACCATGGTTGTAGCTCTCTCCCACCTGCCATGGTTGCCAATGGGAGATCTACCACCGGGACAGGGGTGCTCAAGCCCCCCATATTTTAAAAATTTTAGAGCTTGAGGTTGAAGATGATGGCATCAAAAAGAGGTTTAGGCCTTAGTTAATGTTTTACTAAAACCATAACTTTGTTTCTTTTGAATAGTTTAAACTTAGCCCCGTTAAACCAGGCAGGAAGAGGAACCTTAGATTTTCTAAAACCACCATAACTCCATGCCTTCTGAATATTTTGAATTTATTATCCCCTACTAAACTATTATCATAGATATCATAGAACAATAATGACAGGCCCATATGGTCCCTAATAATGAAGAAGCAAAGAGTTCTCTGCCACAATGTCCTAGAAGTCATGACCTTTTTTAATCTATTAATTAGTGGCTTGAAGAGGTTTGAGAGAAACATTTTCTTCAGGCAGTCTAGGATATCTCACATTGCTTCCTCATGAGTTTTCTATCATTCTCAACAATGCTTGGTAGCATGGTGAACATAGAATGAAGGAGTGTTGCGAACAATTTTACTAACCTAATAAGTATCATGTGCAGTGATCATAGGGAATTGTTTTGGGCCTGTTGTTCATAGGAAGTAAACGATGAGTGAACACAGTGTGGTATAAAGGAATAAAGTATTGCAGGACCAAAGGACAAACATAAAGTATCAACATCAATAAAATCAACTTTTATTATAGAAAATAAGTAGGATAAGTGTTGATTATACTAATAAAAAGGAAGTCTCATGTGGACACAACCGCCCTGGGATGGAGAGTATGCAAAGAAAACTAAACAAAAAAGGATATGACATTAAACTAAGACACAACTTAGCCAATGGCAAGTCACTTACAATATGAGCAAAACAGCACCAGTGACAATGACAAAACACCAATGGCAAACTCGTCCCTAACAAAGAGGCAAAGAGACGTCTGCCACAAGGTCATAGAAGGCACAAACTTTTAAATCCATCAGTGGGATTGAGGAGATCTGGTGGAAACAAAATTCAGACAGTCTACGAACATCTTAGATTGCATCCTCATTGAGTTTTCTATTATTTCTCTCTACAGACGTCTAAATATTTTAACATGTTGCCTTGTGCAAGGCAGGCACTTCGTCGAAGTGAATATCTATCATAGGCCTGTCATGTTCGGTGATGAAGAGGGATGTATAGGAGGTCATGCAAGGCCCTTCATAGTTGCGTTGCAACTCTCTCCCCTGGCACCATGGTTGTAGCTCTCTCCCACCCGCCATGGTCGCCAATGGGAGATCTACCACCGGGACAAGGGGGCTCAAGCCCCCCTTTTAAAAATTTTAGAGCTTGAGGTTGAAGATGATGGCATCAAGAGGAGGTTTAGGCCTTAGTTAATGTTTTACTAAAACCATAACTTTGTGTCTTTTGAATAGTTTAAACTTAGCCCCGTTAAACCAGGCAGGAAGAGGAACCTTTGTTTTTCTAAAACCACCATAACTCCATGCCTTCTGAATATTTTGAATTTATTAGCCCCTACTAAACTATTATCATAGAACAATAATGACAGACCCTTATGGTCCCTAATAATGAAGAAGCAAAGAGATCTCTGCCACAATGTCCTAGAAGTCATGACCTTTTTAAACCTATTAATTAGTGGCTTGAAGAGGTTTGATAGAAACATTTTCTTCAGGCAGTATAGGATATCTCACAATGCTTCCTCATGAGTTTTCTGTCATTCTCAACAATGCTTGGTAGCATGGTAAACATAGAATGAAGGAGTGTTGGGAACAATTTTACTAACCTAATAAGTATCATGTGCAGTGATCATAGGGAATTGTTTTGGGCCTGTTGTTCATAGGAAGTAAACAATGAGTGAACACAGTGTGGTATAAAGGAATAAAGTATTGCAGGACCAAAGGACAAACATAAAGTATCAGCGTCAATAAAATCAACTTTTATTTATAGAAAATAAGTAGGATAAGTGTTGATTATACTAATAAAAAGAAAGTCTCATGTGGACAAACAACCACCCTGGGTGGAGAGTATGCAAAGCAAACTAAACAAAAAAGGATATGACATTAAACTAAGACACAACTCAGCCAATGGCAAGTCACTTACAATATGAGCAAAACAGCAACAGTGACAATGACAAAACACCAATGGCAAACTCGTCCCTAACAAAGAGGCAAAGAGACGTCTACCACAAGGTCATAGAAGGCACAAACTTTTAAATCCATTGGTGGGCTTGAGGAGATCCCGTGGAAACAAATTTCAGACAGTCTATGAACATCTTAGATTGCATCCTCATTGAGTTTTCTATTATTTGTCTCTATAAACGTCTAAATCTTTTAACACGTTGCCTTGTGCAAGGCAGGCACTTCATCGAAGTGAATATCTATCATAGGTCTGCCATGTTCGATGATGAAGAGGGATGTGTAGGAGGTCATGCAAGGCCCCCTTCATAGTTGCGACGCCTGGAGAAGACATTGTTTGTTTAGTGTATCCAGCACTTTTTACCTCATTCTAGTTCTAGTTATAGAATGCGTACATAGGATTATCTTTTGGTAATGATGAGAAATATAGGGTCCTCACTCACTGGTTAGAAATACTCCATTTGTCTCAAAAAAATTACGTTTTAGACTTTCAAACGTTTGGTTTGACCATCTGTCTTATTCAAATATTTTTGTATGAATATAATTTATTTTGTTATGACATATTTTATCATTAAAAATACTTTAATAATAATTTTTTTATAATTTATAAAATAATAAATAAGATAAACGATCAAACACGATATGTAAAAGAAAAAAAAATGTCAGTCTTTTTGACGACAGAGGGAAGCTTCCTAATCATTGGATGCATCATCTACCATAACAACATCCTCAACAGGAGTAGCGACTTGTACTAACGTTAAGGGCAACGCCGTGAACTGCTCTATAGTCTATGACCTCCACACCGATCACACGTGTTGTGGAGCCAGCCGAGTGCAGTGTACTCCATCGTGCCCATGCTGGGATCAAGTGAAAGGAGCCGTCTGGTTCTGTGAGGGGACGTGATCCGACAGGCATATTTGCCCACGGCGAGGAGAAAAAGAGGCGTGGCGCCATCTGGTGTAGTTGTCACTGTGAGGTCGAGAGTGATAAGAGTGAGCGAGTGGCCACATAATGTTGATGATGGCGACTTCGTGAAGTTGGGAACGAAGAGATTTAGAGTGACGGGAGCGAGGGACCACGATTGCCATGTCCTGGGCGTGGAGATTAGCGACAACACCTGTTTCGGCAGCCAGCAGCAGGGCGGTGTCGCGAGCCTCACGGTGCGAACGCTCTTTGGCCTGCTCGTTGGCATCGCCTTAATTGTTTGGCACGATCGATGCGAGCAACCTCAGCGTCGCGGAAATGCTCGAGATTGTGTTGCTAGCTCGTACTCGGTGAGCGCCATGGTGCCGATCGAGTTGGTGCCGTGCCGTGCCAACGGTGTGATGGTCGCAGGATGCAAACGACTCGTGATATGATATATGTGACCATAAAAGTGTGGAAAGATAGTATACACACGCAAATATTCCATTATCAATATAGCTGTGTACATACAAATCAGGATCACTGGAATAAAGCAACAAACAGGAGAAGGAGATTGATACTAGCTAAGCTAAACTAGGTGGTCTGTCGCCATGGGAGCGTGTGTCCAATGGCCGCCGCATCCATCATGCGTCCCTCTGCTCCACAGCCGCCTGAGAGAGCTCAGCCTCGCCAAGCCCTGCGCTTTCGCCGCGTCGCCTTCACGCGGCGGTGCCACTGTCGGTGCCGTTTCCCTGACATGGATGACAAGCGGCCGCGACGCTCCACCGGGAGCAGCGCTGGCGCCGCCGAGTGCCGTCGTCGTCCTCGTCCCGGAGGCTCTCGCCACGGTGACCGCGTCCTGGGATCCCCAGAACAGGACGTTCGTCGGCAGGTTCGTGGGGTAGTTGGCGGGCTCCGGGAGCCCCGGAGGGAGGGCCGAGGACGACGGCGCTGGGAGGAGCAGGTCGACGACGACGTCGACGCGGCAGAGCGGGCACGTGGCGTGGCCGCACAGCCACAGGTCGATGCACTCGGCGTGGAAGCCGTGTTGGCACCTGGGCAGGAACCTGGCGGCCTCGCCGTCGGTGAGTTCCGCGAGGCACACGGCGCACTCCAGCGCCGCCTCGCCTGCCCGGTCGTCCTTCGCCTTGTAAACCGTCACCGGCAACGCCCGGAGCACGGATGGGTCAAGGCCGCCAGTGGCATCGCGTCCTCCCAACGTGCCGCGCTGCTGCAGGGCGCTCGATGGCGCCCCCACCCCCGCCGCGCCGTCGTCCCGCGTGCCGCCGCGGCGACGGACGACCGTGACCGTGAAGTAGTGGTACAGGACGAACGCGAGGGCCAGGGCGACGAAGATGAGGACTACGCCGGAGAGGACGACGTCGCCGCCCACCGGCGAGGCCGCGCTCCACCACGCGACCGTGGCGCCACTATTACTGCCGCCTGCAACGACGTTCTCCGGCAACGCTGACATGCTCAATCTCTAGCGCCTTGGATCACCTTTCAGCGTACAGACCTTCCTTAGGTGGTGTCCTGTGGCTGAGATTTGTGGGATGTTTATTGGCGTTCTTGGCGAGGTTTAGGTGCAGTGCAGCCGGTTGGAGTTGGTGTGATGGCTTTGGTGGGGGGATCAGTGTGTTAATCTGAATTGAGCAGCTTGAGCTGATGCTGATGTAGGGGGCTTGTTAACTGTTAAGCAGTGAGTGTGTGACACGATCTGATCTGCAAGTGGCTAGAGACATCGGTGAGAGCAGTGAGCAGAGCAACTCAGTAATAACAAGCCTAGAAGGCTAGATTTTATTTTATTTTTTAAAAAAGAACAAGCTACTCTACTCCGTAGAACTAGAAGGTTGTGTTGGAGGAGCTTCCAAATCGAAATAACGGAGGGGGAGAGAGGTCTCGAAGGTACTTGGATGGGCCAGAAGAGCTGAGTGAAAAAATGTAAAACGTTTTATCAGTTTGCGCAGATTGTTACTACTTCAGATGTTCACAAAATGGCTATGAAACATGGTCAAATGACATATTTTCAGGGAGTCACAATTACCACAATATAATAAAAATTGTAAACACTGCAGACTGATAGATGTCGATCATCTTGTGATCTGTTTGGTCCTCACAAAGAGTTGGGCTTGGACATACAGTACTCCCTCCGTTCTAAATTGTAAGTCGTTTTAACTTTTTTTACATACTATGTATGTAGATATATTATTATATTTAGATATATAAAAAAATACATGTACTAAAAAAGTTACAGCGACTTACAATTTAGAACGGAAGGAGTAGAAAAATTATTGTCACCTCTTTGAACTATCACTATGATTTTTCTAATGAACTATAAGACCGAACATTTTACTCAATGTAAACTATCAAAAACGTTTAAACTACTTTCCTGTCTGATTAGAAGTGGTCTTTTAATAAAGTTTTGCAGGATGGCAGATCAAATTAGGGCTCATTTGGCCAGGCCCACAATTGCTTTGTCCATGTCATGGGCCTCCAATCGGTTCTACTGAGCAGGCCCTTGGAAGTAGGATGGAAGTCCTCTGCTCATCACACACACACACAGAGAGAGAGAGAGAGAGAGAGAGAGAGGAATAATGTTCAATCCGTCCGTACTATCATCATTATATAAGTATATATAGGTTTGAAAATCTAGAAATAGTAAAAGGGCCACCCACCCAAGTTCTGAAAAAATAGAAGTCCAAAGCTTCCACCAAAATCAGCTTATGTAGCTTGGTCAAAACTTTTGAAGTCTGTAACGACTTCTGGAAATGCTAAAAAGTTCAAAAGTGAAGAAAAGCTCAGTAACCCCCAACCAAGTGCACGTGATGTATTTGCGTGTCACTCATCTGGTACGTCAGATCTTTTGAGCGCTATTCCATCCCAACTCCCAAGTCTTTTGAGCGCTATTTTCTCAACTCATTTTCAAATCAAATACAAAACGAATAAAACCGATTTGAGTAACATTCCGTAAATTTTGAGAGATCATTAAGCTTAGATATTCAACTTTTGTGACTAAAAGATTAAGGACTAAGGAGTTACTTGGCATGGCTCCAACTCTAAATAGAGCAACTCGATCTACTCCATAAAGTTTAGTCCATATCAAATTAGATGTTCGACACTAATTTGGAGCATTAAACATAGTCTAATTACAAAACTAATCATAGATTGAGACTAATTTGTGAGAGAACTCTATTAAACCTAATCAATATATAATTTGATAATGTGGTGCTACAGCAAAAATATGTGCTAATAAATTAGGTTTAATAGATTTGTCTTGCAAACTAGTCTCCATTTGTACAATTAGTTTTATTTAATTATCTCATGTTTAGTCCTTCTAATTAGTATCTGACGTCTGATGTAACACTTTAGTCCACGGATCCAAACACTAAATTGTTTGTCAATAGTACACCAAAACTCTGGGTCCATGTGCACTTTAGCATTTAAATTAACTTTTATATAAATACTCTACCAAGTGTGAAAATTAAATTGTAAAAACACATGTAACACCTTAGATGTGAACCCAAAGACATTCCATATGTGCATCTCATAAAAATTGACATTTCTTAATGACGATGATGTTTTAGAGACTTTACACACATAAGCTTTCCTAATAGTGATTAAGAGCTCACAAAGTATCTAATCAAACTTATAAACAACTTTTCATAAGGTTTTGTTGGTACAAAAGTTGTTGAAGGAAAATAGTAAAAAAAAAAAGGATTGAAGCTAGGGTTATACGTTAATTGCTTAGTGACCTTTTTAGATGTCATTAATTAACAATTTTGTTAAATACTTAAAAAACATACCAACTTGAAAAAATGATGTACAAGTCAAACACTTAAAAATGGGATAGAGAAAAAAAAAAACCAAAGTTTTACTTAACAGTATCTTTTTTTGAAAGCCTAAAGTTTGAAACCCCGAACTATACATCAGTGTCTAAGGAACAAGCCGAGAGTAGCCTTATCTACAAGTATGATGCGCTAAAAGGCGAGGAGCCTCATCAGTTAGGGGATACATATATGCATCTTTTCCTATCTACTCCTGTAATATATACAATGCATTCTAGAAATTCCAAGGCAATTCAAGAGAGAAATAAAAGACACATATGTACCCTAGTTCATCTTGTTTTTGTAATCAAACATATCATCAACATGATTAATGGTGACTAGTTGATAAATTTAAATTATTTGATACAAAATTGCCTTTTTGTCCTCTAGAATGCATTATATTTGAGAATAAATTTTAAATACTAAAATATACTGGAGGGAGTAGCTTAATATATATCCTAAAACTCCTAGAATCCCTTGTATTTTTGGAGGGAGGGGATAACAGCCGTAAAAAAGCTCCGAAGTCTGAACTGTTGGTTGCACTCAGATTCTCCTATGGGTAGCTTGCTGTCTTCACTAACTAACAGAGCAGATACCTGAAGCATGCATCCATTGACACCTTCCAAACTAGCAAGTTTAAAACTGAGGGAAGAAGGGCCTGGAGGCACAAGTTTTCAAGGCAAGCAAGTACGTTTCACCAGACACACGAGATTACCAGGGGCAGCAAGCAAGCAAGTGGCACAAGAAGCAAGCTGAGACCAGCCACCACCATAACCCGGCCGGCTATATAGGGTCCTTTCTGAGGTCGAGGTGGACGGTACGGTAACAACCTAACCTCAGAGCACTTTGTGGTCAGTTGCATGCAGTAAACTCCAGGCAAGCTAAGGCTCCCCTAATCATTTGGACCGGTCGAGGCCGCACAGGCTTCACCCAGCTCTCACTCAAAGCGCGCACGAATGGCGGAGAACCCTGAGGCTATAGATAGCTAGGTTCCTTTGGCCGATCGATGGAGTGCTACCTATGCAAGAGAACTGAGCCGGGCGAGCGCGCGCCCCGCGTCCGCACGAGCCCCCGCCCCTGCCGGACTCAAGACTCATCACATCATCGGGAACCTCGCCGCGGAGCAGTAGAGCTCACTCAAGGTGCACGGACGGGGCAATGTCCATGCACCATGCATGCGTGGACGACGACGACTTCTTTCCCACGAGTCGTGGCTCGATTAGTGGCCCGCCCCTCACATGCAGCGCCCCTAAATTAAAAAAAAATCTCGATTAGTGGCTCGTTGATCTCTTTTATTTTCATTGCTAATAACTTTTCTGTGATATTTCAGTTCGATCACTGTGTAATAATAAAGTCAGGTCTATGCGTCTCTGGCCGGCCACCGGACATGCGAAACCGCTGTTATTATAGGTCTGTGAGGTTTGATTTCTACTTATTGGACAGGTATATGCGATCGATGATGTTAGATTTGAGTTGGAATTCAGAACATGAGTTGTACTGTAGAACGGAGCTAGCACAAATAGAAATCCCAATTTTAGTGATTTATTACAAGTTAGCTTGTCGATCAATTGGTGAAGCAGAATTCATCAGTACTACTGTAATAATAGCATAGTTTAGTGGCTGTGGATGGATGTCAACTAATCCTTCAGTTGCAGTTAAGCTCAGTCTCTTAAGGTTTAGTGGAAACTGTGCCCTCGCCAGCATGTGTGTGCATGGTGCTCGATCCCTAGGGAGGCTGGTTGGTTATGGTTGTAGTTCCAAGTATTGGACTACGTAATCTATTTGGCATTAGCCATCATTGCCTCCTCCAATATGTGCAAGTAACCCAGGCAACCACACAGGAAAAGAGCAACTACAGTAGTAATCTCACTTTCTCCCACTTCACTATACTGATGTAATAATCTTCAGCCCTCTGGCCTGATTGTTCGCTTTATTAGAAGATAAGCAGTAGAAATTTCCGGTCCAGGAGTAAACGAATTAATATAAGTTCCTAAATAATTTCACTTGATTTTATACTTTGTGTTCTCCCAGAATATAATGCTGCTGGTCGCTACTGTACGTGTATCTCCATCTGGCTGCGCGCGATGCATGCATGGGCATATATATGCCACATAGGCACCTACGCTAACAGGTTAAACTAGGTCACAATCCAAATTCATTTATGATGCGTATTGGATCTTGCCCTATGTGCTTATTTCCTAGCTAGTCCTCAAATCTTGTGCAGGAGCATGTTCACGAAAAAGGATGCCAATCACTCACATTATTAGTACTGTTATCTAGACCTAGCAATCTCAACCTGTTACTCCTTCATTTAATTACATACACAATCATATATAATACACACCATCATCATTTCATATATAGACATAATACATAATATAAACATCATCGCCAACTATATCAAAGGCGACCCAATTTCTCTTCAATTCGGTCCACTGTTGATTATGTAGTTATAATCGTACTAGAGTATATTACTAGTGGATAGCAGCTCTTCCAACGCTAGCTAGCGCTTGCTTTGGGAGCAATCAAGCGATCCCTAAACAACGAACCTCGGGATCGTTAACGGCGTAGAAAATTGCAGCTGACCGCTGGACGATCGCGAGCTCCCCCGCCCGCGCGCTCATGGCCGTGCCTTACGTCCTACGCGACCAACTTTATCCCCGTTCCACCGCCGTGGCGGCCGGCGTCAACTCTCCCCACCACATTCTCCTCTCCTGCATATGCTGGCTGCTGCATGCTGCCTACAGCCTACAGCTAGCTGCCTCCCCTGTGCTGGCGATGCACCTGCGACCTGCAGCCCATGTATCGGAGGTCGGCCGCACATCTGCTCGTGTATTTATACGCGCTACAGGCCTCTCCCGCGTCAAAAACTGAAGGCTTGACTTGGGATCGAGCTGATTGATTGATTGAGCAATCGCATATGGCGGCCTTCTCATCCAGCAACGGCGTGCCGCCGGGCTTCCGGTTCCACCCGACCGACGAGGAGCTGCTGCTATACTACCTCAAGAAGAAGGTTGGATTTGAGAAGTTCGACCTCGAGGTCATCAGGGAGGTCGATCTCAACAAGATCGAGCCGTGGGAGCTGCAAGGTATATACTTACAAAGTTACAAAACCAGTGCAAGCGCCATGCACGCATGTTCATGGCGATCAATTACAGTTACAGCATGCATGTTCTTTAGTTGTTCGTCTTGTTTCTTCTAATAATAACACGGCATAAAGACTCAACTTGTCACTGTTGCATCCATCGTTGCAGAGAGGTGCCGGATCGGGTCGGCGCCGCAGAACGAGTGGTACTTCTTCAGCCACAAGGACCGCAAGTACCCGACGGGGTCGAGGACGAACCGCGCCACGACGGCCGGCTTCTGGAAGGCCACGGGCCGGGACAAGTGCATCCGCACCAGCTACCGCAAGATCGGCATGCGAAAGACGCTCGTCTTCTACCGCGGCCGCGCCCCTCATGGCCAGAAGACCGACTGGATCATGCACGAGTACCGCCTAGAGGACGCTGACGACGCACAGGGCGGCACCAGCGTACGTTAATTATACCCTCGATCGAGCGCGTTGATGCGTGCATCGATCTCCGTCAACAATTCTTGTGTTAATTAGGGTTTCTGTGTTGATCATGCAAACATGTCGATCCGAT
Organism: Bothriochloa decipiens; assembly: GCA_023333625.1. Classification (NCBI taxonomy): domain Eukaryota; kingdom Viridiplantae; phylum Streptophyta; class Magnoliopsida; order Poales; family Poaceae; genus Bothriochloa; species Bothriochloa decipiens. The sequence continues at coordinate 23,611,553 of CM041642.1, forward strand.
TGTCTGTGTGCAGGAGGACGGGTGGGTGGTGTGCCGCGTGTTCAAGAAGAAGTGTTTCTTCAAGATCGGCGGCGGCGAAGGGAGCACCAGCAGCCAGGGCGCGGATGCCGGCGGCCACCTGGCCATGTCGCCGCCGCTAGGCGGACACCACGAGCAGGCCAGGGCCGCCCTGGCGTACATGCACCCGCACCCGTACTACCACCACGCATCCTCCTACTACGCCCAGATGCAGGCCCCGGCACCGCACGCCGCCGCGTACTCGCACCACGTGCAGGTCCAGGACCTCCTCACCAACCACCGGCCCACGGACGACGGCGCCGGCACCGGCAGCTACGACTTCTCCGGCCTGCCGGTCGAGCATCACCACCCCGGCGGAGGCCTGGACGTCGGCAGCAGCGACGGCGTGGCCACGGATGGTGGGCAGCTGGCCGGCGAAGGGAGGGACCAGACCACCGGTGGTACAGCCGCGGAGCAGTGGCAGGCGATTGATGGTTTCAGCAACGGTGGGAACGCGGCGGTGCAGCAGATGACTGGCGCCATGAGTTCCGGCACCCAACGAGGTGGGGAGATGGATTTGTGGGGTTATGGCAGGTAAAAACTTAACACCAACGATGGAAAACATGAACGCCAAAGTGTGCAAGTATATATCATGCATGCATACATGATCTACAGACGTTGGTGCAACTTGGATGCATGAGTTCTTGGGAGTTTATAGCGATGCTTGATGATTTGTTAATTTGGACTAGTTTTGGTGTTTACGATGTGTGTGTATATGTTGTATTATTTGTTGTTGGTACAATAAGAGCCAAAGATACATAATGGCCTGTAATTGGTGATTAAATTGTGTGTGGCCGGTCATGCAGAAGAAGACAATAAACACAAAGGATCTTATCTTATCTTAGGCTTCAACGGAGGCACCACGTTAACTCTTATCAGATGTGCTAAAAAAAAGATAAATTTAAGAAATTCTCACAATAATCAGAAACATCTAG
>CM041642.1:23612554-23633906 GCA_023333625.1 Bothriochloa decipiens
CATATAAATTACCCACCTATGCCATTATAATAAATAAAATCTATTTTACAAAAGAAAAGTAAAATTACGAAGTTGCCTAAAAGTTGGTTAATATAAAATATTAGATGGGTCTATCTACCATGTTGGCTTAATTAATATATTTCAATATTAATATAAATATTTGTAGCCATCACGTCTATAACTAAACTATAAACTTATTTTTATTGTAAATAAAAAGTACAAACACTTGATCATACTTACAAGAAAATATTACATTGGCCAACCTCACCTTCACTTGGTTAATGTATTGATACATGTTCATGGTTGGTTAATATTCTCATTAGACGCGTGTTAAAAAACACTAGAAAATCTTAAATTAATCATAAACATCTGAGCATAAAAAGTTACCCACCTATACCATTGTGCAAAATATTTTTTGGTTTACAGAAAAAAATCTTTGACGTCGTTACAAACATTCTTTTCATAGTTGGTTAATACAGAGTAGTCATACTTATACATGAAAAAAATTAGATTGGCCAACCTCACATTCCCTTGGTTAATGTACTGAGACATGTTTATGGTTCATTAATATTCTCACCAGATGCGCGTTAAGAAAAACATTAAAAAATCTAATATTTCTCATAAACACCTGAGCATAAAAAATTACCTACCTATACCACTTGTAAAATAATTTTTGGTTTATAGAACATCATTACAGACATTCTTTTCATAGTTAGTTAATTCAAGTAAAAAATAAAATATTAGATTGTCCTATCTGTCATATTTAGTTGGTTAGTGTATTTATTAATAAAGTGCTACACGAAATATATATATAAAAAATCAATAGCACTAATTTCATCAACCACATAGAAATAGAAATCTATTTCTCTGGTCTGCAATGATCGCGTTTGTCATGCAATTATTGTGAAGTACTTCTATATAAGAAAAAGATAAATTAATGTCATCGTCGTTATACTATTTCAGTTTACTAATGTGATGATCATCAAACTTTAAGTGAGATTAACTAAGTCAACAAAGAAACTATGAAAAATCAAATTAAACAAGGGTCACTAGATTGTGGGATGCAATCTTGCTTGGTAGCTACGAACAAATAAGTCATGGTTCTTATTGGTTACTATAATTATATGTTGTTAGATAACTTTCGGTGTATATGCTAACAAATGATAACTTTCGGTGTATAAGCTACCTATTTAATACATTCTACTAATTATGAAAGATAATACATATTTAGATTTGCATCTAAATTATCTATATCTTGCAATTATTTTATTAGCTTACCAAAAAATAATGGAAACACAATATGTTTCTCCATTGCTCATTTTATGAAAATTAATACAATAAAATCGATTAAAGTAAACATACATATTATGCCAACATGCAAATCTCTCTCTCTGTCTCTCTCTCTCACACACACACACTTAAGATATATATATTTATATTTTAACTAATTTTTTTGACATATCTATATTGATAATAACCACTACTATGTAAAATTTCATTCTAAAAAACCAAACAAATAAGGATATTATTACTCCATCCATTCTAATTATAATTCACATTAACTTTTTTGGTACATCTATTTTGTTATGCATCTAAATACAATATGATATATAGATACATAGCAAAATGTATGAACTAAGATGGTCAAACCGACTTATAATTTAGAATGGATAGAGTATATATATACTCCATACGTGTCTATGTCTTCCAGATCGTGATTGTAATCTTATACCAAACTTCATCAATAATCTTATGTGACATGGTGTAGGGTTAAAAATTAGCAATTACCTATGTCATCATGGTACTAAAGTTCTAAATATTAATAGTATTAATTACCTATGTCATCATGGTGTAGGGTTAAATATTAATACAAATATTTACTACTAAAGTTCTCGCACGGGTTCATATCAATTCTATAAAATGTCCCATATTTGCGTCGCCCCCACGCGGGCGGCTCGGGCGGCCAACCCTAGCCGCCGTGCCCTTTCCCTCCTTTCTAACCTCCAGTCGCGCCGCCGTCAAAGCGGGCCACCGGCAATGCCCCGCGGCCGGCCGGGATGGCGGTGGTGGGGCCCTCTCATCTGATGGTGTGGCGGCGCAGGATGACGCGGACAGGTGGGGCTCGGCGAGGTCGCCGACCACGACCGCGGCGGCGGCAGGCGTCTTCGTCCTCGGCGTGCCGTCGCGTGGTGGCAGGGGGTCGGATTTGGGCCCTGCGGGCCTGGATCGGGCGTCCTCGGTCCGGGATGGTGCTACCCCTCTGCCGGCAGTACCCTGCTCCGTGTGGTGGTGGCTCGTCGACAACGGCCGGCGTGCCGTTAGTCTTGCGACGCTGGAGGGGTCGGATTTGGGCCCCCCTGGGCCTGGATCTTACCACGGTCAGTGCCGGGGCTGCCCGCCTTCTGAGCAAAGCTGATAGTGACCCTCCAGTGAAGGTGGCCTTCCTCATTGGCTGGGCGCAATGTCGACGGTGGTGGCGGTGGTTTGGGTGAAAAGCTTGCCTGGCATGTTACGCCGGGCCGGCAGTGGTGGAACTGTTTGTGCCACGCACCTTGTTAAAGACACCACCGAAGCCGTTGATTAGTCCGTCCCCTGCTGCGCCCGTGGGTGTTCAATAACTGGGTGAAAACATAGCTTGGGTTCTCCAGGCCGACGGCGGTGGCGCCGGTGCGTCGTCGAAGTTCTTGTTCGCCAAGGCCAGGCAACTCTCCCGTGTGGTCACCCTGTTCGGTGTTCAGCTCAAGGCGGAGGTGGCATTCGATGTAACAGCTTGGGTGTTGGTTGTCAGGCTTGTATATGCACTAAGTCTTTGTGCTGTTGCATTAGAAGAAGCATCCAGTCTTCAATGGTGGTCAGTGTCCAACGTTTTCAGTACTTTTGCAGGTCTGACAAACGTGTTTTGGCTGCTTTGTCTTGACGTTGATGATCATATTCTGAGGAGTTGACATCACGGAGCAAGCCTATTTGTTACGTAGGGCTACTCGAACCCCTTGTTGGGGATGTAATTGAGGATCGCATTCTTGTACCTAGTTTCAAGATGATTTTACTTTTTGTAATTGAGGATTTCTATCTGGAACTTATGTACTCTGTTTTCAATGCTTCAATATATATGCTTTATGCTCCAAATGATAAGTAGCTTTCAGTTTTAAAATTATCTTTTACTCCCTCCGTATTAAATTATAAGTCATTTTAAAAATCTTAAAGAGTCAAAGTATCTTAAGTTTGACCAAAATTTATATGATAAAATAATAATATTTATGATGTCATCTGAGAATCATTAGATTCTTCATTAACTATATATTTATAGTATATTTAGTTGATATTATAAATCTTTATAATTTTCATATAATTTTAGTTAAACTTAAAATACTTTGACTTTCCAAGATTCTTGTAGTAATTTATAATTTAAAAGAGAGAGTAATCTAAAATTTATATCTTTTGATATGTATCTAGATATACACCATGATCAAGATGTATAAGTAAAGATAATAATGTATCTAGAGCGTCTTGTAATTTGGAGTAACCGTATATATGAGTTAAAAAATAAGAGTGTCTTTTGTCGAACAAATTTTACATGATTTGTCGGACTTTCTATAAATACGACTCACTAGTTACAAATCCATAAAAAATACATTTGTATCAAAAAATTTAAAGCACAATCAAACTGGTAGAAATCTGACCTATTTAGTATAAAAAATTATCAAAGGATAAATAGCAAAAGTAAAAAAAAAAAAATCAAAGCCCTCTCCCCTGTACCGTACGCGTACGCTCACTCGGAGCCGTGGTTCTCCCGTTGGCGGGTTTGCCCGCCGCGTGCGCGCTCTCTCTGTCGTGGCGACGACTGGGCGACAGCCGCCGCCGCACGCCAGGTGCCCAGGTCGTCCTCGTCGGGCTCTTCGCCGCCGGCGAGATCCAAAAGGTACGCCTGCCCCAGTACCCTTTCTCTTCCCCTAATCTAATTAAGTGCATTGTACATGTAGTATTATGTCTACTAACTTCGATTTATATTTTGAAAAAAAAATCCGGCTGTACACCCATGCGCTTTGCTGGTCCGCCCTGGATACTGCAAATCCATCACGGATTTGTTAATTTTGTTTACAAGTGTGAATAGCTAGTAATAATTAATTTGTTTTTCATAAAATTGATTGTTGAATCAAACTCCCATTCCTTGTCTAACATGGTCAGCGATCATGCAGGCTCGCGTTTAAACATCCCTGGAGATGCATCCCCCACTAACCTTACACAGGCATCCTATGTGTGCTGAGGTATGGCTGTGCTTATGTCTGGTTCTGCTTAAAGCTTCGGTGGTTGGAAATCTGTATTTTGCTCAATTTTTCATGTAGCTAATGTCCATTGTCACCCAGACCATTGAAGCATTCCAGAAGTGTCATGTGAATCACCCGGTTAAGAAGTTCTTTGGCGAGTGCACAGATCTTAAGATTAAGCTAGACCAGTGCTTCCGGCAGGAGGTATGGATTCTTATGCTTTTGGGTCTCATAATGAGAATTGATGATAACATTTTCTTACCTGGTCCTATGGGAGAACTGATGATGTTGGTTTTCTGCTTCACTAAATGCTGTTTTTTTCTTTGTGGCATTCAGAAAGCTTTGAAGAGGAAGGCAAACTTTGAAGAGAGCAAGAAATTTAAAAAACGGTTGCAGGCCTATAAAAGGGAAATGGCTGAGGAAAACAAGGAACACTAAACTTGGACGAGAGGGCGACGCCATAAATTTGAATGTTGTTTTTGTCACATTCCAGTAGCCTTGGTTGTGTGCACATTTTTACTGTTCAAAATGGTTGCAATTGATGAGCTAGATGCTCTGATTAATACAGTGAACTTTGGAGTTCTGAACTCATTCCTGTGGTAATGCAACTTGTGTTGATCGACTCTCAAGGAGGATTAACAACCTAATGTTCTATCAGTAACACTAGAAGCTGTATATAGCAGAACAGAAGACAAAGAACAATGTTTGCACTATTTTTTACTGAATGAACTTAAGATTGAATTGAAGCCTTCTAGGCTTTTTATATGTTCACTCCTATAAACATTCTAAAATATGACTGCCAGATAATTTTCTGTTCCATTGGAATGTCACATGAATTCCACTGGAGGCTATTTTGTTGTGTGCAGTCCTACCAGCAGCCCTTGATATGCAGAAAATGTTAAGGCTCACAGTCACAGCTCATTGTCTGGTTAGGAAATTGCATTTAGTCATGCATTTTCTTGTTCCAGTATTTGTTATTACATCTTTGAGTTTCTTTAGATTTGTTTCAAAGCCATCTAATGCCAATGACTGTTAGGCTGTTAGCCTTTTTTTTTAAAGAAAATGAGGAAACTCCCCAATTCTTTTTTTTTCCGTGGCAAATAGGAGGGGAACACCCCTACTGAACTCATTATTGTAATAACAGAAATATATGTTGTTTGATAACCAGAAAGAGGCTGGAGGAAAAAAAAAAAGCATCAGGTAAGCGCACTAGGGGGAAAAGAAGCACCAGGTAATGCACTAGCCACTAGAATAGCAAGGTACTACTGGATATTCTATTGCAAACCATCATCTTCCTGTTCCTTTCAGAGAGGAGCAGCAATAGCAAAAGGTCAATAGAGGGAGAGAAGGTGAAAGCTACTCCGTTAAAATGGGAATTTCACCTTTTTTCACAGGTCAGTCATCTGAGCAACCATTCTGTCATAAGAATTTCAGCAACTATCAATGACTTAATCAGCAAGCTTGTTATTTCCTCTCTTTTTATTTTTCTTTACTTTTGATGCATCCATACTGTTTTTGAACCTTCAAATCCATTACGTTTATTCATGTTGTTCATGTGATGTTTTGAACTTTTTATTTTCTTCATATACTAAAATAAAATAACTATACACCTCAATCTACTGTGAATTCAGTTGCACTGTAATTCCCTGGAATAGATACATGATGCTGTCTTGTTATATTTCTGTTCCATTCTTTTCTCTTGGAACTTTTCAGCATCAATTATTTGTTGTTGACCTGTAAGTTCTCAGTAAGTTTTAATTTTTTTTGGTCTTGTTAATTATCCGATAGAACTCAATAATTCAGCAATCAAAATGCTTTCAGTTGCCTGCAATGCACTGGAGAAAATCCATCAAATGGTAATCAGTAATCACTCTTAATAGTTGCATATACTGAACTGGTCTCTCTGTATCATAATCAATTTTCTTCTCATTTCCTTGGAGATTCAGTTCAGTGCTGTTTGGTTTTCAGTTTTTATAACTGGAAGTGCAGAGATTTTAGAATAGTACAAGCATGATCACAAAATGGATATTTGGTATAAAATGATTGCATATTTCAAGGTTTGGTTTGCTCATAATATATTGATAACTTTTTTGGGACTAAATGTTAGGTACAAAATAACATAAACTTTGTGAGTTTACATACGCACGCCCATACTCCCTCCACCCATTTTTGATCTGCACATTTTCAAAATGGAAAGATCCAAGATTGGTCAGCGTATACCACTAGCAGGCACCTTTTACTTGGGTTGCATGCGGACCAAGGCCCTGCGTCTTGGTGAAAATTGTGCGGAGCGGATGCGAGCCAATGACAGTGAGCAATGAGGCTGGACCATTGAGGACTGAATGGCTCTTGCCTCTTGGTCTCTGTGAAACTAACAAATACACTTATCAAATATGGATGGATGGATTATCATCTACTGGGAGGTCAAATTACGTACTTGTATTGCATTCAACTTGGTAATTGGCATACTAAACAACAAACTGGCAACCCAAGTCCTTTATTTGTCATAAGCTGGTCAAGATAAAGATCATAGTGCAGTCTTTCCCTGCTAGCAAATGACAAAATGGGGAGGCCTGATTATAGAAGCCACATGTTTGTCATCTGAATCTTAAGGTATTAGTACAACTTCCAACAACTAGAGGCTTGGAGAAAATGTTGTGCTTTTGAAGGGTGGGGATATTCTTTAACCAGATTTGGTATGCTGGAAGAGAATCTGACATCAGTAACATTTTCTTTTATGATTCCTAATAATTTTATAAAGAAAGATCACTTTATTAACTTATATTTCATCAGGTAGTTAAATCCATTGAGATTCCTGTGCCCCATTTTTTCCCTTTTTATTATTTTGAACAAAAAAAAGTGATTCAAAGTAGGATAGGAGCTCGAACCTTTGACCTCAACCACCAGTTTTGTCAAGTTGTGCTTTAGCATTAGTACCCTGGAAATTTATTTATGTCCTACCTACCTGCCTTTCCCCACCAGCATCCCTTTTTCCTTTCAAGACGCTAGGCTCTTAGAGTCTCTGTTGTATTTGAAGTGCCATCCTATTGGTAAGTAATGTGGTACAGAGGTACACATTAAAAACAAGCCACTCCATGTCCCTCTTGGTCTTGGGGAGTAGCAGCTGAGGAGCAAAGAAAGCAATCATGGAATCTATACCTCTTCTGAGTCCTTATGACACAGCAAAATTCAGGTTTTCACACAGGTTAGTTAGACAACCTTTTCTGCTAGAGTTTCAGTAGACTTGGATGACTTTGTATGTCAATTTCCTTGCTTTCATCTGTTCTTCAAACTTTCTCATGTATCAGTTGTGTTTTCTTTTAAGCAAAAACCATGGGGAAAAAAAACCCCCCAGCACCTGCATCTGACCTGCAAATTTGTCAGCTCTGCTATGGAGATTGATTTTCTTCTGTTTATAAGTAGTTTGTTTTGCACTACTTGCCACGTGCACTGGAATACTCTTGGAGAAATACATTTCTAAGATGGATGTCCGATACAGGCTTTTCTTGTACAAGTGAAGCATATATGTACTGACACCTAATTGTTTTCCTTTCTGCTGTGTTCCCTACCTTTGAGGTAAATAATGTTTGGTCTGATGTCATATCTTATTAAAACAAACAGGATATTGCTTGAAAATGATATGAAGATTGATGCTAATATGAGGACTGTAAACTGATTGAACTTAAAAATCCAATGTTTTGGAATGGCCATGATAAATAAGAACTTATGATAAGTAATGTTGCTATATGTTTTTTCTATGACCAATCCGGTCTAAATCAAGTGTGAACAACCAAATCCCTGTTGAAATTTGAAAATCTTAAGGTTTTTTTTTATAATAAAAATCTTAAGGTTGATGTGCTGCACTTGGTACAGTAATTATCATGCCTCAGAACTAAGTGATATCTTCTTTATGATTACTTTCTTCATCTTCATGTAGAATTGTAACTTCACCTATGTTCATTGGAAGACTTTCTTGAGTCATTTCAACATAGCCGGTCCCAAGCCCGGATAAAGGAGGAGGGTGTGTTAGGTGCGGCTAGCCAACATTTCAAAACCAGCCACTCTCATGGATATGAAACCCACAAGAGATTCGTTGGGGCGTAACCCTCTTAGCGACGCGCTACATCGGAACCCGGGTGTAGTGTCAAATGTGCAAGGGCCGGGTCGTCATCCCCTTAGTGGCGCGTCGTATCGTGATCCGGGTACGATGACAAATGAGCAAGGGTCGGGTCGTCGCAACCTTTGTGACGCGCTACATCTGCGCCTGGGTATAGTGAAAAATAAGCAAAGGTCTTCGCACTTCCCTCGACGGGTGCGAAGGGTAAGGAAGCTAGCCGAGCCAACTCGGATTCGTCTAGATAGCTGGAATGTAGGGTCCCTAACGGGTAAGTTAAGAGAGCTAGTCGATACAGCAATTAGGAGGCGTGTAAATATTCTATGTGTTCAGGAGACTAAATGAAAGGGCCAGAAGGCGAAGGAGGTGAAGGATACTGGCTACAAACTTTAGTACACGGGGACAACATCGGGTAGGAATGGTGTAGGCATCTTGATCGATAGGAGCCTTAAGGATGGAGTAGTTGAGGTGCGGAGGCAAGACGACCGGATTATCTTAGTCCGGTTGGTAGTTGGAGATTTGGCTCTAAATGTGATCAGTGCCTATGCCCCACAGGTAGGTCTTTGCGAGAGCACCAAGAGGCAGTTTTGGGAAGATCTCGATAGCATGGTTAGTACTGTGCCTATCAGCGAGAAACTCTTCATAGGAGGAGACCTCAACGGCCATGTGGGTGCGACTAATGTAGGTTTCGAGCGGGTGCATGGGGGTTTCGGGTATGGTAGTAGAAATCAAGAGGGGGGATGTTTTGAACTTCGCGTTGGCCTACGATTTGTTGATAGCGAACACCGTCTTTAAGAAGAGGGAATCCCATCTAGTGACCTTTCGTAGCGGACAACACCTGAGTCAGATCGACTTTATCCTTGCAAGGAGGGGAATAGACGTGCTTGCTTAGATTGTAAGGTGTTACCTGAGGAGTGTGTTGTCCCTCAACACAAGCTTGTGGTGGCGGATTTTCGCTTTTGGGTACGTGTCCATCGGGACAATCGGGCCAAGATTGCGAGAATAAAATGGTGGAAGCTTAGGGGGGAAGCAGCGCAAACATTTAAGGAGAGGATGCTAGATGAGGGGCCGTGGGAAGAAGGAGAAGATGCAGATGACATGTGGCTAAAGATGGCAACATGTGTTCGGAAGGTGGCTTCGGATGTGTTTGGAGTGAGTAGGGGAGGCAAACGGGAAGCAAAAGACACCTGGTGATGGAATGACGAGGTGCAAAGGGCTATTAGGGAGAAGAAGGAGTGGTTCAAGCGCCTCCATCATGACAAGAGTGCAGCCAACATTGAGGGCTATAAAATAGCGAAGAGGGCTGCAAAACGAGCGGTGAGTGTAGCAAAAGGTCAGGCGTATGATGACCTTTATCAGCGACTAGGCACGAAGAAAGGGGAGAAGGACATTTATAGGATGGTTAGGATCCGTGAGAGGAAGACGAGGGACATCAACCAAATCAAATGCATCAAGGATGGGACGAATCAACTTTTGGTGAGGGATGAGGAGATCAAGGACAGGTGGAGAGAGTACTTTGACAAGTTGTTTAATGGGGAGAATGAGGGTCCTACCTTGGAGTTGGATAACTCATTTGACGATACCAACAGACGTTTCGTGAGGACATTTTAGGAGGCAGAGATCGGAGAGGCTTTGAAGAGGATGAAGGGAGGTAAAGCGATGGGCCCTGACGGTATCCCCATTGAGATGTGGAGATGCCTAGATGCCAGAGCGATAGTATGGTTAACTAAGCTTTTTAACCTCATTTTTCGCTCAAACAAGATGCCTGAAGAATGGAGAAGTACATTAGTACCGATCTTCAAGAACAGAGAGATGTTCAAAGTTGTACTAATTACCATGGGATTAAGTTGATGAGCCATACGATGAAGCTCTGGGAGAGGGTTATCGAGCATCGCCTAAGAAGAGTGACAAGTGTGACCCAAAACCAATTTAGATTTATGCCTGGTAGGTCGACCATGGAGGCAATTTTCTTATTACGACAGTTGATGGAGAGGTATAGGGAGCAGAAGAAGGACTTGCACATGGTCTTTATTGACCTCGAGAAGGTATATGACAAAATACCGAGAAATATCATGTGGTGGGCCTTGGAAAAGCACAAAGTCCCAACTAAGTACATCACCCTCATCAAGGATATGTACAGGGATGTGCTACGTGTGTCCGAACATGTGATGGCGACACCAGTGACTTTCCAATTAAAATAGGACTACATCAAGGGTCGGCATTGAGCCCTTATTTATTTGCTTTGGTGATGGATGAGGTCACAAGGGACATATAAAGTGATATCCCTCGGTGTATGCTCTTTGCTGATGATGTGGTGCTAGTGGATGAGACTAGGGCAGGGGTTAATAGGAAGTTAGAACTATGGAGGCACACATTAGAGTCGAAAGGGTTTAGACTTAGTAGGACTAAGACCGAGTACATGAGGTGCGATTTCAACGCGACTAGGAATGAGGAGGGAGACGTTAGCCTCGATGGGCAAGTGGTGGCCAAGAAGGATACTTTTCGGTATTTAGGATCGATGCTACAAAAGGATGGTGACATTGATGAAGATGTTAGGCATAGAATTTCAGCCGGTTGGTTGAAATGGCGTCAAGCTTCAGGCGTCCTCTGTGACAGAAGGGTGCCTCAGAAGTTAAAAGGTAAATTTTATAGGACAGCGATTCGTCCATCGATGTTATATGGTGCTGAATGTTGGCCTACAAAAAGACGATATATCCAGCAATTGAGTGTAGCAGAGATGCGTATGTTACGATGGTGTTGTGGGCACAAAAGGAGGGATAGAGTCTAGAACGACGATATTCGGGATAGGGTTGGGGTGGCACCAGAAAAAATTGATTCAACATCGGTTGAGATGGTTTAGCCATGTCCAATGGAGGCCTCCTGAGGCACCGGTGCGTAGTGGGGTTCTAAAGCGGGTCGATAATGTAAACAGAGGTAGAGGTCGACCTAAACTGACTTGGGACGAGTCGGTTAAGAGAGACCTTAAGGAGTGGAATATCCCTAAGGATTTAGCTATAGATAGGAGCGCTTGGAGACTAGCAATTAACGTGCCTGAACCGTCATTTTTTTCTTATACCATTTATGTGTTCTTTGTTTTTATGCCTCTTTTGAGTTTCATCTCTAGCCTACCCTAACTTGCTTAAGACAAAAGGCTATGTTGTTGTTGTCGTTGTTGTTGTATCTTCATGCAGAATTGTGCTGGCTCCCTAAACAAGAACCAGATCATAGGGCAATCTTCCACAACCACATGCCATACTGTACTACTCACAGAGGGCTACAGAGAGTGGTCTTCTGATTGCTGAAGCCACAGGAGTGTCATCTGATGCTCAAGGGATGAGTTTAATTCCACACACCCCAGGGATTTGGACCAAGGAACAAGTAGAGGCCTGGAAGCCTGTTGTGGATGCAGTGCATGCGAAAGGTGGAATATTCTTCTGCCAGATTTGGCATGCAGGAAGAGCATCCGATATGGTTGAACATTTGTTACCTGACCCCTTCCATTTCCTTCTATTAACCGCCATAATAAATGTGATGATGTTTGGTGAATGCTGTGTTCATGTCACACTTGACACTACCCTCCACCTGCAGCAAAATGCTTCGAACTTAATTTTAGGGTTTGTGGTTCCATCAAAGCCTTTTATAGGCCATCTTGTATCTTCTGCAACAATCTTTTTAGGTTTGGTGCAACTGCAACCACAGGAGACTCACCTACCCTGTGTTCGAAAACTGAACTGAAAAGTTAATTATTTCATTAACATCTCTTGCTTTAGTCAGTCTGCTTAATTGATCATGAATATCTGGAACCAATGAATGAGGGATGGTTATCTTATTTATTACCAGAGAAAGAACCCATCTCCAGCACAGATAAGCCAGTGGAAAAGAATGGAGATGACCACATGGATTTCCCCATCCCAAGATGCTTAACAGTAGAAGAGATCCCTAATATAATCAATCATTTCAGAATTGCTGCAAGGAACGCTATGGATGCTGGTAAGCTGATAGTCAACATAATAGAAAATGAAAGGCAAATAAGAAAACCCATCATACTCTTTGTTTTCAGGATGAAATTTACTTGCTCATAATAATTAGATGCTATAAAAATCGAATTTAAATTGTAGTTGATTTCTGTAAGATAGGTTCTTGGTTTGTTCGATTGCAAACATTATTTATTGGTTCTTGGTTTGTTTGATTACAAAGATTAGATATTATATTACCTTGCTGTACCTTCTGAAACATGTACAAGGACCTTGCGTGATCAGCATACATGTATCAAATGTAGGTTTTGATGGGGTTGAAATCCATGGTGCTCATGGCTTCCTTCTTGAGCAATTCATGAAAGACAGTGTCAATGACCGCATTGACAAGTATGGAGGCAGCATACAGAATCGGTGTCGCTTTGCCCTTGAGGTAGTTGATGCTGTGGTGGCTGAGATTGGGTCAGACCGTGTGGGGATCCGCCTCTCTCCTTATGCCAATTACCTTGGCTGCCATGACTCGGACCCCGAAAGGCTGGGTGTCTACATGGCTCAGGAACTGAACAGATATAACATCATGTACTGCAGTGCGGTGGAACCTGAGAGGGTTATGCTGGATGGCAAGATGAAAATCCCACACAGGCTGCACGACATGAGGAAGGCCTTCAATGGAACTTTCATGGTTGGTGGAGGTTACGACAGGGAAGAGGGGAACAGAGTTGTGGCTGATGGATATGCTGACATGGTTGTGTATGGCCGGTTATTCTTGGCGAATCCTGACCTGCCGAGGCGATTCCATCTGAATGCTCCCCTGAACAAGTACGATCGATCAACATTCTACACCGATGATCCTGTCGTTGGTTACTCACATTACCCATTTCTTGAGAACTGTGAACCACTGAACTCCCAGGACAGGGAGGGATCTATCAAAACAAACTAAGGAATGATCTTAATTGCCTACTCCCTTTGTCCTAATCCTTCCTTGTTCTAAAAAAAAGGATGAACTGTTGATTTCGGAGGAGTCAAACTTTTAAAATTTAACTTTATTCATAGAAATTAGTATGGATATTTGTATCTCCAAATATATTTGCTATACAAATATACTTTACTAATGATACTTGTTACATATTACTAGCCTAGTGTGTAACTCTGTATCCAACTGCTTGCTTCTATTCTTGCACATTTGTTAATGCTCTCAAACAGACGTTCTCAAACAGACGTGCTTGGCTGCTTGTGTGGTGTACACGTTGCACTGCTGTACACGTTTTACATGACAGTCAGTTTTGTGGAAAAAAAGAACGATGAACTTTGCGGCCCATTTGCTCAGGTGCCAGGCCCAAACAAAAGCTAAATTTACGTGAAGCCCAAACTCCTCTAGTACGTACAGTGTCCGCACTCCGCCGGCTCAAGTGCGAGCGGGTTTTAGTTCTAGGGTTTATAGAAGTCCCCCCAAATCCCCATTTTCGAATCGAATTCGAATCACAGCCCTGCGCCGGCGCCGTCGACCACGGTTACCCACGGCGATCTCCGGTGTCTGGTAAGCTTTGCCTCCCCATTGCTGCATTTTCCCCCTCGCATGCAAGCCCTCACACCTCCATCTCGCTCGGTACCCGCTTTTCACATATTGCTCTCGGAGGGAGGGCATGGAGGAGGGCTGCACCAAGGCGAGCTCCGGCGCGGTGCCCAGCCTCCCTGACGGCCCCCTGATGGAGATCCTGTCCCGCGTCCCTGCCAAGTCCGTCTGCCGGTTCAAGTGCGTGTCCAAGGCCTGGCTCGACCTCATCGCCGACCCCGGCAACCGTAAGAGGCTCCGCCAAGCCATGCAAGGACTGTTTGTCCTGCCGTCTGAGGTCTCTAAGGTTGACGATGGTCAATTGGACGGTATCAGTTTCAGTTTCAGTTTCATCGACCTGATGGTGAGATCCGTGCCTCTGGACATTGACCCTTGCTTCCCTTTCCTGACGGGAATGACGCCGGGGATCAAGGTCGACTTGTCGGATTCATGCAACGGGCTTATCCTTTTCTCAGTTTTCTGGAAGCTGCATCAAGAGCCGCCGTCTTTGGATGGCTATATCGTGTGCAACCCAACCACAAGGCAATGGTCTGCGATACGCATCCCTGCTTGCTGCTCTGGGGATGCAGTAAGCCGCACCTATTTGGCTTTCGATCCAGCCGTGTCCTCTCACTTTCACTTGGTCCAGTTCCAGATGCCCGGTGAGGAAGAGCTTGTAGAGATATTGCATGTTTACTCATCTGAAACTGGGACTTGGAGTCAAAACCAAATTGATAAACAAAAAGAGCAAGGACAATTGGAAGGGTGGCATCATCAGTTTACACTAGACCCTATTGACGATCTGTGCGCCTTTGTTAATGGCTTCCAACATTTGATAATTTGGGACCAAAATGTACAACACATACTTGTTGTAGATGTACAAGGGAAGGTAAGAAGGATGATCACTATGCCAGGTGAGGCTGGACAAGAGTGCGACCTTGTTTATTGTTTACGTCAATCCCAAGGGCGCCTACATTGTGTGACTATAGAGCCATCTGATGAAAACGGCGATAAACTATGCATCTGGGTTCTTCAGGATTATGATACACAAGAATGGGTGTTGAAAAACACAGTGAACTCTTTGGACGTCTTTGGAGAAACAGGAGAAATGCTAGAGTTTCATGTGATCGACATTCACCAAGATTGTAATTTAGTTTTCTTTTTTCATCAGTTGAACTATGAGCTGATAGCATACGACATGGATCGTAAGAACGCGAGTGTTATTGGCACTTTTGAAGGTCAAAAATCCCGATCTCAATTTGCTCGTTACATTCCCTGTTTCTCAGATCACCAGCTCTCACAAATAAGTACTGAAAGTGTGTGCTCGAAGTATGAGCTAGCAGCTTGGTTAAATTCCAATAGACTCAGGTGAAATGTTCTGCTTATGCTTGGATGTATGCCTTCTGAATTAGTAAGGCAAGCCTGTTGAGACATTTATGTACTGTACCTTTAGGGATGCTATTATATTAATGAGTATTGCTTTTGGTGACAAGTTTTATGATTGGCATGTTTCCTTTCTTGGCTGTATTAATGATCAATTGTTTATTGTGAATTTAGTTTGTTTGGTTGTGTGTTTATTTATGTCAATCAAATCAAAATTATCTTCCATATTTTGCTAATGTTGCTTTATGGAATAGTTTCAAATAAGAGGCTTGCGGTTACATCAAAATTTTAAAACCAGAAAGTCCTTTTATGATACAGTAAAAAATTAGATGTGCTGGAGATGTAATCTCTTTGGAGGAAACTTGTACAGTTTCAAATGTAGCATGTGCAATTAATTGTCATGTCATGTGGACATGCTGCATCTTATCTTCCTAATAGAAATCAGTTGTAGTGTTGCTAGAGGCATTTGCAAGGAACTTTGATGCAACCAGATCTGCCTGGAAGAAAGGTTAGTTCTCCCCAAGAGAAGTACAATGTTGGACCTAGCTGATGTTGAGAGACAGTTATTTGCTATTTCTACATGTCATGAAACCCTGAGAAAAACTGTATTAACTGTTAGCTAGAGTCAATTGTTTTCTTTGCATCAGTCAATAGTTGAGCTTGTTCTTTCATGACGGCTTATGGCATGTTCTTTCTACAAGTGGGATTCGGGTTTAAATCTGTATTGAAGCGATTCTTTAAAATATCTTATGTCATGAGCTGTTAGCTCCTCATTGAAGCCTTTAAATTGACTCCAATTGGTTGCTTGTTCTTCCTTGGAAAATAACTGATTATATTCGTTGAGTTCAGCGAGGAAGATTAAATTTTTGGATTGCTGGAAGATTAATAGTAGGTTGGCACATATATTACATATAATAGTGGAAAATATCTGAGACATTAAGGAGGATTACATGGGGTTTGCAATGTTTGTAGTTTCTGGCATATAGTAGCAATAAAGTATACAGATTGTAGAAGGTACTAATTTCAGGTGGCCTTCACAGTGGCTGCTGGCAAAAGACCTCTGATTATTATAAAGTTAATTTTTGCATTTCATTAAACTTGGTTAGTTCTTGTTTCAGTTTCCGTGGAAGTATACTGCTTCTGTGAAATAGAGAAGATGTTACTGATTTGGTAGTGGGAAAGATGTAGAGGGCTAAAAAAACTAATTTTTTTGGTACCTTAGTCTCCGTGAATGTGTTCCATGCTGCTCCTGCGTACTTCTTCCACCGTTCCACTTGGATTGGACCATATATGTTGCACGTGCTTCTAACAGGTTGATCTGTCATCCTGTCCATTGCATCTGTTTATGTCAAATCATTCGTGAAAGGGTAGGGTGAGATATCTTGAGATGTAGATATCTTGAGCCTCTGTTGCCTGTGCACTAGTTTTTCATTTCCTTTGTTGCCTATGTTTCGAATTTTTCATCTGATGTTGGCTCGGTGTTGATAACAGGTTTCTGGGCATGAATTTTGTCGATGACAATATCAAAGGTAATTCTCAAACATATGCCAGATATGGCTGCAGTTGTCGGCTGCAAGAAAGATATACAGAATAATCAGCGGATCTGGTTAAAATTTGGAGCTATGTATTATAGAAAATCAATTTTGATCTCTGAATCCTGAAATGTAAATTAAAAGGATTAACTGGGACCAACCAATTGAGAGGATGAGAAAGAAACAAGCAAGAAAGAGAACATGGTATGTGATTTTCTGCCTGGCAGAGAAAGGCTCAAAAGATATAAATCCTACAACAGGTGTTCATTAGTGTTTTGCATTTCTGTTGCAGGCAGCTTTCTTTCAGAGGATGGAACCTTCTCTCATACAAAGAGCTGAATTAATTTTAAAATGCATGTCTCGATTTTGTTCGGCCGGCCGGCCGGCGAGGCCGGACGCATCTCTAGTCTAGCATTATATTCCACGTCTCCATGACAACATCAATGACCTCACTCCCAACCAAGCTGTCGCCTGATGTTGATCGTCGTGAGGAGCAAACGCCGGGAAACAACAAGCCAAGTTCACCAAATTAGTCCTCTCTCGCTCTTTTCGCCCACAAATAATCATCCCAACACGCCAGTGTTGGAGTATATGAGGATTAGGCCCATGAGGCCCATATATGACTTCGCTACCCTTCCTAGGGTTAGCCTAATTATGAAAAAATCTAAGCCCAATTATGAAAAAACCTAATTCTAACATGGTATCAGGCTGAGTTTCTTCCTCCCTCCCCTTCCCTGCTGCCGCCGCCACCTGCTGCTGCTCGCCGGCGCGCCGCTGCCACCTGCTGCTGCTCGCCGGCGCGCCGCCGCCGCCGCCGGAGCAGCTATGGCCGGTCGGCCCCCTCCCCCTCCTAACAGCCAGCATAATTGAAGTGACAGGAAGAGGTGCCAAGGCGGAGGGGAGTGAAAGTGAACTAGATGAGAGATCAGAGAACGGGGAGGAAGATGACGAGCAATGACGACGGTGCCAACCAGGGCAATAATGTCCCCCTCCTCACCCCTTACAAGATGGGCAAGTTTCATCTGTCCCACAGGTACCAACCAATCTGACGCAGGAGTGAGTCTTAACAAATTCCTTAATGAGATTATTTTAAAAAAAACAAATTTATTAATGAGCGCTCGATCAGCAAATGGCGTTCAGGCAAGTTGCGCAGCTGGGATGCCATTTGATGTGGGCATCAAAGTGCCAAAATAAGGTGGAACTTTTTTTTCAAACAAGAAAGATGATAACCATGACCATGTCCTGCAGAAGATCTCGTTTAGTATGTTTATTATTTATTTATTTTCTGCTTTGGATTTGGAGTGAAGGTGCTGCTTTCTCTGTTTTTATGCAGGTTGCATCTTCTGTTCTTAGGAGGACTAGGTTCCCCAATTCTTTCTCCTTCCTTCCTTCTTTCTCTTTTGCCCTTCGGCTTTAAGATGAGGCTGCAGTGCTTCCCTAGATTCTCATGCAAAGTTCCAGATTGGCACAAGTTTATAGTAGTATACTAAACAAGCCACTAGTGAAAGAAGTCCTACAGATTCCTTTTTCCCCCTTTTATTAAGATGTAACCTCCGGTGAATTTTCTAGGTAATCATCATACAATGTGTGTATATCAGCAATTTGAAGATCCATCTGTTTACCAAGGAACTTGACTTTCTTTATTTATAGGGTGGTTCTTGCACCACTAACGAGGCAGCGTTCATATAGTAATGTTCCTCAGCCTCATGCCATACTGTATTATCAACAGAGAACACCTGAAGGAGGCCTTCTGATCTCCGAGGCCACTGGAGTGTCTGACACAGCTCAAGGGTGTGTCTTCTAGATCCTCAGCTCAGACTCTGCCTTCTTCTCATAGTTCAGTGATTTATAAAGAAGGGGTGCTTAATTTCTTTATGCTAACAAGGTACAAGGATACTCCGGGCATTTGGACAAAGGAACAAGTGGAAGCGTGGAAGCCAATCGTAGATGGAGTTCATGCCAAGGAGGAACATTTTTCTGTCAGATTTGGCACGTAGGGAGAGTCTCCAATTCCAGTAGGTTTACAATTACACTCTCTAATATAAACTTTGCCCTCAAAGCTCAGTTTCATGGTAGCTAGTGTAGCTAACTCGCAAGAAAATTAGGTTCAGAGTTATTCATGAAGACTTATTGATACTTTTCTTTTGGTGAACGAAGAGATATATATACTGGCTCACTCATGGTGCGTTCTACACTGCCGTTTTATAAATAAAGGCATTGTACCAACAAATGTTGAATGCTCTAATGCAGCTTTTCAGCCTAATGGGCAGGCTCCAATTTCATGCACTGATAAGCCAGTAAAATCACAACGTGTGGATAGGTTCAGTTCTCCTAGAAGATTAGAGACTGATGAAATCCCTTTTATCATTAACGATTTCAGGGTAGCCGCTAGAAATGCAATTGAAGCTGGTAAGCTCGCTCCTTCCCCTCACATTTTACATTCTAAAGTAAATAACATTAGTCTACGAAGAATGAACATATGTTTCTTGACTTTATTCAGACTAATTTATCAATCAAATTAAGATCCATAAAAAAATATTCTTGTCGATTATTGTGTTTAATGTTTGATAACTAAGTTGTAGTTTACTGCAATCCTAGTTCTGACTCCATAATAAAAAAGGGCAATCAATCTGAACTCTCACTGTGTTTGTATAGGATTTGATGTTGTTGAAATTCATGGAGCCCACGGTTACTTGATTGATCAGTTTCTAAAGGACAGTCTCAATGACCGCACAGACATATATGGTGGCAGCTTAGAGAACCGTTGCCGGTTTGCGGTATAAATAATTCAAGCGGTAGTTGATGAGATTGGAGCTAACAAGGTTGGGATAAGGCTTTCACCTTTTGCCAATTATTCAGGAGCAGTAGACTCAAACCCAGAAGCTCTAGGCCTGTATATAGCAAATGCACTGAACAATTTTGGAGTTCTCTATTGCCATGTAGTGGTGCCACGGATGATGAAAACTGATGGAATTTTTGAAACTCCCGGCTGTATTGAGTTAATGAGGAGTGCTTTTAAGGGAACGATTATTGTTGCTAACGGCTACAGTAGGGAGGATGGAAATCATGCAATCTCCAGCGGGTATGCTGATTTGGTTGCATATGGGCGCTTATTCCTGTCCAATCCTGACTTGCCTCGGAGGTTTCAAATTGATGCTGCTCTCAACAAGTACAACAGCGAGACGTTTTACACTCCTGATCCAGTTATCGGATATACTGACTACCCATTTCTTCCATCGGATGTCTAGATGTGCCATTTCTGAAAAGTTTATTTTAGATCCGGCAGCTACCATTTGTTTATCTCAGTGCTTGGAATTCATGTGCATGGATTTATATACCGCTCTCTCCATTGAATACTTACAAGTATGTGCTCTTCAAGTTACTTTTACTACTCCAAAAAGTTTCGGTAGTTCCTCTTGTTGTGCAGCGGTGGTAAATACTACTAGTACTCTAGTAGAATTGTGGAAAGTAGAAATACATGTAAAATGGCAAAACAGAAAGGACATAATAAATTTGGCGCAATTAGATACAAAATGATCCAAAAAAGAGACACAGTCAGAAAACACTCCAAACGCAAACTGGATTGCACCACGAAATGAATGAACAAGATGAGTGGGTATTTTTATTTGCCTAATTTTGAAGTTTGGACGATCTCACAAAATACAAGGAACTGCTTACATGGTATTTGATGCCATGCTGGCATCATCGATCACGTAGTGGGTTGTTGCTGGCTTTGCCCACCCGGGCCGACTACGAGTGGTGTGGCTTGCTGACCCACCCGGCCCGTGGGCTGTGGTGCACTGCGGCCTGCTTCACCAGCTAAATTTATTTTTTAAAAAAATTACAAAACTAGTCTCCGTTTTTAAAAAATTGCAGGAGTAGGCCACCAGTCGCCCGTTGGAAAGGCGAAGATGGGCCTTGTCGCCCGACTGGCGGGCTAACTGGGCCATGTCGCCCGACCAGCGGGCGACTTGGCTGGGCACGTGGCATGGCGGGTCCCACGTCGCCCGGCCGATGGGCGACATGGCCCATGTCGCCCGACCAGTGGGCGACTTGACCGTGCACGTGGCAGGGCGGGCCCCACGTCGCCCGGCCGATGGGCGACGTGGCCCATGTCGCCCGGCCAGTGGGCGACTTGGCCCTATATATATAACGCGGCCGGCTGGGAGAACACAACAGAAGGAGAGGAGAGGAGAGGAGAGGAGAGGAGAAGAAGAGAAGAGAAGAGAAGAGAAGAGAAGAAGAAGAAGAAGAGGAGGAAGAAGGAGAAGAGAGGAAGAGGAAAATTTTCGGTAAGTAAAAAAATAATTTTATATATAATTATTTAATGTGTGTTATATTAATTGTTAGATAATATTATATTTCTGTTAAGCGATTAATATTATATTTTGGTAGTATTACTTATATTTTTATTTTATATATATTGTTAAATTAAATAGTTATAGTTGAAATAATATTAATAATATATTAGTGAAAAGTAATTTTGCTGAAATTTTTAGATTACACAGATGTCGGAGAAGTTAGGATTTCAA
>CM041642.1:23638906-23656192 GCA_023333625.1 Bothriochloa decipiens
CATGACTGCGTATTATTTTTGCTATTTCTCCGACTTCGATATTTTTTTTGAAATTTCCGAATAAATAAATAATATTTAAAAAAAAATCGAAATTTTTCCTGAAATTTCCAAATAAATAAATATTATTTAAAAAATTCCAAAAAACCAGGTCGCCATTTGGCCGGGCGACCTGGGCCTGGTCGCCCTTTGCCCGGGCGAACTGGGCCTGGTCGCCCTTCCAACGGGCGAACTGGGTCTGGTCGCCCTTTGGCCGGGCGACCTGGGCCTGGTCGCCCTTTGGCCGGGCGACCTGGGCCTGGTCGCCCTTCCAACGGGCGACTGGTCGCCCATTCCTGTAATTTTTTGAAAACGTAGACTAATTTTGTAATTTTTTTAAAAAATAAATTTATTAATAAAAAAAATTCGTCCACGCACAGGGCACTCAGCAGAGAACGGTGTGCAGCCCGCTGGCTCCGGCCTGCCTGTCTGCATCAATGACAGCTCTGTTCCGTCTTGCCTGCCGCCTCTAATTTGGTCTCTTTCCTTGGCGATCTCTAATTTGGTCTCTTTCCTTGGCGATCTTTGCACCAAGAGTCGCGGAACGCGCCGGATTCATTGAATCCGTCTTCTTTGACAAACGAACAACACACCTGCAACCTAATGGTCGTCTGCTCTGTGCTCTCCACTCGCCATTCCTAACACCGCCCCCCTCCCCTCATTCCACCCGCAGTCCCGCACACGCAACAACTTGCCAGCATAAAGAGGGGTGCCAACTGCCAAGGCAAAGCTACAAGAAGACAACACAAAGGGAGAGGAGAGGAGCAGAGAACGACGATGGCCAGCGGCGGCGCTAGCACGGTCCCCCTCGCCACACCCTACAAGATGGGAAAATTTGATCTTTCCCACAGGTACGCCCTTGCTTTTTTGGTTGGGCCAATTCCCAGTTTCCTAATCCCCTATTCAGCAAACAACTGGTTTCTGGTTAATTGGTTCCCCAAGAAGCGGTTCGTTTGGAATCGTCTCGTGCGAGTTGCGCAACAGGGGGCTCCATGGGTGCGTCGTCAAAGCGGCCAAAGTAGCTAGTGCTGCTTTTGCCTAACTAGGAAGATGCCAGCCATGGCCGGCATAAGATCGTAGACGATCCCTGTTGTGATTATTTTTAGGGACTTTATTATGTGGATGCAGTGTGTCCTGTTCATCAAGATAAGGTTCCCCAATTCACTGTCTTCCCTTTCTCCTTTCTCCTTTTTTTTTTTCTCTCTCTCGGGGAGTGATGGGCGCCGACCACCCCGCACACTACCTACGATGGGCTGAATTTGTCTTTAGGCCCACTGTTCCCGCACCAAATAACCCACGAAGCAGCACCTCACACTAACTTCGAAATTGCTTCCCCTAAAAAAAACTAATATTCGAAATTGCTGACATCATCACGTTCCCATACTTTTTGACGTAAAAAAGTGACAACAAACAAAAATTTCAGACGTCCACACATAAAAAAAAAACAAGGACAAATATATAAAACTTTCTCCCTAGAACAGCACAAGAACAAATATAATAGATAATTCTTTTCTATGAAGGACAATACACAGACATTTCTCTCTAGAACGGTACAGGAACAAATACAATCGATAATTCTTTTCTATAAAAAGGCAATAGATAAAACTTTCTCCCTAAAACAACATAAGAACAAATAT
Source organism: Bothriochloa decipiens (assembly GCA_023333625.1). Taxonomy (NCBI): domain Eukaryota; kingdom Viridiplantae; phylum Streptophyta; class Magnoliopsida; order Poales; family Poaceae; genus Bothriochloa; species Bothriochloa decipiens. The sequence continues at coordinate 23,640,580 of CM041642.1, forward strand.
AATGGACGAATCTTTTCTATGCAAGGACAATAGACAAAATAAAATATAATATTAAAATTAAAAATAAATAGCATGAATAAAGAAAAAGGAAAAGAAATGGAAAAAAGGAAAATAGAAAAAGAAAAAGAAAAACCGTGTTCATCCGTTGCTCTAGACATGAAGTTGATGTATACCCTTGCTGCATCTCGCGCAAGTGGCTGCGCTCGCTCAGGCTCATGGGCCGCTCTAAAGCCAGCAACCTGGCCTCGCGGGGGGTGGTCGGCGCTCGGCTGCTGTCCGACCTGGTCGGCGCGGACGATTCCTGCTCTCTCTCTCTCTCTCCCTCTTTTGCCCTTTCAGACAAGTCGAGGGTGTGTGGATGCTTTGCAGCACACAGCATCAATCAATGTGGGTCCCCAACATGTGTCATCATGTTGACATCAAACAAACTAAAGTCGATGCTGATTGTAAAGTTGTGCTGCTGAAAGTGAAAGGTTTGGTTGCGAGTGTCTCTGAATTTCGCATGCATCATTTATGAGGAAGAGAAATTTTAACCCAAAATTCTACGCCTATCAAAAGAGTGGCTTAGCTAGACTTGTGCTTTCAAACAGTTACTGTTACCGGTGCTTTTACTCCAAAACTGAGTTGTAGGTAGCAAACCAAGTGCAGAGTGGATCTTAATTCTTCTCACAAAAGAAGGTCGTGTGTATGTATCAGCAATTTACAAAGATCCATTTGATCCTGACAATTCCCTTTAATTTCTCTGCTTGTCTAGGGTAGTTCTCGCACCACTGACGAGACAGCGGTCCTACGGCAATGTTCCTCAACCTCATGCCATACTGTACTATCAACAGAGAACGACTAAAGGAGGTCTTCTGATTGCTGAGGCCACGGGAGTGTCAGACACTGCTCAAGGGTGCGTCTACTTGATCATCAGTTTATGGCTGCTTGAAATCTGTGTGTCTACTTCTCAAAAAAAAAAAAAAAAAAAAAAACTGTGTGGTCATCTTAAATTTCATTTCCACGGTTTGGCAGATGTCTAAATAAGATATGTTTTCTGTATGCATACAAGGTACAAAGACACTCCTGGCATTTGGACCAATGAGCAAGTCGAAGCATGGAAGCCAATCGTAGATGGGGTTCATCAGAAAGGAGGGATATTTTTCTGTCAGATCTGGCACGTAGGGAGAGTCTCTAATTCCAGTATGTTTATGACCTCTCGAAGCTAAGTTTAATGGTAGTGTAGTCAACTTGCAAGAAAATTGGATTCATATTTATCCATGAAGACTTCATGACAACATTAGTTATGTTGTCATAAACCATGATGTTTTTGTGCTCATACCATTTCTAGTACAGTTTTTGTAAATAAAAAGTGCCATTATACCAACAAACATTAAATGCTCTGATGCAGGTTTTCAGCCAAATGGGCAGGCTCCCATTTCAAGCACTGATAAGCCACTAAAACCTCAAGTGAGAGCCAATGGTGTAGATGTGGCTACTTTCACACCTCCTAGACGCTTAGAGACTGATGAAATCCCTTTGGTCATCAATGACTTCAGGGTAGCTGCAAGAAATGCAATTGAAGCTGGTAAGCTCCCTTTTGCACTCTAAATGTTTAGATTAGTCTACAAAGAACGAACAAATATTTACTTTAGTCCGAATTATTTATCAATCATTAGAAAATAGCACACACAGGTTCTTATCGAATATCTGTAAAATGTTGAGCAACTACTAAGTAGTTTACTGCAATCCCAGTTCTGATTCCTGAATAATATTAAACTGTATGTAGGGTTTGATGGTGTTGAAATCCATGGAGCTCACGGTTACTTGATTGATCAATTTCTGAAGGATCAGGTCAATGATCGCACAGACAAATATGGTGGCAGTTTAGAGAATCGTTGTCGGTTTGCACTAGAAGTGGTTGAAGCTGTAGCTGATGAAATTGGTGCTGACAAGGTCGGGATAAGGCTGTCACCTTTTGCCAGTTATTCTGATGCACCGGATTCAAACCCTGAAGCTCTAGGCCTGTATATGGCAAATGCACTGAATAAATTTGGAATTCTCTATTGCCACATGGTGGAGCCGCGGATGGTATTGCTTGGTGAAAAATTTGAAACCCCATACAGTCTTCGTCCAATGAGGGATGCTTTCAAGGGAACATTTATAGTTGCTGGGGGCTACAACAGGGAGGATGGAAATGACGCAATCTCCACTGGGTATGCTGATTTGATTGCATACGGGCGCATATTTTTGTCTAATCCTGACTTGCCTCGGAGGTTGAAAATAGATGTTCCCCTTAACAAGTACAACAGAGACACATTTTACATCCCTGATCCAGTTATTGGGTATACTGACTACCCATTTCTTTCATCAGATGTGTAAATGTCCATTTTCAGCAAAGGCCTGTTTAGATTGTAGGCAGTTGCTGTACCAGTAATATCAGAGGAATAAATCATTGGTCTGGATGCCTCATTTTCATGTATATGGACAAAGCAATATGATAATTCAATTGTGCCTCCAATCTTATAGTAGTAACGAAATTAAGAAGATCAACCAGTTATGAAGTCTGTTTAAAAAGCCAGCCTAGTTTACTAGCAAGAACCATAATCCTGTTTAAAAAGCCAGCCTAGTTTATCTTAGTGAAACGTTATGGCTAAGTTCTTTCAGCTGCCTTTCAAATTCCACTTGTCATTGAGCTTATCAGAAAAGTAATTGCTTAAGCATGTATTGAAATGATTATCCATCTATGAAGTAATCACACCCTGTTGTAACTAATATAAAAGGATCAGGCTTATGGATCAAGGCAACCTTATCTCTTAGCTTTAATCGTGGATATCACTACCTAGAACTAAGGTTATCCACGATTCTAACAGCATATTTGACACTAATTCGTGCTACGTGATATTTTTGTACAGAGGTGCCTTTGACAACTAATAGAGTTGTGATACTGTGAAAGAAAATTTTCAAACACTGCACATATCATTTTTGTATGACCAGTCTAATATACAGTGGTATTGATAGTCAAAGATTAGGGGTTTGATCGCATCTATTTCAAAACATCATTTTTTAAATTGAGGGAATTGTAAAAAGGAAGCATTATTAGTCCAAATGAAAATAAAAGCTATGTAATGGCTCACATGCTTGTTGCGTTCCAACTTTAGCATCTTGGAAGTGGAGTTTCCTGTGTTAATTTCGTGAAACTTTTTTAAGTGGTGCTATAGGCTTATAGCTGCTAGTGCCGTTGCATAAGATAACTTCTCAAAAAGTGTAGGTAGATGCACTAAAGCACACCATTAACTTGGGTTTTGTTCGCTGGAAATCACTAGTACCTTTCAAAAAGAACCTTTATGCTATCCCTTACAAATTCTACCCCCTCCGGCCTAAAATACATGGTATCCAAATAATGTTAAGACTAAATAAAGAGTTTGGCAAATTACTAAGGGGATGTTTAGATCTTTCGTTCAGCCGCGCCTCGTCTTACCGGGTAAGGATAGTTTGGTACGACCATACAACACATAATCCTTGCTTTACTGAGCAATCTCGTTTGTTGTGGCAAGGTTTTCCTTGCCAGCACAGGAGAGCCGAATCGACTCTCCTGCGCAAGCAAGATCATGTAAAATCTTCCTTTATAAAGCTAGTTACAATAAATTACCTAAATAAAATGAGAAAAATACCTTTCGTGAGGGATGCGACAATGAGGCAAGAACTTCAAAACAGCTGAGAAGTAAACCGTCACTCAACGCAATAGAGGAGCAACGATCCACGGATGCGAAATGGGCAAAAGTAAAACACGGCACCATGGAATACTGTATTTATAGACGCAAGCCAGTGACTGTTTTTTTTTTACCTCCCAGTGACTGTTTAGAACACAAATATGAGATTAAAAAAATCGATCAAGAAAACAACTACGACAACGAACCATCCAAGTCACCATTCTCAAAGAAATGGAACTTGACTTCCAAAAAAAAAAAGAAGGATCATAGCTAGCACTAAGGCTCGACGAAAAACTCGAAACTCGCTAGCTCGCTCGACTCGCTCGATAATGGCTCGGCTTAAGCTCGACTCGTTTTATAATGAGCCAGCTCGTTCTGAAACGAGCCAGCTCGAGTTGGCTCGCGAGCTGCTCGTTAGCTCGTACGAGCCAGTCAAGCTCTGACTTGCTTTTGGTGTGTGCGTATATATATATTATCTACAAACCTAATCAGTTGCCTACTCAAGTAGTTGCTCATTTATTTTGCTTCGTTCTTAAATTATGTATGGATGATGTGTAAATTATATACGTATGACTATCATATACTCATGGTTATGGTCGTGGTGAGCTATCTAGACAAAAACTAAGAAACGGTGGATGAATCAATGGAATTGTGTGTTACAAGTATATACTCTTCTTTATTAAATTTATAAATACTTTGAGAAATTATATTTTTATGGTTTGGCTCGCGAGCCAAACGAGCTGGCTCGAGCTAGTTAACGAGCCGAGCCGAGCTGCTATTCTAGCTCGTTAATATAATGAGCCAAGCCGAGCCGGAACGCTAACGACCCAAGTCATAACGAGTCGAGCCGTAACGAGCCGAGCTGGCTCGATATCCAGGCCTAGCTAGCACCAAGCCCCCTAGAGGCTACTATTGGGTCCATACCTTCGGGATGTCATCCCCGAAAGTATGCCACCCTTTTACCTGCGTCGAATTCCGATAAGGAAGAGTTATAATAGTAATTTAATTTTTTCATCATGTTTCATTTGAATTAATATCTTTGTTATTACCTTTTGTTCTACTTGGACCTTCGGACCCCTCCAGGTAGGGTATCCAACTATCCAAACAACTTTGTTTTGAAACATAGTATGACGTTGACACTCATACATGCACACATACTTACTCTTGTATAAACGCATGCATATCCCACCCCTATGATAACATCTGAAAAGTTGATACTTAGCAGATCTCGAGATTGACGAAACCGTCATAGATGTTTCATTGTTGATGGCACGCTGACTACCACTGAAAGAACAATGGTGCTAAATTCTAAAATAAATCTAGAAATGTATGAACACCAGCGTAAGTCGAACATTGGATGCTAGTGCAGGTTTCACCATAGGAAATTCAACTAAGGTTTCATAGGAATTCCCAGGATTTGCTGAATGATTTATACGATTTCATTGATGTGCCTCCTGCTGGGATTAATCACCTCGACTTCCAATATGTACTTGAAGATAAGTGGTTCAGAATATAAGATCTAAAGCAATATTAAAGGGCTTATCAAAGGAGTGGTCCTGGTAAACTTCAATCATGGTCCACATGGAACCATATAGTTTTTCTTTAGTTTGATAGTTTGGTCAATCAAGATTTGTTTCAGTTGTGCGTGCTCAAATTATTATATTTACGCCTGCTGAAAGCTTCTTATTAGCAAGAAAAGGAGTGGTCCTAACATAAGCAGATGGTGCATGCCATTGCTTTATTCTTTTAGTACTTGCCTATTTGGGAATGTGCAAATGATAAGGTTCTGGCTCTTGAGTGACTAACGCAACTCAATTAAACAAAATTGTTGTGCCAAGCAGCAAATTGAAACCTGCTAAACAGCAGGTAATTTGGTTGTTCAAGCCGGTTATGTCAAAAGAACAGGTTGTGCCTCTGACAGCTCCGTCTGATACTCCTTTGGTTTGTGTTGGAGTTTACGTAGAAAGCAGAGGTCCAGAAGCCAAGTTTACAAACGAACAGTTTTTTTATAAAAATAAAGGAAATGTGGTGTATGTAGCGGCACCTCAACAGCTAAGAAGTGTGCACCTTTTCTACTTTGTGCTATTTTTTTAGCAATAAGTTTAGAGCGCACAGCTGACCAGTATTGTTTTCTGTAATTCGAATCAGATGGCAGGCATCAAGAATATGAGCTTAGAAGAAAGGTAAGGGGCAGATTTTAAATTTTTATTAGTCTGACCTTTCAAAATAGAACAAATTCTTATAAAATGTAAAGTGTAAATGTCTTTACATGGGATATATTCCTCACTAAATATTCAGTATGATCATCGACAACTTGATTGTTTAGTTTGGGGCAGTACAGGTGACATGAATTTATTTATTCATTTAGAAATATAACTTATGCGCTCTGAACCCAGTCAGTATTTATCTACTACACTTTCGCTAGCAGTCTACTATAGATACAGAAACTGTGACTCCCGAGGCAGTTGGGAATCAACATGAAACAAGACCTAACTTGATATCTGAAATTTCAAGGACAGAATGGTTTCCTAGTAGTTTCGGCGGCTTCCCAACACGCAAGGTTTCATGTGTCAGTATCAGACTCTGTTGCCGTTATCAAAAACAATACTTTTGCCCCTTTCTGGAAAATGTCTGGTGTACTTTTTTGTCCCTTTCTGGAAAAAAACATTTTTTCTATTCAACAAGGTACAAGGGTGTTCGGACTTGAACAACGATCTATTGAAAACAAATGAAGACTGCAAGAAACAGAGGGACATAAGTATTTACTGGGTATGATCTCTATCAATCTTATGAGCCTTTTATCCTTAGCAACAGAAGAGATGAGATTGTGCAGTGTGGCAGGGACCCTAGGTATCTCATACCTGACTGCCCAGCCAAAAGAAGGATAATAAAGTTGCTGGTCGTCGTAAGTTTTCTCTCTCTAGAACAGACACTAACGTATTTTCACAATTTGTTGATATGTGTGGTGTGTGTGTTGTAAGGGTTTCCTTCCCCCCTCTTTCTCTTCGTCAAAGATACACAGCTTTCCTTCATGTTCAAGAAAACTGGTCTATATACAGCCGCCTTTAATGTTCAAGAAAAAATATCTATACAAGGGTGACAGTTCAGATCCTGTATATGTAGGCCTTTACAGAGTGGAAGGACTGGCCTACCAGTTATTCCTTGTCCTCAGGAGTCAGGAGCGACAATAAAAATGCTCACTTCCTTGGTGGATCCAAACCGCCATTTGCCTCAGGTGCAAGAGGGAGATCAAATTGGCCACAACAGTCTCTGAAGCTAAACTAGTGGGAGGGTTGTGTGCACAAAACTAGAAAAGAAAAAAAAAGGCTTGAAGATAGAATGGCTCGTGGTAAGGTTCAGATGAGGAGGATAGAAAACCCGGTGCACCGGCAGGTCACCTTCTGCAAGCGGCGAATGGGCCTGCTGAAGAAAGCTAAGGAGTTATCTGTTCTATGTGATGCTGCTATCGGTGTCATCGTGATCTCCCCTCATGGCAAGATTTATGACTTAGCCACCAATGGGTCTGTATTTTTTTTCATGTTTATTGATGCAAACGTTACTATGCATAGTGATCATTGTTCATTTCTTTAAAATTTGTTGATGTTAGGAACATGCAAGGTTTGATCGAGAGGTACAGGAGAACCTGTTCAGAAATGCATGGTGAAAGTAGCAGCCACAACAAAACTCAGGTCAGGAACTGACAGTATGCATCAAGTGATGTGGCTCTGCAGTTTAGAACAATTAACAGAAAAGAAAAGATTAGGAGGAAACTTTTGCTTAGTGCACCTGCCCTTGGCATTTGTTTACCGTGATACTAACAGGACTTCACAAGCACTAGCAATCATTCTGTACGCTGATATTCTCTTGTTTTTGCAGATAATAAAACAAGAGGTGATAGCGTTAACGCATGAAATTGATTTGCTTCAAAAGGGATTCAGGTAGAGTAACTGTGCTTCATGTAAATTACTGTAAAAAAACATAATCTGCATGCTTATATTTTCTAGAGTAGAGTAAACTTATTATCTTGCATGCTGCATGCTTTTGCAAACAATAGTGTGTATGGCATGCAACATCAGGTAAAGAACTGAAAGTGTTAATAATAGCACAAAGGTTTGGATAATAGTAACACAAGTTGCAGGACATCTCTTCATAAATGTAGCCAGGACAGCTGCTGTAAATTCAGAAGAATCATTAAGTAGCTAAAGATGTTCCTTCCTATTTCTTTTATTTTCTAAAACGCATACGAAACCCACACCGCTATACAGCTGCATAAACTTCAGAGAGGATGCAGCTTCATAGTCATATTTATGTTCCAAAACTTTACCAGTATGAGCTGATGGGTCATATTGAACTACCAAGAATCCACAAATCACAAGAAAGTGATAGATCATTCCAGTGTTTGGTAAACATTGACAGTATTGATTGCAGGACTCATGACAGATATAAATACATCCATGCAGGTACATGCATGGAGAGAATGGAGAAAATGATATAAAACACATGAACTTTGATGAGCTCCAAACCCTTGAAAATAATCTAGAAATGTGGGTAAATAGCATTCGCTCCCAGAAGGTAAGGTTTATACGCTTCTTGATCATACAGATGAAAATCTTTTCCAAAAAAAGAAAAGAAAATAGTATATGCAAGTTTTGATGTACTGCTCTCATATGTTGAACAGATGCAGATCATGTCTAGGGAGATTGAGATGCTCAGGAACAAGGTTGGTTCAGTATTTGTTGCTCTGTTCCTGCAACAAACTCAGGTTTAGCAATTTCCGTCACCAATGCTTCTTTGTGTTTCTGCAAATGTTTTGCAGGAAGCCATACTGCAGGCTACCAATGGCGTGCTTCAGGAAAGGGTACTGCAAATCTGCATGTCCTTTCTTTTAATACATATAAAGAATGCTCTCTGAATGGACAATAGGCCTACCTGGCTGCCCCTTTATTTATACATAGGCCTACCTGGCTGCCCCTTTATCTATACAAAGGCCAGAGTGCCAACGATAGGTCATTTTTTTAGGAAATGAACCATAGGTCATAGGGATAAACACTGCCACAAAGATAGCCGGAGGTGGCTCCGACAGAAACTAGAAGCATTGGTGACCTCCCTTTATAAATTCTTCCTTGTTGCTTGATTCTTGATTGAGACACTGCCTCCCTTTACAAATACATGATTACTTGACCCCAATATCCAACCAAATTCTAGCAAACCATATCTAGATAGCAATCCTAAACGAACTATGCTATTGCTATTTATCTAATCTTTCTTATAATCTTTATTTCTTGACGTGAAGGATAGATGGGCTGGTCCTCTGGCCAACCATATCAGACATACACATTGGGTTAAGGGTTACAGGTTTACAGCACATACACACTGACTTAATCTTGTGCATGCAGATAATTGAACAGAATGGGATTCTGAATATCAACAACATGGGAATGATGCCACAAGCACCATTCCAGCCAACCATGGAGAGTAACTACTATGTCTAGGCAAAGCTGCCATCCCATGAATTTATACCTTCCATTCCAACATGTATGGTGTTTAATTTTGTTCTAAGTCAAACTTCTTGACCAAGTTTCTAGAAAAATATATCAAAATCTACAATACAAAATAAATTCACCATTTGGACATATTTAATGGTGGATTTAATGAACGAATTTGATGTTGTAGATGTTGGTGCATTTTTGTACAAACTCGGTCAAAATTCGAAAAGTTTGACTTGGGGCAAAACTAAACACAACCATAACTCATAAGCTATGTTTCCAGTTCAACTAGGCTACCATGCGAGGACATCATAATCAGATCCTGACTGCCACCCCCATCTTGTGGAAAATTAGTATTTGTATCTACGCAAGCTCTGCATGTGTAAATAAACTACTTTTTAAGATTGAATTTTCTCTGTTCAATATGGTAGAACTTTATGAATATAATGATGAAATTTAGCAGTCTGAGTTCTGGCTCAGATTCATTTCGAGTGCCTCACCACCACATCTTTGCAACTATATGTGTTTCAAAACAAACTAAGAGAAACAGATGTAGGAGAAATCATTTTACTGATTCTGAAAGAGACATTGCTGTGCCTCATGCTGAACAGCATCTACTCTTCTGCTGCTCTTGTTGAATTGGCTGCCCTTTCATTCGAATTACATTGGAGGGCTTCCTCTCCAGGGCTGCCTGACTCCCTGCTTTACTGCACATGAGACAAGGAATTTTCCAGCTCAGGATAATTCATTTGAGTAAAACCAGAAAAAACGCTTTGACATACCTTTTCTTAATAGCAGCAGACATTGCCAAGAACGCCTCCTCGACATTGATCGAGTCTTTAGCGCTCGTTTCGAGAAATGGGATGCCTATCTCTTCAGCATAAGCCTGCACTTATTTCTGTTGCCGATTTAGCTCAAGAAAGTCTACAAAGGTCAACGATTGTTTTAAACTACTACAGTATTGATGAGCTTATAGACTACTTGGAAGTTTTGACCTGTGCTACTGAAGTATCTACAGCCCTGCTGTCAGCCAGATCACATTTGTTGCCAACAAGAAGCTTGCATACGCTGTCATTGGCATATCGGTCAATCTCACTAAGCCACTGCTTCACATTGTTGAAGCTCTCCATGTCTGTGATGTCATAAACAATCTGGGGACATTTGCGCAACGATGATGGGTTCATTGAAATGTAGGTCTAAAATAATAGGAAATTTATTGACAGGTTGAGTAATATGTTTACAATTATCCCGTGAGCTCCTCGGTAGTAGCTACTTGTAATGGTCCTGAACCGCTCCTGCCCTGCTGTGTCCCACTGTTGAAACATGCAGCATCAGTCATCAGGTGCGACTAATATCTGACCAAATTTCATATTACAGTTGCTAATTGGAATAAAAGAAATTCTAAATAAAACAAGATCATAAGCCAAGATGAATCAGCAGTGACATTATTAGTCTTATGCTTTTCTTTCATGCCAGGAATTAGCCGACACATGTTGTTCAATAGAGACTCAGAGAGTTAGATCTCTACCCTTTTATCACCATTAATTGGCACAAGAACAGGAAACACCTTTTTACTTTGACCTAAATTATTTTTGTCATTTTTTAAAAAATCATGCACGTTATTTTTCTCAACCAAATTGAATTGGACCCCCAGAAAATAAAATTGTAGACTGGATTGCGTCCAGCTTTTTCTGTGACTTCCGTGTACCAAACATTGCCAACAAGTATCGTGTTCCATTGCTCCCAAACATTGTCATAAGTGGCACTTGTAGAAGTGTTGAGGAAAACCCACTTACAATCTGCAGCTTTATGGTCTTGCCCTCCATCTCGATCGTGCGGATCTTCTGCACAAACAGAACCAGGAAAATGGGATGGTCAGTAGATCAAAGAACACCCCTAATGCCCTGAAGTTCAGATGGGAGGAAAAAAAACACCAAGAATGCATGCAACATTCCAAGAGCAAGAGGAACCAACTCACAAAGTCAACACCAATCGTGCTGATGTAGCTGTCCACATAGGAGTCGTCCTATAGATGAACACAAAGGGTAGAAGTAGAATAAGGGGTGAGTGACCACAGAACCATATGATCTACTAGTCTGCAGCAAATTAATGGTGCGCATCAATCGGCACTGCCTGAGCCTGACTCACAGCGAAACGGAGGAGGAAGCAGGATTTGCCCACCGAGGAATCGCCGATCAGGAGAAGCTTGAACAGGTAATCACTGTCGAAGGACAAGCAAGCAGGGCCAAAATTTTGGTACACTGAAGAGAGGGAAAAATAAGAGAGGAAAGAAGAATAGGGGGGACAAACTTACAATTCGTTGCCCATTGCTCTTCCCGTCTTCGATTCCAAGAAAAATGCGGAGGAGAGTGCTGCTTCCAAGAACAATGCGGCGGAGAGAGGAGTGAAGAATGAAGATGCTTCAGTGGAGGACTTCGTGAGAGAAGATGCAAAACCTCCGGGAAGTCTCCTTTCTCACGCACCTCGAGTAACCGCAGGTGTATAAACTAAGCAACCGATCCGGTGATGCATTTGTTTTTAGCAGCGTCGTGACGTCGGACTGCTCCCTGCCCCCCATATTCGATTCCCCCTTCTCAGTGGGATTTTTTACGAGATGACAGGGATTCACGGGCGCGCCGCACCGGCCGCTCGTGGCACGTGCACGGCCCTTGCCTGGCACTGCCAAAGTGCCAAAGACTATCACGATCTTGTTGTGTGTACTAGCTTTCTGCTCTCCGAAGTACCGTACAAACAACGTTGCTTTTGAGCTTTTAGCTGGGGAGAAAAGTGTCATGTGAGGTACACAAGTGCAGCAGCCAGCAGCCAAAACATATGTACAAACCACGTCTGATACTACATTGTACCGGCACATATGTAAGATCACATAAACATACAGTTAAGTTGTGGGCGTATGCATTCTACTAGCTCTAGCTACTAACTGAGTACTGCTGGAATAAGTAAGCTAGTATCTTCTTATGGTCGCTCGACTGGAATCCAGTGTTAGGGTCAATCAGATATGGCACCTGCAACACCATGATTATTCGTGAGTTAGAAGTTACTCTTGCCTCACCCTTTTCTATTGGAGAGGTAAAGTTATCATGAATAGATGCAATTAAACAGCCATGCTATGTTCCCCGTGAATGGAGAAAATTAAAGAGAAAAAATTGCCTTGCTACCAGTAACTAGAAAAAATCTGATACGGAAGACAATTTGCTGGTATAACCAAATAATGGCCACGCTGATAATACCTACAAAAGCATATCTATAATGAGGCAACATTTCTGAGTATCAGCTTTTCAGATCCTATCATGAAAATGGTCAGTTGCAACTTCTCATGGTGTGTCATATGGCGCATTATTACCTGCTTAGAGCCCGACTTCCTTAGAAGCAAATCCGTCTTTGATGATCCCTCTCCAACGTTCTGGAGAACATAAGGGAGCTCCAATTCACAGAGAGCCTCTCGAACTATCCTTGCATACTGAATCCATAACATACAAAGACACCACCATAAGAGACTGATGATACAGCTAACTTGTAACATGGCAACAATGAGAGCAGCGATTTCTCACAGAATTATTCTCATACGAGAAGAGCTCCAACTTCTCTGCAGGTACAGCGCCAGCTTTGTTCCACAGTGTCATTCCTCTTCCAGCTCTAAGAAGAGTGGGCACCCATCCTGTGAAAATTGTACTGCAGAGAGATGGAGAGGGAGGGCTTGAGAATCGCACACATTGAAAAAAAAAAAATTCCAGACCCGTTTTTTACTCATCGCAGTATCATAATCATACTTCCTTGGAAAATAATTTCAACATCATCAAGCATGAAGCATATCACCATGGTTACATGAGAAATGAAATAGGTAACATCAGCTTCTCAAAACAAGCAAAGCTGGATACCTCTCAAGAAGTCCAGGAGAAGGACTCTTTCCTTGTCCATAATGCCTGAACAGGTACTTCACAATATCTCCTGCACATCCAAGAGTTTATTAGCATCCAAATACTCGCGAAAAAAACATATTAGCATCCAAATTTATTATGCTGTTACAGTAGTGAACTTGCACTGCACTATACAGAGCTACAGACAAGTACTACATCTTATATCTTATAAATACACTGTCTTTCTGACCACAGACCAAAAAATTTCAAAGACTCAAATACTCAATGTCATGGAATAGTAGTGGATAGGAAACCAGAACAGCATGAATAAAGTGTGTTTGGATTCCCTTCAAACCAAAAGAACAAATCGGAACTTACCACTTTCATACATTGAGATACCAGTACTAGCGTCAACAAGCAGTGGAAACCTGCGTACAGATACTACAGTTCAGTGACAGTAAGCACTGTATCAGAATATTTATGGCTCTGTTCAGTAATGCTAACAATGTTTAATGAACAAACATAGAATTCAAAAACTTTCCAAGATACATTCACTTGCAGCATTTGTCACATCTATTAGTAAACAGTAATACTTAGCAGGTGAAGACATACTGCTCCTTCCCTCCAATTTTCTTGACCACATCTCTGTGCCTTAGTGACCCTTTTGGACATGGATAAACCTGAAACATTAGGAATAAGAATTGGTACCATTCAGAAGACAGCATCAGAATGCTACATCAATAGCCAGCACTGACTATAATGCAAGTAGAACCGGTACAGGTAAAATGGTTGCATGGTTTTCCGAAGTACTCCTTCATTCCAAATTATAAGATGTTTTGGCTTCTCTAGATACATTGCTTTTACTATGTATCTAGACAACAAAGTGTATACCTAAGTGCATAGCAAAAGTTATGTATCTAGAAAAGCCAAAAATGTCTTATAGTTTGGAATGGAGCAAAAACTAATTACAGTATCATGCTTGGATTGCAGAACTGAAGGAACATTGTAAGACAAGGTTGAGCACCTCTGCAGACAGGTCAAGCTCAGTCATGGCCTCCCGAACTCTCCTACAGAAGGGACATGCCTCTTTGGAACAATAACAAGGGATCCAATCAGTACATTGCAGAAACCAGAAGTACCAGTCTTCAACCATAGGTAACAGAATTTATCATTTTACCAAACTCATACAATTGAAGAGTTGGAGTGCATATTGCTGAATCTATGTTCTCCCCGCTACTAGTAGCTACTTTTGATCCCCATGGCAGTCTAGCTAAACTTGAAATTGAAGATGTCGTGACCTGGGGAACAAAAAGTAGCCACATACACACAAGTCATGGAAGGCAACCAAAAAGAAACATTATGCTATAAAGGAACAGCCAGCATGATTAGAAACACTTGCATCATTTGCATTGTTAGTAGATGACCCAGAGTACTTATAAAAAAAAAAGGACCGAGAATAAACATGAAATGAATAATTCTTCAAATAAACATGAAATTAAAACTACTGGTACTGAAAAATATGTCTGAAGCCGCCAATACATAGGACTGGTTCCCTTTTGTGAATTTACTGCATTGCACTTAATCTAGACTTCTGATTCAGCATCCAATTGGGTTCAGAACTCTGAATTCTAATCCAAGCTAGCATTAGTTCAGGGTTCGTAATTGCTCAGCCACGAGATTTACCTCCACAACGTCGTTCCGCTGCTGAGAAGGATCGCCTCCCTGCACACAAACTCACACAAAGCAAAAACCAGTTTTAGCAATCCCCAGCCTAACTAATAAGTCCGAAGCTGGTCAACCGACGAATCGGACACAAACTAGTTACCCCGAGGAGCTTCAGGAGCGGACACAGGAACGACAAGACGCTGCCGCTCGTCGTAGAGGTGGTTTCAGTTCCGGCCGCCCCCGCGCTGGGGCTGGGAGGGCGCGCTCCGGCGAGGGTTCGGGCGCCGCGGCGACTGGGAAGGTAAGCTCGACCCGGAGCGGCAGCGCGCTGCAGCGCTGCGGGAGGGAGTTGGAGATGGCGGTGGCCGGCGGTGTGGGCGAGCGGCAGCATGGCAGGCAGCGCCGGTTAGAGGCGCCCTGGAGCTGGGAGTCGGCGTGACCACTGAGGCACTGACTCCGGCGTGTGGTGGCCGTCGCGGGAGGCGGACGGGCGGTTCGGCGGATCGAATGGGCTTTGTGGGCCGGGCCTCTAAGTCATCGTGGCCCTCTCGCGGACCGGCAAGATGGGCTTTTTTGTTACAATCGGCGGCCCAGAATACCCGACCGCGGGCAAGCGAGGCTGCGAGGCTCCGGCTGATTGTTGAATTTTTTTTATTAATAAACTTATTTTTTAAAAAAACTACAAAATTAGTCTCCGTTTTCAAAAAATTGCAGGAATAGGCCACTAGTCGCCCGTTGAAAGGGCGACGTAGGGAATCGCCCGTTCAAAGGGCGACCAGGCCCACGTCGCCCGTTGAAAGGGCGACCAGGCCCACGTCGCCCGTTCAAAGGGCGACCAGGCCCACGTCGCCCGGCCAAAGGGCGACCAGGCTAGTCGCCCAGCCAAAGGGCGACC
>CM041642.1:23661192-23709342 GCA_023333625.1 Bothriochloa decipiens
CGAGCACGACTAACGATACCCATGACCTTAACGTCATGTTGGTTGCTATCAAGTCCAAATATTCGCATCAACCAATTCTGCACACCAGTAATTGTTCTCTCATTTGCCCTAGACACCCATCTACTTACTGAGGCAAATCCTGACAGATCAACCCCGTGTACACCTTGAATAATTTCTCCTTCTCCATAATAAATTTAAAATCCTAACTTCTCCGACATCTGTGTAATCTAAAAATTTCAACTAAAATACCTTTTCAGTAATATATTACTAATATTATTTCAACTATAACTATTTAATTTAACAATATATATAAAATAAGAATATAAATAATACTACCGAAATATAATATTAATCGCTCAACTGCTCATTACATTATCTAACAATTAATATAACACACATTAAATAATTATATATAAAATTATTTTTTTACTTACCGAAAATTTTCCTCTTCCTCTCTTCTCCTTCTTCCTCTTCTTCTTCTCTTCTCTTCTCTTCTCTTCTCCTTCTCTTCTTCAACTCTCGGCTGGCTTTCTCCTTCTCTTCTTCAACTCTCCGCGCCAGCCGGGAGCTGGCTTATATAAAGCCGCCATGTCGCCCCCTGTTCGGGCGACGGGGGACAAAGTCGCCCCCTGGTCGGGCGACGTGGGGCCACGTCGCCCATTTAGCGGGCGAGCAGGGCCAAGTCACCCGCTGGTCGGGCGACATAGGGCCCGCCGCGACACGTGGGGGATACGTCGCCCGTCGGCCGGGCGACGAGCTCCACGTCACCCATCGGCCGGGCGACGAGCTCCACGTCGCCTGTTGGTCGGGCGACATGGCCCAGGTAGCCCGCCAGTCGGGCGACAAGGCCCATATTCGTCCTTCCAACGGGCGACTGGTGGCCTATTCCTGCAAATTTTTGAAAACGGAGACTAATTTTGTAATTTTTTTTAAAAATACGTTTATTAATTAAAAAAAGGTGACGTGGCACCGCACCGAGCCATGCGATCCTAATGTCACTCTGTTTGGTTTGACGCAGGTCGTAGGGAAGTGTGTTCGGTGCGTGTAGCCATGAGTTTATGCATATGTTTTTTTAGATTTAACGCATTTCTCATGCATATATATACTAATTATTTGTTAGAATAATAGGTAATTTCTATATCATTTTAATTTCATAAATCAACATTATGATAACGACGTATAAAAGATTATTAATCATTGAAATCATGATGAAAAATATATCCATGATAATATGGAACATGTGATCAATAAACATGTAAATATCGAAAGCATGAAAGCATGATACATGTAGCACAACAGAAAAACAAGACATACATCTCACTATATGACAACAGATGAAACAGCGTGACAGAACTACTGAAATATATAGGCAGCAGCATATGAAACAACGTGATTGTATCACAGAAACATATAGACAAGGCATATATCTTATAGCAGAAACTAACACAAGATAAATTATGAAACGACATAATTGAACATATGAAACAAAATCATGGCAACATGAACAACTGAAACATGTAGAAACTGTAAAACATAATACGAGGAGATGAATCGATCGTACCCTCTCATGCGCGCATCCGAGGTTCCAGATCCTTGTCCAACTTCCAGCATCATGTCGTAGGAGATGAAGACGATCTCTTCACCAGGAAGAAGAGGAAGATGATGAAGTCCACCGGGAGAAAGACAACGACGGCGCTCGGAAGAAGACGACGACAAATGGCGGCGGCGGTTCGGGCAGTCGCGTAGACACTCCCAAAAAACCTAATTGTCGATCCCCGTGCAAGGTTTCGAACGGCAAGGGTTTTGGAGGCACCTGCCCTCTCACTCCTTCGTGCCCGCGGAGTTACGAGATGGGGAAACCTTTGAGCAACTGAATCATGTACTGGAGTTTTTTGTGTTCTTGGGTAAGGATTGGATTCTCAGGTAAGGACTTGAGTTAGAAGACGGGCGGAGTATATCCTCTCGCAGGGAAGGCCAGAGGCCAGGGCGGCACACGTAAGGAAGATGGAGAGGCCTCCAAAAGGTCATGAGTCAAGCAGGCTAAGAGTTGAAACTCACGTGGTTAGTGGGTGCTAAAAAGTTAACACGCGAGCCCGAGCCTGGCCCGGCTAGCAGCGCGCGCGTGTGGCATGCCTTTGTCCGTTTCTCACTTCTCAAATTAGATGGATTAATTCCAATCGTTTAAGTCGAGTCAACGTCCTTTTAACTTTCAATCCGGTATAAATAATAATACACACAGTTACATACTATAGAGTTATTGATTTATTAAATATATAAATGGGCCTAGCCCATAATAAATCCAACATTATTAGCCTATGAGAGATGAGATGGTGAGAGATCAACTCATTCTGTCACGCAAACCAAATAAAAAAGTGCAAAGTGAAAAGAAGATAGACCACCTTATTCCTTAAACAAACACACCCTAACCCACCCTTCATTAGATCATATATCTTCCACCATCATGATCATATCATCGACTTATCATATCTTTCCGATAAAATCAGTTGAACCCCATTGCGCCGGACATGGCCATGCCCATGAATGATGATGATGGATGGGGCTACTTCTCATACAAAACAACCTCTTGGTTAGGGACTCGTCACTTCCACGACACTCTGGACTTATGAACGCACCATAGTGTCCTACACCCACCCCCCCCACCCCCCACCCCCCGGAAGTCCCAAACTATGCAAAATCTAATACGCGACAGTCGCGCCCGCTGGAGACAAAAAAAGATGGCGGCGGCTAGTGATCTATTCATTGGCAGACTTAGAAGGTAATTTTAGGGGACGGCCGTGAAAGCTATATATGGGCAGAGCGGGGCCAAGGACAACGCTAGTGCAGACATCACACTGGATCTTTAGAGGAAGGTGGGGTCAAGAGGGACAAGGATGCATAGGAGGTGGGCGGCACCGTGATGCCGCTAGAGCCGCCGGCCGCCGTTGTGTGTGAACGGAGGGAGAGAGGCAAAGAAAGAGGAGTGCTAGGAAGGAAGAAGAAGAGGATGTAATAAGGGACATTATGGCGGCAAAGAAGACGAGAGTGCGTGACGGATGGCACCATATGCGTCTCTAAATTTCTAGGGTTGCCATAGGTTCCACGGAGGATAATTCTTCCACGTCCACTCCGCCAGAATCTGAACCTTGTGTCCGTTCCGTGCCCAACCAAACTTTTACCGACCTGACACAAACAACACTCTGCCATCTAAGCTCCTTCAATCTGTCAATCGCGCTCAGGCAGTCAGGCTAGCCTCTCGTCCAAATCAAAATCACCAACAGCTGGCCAAAAGCGACGGGTCGACCGTGCAGTTTATGTATGCGAACATAATGCATAAATGACCATATATGGGGCCATGCAATAATCATGATCGAACGACGAGATATATACGTGCAAATCAATGGCCCTGTTCGTGCATCTCTTTCGTCATGGCTTCTATAGCTGTCACTAGCTCGCGGTGCAACAACCTGCGGTGGCCTGCAGGACACGGAGACGAGCAGAGCGAAAATGACGTACGTAACAACATACACGGAGTTTATTTTAAAAAATACTTATATGTTATATTTAGAAGTGTCTAAAAATCTTAAAATACTACACATCAATAGTACCAAATAAGCATTGTACCAAATTTTAAGATTCAAACATATTTTATAAAAATTCATAAAAAAAATTTCATATACTAGAGGATAAAAGATCATGATGGCTAAATTTTGTTAATTTTATATATATTTTTATAAAATATGTTTAAATCTTAAAATTTGGTACAATACTCATTTGGTACATTACTATTGGTGCGTAAAATTTTAAAAATTTTAGACACTTCTAAATATAACATGTAAGCATTTTAAAGTAAGCTCCGCGTACGCTCTTATATATACGAGGATGCATTTCACCGGAGACGTACGAGGGACCGTACGTGGACGCACGAACGATGCCAGATTCGATGTCAGATGCCACCGATCGAACTCCTGCTGGCCAACTTGTTGCCACGGACTACTGCTACTGAGCTCGATCTCCCGGATGGCCAGATTCTGATATTCATGCATGGCGACTGTCGGCAAATCATAGACATAGGAGTAACAGTTGTTAAAGGTGGCCAGCGTCCAAAAAGCCGTCGACGATCTAGTCGATCTACTGTGTATCGACCACGGCCAGCAGGGCTGCATGGGTCATCGATCGGCCGGGGGCCAGCGTCGTCGTCCATGACCACGGCCAGCAGCGGACGCGCGCATAGTGCGGTGGTGAAGACTCCCGTCATGGAGCGCATCCGGGTTCGATCCCAGTCTAGGACGAATTTATCGGGTGCTGCACTGGGGACTGTTTTCAGAAATAATTTCGTGGAACCTCTCACGCGTGGAGCTACAATGAGATTGTGACGTGTCTGTCGTCTACGAAGTTTTTCGATGATCTTAAGAAGGACGTGATTTCTGATTTGAGTATAGTTATAGGTTTATTTGTACACGGGGTGGTGTGAGTAGTGTGCGTGTGTTGAGTAGGCATATGTGTATAAACTGCAGCTGTATGTAGCTGTACTCAGACGAGAGGAGTCAAACAAAAAAACGATGGTACAAAGTACTACAACGACAAGTCTAGGGCCTGTTGCATCTTAGCTAGAGGCCTATAGAGTTTAGATGAACTAGTAATGTTGTTTATAGTTGAGCCAAAGTACAACTTTACAACCAAAAGGTGCGTGTAGGCGAGAGGACGTAGGATCGATGAAGAAGATGAGCAGAACGGACGATGTACCGATCGACGATGGGGCGATGGTGGTGGTGATGGGACGCGTGCGATGGACCATGGATGATGCGCGCGCTAGCTCATGCATGCGGCGGGCCGGCCTCCGGTGGATCCTTTTCTTTGACCGGCCGCGCGCGCCGGCCGGCGGTCCGTCGTCCGTCACGTCGTCCCAGTGGTACGCGCGCGAAGCCGGCCGCATGATTGACGATGATACACCCCGCCGGCCGCCGGCCGGAGTCAAGGCAGCGTCAAGATCGGCCAGCTCACTCGACGACGCTCGTACGCGCGACGAACCACACCATGACACCAACCACCGTCGTCGGATCGGGACCGCGCGCCCCTCGCTCGTTCTGAACCGGCCCCGATCGATGCCGCGGTGGTTCCATGTGGTTGTTGTTGCGGTACTAGACTACTAGTTGCAGATAGGCCGGCGGGCCTCGCCCTCGCGCGCCGCGCACGGGCGCGGCTGGCTGGCTGGCGTGGTGGCCTACTCCCGGCCGGCTGGCGTCCTGCGCCGTGCAGGCCCGCCGGGGCGTCCGTGCAGTGCATGCATGCGCGCCACCTCGGCGGGGATCGACTAGTCAAATCCGACCGCGTTCATGGGTCAGGTCTCAGGTGGGTCGATCGACCGGGGCCCCGGCGCACGGAGCCTGGTGACGCAGCGGCCGCCGCGGCCACAAGCGCGGCTGCCGCCACCGTGTGTGGCTCTCCTTCGGCCGACATGCCCGGGGTTTCCGTTCCGCGCACGTACGGACAGCGGGGGCTCGAGAGGGGTCGACGCACGCGCACCGATCGAGCTACGAATAGCTTCAACATTCTCTCGTGTCTCGTGTGGCTAGCTTCAAGAGTGTACATACTGTAGTATCACATATGCTGCTTGGCGAGATATATACGGAGTATATAGCATAGTAATTATAATATCAGATCCTCATTATGCACTCATAAATGGTTGGGTGTGTCGTGCTCCACCAAACACCACAAGCGCTATTTGGCGCACGCGCGCTGTTACAGCTGCTGGCGCACACATGCTCTTAAGAGCATGTACGTCTATTCCCGTCCCCGTCTTTTCCTTTTTCTGTTCTTTTTTGTCGTTTCCCTGTCCGGAGCGTCTGCAACTGCGAGAGAAATTTAAAACAATTCAAACAGTACGCTGGTTTCTCTTTCCCCCTTTCGCCACGACGGCCCCCCACCTTTTCCCCCTACTCAACGCGCCGGTGGAATCTCCTGTTACGCCGGCGGTTTTCCGACGGCAAACCCTTCTCCTACTCAACGCGCCGGCGGATCCTCTCTCCTCGCGCGCGGCCTGCGTCGGATTCGAGGGCGCCACCCATCGCGCGTGAGAGAGCAGCGACGCCATAGAGGCTGCGTCGGCCCTCGTCGACACCGGTACGGTTCCCAAGCAGAGTTCCCCTTCTATGGCTCAAAGGCGGCGAGGGATTCTGCTTTCGTCGCGGCCGCTGTCAGATTGGAGCGTGGAGCAGCGACGCCCCCGCTTCGTCTGTCCTTTCGTTGGGCTTTTCATTGGATTTTGTCGACGCCTTCGCCGCCGCAGGCTTTGTTTGGGGCGGATTCGTCAGTGAGGCCTCGATTCGAGGCGAAGATCGAGGGGGATTCGAGCTGGTTGAGGACTGAGGAGCAAGGAGGCCCAACGAATCTGCCATCCGTCCAGATCTGGCACTACAGTCAGGACCGGGAGGAAGGATCCAAACCCTACTGCGACGCGGCGGTCGGCTGCGCCACTGCGAGGAAGTCGACGTCGTCACCGATGACGCCCTCCAGCGACTCCAACTCCTCTAGGTACGCGCCACCTCCTCGTCCGCCTGCCCTTCCCTGCTCTTCACCCCACTGCTCCCCGCTGGGCTTGCGTGCGAGCCGTACTTCATCCTTTTGGTGGCCATCGTTGTGTTACAGGAGGGAGGCGACAGAAGGCCAATGGCCCCGGCGGCGGCAGGGCGAGCCGGGGATTGAGTAGTTTGAGGCTGGGCGTATTTGCACTCCTTACTTGCTGCCGTTGTCGCCTCTTCTACTCTGCTCATGCTACGGAGTTCAGATTTAGATAAGTAAATATCTAATGATACTTTCATGCTGGTCAGAGTTTGCTATTGATTTGCATTCCAAATGAATATTCATGAAATCTGCTTCGTACTTAGATTGAAATATGTTTTAGTTATTGACTTTTGATTGTATAGCCCAATAACTTTTTTGCATCACAGATGCATGCTTGGTGGATGTGTTAAAAAAATACTGGTATATGGATCCAAGTACTCTCACGAATTTGAAGAGTTCACTCGTGGCTTTGGATGGACGTATGAGGCAAATCCAAAACATGATTGAGCACTAAGCAACATCTCTTTAGTTGGCATTTACAGGAATATTTAAACAATGCAGGAGTCACTCTGATCGAAGGCCATGGAAAGGTTGGTTGATGTTTGTATATCAGGTTATATTTTAGATAAGAATATTTCCTAAAATGAATATTGTATAAAAAGGTGTGTTTGCTTATATATTTTTTTCCTAATGCAGATAGTTGATCCACTGACCGCAAGTGTCAATGGTAAGCTCTATACTGCTAAGCACGCATTAGATTTGCCTTCAAAACCTGAGAAAATTTGCAATAATAGTGAGAGGTGAGTGTATTGCTTTTGAATTTGGTAGCATTTTCAATGGTTTAAAAGGTGAAGTTCAGGGTCATTCCACCATGCTTAAGTTTGTGAAGTTCATAACTCCTAATATTCCTGTTAGTATGTAAGTGTTTAGGAGATTGTTTGATCTTTTGGGGTTATCAGGGTGGAAGTTCAGGGTCAGTGAATGCTTGTTTTACTGTACCTGTAACTCTGTAGATTTGAGGGTAGCATCATGTTCATAAGTCTTAAATTTGTGGAGTCCAAGGACTGCAGTTGTTGCTATCTATAATTCTTTATTATACTTAAAGTTCTTTTCACTTTGTATGTGGCATAGTCCTCGTAGAGGTTTAGGGGTGGAGTGGTTGAGTGGAGGTTTGCACGGCATTGATTAACCTTTTGCTGATCCCATCTTCCTTAGTAATAGTGCAGATTGCTTTTGCCTTATTTGTCATCTCCTAATATCCAGCTAAGTAGATATTACCCCTAGTGTACTGCTGTTGATATTGTAATGTTACTGCAATGTAGGAGCAGCACATCTTTGCTGGGGATTCATGTTCTTCCCCATGAAGTGCTTGCCGCACCAGTATCCTAGCACTAATTTCTTTCAGCTGGTGATTCTCTTGTTCAATATACTTGGTTTTGCACGTTGTGCTATTTAGATGTGAATGTGGGTTTGCCACCAATGAATCATGAACTGTCTATATTTAATTTTTTTATTTTAGCATTGACAACAGTAACTCAATAAGACAAATCTATTAAGAAATTTACTTGCCAATTTTGACCTTGATCGCTGTATCATGAAAAACTACTTTTGATATGAAAATCTCTTTTGTTGTCTCTTAAAACTATCTGAACTGATTGTATTTTCCTTATTTGTAATAAAAAAAGAAAAATCTCTATCACATTTTTTCAGGTATTTTAGAGGTTGAAAACATTCTTCAGCGTATGGTTTGATTGATCACATTTCAGAGGTTGAAAATGTTCCTCAATGGCAGCAACAAAGATGTACTAAATAATTGTGAGTTTGTCCTTACGCATTGTTTCCTTCTAAGCTTTCCCTTTCTAGAAATTTGATATTTTATTTAAGCAATGGATACTTGATCCTATCATGTTGTGGATGGATGTGTGTTGGTGCTTGTAGGATGGCCATGGGTACCATCTTAATTCATGGTTTGTGATTAGTTAGGAGTTTCTTGATTACCAATTCAGAAATTGGTATTTGTTTGTGGCTTTTTGTAAAATGTGTTGTCTATATAATTTCCTATGCTATTGATGTTATAGTTTTCTATGACAAGGATAATACAGTCATATATGATTTTTATTAGCTTTAATTATTTTCTATAAAATGTAAGGATTCATTTTATGTTTTTTTCATAGGTCCCTGCAGTATCAGACAGGCTCTTCCTATCCATAGTTTCAGTCTGCAATGGAAAAACAATTGTAAAGTCTAGTAAAATAGCTTCTCAGAGTGGAATATGCTAGTGGCCTGACACCATCTTGGAACCCATATGGTTCTCCAAGGACGAAGTCTCCAAAGAATTTAGAGAATGCCAGTACGAGATTATTTTCTCCCTGGTATGTAATGTAATGCATATTTTTTCACCTTACCTATTCTTTGAATGTCTAGTGCTTCAATCTTGATGTTTATTACCTAATGTCATATTTTAAAGATTATAACTTTCTTAGTGTTAAGTTTTAAAGCTACCGGTACAAAGCAAGCTTATATTATCATTGTTCATTTTTTTTACTATTTCTAAGTATAAAGTTTTTTGCCTAGCATTACAATGTTTGTAATGTGATATTTTAAAGTTCTAAACCTAGCAATATAAAGTTTATTATATAATTAGAAGTTTTCTAACTTGAGTGTGAAGTTTTGAATCTAGCAGTACAAACTTTACGATGTGCTAGGATCAAAGTATTTAAGTTAGCACTACAAAGTTTGTAATATGGTAATTCAAAGTTTATAAATTCCAAGTGTGAAGTCTTAAAATAGAAAGTTATGAATATGCTAGTATAAAGTTCCTGTGTTCAAAGTGTAAAGTTTAAAATTATAAGTTTTAAAGTTTGAATATAAAATTTTAAATATGCTAGTATAAGTTTCTAAATTGATAATGTAAAGTTTTAAATTATTATGTTCTAAATCTTGGTATGCTAGTATAGAGTTCTAAAATTTTAAAAATAAAATTTGAAATTACTAAATTTTAAATCTTAAAATAGAAAATTTTAAATTTGCTAGTATAAAGTTTGTAAAATTAAAGTGTAAAGTTTAAAATTACGAAGTTTTAAGTTCGAAATACATAGTTTTTGATGTGCTAGTATATAATTTTAAACGTGCAAGTGTAAAGTTTTAAAATTTTAAAATAAAATTGCAATTGTAAAATTTATTTAAATATAAAGTGCAAAAGTTTAAATGTGTTAGTAGGAAGTTGCTAATATTCTTTATTTTTCATTCTCGTGCCGTAATTATTAATGCATTTTTCTTTTATTAGTTGCTGGTCAAATTGAATTATTAGGATGATACAATAGTTGATTGAAAAAAATGATCAAAAAATTACAGCAAATTTTATGATGCTGAACTTACAGCCTGTGCACAATTGGTGTTATTTCATAAAATTAAAAATGATCTGATTGTTGAGTTGTATTGGTTCAATAAAGAGCGTTGAAAGTTTTTTTAATTATTTTGGGTCCGAAGTGCAGTAGTTTGGTGCTGAAAATACAAATTTTAAGTGGTCTAGTTTAAAGTTTGTTCATTTGATGGGAGAGAATTGTATTCCAACCAGTGATTACATATTAAATGTTCTCTTAACTTTTGAACGTTGATTTACGTCGTTTTGTGCTTTAGCTTATTACTTCTAGTTACATATATAAGTGAAACCATCTTTCCGCCCATTCACTACCTACACATCCGCTATCCCGAAAGAGAAAAACAAAAAAGCTAGAGAGAAAAAATAGAACAGAAACTAGACAGAAGAAACTAAATGAACCACCATATGCCCGTACATATAGTAGCGCGCGTGGAAGGAGTTCGGTAACCCACCGGACGCCCGTATAGTATATGTAGTAGCGCGCGTGCGCCGGTACCGTTAACGGCGCGCGTGCGCCGAGCAGAATAGGGACGCCATGCAGCCGTAGGAGTCCATGCGCGAGACGGACTCCCTGATCTTGCAAGTTGCAACTACCCATCACCCACGCACACAATGATTTGGCTGATCCCTGTACGGCGGTGTACGTATAGTAGCCTAGATGATGCTAATTCAGTCAAGACAAGCGCGTGTGGGCCCGGGTCCGTCAGTAGACTATTACTGTGCATCCATTCTTCGCTGCTCCTAGATATTTTTGTCTACTTATTATTATGTACATACATATGTGTTCTTATCTCTCCATTAATTCTACTTAACTTCCCAGGCATTTTCCCTACTTCTTTGTGTATGCCGCAGATCATAATAAAGTTGGACTGTCGTAGTACCATGTAGCTATCTCTTTTTTTAACTAAAGGATCTGAATGAATCCTGGTGGAAAAAAAGGCTAACAGCCATCATATAAAACTGCTGGCAGGTCCTTCGGTGCCAATCTTTTGTGTAGCTCTGGGACCCCCCCCGCGCCCAAGTGAATCCACAGAACACTTCCGTGCTGCTAGCTGCTATAGCTCTGCAGAGGTGGTAGGGTCGTCGGGAGAATTTCATACTATCTGTGGAGATGCTGGAGCGCGCTTGCTGCTTACGGCAGTGCTGCGCTGGTCGCCGTCGGGAGTACGGCCCAGTGGTGTTCCGTACGCATGCCCGGAGGGTTCGGACAGGTGTCATCCTCCTGCGTGGGCCCCACACGGATACATGCCCTCCTTCCCCGATTTGGGACTCGAGACCGGCCGGGACCGGCCCGTACGTCCGTCGTTGAACAAAAGATTACAATTAATTAATCAATCGTCAAGGATTCAAGGCATGGCATTCGCTCCATGCCGCTCCAACCGAGTACTACTCGTCAGTGTGCGCGCGCGGCCTCAGATCGAGCTGAGATCTCGCCACTGTTCCTCCCCTCCCCGTTGCTGCTCGATCTGTCTGCGTCTCACTCATCTCAGGAGTCTGGAATAGTCCAAGTCCAGGCTGTTCGACGACCCCATACCAAAATTATATTTATATATAT
Organism: Bothriochloa decipiens; assembly: GCA_023333625.1. NCBI lineage: Eukaryota > Viridiplantae > Streptophyta > Magnoliopsida > Poales > Poaceae > Bothriochloa > Bothriochloa decipiens. The sequence goes on from CM041642.1 coordinate 23,672,691, forward strand.
GGGACCGGACCAGCGACACCACCAAATTAAAGCCTTCATTCGTTCACTATCTATAGCTAGCTACTTAATTAAAGCTTGCAATTAGGAAGATAGTATACACTAGTACTTGTGCACGCTGCAGAGTCTCTCTCTCTATATATACCGCACAATGCAACGATTCGGCAACATATACGTACGAAGTACGTACATAGCTCATCGCTGATGTATAATTTGGTTCCAAACACGGTACATGATGCCCACGTGTATACTATTTACGACAATAGCTAACTAGCTAAGCAATTTGGAGCCTACGATTTGCATCGGTGCGTCATTTTCACTACTGTAGATGCTTCATTATTCCCCTTGACAAACTAATGGGACAATCAATGCAAGGATTGGATGATAGTCCACATATATATACACAGTCCCAATTAACTTTATTATGTGTCCTACTTTGCTGTTCGTCCAACAACAGCAGTGTATGGCTTCCCCTATATAGCTAGTTATTAGATCGATCGATGGTAGTACACGCGCGAAGCAACAGCCATGAGGCGCCCACAGCAACTGCACACGCGCACAGTGGTAGCGCCAGGAGGAGGCCGGCATTATTGCGCCCAATCATGGATCAAATCATGAGCTTAACATAGTAGCTGGCCTCTTGAAGTGACTTGTTGCGACCCGGTACAGCCGGTGCCTTAGCCAGGCCCCATCATGCGTTGCCTATATAAAGGGCCACACCGGCCGTGTTCATCATATCCAATTCCACTCACCTCGATCGATCGATCTTCACATGCACACATTAATTCTTCGCAACAACTAACTGGTTGCTATAGTCTAACACGATGGATCAAATGGGCAAGCACGTCCTGCAGATGGCGGCTTCCACGACGATCAGCGGCGGCAGCTGCCAGTCGTCGCAGCAGCAGCAGCAGCAGTACCGGGGCGTGCGGAAGCGGAAGTGGGGCAAGTGGGTGTCGGAGATCCGGCAGCCGGGCACCAAGACGCGCATCTGGCTGGGCAGTTTCGAGTCGGCGGAGATGGCCGCGGTGGCGCACGACGTGGCCGCGCTCCGCCTGCGGGGCCGCGACGGCGCGCAGCTCAACTTCCCCGGGTGCGTCGCCTGGCTGCCACGCCCGGCGACGTCGCACCCGGCCGACGTCCGCGCCGCCGCGGCCGAGGCCGCGCACCGGGTGCGCTGCGACCCCGCGCTGCTGCTGCTGCAGCAAGTGCAGGTGCAGGCGGCGGCGCGGTGCCACGATCAGCTCGAGTTCGGCGGAGATGGGCCGGGGCCGGTGGTGATCGAGCTCGGGAGCGACGAGGAGTTCGAGCTGGACCTGGATTCGCCCAGGCTGTGGGCCGAGATGGCGGAGGCCATGCTCCTGGACCCGCCGGGCTGGGCCACTGATGGCGTCGGCGAGGCGGATGTGGCCCATCAGTGCTGGTCACACGGCTCCCTCTGGGACGCCTGCTAGTGCTAGTGCTAGCTCAACGCCTCAGCCCAGGCACCCATGGCTTTGGCTGCAAGCGTTTGGCCATGGCCAATGGCCACCAGAAGTGTTTGGCCATGGCCAATGGCCACCAGACGCTGCTTAACCTCACAAGTGGCGCAATGCTTTTGGTGTGTGCCACTGTGAAAGCGTCTCTATTGATTCTCCCGTATGTGTGGTTTCGTTTCCGTTGGGCTTGCCGTTTGGGTTCCTGTTATCGTCTTATCTGGATTAGTATTAGGCAGAGTGATGATGACAGTCTCGATCATGTACCGTGTGCAATTATTTTGTCCTAAGTGCAATTATTTTGAATTTGAAGGGTGGCCCTGGTGCAAACGGTAGAGCTTTACCGTATGTGATCAAGAGGTCCAGGGTACAAGCCCCAGCCTCTGCATATTTGTGCGGGAAAGGCTGCTGGCTATTTTTCCTTCCCAGACCCCGCAGTGCGAGAGCCTACGGCACTGGTTACGCCCGCGCAATTATTTTGAATTTAACTAAATTACATGAAATAATATAGACCTTTTATGCTCACCAAATGGGACTTGGATACAATTTGAAAATATATTTCTTATCAAATCTAATACTACTTACTTGATATATTAAATGCTAGTATTTTTAGTTAAACTGGTTTGACTTAGAATAAAGTTAGAACATATATCAATTATTTTTTGAGACTAAGAGTGTATGTTTAGATGAAACTAAAACAGAAAGCGATTGTCCTGTATATTTATCTAATGAAATTAAGGTGAACTCCTACGGTCGGCTTGTATGTTTTTCCATGGGCTCAAATGTAAACGTTTCACTGTTGGGGTGTCGCGCCACTTGTGTAGGCTAGACGCCTCTTCATCAAGATGATGAAGATGGTGTCTGCCAAGTCAAAGAGGAAGACAATACATTAGGGAATTGGCGGAGGTTAGACACGCATTGACATTAATGGGTCATAATTTTGTGCGGCATGCAGTGGGTTTGCTAATTTGGTTCTCAAAATCAGGTGTGTATGGTTTGATGGATTTGATTGGTTTAGGTATCAAGACCAAGGTGACGAGTTGGATTATATATGGCACTATGGTAGTATCATGAAGTTTATATGTCAAGGCAAAACGAAGTCGTGAAGGCTCCAAGTTTGTTCGATCCACCAACAAAAGTATGGATGGTATTCCCTACGGTATTTGAATTGAGTGTTTCTGGACATTTTCGAAAATAATCGATAGATGTGTGTGAGAGAAGACTAAGGTTAAAGGAAGAGAGGGAGAGAGAAGTGACTTTTTATTCTAATTTTTTTGCCATCCTTGATCTGTGTCAGGACAACAGAAGTTTTCAACCAATCAATTTGAGGTAACCAAATTATAAAAATCTGGCACAGCTAACACAAACAGTGTTTTTTTTTAAACATGGGTCCCAATCGAGTCGATTCTAGATCTAAATACTATCTGCCAAATAGGAAATGACGTATAATCATTATGGGGTCTATTCAATACGGTTACTCTTATGACATCCTCAACGGCTAGCATGTTGCTAGCTCGGAGCGCCAATTAGTCGATGAGAGGGAGAGAGTTAAAAAAATTTGTGTCGCTAGGGAAAGTGCAAGAGCCTAGCTCGCACATCTAAAAAGTTTTATGAGCCTGACATACATTTGATGTCTAATTTTTTTTAACAATTTCTAGCTAACACAACAATGGATAATTTTGACACGTGGCTAGAGGCGTTCTTACAAGTTAGAAGAAAAAAATAGCAGTTTGTAGTGTCGTAAACAGGTGCCAAAGTTCAACTTTAAGGGCATGGGTTTTGCGGTGTCTATTATATGCCTAATTACCATAAATATTCACATTTCACAAAGAAAGAAAAGAACGTGGTATTCTAATACTAGTAGATGGATGTACAAGAGATCTCAACAGATTTGCATAAGTCTACCATCGGCGAATGATTATTGCTAACCAGGATTTCTCTAAACGAGATTGAACCGTATCTCTAAATCTAAAAGAAATATAATAAATAAATAAATACAGCTAAACCGTATCTCTAGAAAACCAATAATAGGAAAATATAAAAAAAATACAAAGACAGCTGTGAGCAACTGTCCTCTGTGGACCAACCACCTCTCCCCCTTCCGTGTGTCTCCTCCTTTTCCGTTCCAATCCTGATTCTCACGACGACAGACATCGAGCCTTGCGTTGCGGGTGGAGGACGCCCGCAGACCACCGATCCCAGCGGCGGCGGCGGCACGAGACAGTGCACCCACGCGGCGCGCGCCCTGTCGCCGATCGCCGACGGCCGACGCGCCGGCGCCCGGGGGGGCCGTTCGCTAGCGCGCCTCTGGTAGCCATCCCGCTGCCCCCGCGCTCGGCGCTACGGGTTGCATTGTTCTGCCGCCGGCTCAACCGACGCTTCCTCGGCTGCTCAATCTCGCAAGTTCGTCGTCTGGTAAGTTACCTCCCCAACTTCTTCTTTTTTTCTGATGAAAAATACCTCCCAGCTTCGCTTGCTCTTCCGAAGCAATTTTGATGCGTCGTTATTGAACTGATGACCTAGGATTCAACTTGTTGGCATTATTAGTTGAAATTCTTCGAATCGTACGGTTAGGGATTCTATTCTGCGGACTGAATGATCGTTCGGTTCTGCTGAGGAATTGGGTGGCCGGGGGATAGATTGTGTGCCTTATATTAGAGCCTTATTGTTAATTCTGCAGTAATTTTCGAGAATTTTGCTTGTATATATGCCCGAGAGCCTTAGGTAGTTTATGGATAATACAGTAGATTTTTCTCTCTGAATAGTTCAGCTGATCCTGCAACAACCTGGTGGATAGTTGCTTGCTGGAGTCTTTGCCGTCGTCTTGTCTTTTTCCCTGTCGTGTTGGTGTTATATATGTAATTAGGTAATGGGTGATGATCACCTAATCGTAACGCATTAGTTGGTGGATCTGGAGAGAGTTCCATCCACAGAAGTCACGGAAAATTTCAGAGGGGAAGTGAGACAGAGCTTTGTTAGACAATTCAAAAGGGAGTTGTAAACTTGTAGTAGGCTTGTGATGTTGAACACGTCCATGTTTGGTGAACAGAGCCATGTCAAAGATAAGCATGAAGTACTAGATTGAAAGCTTCATTTGTTATCGTTGCCCATTTGAAGTCTACCGTTGACAAGTATTATCTTTCATCTATTGTTGCAAATAAATAGCTGTGCTGCTTGCACCTACTTTTGTATGTGTTCCATCTGTTGATAAATGTCTTGCTTCCTTTCCCTTGCAGGCTTCCTTTCATAGTGTTTTGTTCGGTTTCTAGGATGTGAGATCAGTCTCTGTGTTGATAATAAAAGTGAGAATGCTTGGTGGGCTGGAGTTGTGGTGCTTTATGTGATGCACCTTATCACATATTTCACCAATATCATTGGTGTGGTGACCATTGCTCTCATCTCCATTGTCTCGATCTTGGGCCTGATCTGCCTCTGCCGCTCAGTATACTTCCAACTGTGGATCAAAAGAAGAGGCTACCAGCGGCTTAGCTACTTCAACGGGCCATGGCTGACTCGGATAACATTGATGCTGGTTGCATTCTGGTGGGGTATTGGCGAGGTACTCAGGCTCACCTTTTTGAACGGGGAGGGGAGGCTAATCTCTAACCAGGCATGGCAAGTGAACGTGTGCAAATTCTACATCATCTCAAATCTGGGGTTTGCAGAACCAGGATTGTTCCTCTTGCTCTCTTTCCTTCTTAGCGCAGCTTTGCAGAAGCAGGAGCTTGGTACCTTGAATAGGAAATGGAACCGGAAGACTATACGTGCAGTGTTCATTCTCTGCTCGCCTTCTCTGATCTGGGAAGCTTGTGTTGTTTTTGTTGCTGGTCGTGTTTCCTCAGATGACAGTCAGCGATCAAAGGTTTCAAAGTACTGGTATTCTGCCTCTGCAATCCACAACGGCGATATTACATGCACGTACCCACTGTTGAGCAGTGTATTTCTTGGAGCGTTTTACATCATTCTGACTGTCTATGTCATGTTTGTCGGACGTCAGATGCTATCTTTGGTGATCAACAAGGGACTCCGACGAAGGGTATATATGCTCATTTTTGCCATCGGAATATTGCTTCCCCGAGCAACACTTCTTGGGTTATCGGTTCTTCCTTGGCCTGGTGAAGTAGTCCATGAGGCTCTTGTGTTTGTTTCCTTCCTTGTGTTGATGCTTGCTGCCATGGTCGGTATCGTCATTCTGGTTTATTTTCCAGTCGCTGATACTTTTGCCATAGGTGACCAGGGGCATATAGAGATGCAAGCAAGTCGTGACATGATCCTATGATAGCCATTTGAATTGGATGTTCTGCTTTTTGTTCGAGGACTAACTGAGGGGGCTCCCATGCTAGTTCCCCTGGCTCTGGCCATATTTAGTCTTGCAACTCCAGCTGTGACTTAATCTCCAAAGTTTTGTGAGATAGGACAGGTTAAAGTAGGGATAACATTCTCGTGTTTACCTTTTCCCCCTTCATCTTAACTCATGTGGCATGAGAAGTCCTGTAAAATAGTTCCTTAGAGAGTGAAACTTTGCTTTGTACATTGAGGTAAAGCTTTAAATATCAGCCTTTTGGATAAGCTATATCCTTTAAGTAATGCCTACACCATTCAGCAGGATATTGTTTTCTGCGTGTTCTGCGAGAATTTTAATGATATCCAATTATCTATACCAGCTTAAATGTGCTTTGACGTCGTCAATTACTTGGTAATAGTTTGGCAGTTGAAATATGTTGTTAGCAATACTCCTTTTAATATGAAATTTTTGACTAATTAACTCGTATGATCTTTTTTTGTTATTAAAGAAGATATGATAACTCGTTAAACATGTTTGAGTGTATTTTATCTTAGGTTTTTATGTGTAATTCTAGGAAGTATTTGCTGAGTTATAATTAATAATATGATATTATCCCTTTCCTCTGAAAGGCATATAACCAGTCAAGTGCAGCTTGGATCCCTTGTTCGCGCTCTCTCGCCACATTGAGTAATAAAAATAGGTAGCGCGTTTGGTTACTTTAGTCGCCTGCCTCTCATGCAAACAAGGTTTTTCTTTACTAGCTTAGATTAGACTAGTTAATTTGGCATGCCTTGCTGGATGAGGTAGGGAAATCTAGCGAAGGAACGGACCCTAAGAGCAACTACAATTCCACATCCTATCCTCTACCTCTTTTTTAGGGGCCGAACAAGCGAAAATAAACCTCCAACCAGCTCCTCATTCAAACCTAGATGGATTAGGCCCTCTCATTTCTCTCTCCTCAACCCCACATGTAGTAGGAGCCCCTCATCTGGTCATGAGCCATTGGGAAACTCCCACATTAGGGGAAACTCCTACGCTATCCGGCCAGGAAAGCTGGGAACGACATAAACAGAGAGAATACCGTTACCAAAAATCCGGAAACCTACCAGGTATCGCCTTCGTCTCCTGGTTCCGCCTGCGTCATGTCACCCTCGTACTAGATCAACTCGCGTTGGCTCACAACAGATCTTCCTAAGCTTGCCTTTGCCACATCGTCCTAGACTCCTAGTTGCACTAGAAGGAGGAGAAGGGACGAAGAGGATTGAGTGAGCTTGGGAGAGAACAATGGGGCATAAAAAAAAAAAGAATGAGAGAGCACGTGCAAGAGGTTGATATTTTAATGTGTTGTTTTCTTACTTATGTTATCGTTTTCTTTATTCTAGGTTGTTTTGTTTTTGTTATGGGTTGTTCTTGTCTTCATGTCAATTTTTTCTATTTATTGTAACCACATTTCTCTATTAAAGTTTAATAACTTGCAAGTTACAAGACATGCCAGTGAAATATAGAAAGGCAAACAGGAGAGTTTCGGTTGGAGTGCACTGGATTTCTGACGAGATAGTCCTATTTGAAGAAATGTTCGTCAAATTTGACGTTCTGAGTGTGTTAGTTTCACGAAGCAGAAATGCCGGGGTTTCTACAACAGATTAGTGCGGTACTTTACAGCCGAGTTGCTAACCATGTAAGGATTAATTTGAAACGTTTAGGGCTTTAGGCACAATGCTAGACGTTTAATTTTGGGCTTTTTTTTTTTCAACGTCTTCAGCTGCTAGATACTACAGTATGTTTAATTTTGGCACACCTTTCACAAAGATCATCCTATGCATGGGCATAATTGTTTGGGCTTTTGCTCGTCTCATTTCTGTTGAAAAGGAAGATAATTTGTGTGGCTTTTGAAACGTGCTTCTCAAAGCAGTTGCCAGCAGATATCCAAACAAACAGAACTATCACAACGAGCTTATCCTGCTTGATAGGAGTATAATAACCTCACGGAAAGCATTGCAATGCATCTCAGCTTTACATACAAACATTAAAGAACCCTCGTACAAAAGACACCAGCAGGTCGCAGAGTGATGTCATAAACAAAGCAACTCATGCGACATGGAGGAGTTTGCCACCAGATGATGAAACCAATGATTAATTGTTCACGCTTGCATGATCATCTTGAACCCTTTTTTTCTCTTCGATAGGAAGAGAACTCGGGTAGGCAGATATACTCGTCATTTTCCTAAACACTGCCAAACTAAAACAGTAACTTGTATATTATGTCTTGTGCTGCCATTTTTTAATAAGCCCAGGAATCTGAGAAAAGTGCAGTGACAAATATTAGGTCAAGGCAAAGGAGAACGGAAAGGGGGGAGAAATTACTTATATTTCAAATAATAAAGGTGAGAGCAAACGAAAGGTTCACTACTGACCTCAACTCCGTTCGGCCCTATTTTGTTGTGGGATATGAAATTCAGTATGTGCGATGCAAATTCTTCAGGTACATCTTCCTGAAATAACGATTTGATGCGTCAAAAGTGGTAAAGATTTGTAATTTGTTCCTAAAACTATATTCCTAAACCAATGCTTCCAAAAGAAAAGAAGTTCACAGACCAATAAACAGCACTCGGAGAATGAACCTTTCATTGCTAGTTCCTGCTATTGCTACATGTAGGCAAATTAGCGAAAAACTGCAAATTTTGAACTAGCCCTGGAGCATTCAGGCAGAAATAACTACTGAACTGGACGAATCTAGATGAATGGTACAAAGGCTCCTGGAATTAAAAGAATTATGCAAGGGACTCATGTATTAACATAACTCAAATATACTATGAACCAACCTGTATGGCATGTCCAGTGTGCCGAACCACCACCATTTGAAACTTTCCTTGCATTTGACCAATTGTTAAAGCTCTGCAAAATGTAAACCAAATAACCAATATGCTAAACATTTTAACTTCACTAGTGTATTGTCAAGTGATCGAGGGTGTTTGATTTTTCAGAACACTTAACTATAACGACAATAGGATTCCACATCCAATGAAAGCGACATTTCAGAACATGACGAACAATTTTACAAGAGGTTTCACTAGAGTAAAAGCAGCATTTTGATAATTGATTAGCACCCATCCGATTTTGTCATTCAAAAGCTCTAGCAACAAAGCCTACCAAGAATTTCCAAATTTTGTGAACTAGAACCATGACAAGCAATTGACTTTTCCTACCTTTCGATTTATAGTTTATCAGTAATAATCAACAGCTGATAGACCAAATTTCATAAAATATGCTACAAGCTGACTTTGCAAGCCCAATCTCTTGCAACTGACAAGCAGCAGAACATTGAATGACAGTGAGTTAAGTCACTAGCAAAAGGTGATGAAATTAAATGTTGAGTAAACATCATGAACATGGACTAGAAACTAGATAATTCCTCATACTCAAACATAATAAACCTGTCTAGTCTGTCGGTACCAGCTAACAACAGGATCTTTTGTACTGGGCAAGATAGGAACTTGTCTGAAAGACCTTCATACCTAACAAAGCAAGACATGAACTTTAGTATCAACTACTAATCAGTAATCACAGAAGAGAATTACTAAAAACAAGGGCATCAGAAGACAAAACGATTTTATACAACATGAGTAAATGACAGATTTTCTTTTAAAAAAGGGAAACATCAGCTTGAAAACATACCATCCTTTCCAGTACTTTTCTGTTTGTTCAAGGGGAGTGCGATATGTATAGCTGAAACAAAGTAAGATGGCATAATTAGTTTTGAAAATAATAGCAATACTACATTTGCAATGGTGGCCAACAGACCAGCATGATTCTTTATGTGCATAGATCTGTGAGATACAATACTAGAAACATACACTACTCAAAGTACTGCTCACCATTCTCGTGATTCGTCATATTTCAAGGTAGATGGAATGGACACACGAGCGGACTCGACGTTCCTTAATGGCCCACCTTTGACACTCCACTCAATCTGCATAATAAAAAGATTGATTGAACAAGAAATAAGGCAGGGAACTAATTTTAACAATATCAACTGCTGCCTTAGCAAGAATGGTTATAATTGCATGGTTTTATGCATGACACCGATTCAAAATTGAAACTAGTTTAACTGTATAGTTGTTCTTCCATTTTATTTTCAGCCTTTGCATGTTTGTGTCCATGTCATACGTACACAACTCAAATATACATGTGACTGACAGTTACTCATTTCAGCTTAAAGCGATGAACAAGATATACTCTTAAAATACTGAGGACAACGGATAATTACACATACTCAAAGCTGATTTGAGATGCCAGAAACAATGTAGGTCGAAATCAACATACTGCTTTTTCAATGCTAGGAAAATGTTGTGCCCGATTTGCTAATATCTTCTGCATATGAATCAGTGAAGCCATTGCTGTTCCCTGATTAGAACAACTCAACAAAGATATGCCAGAATCAGTAATAATGATTAAGATTGTACGACCGCAAAGTAAGATTCCAATAAGGAAAAACTCTTACTAACCTCAACAACATCAACAACAACAAGCCCATGAAGATTTCGAATTTCTTTTCTTGCAGCCACATGTACAGCCACTGAACCACCCATGCTAAAGGAAGTTTGACTATTCTATTAGTAAGGTTTTTCAATAATTTAAGCTATAGATAGAAATAGAAATTTTCTATACAAATGGACTGGCTGAATTTAAAAGATAAAAGGAGGAATTGTATACAGCAAAGTGATAACATATAAAAAATAACTTGTCAGGTCTATTTGGATAATTTGTTCCTCTGCTTATATTGTCTTTGGAAAGCCTCATATAGGGTTAGTTAACCATTTCTAGACTGATTCAGATAAAGCGGGCACAACATGAGAAAACAAAAGGGAAAAAACATGCTGCTGACTCACCTATGGCCAACGAGTATAATTGCTGGTGGCAAATCTCCATAAATTGTACGTATAACAGCTATGACATCATTGGTAAGAGTCTGCAGAGGCAAACAAAAACATTTTAGGAGTTCAATAAAAAAATGCTTTTAAAGACTGAGATGTGTCCAGTAATGAACAAATCACAAAACAACTTATGTAACAGAAGTGCAGCCACCAAATAACTAAATAAGCATGAGAGCGCAACAATTATGATTATAGAAAAAGAAGTCTGGAAACATGATGGCCATACTTCGATGGACAAATCCAGATCATCATTCGTTGTTGATTTCCCATGCCCCCGTAGATCCATGGCAACAACACGAGCCTTGTCCTTCATTCGACTTGCTGCTAGAGCAAATGAGAGCCTAAGGCAGACCAAAGAATAATTGGAGCAAAGTAAGCACTCTTTTTCCAATAGACAAGTTTTCTAACGGCCATAAGAAGGCAAATCATTAGAAGCAGGCATTACAAGATTATTGGGGAAAAAAATGTCTTCACATGCTTACCTACCAAGCAAACCTAAGGTAGATCAAAGAATAATTTCAGCAAAGTAAGCACATCTTTTTCCAACAGACAAGTTTGCTATGGCAACATTTAATAAGAAGGCAAATCATTCAAAGCAGGTGTTACAAGATTATCGGGAAAAATGTGTCTTCACATGCTCCCGTACCAAGCAAGGTTTCAAATCATGCTTGTAGCAGAAAGGACAAATATATACTACAACACCTATAGAGGCATGCAAAGCACAACTATAGAGCTATTTACAACCTTACCAAGAATAAAGATCAATTGTGAACAAATGTCAGGAAGAAAACATTTGATTCCAGCATCTGTACATTCAACATGCGCCCTACTGTGGGTTAATCATTAATCAAAAATGAAATTCGACAAGATGTTTCACAACTACAGTAGAAGATGTGATTCCTACACTTTCAATAACACTTTCAGTAGAAATTAGTGCTCTGGAAATCCAGCAAGATGCACTCGCAACATTTAATTTCACAAAATAAGCATTTCACACTGCTTTATTCAAGCGCAGCCCTTAATAAGCTCATTCAGCAATAACTTCGCCCCCCACAACTTTGAATGTCACAGATAGCAGCTGTAGCTTAAAAAATTCTTTTATGCTCCATCCCCAGTTCCTCACCAATACGTTTACAGTGCAAGACTAAAGGCTATTTAAAGTTCAGATTGAACACATCCCAAGTCCCAACACATGGACATTTTGCACAATTCACCAGCAAAACGTGTAGACTATTCGTAGATAAACCTCGGCGGTCAGACTTACCCTGAGTAGCCACCTCCGTGCAGGCAGAACACGACGGGCCCCTCCGATCCGGCCGTGTACACATTGAAAACCTATAATAATAATAATAAAAACAGGAGAATCCAACATTTAGATCGCATCGCGTAAGAGAAGCGACCGAGCGAACTCCGGCTAAGGCCAAAAACTCACGTCGTCGGTGTCGGGGATGGCTACACGGCGCTCCTCGTCGAAGTAGGCGGACCAGTCCAGCGGCGCGTACTTGTGGAGCGAGTGGCTGCTGCACAGGCGCCGAGTTAGGGCATCGCGGCTCCGAAAGGGGACTTGGGATGTGCGGGAGAAGTGTGCGTGTGTGTGTGTTGCGGGGAGAGGAAGGGGGCAGGTGACGACGGGTGGCTTACTGCGTGGCGGGGCGAGGCGGGACGGCGGCCGCGGAGAAGGCGGACGAGTCCTCGACGGTGGGCTCCTCCTCCTCCCCATCCTCCTGCAGCGAAGAGAGCGGCGGGGGGGGGCTCCATGTACGGCGCTGGGGCTGCGGTGGCGGAGGAAGCGTCTGGCGGTGGTGCCCGCGAGAAGAAGCCGCAAGACAGAGGGGAACACCACACGACACGACGGCGAGCGAGGAGGGTGACGAAAGTCTCGAAAGGAAACAGAACCCAGAATGGACAGAGAGAACGGCTTGATTCTACGCTTCCGAAGTCAGAAAACGGTTCCTTACGGAGGAAGCGGTTTTCTGTTTGGGAGCTCTAGCTACAGCTCTCTAAACGCCGGAGCAGCAGATCACCATGGAGCAGGTGGCCACCGTGAGTCTAGGATCCAAGGCCTTTAGTTTTCCAAATTTGTCACCGAATTTATTATGCAGAATTTTTATTCTCCGTCATATTAAAATATCGGCACATATATAGAGTATTAAATGTAGATGAAATCAAAAACTAATTACACAGTTTTATTGTACTTTACGAGACGAATATTTTAAGCCTAATTAGTTAAAATTTGGATAATTTTTATCAAATATAAATAAAATATTACAGTTCGCTAATTTGACAGCGCACTGTGCAAAATGCCGGCGGTGATCTAAATAAGGCCCAAATTACCTCTTCACATGATCAGTTATTTTTGTTTCTCCACGTATAAGTTGAGTTTTTAATATTAATTTTTTGTTTATACACGTATTTTGCCACTATTTTACAGGTTAGAAAATGTAATAATAAATTGACACTAGAGATAATATTGTGCAAACACATAATGAGGAAAAATTCATAATGCATTTTTCTAAAATAAAATATGATATCCTCGATCACCTTCGAAAATAACGAGAAGTTCAAATATCTATTGTAGAGGCGTGTTTTTCTTTAGGGAGCCACACGATTTCATTAACCTTGTGAGACCTACACATCAACACACATGAACAAAGCCTGGTAGAGTACCAGGACTGAAAACGACACCGTCCCGACAAAAACTACCAAACTCTACCTAATTCATGTGCAACTGTGTTCATGACATGACACGTCGAGCAAAGGAAACTTTTGCTTTAGTGAACTTCTCAGGCAGCATCTACTTAATTTCATGCACGAGCCCCTCCCACTAACGATAATCTGAAATCAGTACCATGCAGAGCCTTCACTCTGTCACCATGCCATATGTTTCAAGTATCATCCTGTGTGTCTAAACACTCTGGGCTGCCTTGTGCCTTCACTCCTCGAACACATGCCATCAGTTCAGTCTGCCATGCCTCCAGTGCATTTCTCATAATAGTAATAAATAAAGCAACGTAAATACCCCTCTCAACATAGTGACGTGCCAGAGTAGTTATTGGGTATGACTAGAAATCATGTGGGTTTCGCCCGCGTAGGTTCGAATCCTACCGTCCACGCTTTTTTACTGTTTTTGTTTTTTTTTGGTGTACGTGTTCAGTGCTTATCTTTTGTTTTTTTTTTTGTGTTCGTGTTCATTTTTGGTTTCACATTTCCTTTTTGTTTCGTCGGATAACACGCCAGGATAATGCAATCCTGGATGCTGATTCCTCGTCTGTGTATGCAAGCTGTTCATTATCCCGTGTCCTCATCTTGCATTCCTAGTTTCGTACGCATGTCTAAACTCTCTTTCCTACTCCCTTCTCACATCCGCAGTTCCACATTCCCGACGTTAGATAGCATTCAGCCATAGCAGGAGCACCCATCAGTAACTGCAGCTAACATGCATCCTAAAAAAAATAATAAAAAAAAAACCCTGATTTCGCCACTGTCCTGCACCTTTAAGTCGCACTCAAGCAACCTCCGTCGGAGAGATCGCAAGCTCCGAGCCACAATTCCGATCAAGTAACACAAACCGAGAGAAGGTCCCGCTGAACGAGATCTCGCCATTTAGTCTCATGGTATCATTCCTCGAGAGACCCAATCACAGCCGCAGCTTGTTCTGATGAAGAGTTTGCAATATGATTACATTCAGAGCAATACTCCAAACACTGATAATGGAGTGAGCAGCAATGCGCCACACCATCATGAGCAGCCGTGGACTATTAGGACCAATCTTGGATCATGTATCCATGGTATTTCCATCCCAGTAATCAGCGGCTCTGACTCGCGCGCTTCTCGGAGCAAGATCGAGCTCGACTGAGATAACATAAACAAAGCCCCCAGATGCAATTTGCTGAATCCAACGAACCTCGCCGCATGCAGCAAGCTCGCTCGCCGTATAAAATCCCCCGCGCGTCGCAGTGCACTACAGACGCGGTGGAGAAGATGATGAGCTCTGCATTGGCAGCACGATCAAGGACGATGCCATCGCCATCATCACCGCAGGCTCTAGTGCTTCTCGCCGTCGCCGTCTCCCTCCTTCACGGCTCCAGCCATGTCGCTGCCGGCGGACACCCCGATTACGCCGACGCGCTCGCCAAGGCGATACTCTTCTTCCAGGGGCAGAGGTCCGGCCAGCTGCCGCCGGACCAGGCCGTCACGTGGCGGTCCAACTCCGGCCTCTCCGACGGCTCGGCCGCAAACGTACGTACGTGGGCCTGCAGCCCTCCACACTACTCCAATAATACTTCCTGCTGTAGCAGAAGACGTGCTTGTTTGACCATGGTCAGCGCGCTGACCTGGGCCTTGGACTTACGTTGACCTTTCTTGTTGTCTCTGAATTCTGAAACGAGCGCGGCAGGTCGATCTCACCGGCGGGTACTACGACGGCGGCGACAACGCCAAGTTCGGCTTCCCGATGGCGTTCACGACGACGATGCTGTCGTGGAGCGTCCTGGAGCACGGGGGGCGGATGAACGCGCGCGCGCGCGACGCCGCGCGCGCCGCCGTGCGGTGGGGCGCGGACTACCTCCTCAAGGCCGCGACGCAGACCCCGGGCGCGCTCTACGTCGGCGTGGGCGACCCCGACGCGGACCACCGGTGCTGGGAGCGGCCCGAGGACATGGACACGCCGAGGACCGTGTACGCGGTGTCCGCGTCGGCGCCGGGGTCCGACGTCGCCGGCGAGACGGCAGCCGCGCTCGCCGCGGCCAGCATGGTGTTCAGGTCCGCCGACCGGGCATACTCCAGGAGGCTGCTCGCCGCGGCGCGGGACGTCAT
Organism: Bothriochloa decipiens; assembly: GCA_023333625.1. Taxonomy (NCBI): domain Eukaryota; kingdom Viridiplantae; phylum Streptophyta; class Magnoliopsida; order Poales; family Poaceae; genus Bothriochloa; species Bothriochloa decipiens. The sequence continues at coordinate 23,688,197 of CM041642.1, forward strand.
GGAGCTCGCCGTGCGGCACCAGGGGAAGTACAGCGACTCCGTCGGCGGCGACATCGGCGCCTACTACCAGTCGTACTCCGGCTACAAGGTCGTCCAGAATAATCGAACCTCCGGGATCAACAAGTGATCATTGATCGATCGACTGATTCGAGTGTTGTTTGTTTTCCCATTTGTTGCAGGACGAGCTCTTGTGGGGGTCGGCGTGGCTGCTCTGGGCGACCAAGAACTCCTCGTACCTCGGCTACCTCTACTCCCTGGGGGACAACGACAGCGTCGACATGTTCAGCTGGGACAACAAGCTCGCCGGAGCGCGCGTGCTACTTTCACGGGTACGTGACAGGAACAAATCACGTTCAAGTCTGTGTGTGCGTGCCTGCGGCGTGCCTGACTGCTTGCCTGCACCTGCAACCCTGCATTGCAGAGAGCTCTGGTGAACGGGGACAAGGCGCTCGAGCCGTTCAGGCAGCAGGCCGAGGACTTCTTCTGCAGGGTCCTACGCGACTCCCCTTCCTCCACGACGCAGTACACGGCCGGCGGCCTGATGCACAAGTCCGGGTACGCCAACCTGCAGTACGTCACCTCCGCCAGCTTCCTGCTCACCACCTACGCCAAGTACATGGCCGTCACCAAGCACACCTTCTCCTGCGGCCAGAGCCTCCCCGTCACCGCCAGGTCCCTCAGGGCTCTTGCCAAGCAGCAGGTGGACTATATCCTGGGCGTCAACCCCAAGGGCATGTCCTACATGGTGAACTTCGGCGCGCGGTGGCCGCAGCGGATCCACCACCGGGCGTCGTCGCTGCCGTCGGTGGCCGCGCACCCGGCACACATCGGGTGCCAGGAGGGGTTCCAGAGCTACTTCTACTCCGGCGGTGCTAACCCGAACGTGCACACGGGCTCCGTCGTCGGCGGGCCCGACGAGCACGACGAGTTCCCGGACGACCGCGCCGACTACGCGCGGTCGGAGCCGACGACGTACACCAACGCGCCCCTCGTCGGCTGCCTCGCCTACCTCGCGGGCACCTACAGGAGCTAGCTCATCACGGGCAGTACCAGACTACCAGCTGAAGAGTCCAGGATTCACTAATCACTGCAGCGCACTTACCAAGTTACTAGTAGAAAAGTGAAAACGTTGCGTGTTTCTTTTTTTTTTTTTTTTTTTAGTTTGGGAGAACCAGTGCGTAGAAATGGGAACCGAGCACCGTGCAAAACAGTTCTTTGTTTGGATTTTCACCCATATGTTTTTTTAACACACACAGTACAAAAAGTTTATTTTTGACAAGGCATACAGTACACAAAATTGTGTGCCGGTTCTACCACGTAAACAAACAGGAATAGGAGAACACATCATGCAACATTGTAACCATGCACATATAAAATATATCTAAAATTTAATGGCATAATCATTTTATCCTACTTAGTTGAAAACACTTGCAACAGCCTTCTTTTTTAGAGGTCAAACGGGGGAGGATTCACAAATGAATATTATTTCTAGCCCCAAAACTACACGAATGATAGCATGATACAACTTTGGATGTATTTGGTAGGACTCCGGATTCTTGAAGAAATGTCTCAAATTTAGCTTCTCGCTACAAATATTTTGAGTGATGAATCGAAATCACTTTATTATGAAATCATTAGGCTAGTAGATTGAATTCTAGTTCATAAGAGAAAGGAGACCGGTAAACGAAATTGAATATGAATGAAACTAGCATATTGCTGATTTGGATTCCGATTCACAAGAGAAGGGACACCGCAATTTAATATGAATGAAACTAGCGTATGGTCGATTTGGATTTCGATTCATAAGATAAGGGATTGGATATGGATGAAACTAGCCTATTGCCGATTTGGATTTCGATTCATAAGAGAAGGGAGACTATAGTAAACTAAACTGAATATAGTGAACTAGCCTATGACTGATTCATGTTCCTATACAAGAAAACTAAAATGTTTCTACACTGAAATGTCTTCTGCTTTCACCGTTTTGAAATGATTCTCTGGTTCCAACTAAGAATCTAGAACGATTCTGCTTGCCAAACGCACCTTTTATCATGTCCACACCTATTCGCAGATAACTATATAACTCAAACATCACACACAATTTACAACCAAAATAGAAAAATATTTTATGACCAGTGGCTTTCAATAATTATTTCTATTTGAGACAATAGAAAAGATGCCACAACACATACTACTACTAGAAATAATGATAAAGACTTCGGTTCCACAATGAACATTTTTTTTAAAAAAAAATGTTTCCCCTGCTTTTGTATTCCAAAAGCATAACGTCTTACATGCAGTTCAGGTTCTGTGTTCAAAACAAAAGGCGCATAGTGCTACCCATGGCCGACAACGGCACTCATATTCGGTTCCACGATGAATTTAGATAACCCTATTTTAAACATTTTCTATAATAACTTTATTTCAAACTTGGATAACCCGATGGATGAAGATGTAGGAATCATGTAGTTTGAAGTATTAAGATCATAGTTGCAAAAGTTAAACATGATTCAAAATGTCAACTTTCTTTTTATCACTCGAGGGACTATTTCTTATCTCAATCTTGACATCATAATCTTGATTTGACTAGTTGGAAGTATAATCTAGCATAGGAGCAAGTCATTCGCAGTGTCTTTTCATTTTTCGTTCATCATCACTCAACCGAATGGAATATCTCAAGATTCCTCATCTTTGTTCGGTGGTTATTCCCTCTAAAACTCGATAATAAAAAAGTGCTCCGTTGTAGCTTTCCCATCCATCCAAGAAGGCAAATAACCAACAAATCCCCAAAACCAAGAAGGCAAGAACCACCACGGCACCGGCACCGGCAGTCCGCTGCTACATGTCGTTCCCCGCCGTCGGGTTCAAATCCAGCCCCCAGTGCACCATCGGAACGGCGGCGGCAGATATCTCACGCAGCTTCCTTTGGTAGAACAGTAGTCAACTACGTGATTTGTTAGGATTTAGTCGAAGTCTGCGGTGTTAAGATTATAACTTATTTTTTTCTGGTTGTACTGTTTCTGAACCTTCACCAAATAGCTCTCACTAGTGTGTGTGCTAGTATACTACAGTACCACACAATTATTGTATTCTTTAGTGGGACTATATGTTTTCTCTCGAACAGAAAACAGCTAAATATGATAAGTTTTCATCGCAAAAAGAATGAAAGTTTTATTTTTCTTTTGTATTACGCAAACGGAAATCATGCATGACTTGTAGTTCAACAAGGGAGGTGGGAAGTGTAATTTGTATCCACAACTTCAATTTTGAGTTTGTTACACAAAAAGGATCATACACTTTCATATTGAAAGCTGAAATAGCAATTGAGATGATCCCGCAGAAGATCATGTGCTTTCATGTTCAAAGGTCAAATGTTCACAAAAACTTTAGTGAAATAGGAAGAAGCGACTTGAAAACAGTAAAAAGCGTATCGAAGATGAAAGAAGCAACTATAAATGTATATAAAAAAAAACATAGTGCTGAAGAAGCGATTGGAAACATAAAAGAACTGAGAATTTTAAAAGGGACAAACAAAAGAAGGAACTAAAATAAAACATTGAAAACATTTTTTTTTTAAAAAAATACTTTGTTCTGGATGAAGAAGCAACTAAAATAAACAAAAAATTTAAAAACTGCATTCAAAAGCGCCGTCTGTGGGATTCGAACCCACGACCACACGGTTAAAAGCCGTGCGCTCTACCGACTGAGCTAAGACGGCTCGCGTTCAACTTATTATATTTAGTCTTCTTAATAGCAAAATCTAAATACCACCACAATCCACCTTCATAGCTGATGGACCAGTGACGCAAGCTTACCATTGTCTGAAACTCATATCAGTGTAAATGGATTTCAACCACAAACTACAAATAAAATATGCGTCAAATAACAGAGAGCACATCAATCAATTGCACGGTGCTATTGCTTTGTTGCTAATTAGTACTGCTACTTAATTAGCTACTCTTAACTTCATAAAATGCAATGGTGTAGTAATTGCAGGCTTGCAGCTTACTTACACTTTCACCTGAAACATGCATCGACACGGGTTGCTGCAATTCCTCAAAAAGACACGGGTTGCTGCTTTATCCAGGACAGTAGGAGATACACATCCTGCGTGGCAAGATCCATCTGCTCAGGAGATTTGGTTGCTTCACTCACCAACGCTGAGACCATGGATAGCAATGCTGCCACTCTCTCAGATGCTATGCCCGAGGGGGATGAGGAGCTCCATTCAAGAAGTTGAAAGGTGGTGGCTAAGTTCTGCACCATCGGACAGGGAAGGTAAAGGTCTGGGGTCTGGAAGGACTAAATAGCTCAGTGCTGTGAGTACGCGAAGGGCATGCCGGCAGAGGATCCCTGAGGACTCAGACATTTAGCAGCAGAAAGAAATGAGCTCCTCGCTTCCTTCCCTTTGGTTATATGTGACACTGCACCCGCCCACCTCCTTGGTATGGTGACGGACAAGAAAACTACTCCCTTCCAAGTGGAAGGATGCATATTGAGCAGACGCAACAAGCTCATCTTCTAGCTTAGAAAAGCCATATTTGGTGAGAACTGCTGCAGCATGGCCTTCAATTGGAGATGCTGTCTTCAGGCGTATGCTCTGCAAAGTTTGCTGCATCATTTATTGTTCAGCACCTTGGTCTTTGTAGGTAACACGTAACAGTAATTGAAACCTGACGAAAGAATTATCAGAGTAACACATTACTGCTTTTAGTTCACACAGCAATGCAAGGAGGAAGCCCAAACAAGAAATATATGTTAGCATGTAAAGGGGATTACATTTTTCTTTTACAAACATCTGAAAGACCCACGTCAAACCAAAAACTTGGTATTTGGCAACAGATACAATAGGGAGTCTATCCAGGCCTTGGATATGGATGTCTTGAGAGGGTGGATGGAGTGTAGAGACATTTGCTCTAACTTGTGACAGCCTTAACGCTTCCACTGTTCTATTCCACACACACATATATACAAGTTAGGCAACCTCATGTATATAGCATTATCCCCTCAATGAACTGTTGGATAAAGTCTGACAGAAAATTGTGAGCGTATGATCCGGTGCCTTCAAAAGAATTTTCGACCGACCATCCCGTGCTATTGAACTAGCCATTAGTGTTTTTTTTTTTCAAGTCTCTTGCTCCCCATTTTTCCCTCAATCAGATTATCCGGTACGCTGTCAACCTGAGCTACGCGATGGCCAAAAGTCTTTGATCATCATCACTGCCTTGAGAGCTGTCTGAGTCTCTCCGGTGCGAGACTTTGTGGCCCTTCCTTACATGCATGGCGCACCACCACATCAAGACACGTCTTATTACAAGTTTTCATATATAATAATTAACAATATATTAACATAAAAACCATAATTATTTGAATACACCGGGGTGGAGACTTGTGAGTGAAATTTATAACATATCCAATGGATTTGTTATCTCTTATCATCAGCTTTATGCCGGCCGCCTCTTGCCGGCCTAAGACACGTACGATGAGACTATCGCTTCCATTCAGTTCGTCGGCAGGCCCTTGTGCGTACGGAGTAGCAGGCATGAGATGGACGGTGCGTGTCGGTGATATATATGCTTGAAATACATTTTTGAGGGCTATGCTTGAAATACATTGACGAGACCTAGTCTGGAACACGAAATTATATAATCTTACAAGAGGCGTGAGGCGGGCGGCGGTGAGGGCCACGCATAAACTCTGGATTGCTTTTTCAGCAGTGATTAGTCTCTGTCACGAATTAAGTTGTGTCATCCACACACAAAAGTTGAAAGGAAAACAAACAATTACGCACTAGTACCAATACCAATAAGTTGATGCACACTTGACGGTAGATAAATTAATTCCAACAAGTGCCGAATCATCCTACGCACGTTTAGTTATTAGACACTGGCTGATCAGGTAACAAGGATGGTTCCATGCGCCCGAGCTGCCTCTGGAGACCATCGCCGGCGACCTTCTCGGTGACAACAGCATCGTGCTCCTCATTGCTGCGATTGGAATATGCAGATACTCTGCTACGCCGTGTAGCTGTTTTCCTGTTCTTCTGGCCGGCAATAACCTTGATGTAATTCGGTTCCTTTTGGGGACCTTGATGTAATTTGGCTGCATATATAATATATATGTTTCTCGTAAAAAAAAAAGATGGTAGTACTGTACGCACGTCTAGAGCGTGTGGTCTGTCGTCACAGTGCGATCGCGATCCGAGCTAAGCACATTCCTAACCACATCTCGCTCCCGCCGCCTCGTGGACAAATGGCAATGGAGTAAGATTACCCAGCCCGGTTTTGGTGGATTTCGTGTCACTGTGTCAGGATCATCGTCCGCGGAGACAAGAAATAGAAGAGACGACGTGGATTCGAGCACGTATGCCTTCAGTAATTCCACGCTTGACGATCCACACTGCTCTGTTGTCATCTACTTCCTTCGTTTAAAATTATAGTTCGCTTTGATCTTTTTTATATGTATTTTGCTATATGCTCTCTATGTTCTAAATTATAGTTTACTCTAACTTTTTTCGTGTATGTATTTTACTATTTATCTAGATAAATAATATATCTAGATACATAGGAGAATGTTATAAAAAAAGTCAAAGTAAACTATAATTTAGAACAGAGGGAGTACCTAGACAAATAATATGTCTAAATACATAGTAAAATGCATGCATCAAAAAGTCAAAGTGAACTACTCATTCTATTCCAAATTATAGTTCACTTTGACTTTTATAATTCATGCATTTTACTATGTACCTAGTAGTTAAATAATATGTCGAAATCGTCCGTTCGATCTATATACTTTTCTCCTTGGACCTTAAGCAGTCTGGTGTGCTCTACGGGATGGCTGATCCACTTCTATGTAATTCTCTCAAAACTGCTATATTTCCATTTTGATGGAATGAAAATGGTTTACCCGCGTGGAAAAATAAATAAATAATATATGTAGATATATAGCAAAATACATAAATAAAAAAATTAATAAACTATAATTTAGAACATACTAATTGGTCCGCCTGGGATAATCAGAGAACCTCGTAAGACAGGCAGGCATCCATTGGCAAACATGGATCATGCATGTGTATGACAGATGCATGCCCTGATCCCTCCGGTCCGCAACTCATTTCCTCTGTCAATTTTTTGATCAGATCACCCGTCACTGTCAGGGCCAGGTCGGACAGTTGAAGCCTCCCCAGGATGCACGCTGCCGCGCGTTGCATCAGGATCATATGCATGATTGCACGTAGAATCAAGAATCCGCCCAGCCAATACGTGGGGAGTATACTCCGTCCAAGAAAAAGAAGGTATATCAACATGCTAGCTAGCATATGTTATTACAAGTCAAACTATATATTTTAATTTTATTAGATAAATTTATAGAATAGATATTCAACCTTGCCGTTTATCTGGTTAGAAATATGTACTTAAATTTTTTGTCAAAATCTAGTAAAAACGTTTGAAACCTTAACTATTGAGAGCTAGTCGCGTCTGGATGTCAAATGAGTAAGGGGTATGGAGGTGAAAGGGATAAGAAGATGCCGGTATAGGATAGAATATAAGTTCTCTTCTTAGCCCAGTCCTTTTGTTTGGTAGTACGTGACTGGTTTATGATGGGGAAGTGAATACTCCATTCTTTGTAAACTACAAGTCATTTCAACGCCAAGCACTTCTCACGGTGTGACCGGTTAGAGCAGTGAGCTCTGAGACTCTCCCATCCGACCCGGGTTTGAAGCCTAGCACCTCCTTATGTTCAAAGTTATGGGAGACTAATCTCCCTATAATCTAGTTTTTAGTATAAGTCATTTCAACTTTATTGAAGAGTTAAGTATCTCGAGTTAAACAAAATCATAAAGAGAATTGTAAAGATTTATAACATCAAATAAGTATTATTGTACAAAAATAATGAATGGAGAATCTAATAATACAGACTTATTTGGTTTCATAAACATTATTGTTGTATTATATAAATTTGGTCAAACTTGAGATGTATTGATTCTCAAAGAAAGTTGAAATGACTCGTAGCTTGGCGTGGAAGGAGTATCAAATAAGCGTAATACACTTATTATAGATGTAAAATAACCAAATAAAGGCAACATAACTAAGAGATAAACTTGCAATTTCATGCATCTTAATCATATCATACCATAAGAATACACCTTGGTACAAAAAAGGTGCCCAACTCTTCATCTTACAAAGTATGGAAATAGCCTCATATATATCCGAAATCTGAATATCTTTACTATCCGTCGCGCAAAAATTAAAACGAAAACTTTGGACATACCATTCATTTCCTTGTCCCATCTCTCTCCTGTCCCTACCCCAAATACAAAGACGGTTTCAAAACAAAACAATACAAAAAAGCGAATCTAAAGACCACTTGCTATCCAAACATTCCATTTTGTTTCAAATCACAAGTCACTTTAGTTATGTCGTAGCAAAACTTACCCAGCTGGTAGTTTAAACATGGAGAAATAATAATATATCTAGATTTGTCTTAAAAATGATTTCACAATCTCAACTTATATAGGATATTGTATATGTATCCATACATCTCAACTTATAAGATATTGTATCTATATCTATATACCTGTATTATCTAATATTAAAGAGCAGAGTGAATTCTTCTGTTCATCATATTTTACTTTACAAAATACCCTCGTGTACCTCTATGTCCCGTTCGTGATCATTTTGTGCTCGTACGAGCTAGAACATCACAGATTTAGTCATGTTACATTTGAAACGTGGTATGACACATTTGTTACATAGGGTATCTATAAACTACAGGTTGTCTATGTGACCGTATAATAAGTTGTATTTTCTGTTACAGTGCACGAAACATATTTGCAAACAACAACAAAAAAAAAAAGAATGGTCCGAAGATCAACAGCGACAAGAGCCCCCTTTCCTTCAACAAGCAATGTGGTGCGGGAAAAAAAGAGGGAGAGCAGAAATCAGGTCTTCTGTTGCTGTCATGGCTGCCGCGCCCACGCTACCGGCGCTTGGCAAGGTGAGTCGGAGCGTCCCACGCCACGTGTCCCCAGCCCGGACTGGAATCCCCGCGCGGGGTCGTCGCCAGCGAGCGCGCTGGCCCGAGACAGGGTGCATGACGAGGGTCGAGCGGGCGGTGACGTGCACCCTGCGCCGCATCGGCCTCATTTAAAGCGAGCCAGAGCGCGGCGTGCGCCATCCATCCCTTCCATCCAGACTCGCACGCACCGCCCATCATCCTCTCTTCTCTCTCCCCCTGATTTGGATTGGATTAGAAGCTTCTCCAGTTGTCCACCGGCACCGGGGCCGCGGCCAGGCCACGCACACCCACCTCTCTGAACCTGGTGCCAGCCGCGCTCTCGGCCTACGTCGACCTCCAGCCCCAGGCTGCGCTGAGCACGAGGCGGCGAACGGGCTCGACGCAGGCGAAGCGGCCAACCCGGCCGAGCGAGCGCGTTGAGTTCCCCGATTGATCAGGAAGACCCTCATACAGGAGAGGATCTGGGTCGCGGAGAGGACCGACCGACGCCGGGCAGGTGATCCATGCTCGTGCCCGCCGGATCAGCTCGTCCATCCAGCCGGGACTGCTAAGGTACGCGCTCGACCTGTACTCGTCGTCCCCAAGGGCCTCTGCGCGGCCGGCCACTCGCGTCGATCGGCTTGCATTTTGCCAGCGCAGGGCTCTGCTCTGTTTGTTTGCGTAGCAGCAGCAGCAGCAGAATCGCTACGCGAACCATTTTTGTTAGCAGCTCTCATCCGTAGCCACAGGGCGACAGAACAATCCATGGATATTCAGCTAGCATTTGGAAAAAAAAACCAGTCAGTGAATTCCTCCCCCCTTCTCAAAGTGAATTTGAAGTGTGATGATGAACTAGTTTGATTTTGAGATCGGCATGTAGAGCCACCCGTCCCCTTCCATTTTCAGCGAGTAGGATTGCCAGGTGCCAGCAGGCAAATAGGCCGGCGAGTTGGATCCGACGTGTCTACAGCGTATTGGCAGCCATGCGCTGACTGGCCCGCCCAGCTGGCACTGTAGACCACCATCGTCATCAAGGAAGTATAGGCGTTGAACGTTAATGCGATAACAGCAACAGGGTTGGTTGGTTGGTTGCGCTAATTTCCCGTGGCCTCATGGCGTTCGTGTGATCTGATAGCGAAACGCCGATATTGATGGGGGAGCTCGTGCGCCTTTGCTGGCTTGCTGCAGACTTCGTTCCACCACCCGAAGCTCGTAGAGAGATGGACGGAGAAGCAAGCTGCCGTCGTCGTCGAGCGCATTTAGCATAAACTAGGATCGGAGGTGCCACTTTTCCTGCGGCAGCTCTATTCTCTTGTCCTCTAGTCCACTTGTGGGACGATTAGCCGTTTGATTACGGATTAGTATAGGAAGTAGTTTTAGCCCCCCTTTCTGATTAGCTGATTGATTGAAGACCGGACTAATTTATTTGCCGAAAAGCCAAGTGGGATCAGGCGAACAACAAACAACCGATGAGCCGTGAGGGAAATGGCACCTGCAAAGTTGGCGACTGAGGGGCACCATGTGGACTCGGATTTCCCGCGGGTGCGGGAATCCCTTTGCCTTTCCACGTGGTCAGGATCATCGGATAGGGGAGGAGGGTGGTTGTGGAGTTGCGTTTCGACTTTTTTTTTTTAATTTTTTTTATTTGGTGGATGATTTGCGTCAGGAAGCTGCAATGATTTGCGTCAGGATCCAGAACGGAACTGATCCTGCTCTTCTTGCTTACGGATCGATTGGTGGTGCGGTGCGGGCTGTGCCTATGTTATACTGAATCGTAGAATTGTTAGGGCGGCTGGATAAAGACGTGTGCATTATATACACGTGGTCACGTCTCTGCTATTCTTAGTGCATTTGGAATGGAAAGGCATCCACACTGAACTACGGCCGCTGCCATCGCCCATCACAAGGCAGCGTGAACAGAGTTTGATCGGTCAATTGCTCAGCTCGGAGGGCAAACGATTTCGCGATCAGAGGGACCTGCAGAGTTGCGGCATCTCCAGGCGCAAGAGCACCCCCTTCCCCCCTTGTATGAGGAATGGATGGCCACACAGCCCACATGAAAAATGAAAGCACTAAAGCAAAGATCCCCATGCATCCGATCCGATCCGATCGAACCACAGCCTTATAGGTTGTCGCGTCCCACAATGATAGACGCAACACTAACCAGGCACGGTCTGCCCTTCTGGTTTCTTTCTCACCCTCTCTCTACTAGTAGCAGACTTCTAGAGAGAACATGATGGATGGATGAAAAATGTGATGGAAATCGAACGAGATGAAAGTGACAACGAAACAAAACTGGTAAAACCGGGGACTAGGAGTATCGCCACGTGGGGCACGCGAAAGCTCGCGGTCTCGTCGCCTAGCCCAGAGACTGAAGTGTCCCGCCGCTTTGCGACCACAGGAAGCAAAATGGTCCATGCCAAGTGTCGGTACATTGTAGGCCGGAACGGCGGAACCCGGAGCCGACCCCGCATAGTGCGCTCTGATTGTCGCGTCGCTGAGTCGACCTCCCAGACCGACTCCCTCCGCCGGCCGGCGTGTATGAAGGGATGACAGTACTCCACAAGTTTTTCACACCAATCCATCCAGCTGGTATATTTTTTAATTCCTACTACTACTAGGTTAGCTGCATTATGAGTTAAGTTTACTATATAGTGCTAGAAATACAGACCAACATGATTGCGAATGTACAGTTCAGAACGGGTTCACCGTTCCGGCAGCTGGAGAATACCTCAAGAGTTTGGCATGCCATCAACGGCTTCTCACTCAATGACAGCCCGGACAGGCTGGTGTGGAGATGGAGTTCGGACGGGAACTTCTCGGCTCAGTCGGCGTACCAAGCGCTGCACCTTGGATCCCTGGTTGCATCCGGGTATGGGAGGTTTGGGCACCCTTGCGGGTCAAGCTCTTTCTTTAGCTGGCCATCCGCAAGCGCCGCTGGACGGCGGACCGCCGACAACGACATGGCCTCCAAACTCACGACAAGTGCTTCCTCTGTGATCAACTAACGGAGACCGTGGATCATATCTTGGTCCAATGTCCATTTGCTCGATAGCTATGGACAGAAGCCGCAACGGTATTGGGAGCGCAACTCCAGGAGCAGCCACACGGCACCATTATCGATTGGTGGGAAACATGGCGCGCTCTATGGCCTGCTGCATATGCCAAAAGGGCAGATTCGATGCTAGCACTCATAGCTTGGGAGCTATGGAAGGAACGGAATGCGCGGTGCTTCCGTAGTGTCGCCACACAGATGCAAATGGTCAAGGACACGATCAAACGTGAAGCGGAGCTGTGGATCCAGGCGGGCGACAAACAACTTAGGTGTTTAGTGCAACGAGTAATAGGGTAGCGTGATTGTTGAGCGGGGATGTGCGTTAATGAAACATGTACAGGTCCCCGATGTACTAAAACTCTGTACTTAATGAAAAAACGCGCAAATCTTGTGCGTGATTAAAGAAAAACAGCTTAGAATGGGCAATTTCAGAAGAAAATTACCCTGTACTACGATTCAATTTGATAGATCCAGCTCGACATGAATAGGCAGAAGCCTTTTTTTTCCATGAATTTTAAGTACTTCACTACTACGTCAAGGGTAATCTGTGCTTCATTTCCTTTTTTCTGTCCAACTTATACTTCCTTTCCATTTTTTGTCTCATAAAGAGCAGGCATAACTCAGAAGCGCAGGAGAAGGGCCGCCACGGCAGAGTGAGCGACACCGCAACCCAAGCGGGCGGCAATAATGGACGCCCACCACTCGCCGCCGCCGGCGCAGCCGGAGAGGCATGGCAGCTTCAACTATGACATCGAGAGCACGGACGGCCCGTGGCGCGGCGCGGGGGGCAGGGCAGCAGGACCGATCGTCGGAGGCCCTGCTGCGGTACGACGACCGGTACGACGACGACGGGCTGCCCCGGGAGCCGCTGCTGCGGAAGCGCACCTTGAACACTACCTCCCAGATTGCCATCGTCGGCGCCAACGTCTGCCCCATCGAGAGCCTCGACTACGAGTACGCCCGCCCTCCACACAAACCCGCCTCCTCTCTGTCTCTCCCCCTTCCGTGGCTCCGTTGGTTGGTATTATCAACTTCCCGAAAGCTTTTTCTGCTGATTAGGCGAAAATGTTTGAACTTTACTGTTTTCTCGTGGTGATTGCAACGAAGGATCGTTGGTTTTCCCTCCCAAAAGGACGGCACGAGCAAGATCCTGTTATTACTTATTAGTTTATTAGTTTATTGTTTGGAATGCCTTACCAGGAAGCTAGGATCTTCATGCGAAAGCATAATCTCAAAAAAAAAGAAAAAAAGACAAAAGGAAGCTAGGATCTTGTGATGTGTGTGTTTGGAAGACGAAAAAGTTATCCTGATTGATTATTGTTCAACAAAGCGCTATCATTCGTGTGCCTTTTTTCCATTGGATTTTGTAAATAATTCATAAGCTATACAGCAATACTGCATCGACAATGTCATGTTCTAATAGTCCGTGAACTTACTGAATAGAGGTTGAGGGAGGCTAATCAGTAAATTCCATGGAATATTTTAATGGTCAGGTGCCAGGATATTCCTTGTTGACATTCTGCACATTCTGCACACTTATTAATTAACACTTATTATAAAGTATCAATATCAAATCTAGAATAAGAAAGAAGCCATAATTATTTGGATCTGAACCATGCACTGATCCGATGCCATTTGAATCTCAACAAATAGAATAACACATGATGCAATGTGCTTCTATCTTGTGGTATGAATAAATACTGATGCAGTTTATATGTTCTTAATGGGGGCTGTCGCCTGCTAAAAATAGGATACCAACCAACAAACCGATAACTCCAAAATTCTTTAGTGTAAACTCAATGATACCAACCAACAAATCTAGCAGATGTAAATAGCTGACTGTATACTCCTTAGAAATAGACAGTATGCACAACTTAGCAAACTTGCTATGTTATTTCCTGACTTACCATCAAATTTTACTTGCTTGTTTCAGAATAGTGGAAAATGACCTTTTCAAGCAAGATTGGCGATCAAGAAAGAAGAAGCAGATATTCCAGTATATTGTTCTGAAATGGTCCTTAGTTCTACTTATTGGCTTGTGTACTGGACTTGTTGGCTTCTTCAATAACCTTGCAGTTGAAAACATTGCTGGGTTCAAACTGTTGCTTACAAGTGATCTAATGCTCAAGCAAAGGTGAAGTTTCACTCAGATGCTTTTGCTATTTTGCCAGACCATTTAGTTTGATTCTCCAGCTGTTCAATATAACTTTCATCGATTAAATAATAAAACACGGCGACTAACTAGCATAAGGTTTTACTATCAATTGAATAATGTGAAGTGTCAATGGTTGTTGCTTCCAGTGCAGGTACTTCACAGCATTTCTGGCATATGGAGGTTGCAATCTAGTCTTGGCAGCTACTGCTGCAGCGATCTGCGCTTACATAGCACCTGCTGCTGCTGGGTCTGGTATCCCTGAAGTTAAAGCATACCTTAATGGAGTTGATGCTTATGCTATATTAGCTCCAAGCACACTGTTTGTGAAGGTAAAGTCTAACTCAGAATAAAATATTTAGTATTTCCTTTTTATAGGGAAACCATATTTTATTTCTTACTCTTTGAGCTTGTGTTCGTGGTATTAACTTTTTTGTGCTACCTTACCTGATTGAATTACTATGATCTTTACCAGCATCTGCATGTTATGTACTAACGTGTCATTGCTAATTATTGTAGAAACATCTAAACTTTTTACCAGCTTACTAGGAAATCCTAAAGATGCATTGGCAGCCAAATTGTTGTTTAGGGGACAGCCATACTGCCTTGCTCATTATGTTTGATTTCGTTCTCCTTCCTTTTTAATAACATAGTCTTTCTTTGGATATGTGTTGCCAAATGGATCTGTTGTTACTTTACCTAGGTCATCCATTTATGATGCTTACATTCTTAGGCACAAATTTTCAATGACAAAAGCTTATGTGTTTATATCTGGTAACTTATTCAAAATCATGATGTATAAGCAGCTTGTTTTGTGGATGATGCAATGCTATCAAGGCGCCTGGTTTTTCTAATTGCCGGTTCGAGTTCAGCAATCTAATTCTGAAAACTTTCTTCTCTTGTTCTGCAGATATTTGGTTCAATACTTGGAGTTTCAGCTGGATTTGTACTCGGAAAGGAAGGTCCCATGGTACATACAGGAGCATGTATTGCAAACTTACTTGGTCAAGGGGGGTCACGCAAGTACCATCTGACATGTAACTGGCTCAGATACTTTAAAAATGATAGAGATAGGCGGGATTTGATTACTTGTGGCGCTGCTGCTGGAGTTGCAGCAGCATTCCGTGCGCCTGTTGGTGGTGTGCTCTTTGCTCTTGAAGAAGCAGCATCATGGTAGGAACTATTTCTCTTGTCGTGAATGTTAATTCATATTTAACAGGTGCTGCCGTCTTGCCATATGAGGTGCCTTTGGATTTGTAATAACATTGTTACCCACCTGAAAGTAGACCTTCATCACAATTGTAGCAGCCATATCCCATAGGTATCTGGCTTCCAAAATATAAATTTGAGTGATAGATCTTTTGGATAAGAACCATAGTTTGATTGCTTCAGTATGTTGATAGGGGAATTCATCTATTTGCAGCTGCATCGGATGGTGATGCTGGCATTTTTATTTTGCTGCATTTTCTTTCCATTTGACTGAATGGGTCTCTACTTCATGTTTCAGGTGGCGAAGTGCTCTCTTGTGGAGAACATTTTTTACAACTGCTGTTGTTGCTGTTGTGTTGAGGGGCCTGATTGAGCTCTGTCGTAGTGGAAAATGTGGTCTCTTTGGTCAAGGAGGTTTGATTATGTTTGATCTTAGCTCAACCATACCAAGTTACAGTACCCAGGATATCATTGCAATTATTGTCCTTGGAATAATTGGTGGGGTCTTTGGGGGCCTGTTCAACTTTCTCTTGGATAGGATTCTCCGGGCCTATAGTTTTATCAATGAGTATGTATCAATCATGTGTATTTAGTAACTCTATAAAATTTTCCTTCAAGGTACAATCTCAAATATATTGTTGTCTTTGGCTGTCTGCCTGCAGGAAAGGTGCTCCATACAAGATTCTTCTTACTATCACAATATCAATCATCACATCAGCATGCTCCTATGGGCTACCTTGGCTTGCTTCATGCACTCCGTGCCCTGCTGGTGCTGTGGAGGAATGCCCTACCATCGGCCGCTCTGGAAATTTTAAGAATTTTCAGTGCCCACCAGGCTATTACAATGGTCTTGCATCGTTATTCTTTAACACAAATGATGATGCCATCCGCAATCTATTCAGCAGTGGCACTGAGAATGAGTTCCACATGTCCACTCTTTTCGTATTCTTCACTGCTATTTACTGCCTTGGCCTTGTGACATATGGTATTGCTGTTCCATCTGGTCTCTTTATCCCTGTTATACTTGCTGGTGCTACATACGGGCGCATAGTGGGGACCCTTCTTGGTCCGATATCGGACCTTGATCCTGGACTATTCGCACTTCTTGGTGCGGCATCTTTCCTCGGTGGAACAATGAGGATGACTGTATCGGTCTGTGTGATACTTCTGGAGCTCACCAATGACCTCCTTATGCTCCCGTTAGTCATGCTCGTCCTTCTGATATCAAAGACTATAGCAGACAGTTTTAACAAAGGGGTTTATGATCAGATTGTAGTGATGAAAGGTTTGCCATTCCTGGAAGCTCATGCAGAACCGTACATGAGGCACTTGGTTGCTGGCGATGTTGTGTCTGGGCCACTGATCTCCTTTTCAGGCGTCGAGAGAGTGGGGAATATCATTCAGGCGTTGAGGATCACAGGCCACAATGGATTTCCGGTGGTCGATGAGCCACCTATATCAGAGGCTCCAGAACTTGTTGGGCTTGTGCTTAGGTCCCATCTGCTGGTCTTGCTGCAAGGCAAGGGCTTCATGAAAGAGAAGATGAAAACCAGCGGTAGCTTCGTGCTGCAAAGGTTTGGTGCCTTCGATTTTGCCAAGCCTGGCTCAGGAAAAGGTCTGAAGATTGAAGACCTGGAATTCACTGATGAAGAAATGGACATGTACGTTGATCTCCATCCAATTACAAATACATCGCCATACACCGTGGTTGAGACCATGTCACTTGCAAAGGCTGCTGTCCTTTTCCGGGCACTGGGATTAAGGCACCTGCTCGTTGTGCCAAAGACCCCAGGGGTGAGCCCTCATTTTCTGAATCTTGCTCTAGAGATTAAGTATTTGCAGTGCTGGACATTCTTTTCGCATGATCTAATAGCTAATTCCTTTATTGTTCTACTGCAGAGACCTCCAATTGTTGGAATCCTGACGAGGCACGATTTCATGCCGGAGCATATTCATGGGCTATTCCCAAATATACACAAGTCGCACTAATGGAAAGCTCAATCAGTATTGTTTTGCATCAAAAAGAAAAAAAAAGTACCATATTTTGTTTGCCGTCGCCTTGTAGTTAGCTGTACGAAAACGAAGCTGCTTTTGTTCAATGTTTGCTATATAAGCCATCTGGCCTTTTGTTTTCCATTTTATTTCTTCTGGATACTCCAAAATCATATGATCATCACTGAATAAAACAATATTGTATTTGTTGTAAAAAGCCTGTTCCAATGCATAATCTGGCAGCGCACCCATGTAGTCATGTTTCTGCCTTCTCGTGTGCTTCTCATCATCCTCCTACATGGAGAAGGAACTTATCCTAACGTTTCATTTTGTTCTCTTGTAGCGCACATCAATATGTTGATTTGCAACCTGCAAAAACAAAATTGATTTTCAATGCTTTCGTGCAGAAGAGAGATATCTGCGGAAAAAGAACCTTATCTTTCACGAAAATGCCGTTGCTTCCGGGGGCAAGCGGATCGGCTGTCCACGTGATGACGAGAGACATGGTATTTGTAGCTATCACATGCCCATGATCTCTGAGGATCCCCTCAAATTCGCCAGGATGATCCTTCTACAGCGACGCCGGTGGCATCTACCAATCCAACCACAATAGTATCGCCTGGCCCGCGTGGCAGTAGCCCAAGCAAAGCAGGCCACCACGAACCGAAAATCGTAAGGGGGCCAACAGTGACAGGGGAGACACCATGATGCGGCCCCTGTATATTCCGCCCGGCATGTGGTCTCTCACCTGCCAAAAAGGCCGGGCTTTTTTTTTTTTGTTGAGGAACCCATCATTGTCACTGGACCATGCTCTTTTTTTTTTTGAGGCAATGCTCTTTGGTTTTGTGTCTTTGCCTTTTTTCCCCCGGAATTACTGCAATGGCAATTGTAAGAGCGACTACACTAACAAACTCTTGTGCAGTGTTTTGGGGTCATCTAAACTTCAAAATAATACTTTAGACTAGAGTCTCAGGAGCTAGATAATTGTAGTCCAACCATACCAAAGCCAACGGGGTATAGCATTCGGCATGCCCAAACTGTGCTCGGCTTGCATGGGTTTTTGCAACGGGCCCATCACTAGCCCCATTTGTGTTATCACCACCCTGGGTGGTTAGACTTCAGGGCAACATCAATAGTTTAAGCAATCTGTATTTTTATTTATGCTAATATGAACTTTTCATATCTTCTAATTAAGTTTTTTCTTAAATATAACTTTTCATATCTTCCAATTAAGGTTTTTTTTTTTCTTAAATATAACTTTAAAAAATTTAGATCCGCCGCTAAGCACTAGATGCAGCAATAAGCTTGATTGACGCCCTGAACCACCACCGTATCCAGATCCATTACAGCAAATGAATGAATGGAAAAGCGGCAGAGGCGCATTAGTTATACTTGTACTAGTACTGTACATCCAGGAAAAAGGCTACCTGATCGATCCCGAGATTAAGTGGTGGATCTTGATCAAGACGTGGTTATTAAACGGAAAGGCACATCGCATTCACCGTGCCCGGTACAACATTTCTTTAGTGCAGCAATAGCGACCGATCGATGTTGGGAAGACCGAGGTCCTGGCGCATGGCCGGGGCCGGCTGCTCTGCTCCTCGCTCCTCCCTGCAGTGCAGGCGCAGCTTTACTCCTCCACTTCATTGATCACACCAGTGACAGGCGAGCCGGCAGTAGATCAGGAGTCGAAGCAAAGGCTGCCGGGAGATCGAGCGAGGGAGAACTGCAGATGATCGCGTGGAACAGATGCAACTCCGAGCCCGGCATCGCAGACAAGAAAAGCTGCCGCGCTTGCTATGCAACGACTGGTTGCTACCCCTGCAGTAGTGCAGTGATCTATCCCCGGTCCGGCCAGATAGAGAGAGAGAGAGAGAGAGAGCGGATAGTACCACCCTTAAAACGCCGTATCGATCGACTGCATATCCGCAAGCGATCGCGCGGGATCCTCTCCGCCCGGGCACGGCAACGGGGGGGAGATCCGGCGACGCCGACGCGCCAACCTCCGCTTCCGTGCGTGCGTCACACTGGCCAACCACGCCTAGGTACGTATGCCGGCTGTTGCGGGCACGGGGAGGACAAGGCAGTACAGGACGTACGTTGCTTGCCGCTGGAACGAGCTCTTTTCTTCGTAAAATGAGTTTTTCCTTGTGCGGCGACCGGCAAGCACACGGTCGGACGCTCCGGGTGGCGCCGTGGCAACTTGATCTCGTCGCGCTCGCTCCCGTCAATCAGATCAGATGCCTGGCGTTCGAGGGCGAGCGCCGGTTCTCCAGTCACGGAGCAAATCCCCGGATCCTCATCGGGGACCCGGACGCGCCCCGCCCCGCCGCGCCGACCGACCAGAAAAGACCTCCGGTTCCGTGCTGCGCCGCAAGCGCCAACAGTGCAGTAGTACGTCCCGGCCACCGAACCCCGCTCGTACGCTGGTCGCGCGGATCTCTTGTCTTGCCACCACCGACGCGACGCCGGACGGACGGACGGATGGACCGTACCGTTGTACCCGCAGGATCCAGGGGAGTCAATGCCCCCAGGCCACCCGTTTTCGGCGCTTCAATGCGCGCGTGGCGTGGGATCGGACGACAGGGACCAGGGGATCTGGCGCCGCTCGTCGCGGTCGTGGAACGCACGGCCGGTGCGGCGTGGTGGCAGCGGCGTACTGTACACCAGGACGGACGTGTACGTGGTCGAGGTTTATGGGGGGAGCCGTGCTTGTGGTTCGGATAATCCGATCGGACGATTACTGAAATCCATGCGCGCGCGGGCGGCGGGAGACGGTCAAGCGGAGATCGAACCGGGTACGTACGGTCACGCCGGCTGGGTTGGTCGTCCTCCAGGCTTCTTCCTTGGGTCGCTTGCGCGGTGACTTGCACGTACGCACAAGCACGGGCACTGCCCGGACGCACGGCGCTACTTGGTCGATCGGGTTCGTGACAAAGGGAGACGGTACGCACCGCGCGCGGCTGACGTACGTGTCCAGATCAAACTTCGAGACAAACGCAAAGTTATTGCCTAGTCATCTTGTTTAATTAACTAATTAACGTTGTACGAGCAGTATTACAATTGCCTGCCTGCTCCTTGTTTCACCGTCGTATCCTAATCCCTCTCTAGAAAAAATGAGAGGCTGATTAGCTCGTCGTCGTTTACTGCACACTAACAAGATAGATAAGTAGGTTCGCAATGCCCCTGATGCTTTCCCTCCCGTTTCTAGACGATTTTCTAGCTTTGGAGTACGTAGCTACGACAGCCAACAAGCACCGTACCTGGGGTGGTCCGTTCTCCGTTGGTGTCCGCTGGTGTGGTGGTGAAGCGAAGCGAGACGACAAGGGACGAGCCCACGAGACCGCCCCGTGACGACGTGTCGGCCCAGGCCTGCTCTCCTAGTCTGCTCGGACCACGACCATCCATCCACTCCGATCCATTCCATTCCGTCCATCCATCGAGGATCTTGCCGAGATCTGCGGTGTTTAAGCCCCAGCCCCACCGGTCCACCAACCCCAGGCTAGGATTTGGGCTTTGTTTGCGTCTCCTTCTCCAGAGTCCAGGTCTCCTGCGCCGTCGTCTCGCCGATGCGGCGATGCCACCACCTCCCCCGCCCGGGAAACATACAAGCACCCAACCAAGCTGACGAGACCTGCCGCTGCCGGCTCGGCGCCACCCACACACCCCCCGCCAGCTCGGAAGAGCGTCGTCGACGTGGGCGGGGGGGGGGGGGGGGGGGGGGGGGGGGGGGGGGGGGGG
>CM041642.1:23709442-23792899 GCA_023333625.1 Bothriochloa decipiens
GCGTCGCGTACACTGCTGTAGTACTAGTAGCGTAGTATGTGTACCGCCAATCTTGGAGGCAGCCCAAACTTTAATTTGGCCGCACCGCAGTGCACAGCACTGCAGGGTCACCAATGCACGCACGACCGAGTTCGATATATCGTCCACCTCTCCGAACACCCTAGTGCAGAGTGGTACCGGTACATGCCATCGCTTTGACGACCGGCTCGTACTCCTAGTAACTGAGCCATCCCATGTTCGTTCGTTGCCTTTGTAGTAAAGCCAAGAGATATGGTGTCATGTGCAAGCAACAACGACAGCGGGGCATTCCTAATGGCATGGGGCACTGCTACACTGTAATGGCATGCCCGTCTAGATTCGCATTCGATCGCAGCCAGCAGAGCCAGTCCAACAGACCGGCGGGTCAAAAGATCAGCTGGCGAGATCTGTTTCGGGCGAAGCTAGCTTTTCGCTCAGCGGGTCAAATGGCTGGCGAGATCTCAAAGCGATCCGAGGACTTGATGTTGCGGTCTCCTCCTCGCCTTTTGGGTCCTGTATAGTATACCGTGCCGTGCCCCTTCGTTATGATGATGCTCTGGTGCAGGCTCGACACGCGTGCCCTTTTGGGAGAACAAAATCAACAGAAAGCTCTAAGGCTGTCTCCGACAGCCCACCTATTTAGACAGCTAAACCTAAAATACATTGCATACATGCAGAAATTGGCCTCCAACGGCGTAGGCATACCAGGAATCCATTTTGTGTAGTAGGAGGGAGGATAGCTAAATATAGGTCTTCCCTCCGTCTTCTCTCTTTTCAACCAAATCACGAGTGGCTCGGCAGTAGGAGCGGAGGCGGAGCAGGCGTCGGGCTCGCCGCATCGGAGCCGCGCCTCGCCCGCCGCTGCGCTCGCGAGGCGACGGAGGAAGGGGCCGCGCCGCGAAGAGGCCCGCACTGGGATGTTGCCGGAGCAGGGGTCGGGCTCACCGTGCCTGAGCTCGCAGCTCGGTGATCGGCCGCGGGGAAGAAGAGGATCTCGCGGCAAACAAGGAGGGCGCGGCGGTCGCGCTCTCCCTGGTGCTCGGCGGCGACAGGTTCGCGACGCTCGCGGAGGCATGGAACGCGTCCGGCCTGGGCATGGCCGGCGGCGGAGTTTGGTGGCTGGGCCCGTCCCGCGACGACGTGAAGAAGGCAGGGGGCAGCAGTGGCGCCATCCTCCATCTCCCGGCGAGTCCGTCCCCATCTCGCAGTTTTGGGCGGCGGAGGTCAGCGAGCGTCTCGATCTCAAGGTCGTGGGCGCGCGACGATAGCCCGAGGCACAACCCGTCCTCGAGACGCGCCATGGCGACCTGCACGGCGCCGCTCCCCGCCGCCGGGATGACGAGGACGATGAGAGGCGGCGCGGGGTGCTAACGGCCGCGAGCGACGACGGCGCAAGCCGGTGCAGGTCGTCGAGGGCGCGGAGGAAGCGGTTGGCCACGCCCCGGTTCCTCTTCCTCTTCCTCGATCCGAAGCCCGTGGTGGAAAGCCGGAGCGGCGCTGCCTTGGCGTCCCGACGGGCTCGCCTCGACGCTAGAGGGGAAGCAGCGGCGGGGAGCCCGGAGATTGGGATAGGGAGAGAGTAGTTGGGGAGTAGTTTTGGGTCCGGCTGTTGGGTCCATTGTTGGAGACGGGTAATTTTGGCTCACGGACATTTTCACTGTACGCCATCCAAACCAGCGAATCCCTCTCCTATTCGGTCTTTAGCACCTCTTTCTTCTCTTTTTGCACACGACATCGACTCATCATCGAGATATGGAGAGTGGATTGCTTTTTAGGCGGCTGCTTTTTAGGCCTCCTTTTGAAACAAAACAAAACAAAAATAGATGCGTCCAACTATGTTTTGAGCAACAGATTAAACCTCTAGTGTCTAGTATATATAAAAAGATATTCTATTGGATGCCTAGCAGTTTCATGTACTTTTAATTTTCTCTTGTGTGGGTTGACAACTTCGCTTATCTAACATGCATGCTCGTAGTTTCAGTACGTAGCGCTGTGGCCAACGCCTCCTAATTTTAAGAATCCACTCTGACATCAATGAGAGTGAGGGAAGATATGTCTTTTCTTTTTATTCTGCGTAATAATAAAGGCACACCAACTAGTCACCGATCAAATAAATTTTGTATGTCTCACACTCTCACGCGTACTACTGCATGGACCGTATGGAAATTCGTTCAGTCAATGTCAGCGCTAGCGCATTTAGGAAACCTGAGTACACAGTACTCCTATGTTTTCTCTCTCCTCCGCACCTAATTTTCTCAACCACCAGCGTCGTAGCAGTGTCTACCTAATTTTTTAGGCGTGTATCACATTCCTATATATGAGCATTTTTTTTTTAAAAAAAAATGATTCAATAGATTTTATGAAATCACTATAGATTCCTCTGCTCCTAACTCTATGTACGCTGGTCCTCTTGCAGATTAGATGATCATCAACAAGGATTTGCGCGCCGGATGACGTGCAGTCTGTATCCATTTTCCGACTTCACCTGCGCCGGTACCGCCGATAGGGCAGGCACCAGGCAGCTGCCCTCGATTCTCGCTAACGCCGGGATCACACTTCCACGCACTGGCAGCCAAAGAAATGGCAGAAGATTGCGGTCGAAGATGGCTGCCAGGCCACGCGCTCTCTCGCATGCGACGGCCGGGCACGGGCGCCGTGCGTGAATGAACCCGCCGCGCCGGCCGTCGGCCCGTGGCACTGCACGCCTGCATGCATGCGTGGGCCATGGCGTATTGAAATGATGCACGCGCAAGCGCAATGCTTTGTCCGGCTGCGTGAAGGTTTGCTAGTTATGTTATGAGATAGATGTACACTTTGAACACCGATATTGCTAATGAGCATGTTTCCGTCGATCGAGCGTACTAGTGCAACTGACGATACGATCTCACACGCTACTATAAATGCCACCATTACGTGTGACAACCAAGGTAATATTTGTGCAATGTTGTAATAAATAGCAACGTATGATACTTAATGAAGTTTTTCTTCTAAAAGATATTAAAAAAAAAACTGTAATAGACCATAACAAAGGCTATTTAGTTTAGCTATAATCTTATAAAGATATAAAAACATTTTTGCACGAAATTAATTAAGAAATTTTCATAACACAAATACTGGAATACATGTACATGTTTGGAGACGATTCTCACACGTGATTTGAAAGAAAATCAGCAAACCAACCCAAATAGATCGAGAGTTTCCCTTGCCGATTTCTTCCTCGTGCTTCCGCCGAACGCAACCATTACATGTGAAATTAGAATTGGTTGGCTGCGAGCGTTGGAGAAAGTCACAACAATTCCCAAGCCACATCATCGTCCCGCTTCGCCTTAATCATCTCTCACACCTCTATCCTCTTCTTCAACGCTCGAGTGTTGTTGTCTTCGTTTGCTGAGTGTCTACGCCTCCCCACCTCCTTGCTCGCTCCAGACTGAAGGGACATGGCCAGCACAGAATTGACACCAGGCATCGGATCTGGATTGGCGAATTGGCACACTGTTTTTAGAGCAGCATGGCCTTGTCAGAGTTGTTGCACGAGCGACACGGCTTCAACGAGCCTGAACCAAACCTACCACTGATGA
Organism: Bothriochloa decipiens; assembly: GCA_023333625.1. Taxonomy (NCBI): domain Eukaryota; kingdom Viridiplantae; phylum Streptophyta; class Magnoliopsida; order Poales; family Poaceae; genus Bothriochloa; species Bothriochloa decipiens. The sequence goes on from CM041642.1 coordinate 23,713,039, forward strand.
CCGGCTTTGCAAGGGCTTGCCACTAATGGATGCCCTTCCTCCTCCCAAAGCCATGCCTCATCCTTACCAGAGCCCCTTGCCTCTCTCCTCATCCTCGTCTGCCTCTCTCAGCCCTAACGGGTAGCTTTTTGAGATGACGTTTCTTCTAAAATCTAGCTTATAGAAAAATCAAGCTTAGAAGAAAACTCAGTGCCACTGTCAACATTCATATTCATTCAAAACTCAAAACTCAACGATTTAATTATTATTTAATGATTTATTAAGTAAAGAACATGATGTATAGGTGTACATTAGACTCCTCTAAAATAAGGAATTAATATTTGCCTTTGGTTCAATGACCGTAAAAATATTTGCGGCCAGACCAAATAGTGTTTAGTAGAGCTAAAGCGTCATTAGTTACAATGTTAGTAATATCACAGTGGTGGAGAAAATAAAAGGCTTTGCAAATTGCTAATACCGTTAACAGGTTTAGACTACCCGCGGCCATGTTCCTCTGTTTTACTCCTTTATACATCCTAGTCAGCAAGATTTTCCTCCTCTGTACCCAATTCTCCCGCACCCATCCATCCTTTATAGCATCATTTATCCACCGTGGGGCCCACTTATCCAGATTTTCTTTTTTCTTTTTTTCTCAAATTGTTGTGGGACCCACCATCTCCACCTTATCCCTTCCTTCCTTTCCCTGCCGCAACCATCGGCTCCAACCGCACATTCTTCCTCCCCTCTTCTCCGGAAGCATCCAGAGCCCGCCGCCCCCTCCCTGCCGCCTCCGTCGACCCTGCCCGTGTAGCCTCGGCAAGCGCCTAGCACCTTCGGCCCCGGCGAGCCGCCCTGCCGGCCGCGGGCGAGCCTCGCGCGGGCACAGGGAGCGTTGCCGCCTCTGGCCCCAGCGAACGTCCCTGCCCGTCGCTGGCGAACCGCCCGCGAGGAGCGCTGCTGCCTCCACCTCGGGCCGCAGCTCCTCTGCTCTACCTCGCGGCGACCACCTCGGCTGGAGGTGCTCCCTCTCCTCTTCCCTCTCCGGTGATGGGCTGCCCGTCCCTGCTCCATGAGGGCCGCCGTCGTGTCCATGGCAGCCGCCATGGTGCAAGCAGCAGCATCGGGCGGGCGTGGCTGGCCAGAGTCGGGTGAGCTGCCCTCCACCTCCCTCTGCTCCCTCCTTCTCTCCCTTCCTCGTGGGCCCCGCTTGGCACGTCCAGGAACGTCCTTACATCCCTGGAATTCACCGAACGAGAGCCCGTCCTAGACTCTCCAGGAGCCTTTACAGGAGACCGTTGCGGCACTTTTTTCTGTAAATCGTTCCTGCAGGATGCTATCCGGAGTGCCGCCGTGGGTAGTCTTATGCATGGAAGCCAACAGCTGGACACTAGCTACTTTTGTAGACTGCAAAGATCCACGTCTTTCGTACATATATGTTTCGTAATCCATACAGGCTTTAAATGAAGCCCTCCCATGAATCGTGTTGTCGTGAATGAATACTCATATATCCGCCTCCTTTTCGTGCGTGTATGGTACGGTACTTACTGACACTATATCTCGTATCATCAAATTTTGGTCGTGCTCAATTATAGTACTCCTAGACAGTATGTAACGCATGCAAATCCGGTTCAGTGCAAAGGACGCGGTACACTGTCAGAGCCAAATGAATGCAACATTGTTTCGTAAGAGCACGTATAATAACGTGTATTAGCCGGCTGAGAGAAATCCACGTCGACAGAAAAACAAGCCACGTCGGAAAGAGCACGGAGCCGGCGTTTCCCATCTCGCCCGCTTGAGCGCAAGGTCCCAGAAAAAATCAGCCTTCTCCCAGCCTTCTCCCAGCCTGCATGCGAGCGAGATACCGCCGCTTCTATCTCCCGTCTCCAAACATTAAATACTCTACAGCCTGCTGTACAGCCAGCCCAGTATACTGGTCTTTGTTGACGAAAGCTACAAGTGATGTGGCATCGGTACACCGCCCGTTAACAGCCTGCTGCTGGCGTTTTTGTTAAACTTGCTCTCCTCCCTCATTTTTAAAAACAATGACGTTATTATTTTTATTTTTAAATAAATTTGTTAAAAACTAAATTTTAAGATTTTTTCGATAATAATAATTATTTAATATAAATATTTATATATTTTAATATATAATTACTGATATTTTAAAAATATTGACTTCTCAGGAAGCGAGAAGAATAACTATTTTAGAACGAGGATCGAGGTCGAAGGCAGCAGGCGCGGGGCCGCGGGGGGATACGAACAAGGGGAAAACAATCCAAAACGCCTGGCTCGCCGCGTCGTCTCTATCTGTGTGCTGATACGCTGCAGCAGTTGTACAGTGTTATCGTATCTACGCTGTTAATGCATCGATCGTTTTAGCTTCGTAATCACGGTCGACACATCACCAAGATGGCATTACACGCTGACATGCTGTCTACAAGTCGTACACTCGCTCGTACGTGTATGCGACAAGAGAGACTTTCTACGGTTCTACCTGTGATGCTGTGCATCATCACTAGAAAATAATGAAGTTAAATAATGTTCCACTGCAAAACACCTTTTTTTCCATAACTAATAGATAAAACAGGACTGTCCTTTGTGGCCATATATCAACTCTCAATAACTTCTCCTATTCTCTTCTCTCTCACCCTAAATTGTACTCCCTCTGCCTAAAAAGAATATCAATTTAGAATTCCAAACATCTTATTTGACTATTTATCTTATTTAATTTTTTATATAAATATTATTTATTTTATTGTAACTCAATTTATCATTAGAGATACTTTAATGATGTTTTATTTATTTTCTATTTTACATAAATTTTTTAATAAAATAAATGGTCAAATACGTGTCAAAAGTAAAAAAATATCAATTTTTTTAGGACGAAGGGATTTTGTCATTTTGTCATTAGATAGATTTGCTGTGCATGTAGATATACGACACGCAATATGTATATAGAAAATATAGTATGGTCTACAACACTTGTGTGAGATCAGAGCAAGCAAGTATGTTGCTTAGATATGCACATCAAATTTTATTCACAAACTAACACTTGTGGATACTAAATTAATTTATTCGTAGACAAGCAAGGGTCAATGCGCTAGTATACGCCCTGTTCGCTTGGTCGTTTCTGGCTGGCTGGTTCTGGCTGCTGCTGATTTTTTGTGAGAGAAAAATACTGTTGAATGGCTGGCTGGTTTGGCTGATAAGTTCAAACGAACAGGCTGTTAGTTCACTTTAACCTTTTTCGTACATGCATTTTTCTATGTACATAGCAAAATACATTAAAAAATCAATGTGAACTATAATTTAAAACAGAGCGAGTAGTTTATTTACTCTTTGAAGTAATTTAAATCAATGTGACGGAACACGCCCATGCATGATCATGAACATTGTCAGGTTATTTTCGAAATCTCTCAAATAATAGACAACTTGCATAAAAGAAATAGCACACCATCGCACACGACGATGCTTAGATATACTAGTAGTATATAAACCCTAGCCCCTATAGCCAACTTCCCGGTTGACCCAACCACACACCACGTTAGTAATCCAAAAAAGAAACATGCACGTTGCAAGTTGTTACACCGGGACAAACTAACACCAACGAACCACTTCAATCTAATGGCAGCCAGATCATTGGAATCCACGTGCTGCATTTTCTAACCCCCACGGCCGTATCTATATCTAGCTACATGAAAAAAAATAAATTAAGGCCGTCAGGGTCGTCGCGCACGAATCAAATCAAATCGGATGAATTCAATGGAGCCATTCTAAACAAATCAATGAAGTACGTGCATCTGTATATGTTATTTTCAATCCCCTTAATTTTAATCAACATAGCTTCGAACTTATTAGCTCGCCTCATATATCATGGTACAATACTTTTTTCTTACAATAAAACAACATCAACATGCTTGTCAACCGTAAATTATAAGGTTAACAATATCAAGGCAAAGCTAGGGTACTTGGTATTGGAAGTGTTTTAAATTATTATTTTAAAATTTTGATCAATTTCATATAAAGGTACAATAAAAATATAGTATAAAATATATTCCATATTGTATCTTTATACTAATTTTTTGTGTTACAATTATTTGTCTTTTTATGTAAAATATATTTTCCTTTTGGCTATCCCGAAACTATTGAAATCCCAACAAAATAGTTGAAATGTCGAAAAAATATTTTCAGTGACTATCAAGAGATATGATTTCGTAAAATTTTTTAGGGCTAAATAAAATACTACCATGCTGAAGCTAGCAAGGGCAACCAGGCTGAAGTCGATTTGTATTGTCGCGTACATAATCTTGCTGGCGATCCGGGAAAGAAAAGGGACGAAAATGATGAGACGGGAAAAAAGGCTTGGATTTTGAGGGAGGAAGAAAAGAACCGAACAAGGATGAGGGAACTAGGGAGCGTGGTGTGGAGAGATTCCCCGACAGCCAAATCTAGAGGGGAAAGCAATTCCCGTGCCTCCGCCCGAAGCTCTTCCTTCCTCCTGGACCCTGCTGGCCACCTGTGGCGTCACGCTTTATAAGAGCACGCGGCCGGCAACCCTCTTCCTTGCCATTCTTTGCCACCACGAGTAGAAGCTTTTGCTGCTGACGCTGCCTCCGCGCCGGTTGGAGGCAAAGAGCAGAGGGACACTGAAACAGAGGAGCCGAGAGGTGAACGTCGAGCAGACGAGTGAGAGGCCGCCGGCGGAGATCGATGGAAGCAGGAGGAGTGGAGGTGGAGGAGGGCGTGATGAGGGTGCTGCTGGTGGACGACTCCCCCGTCGACCGCCGGTTGGCGCAGCTGCTCCTCAGCAGCAACTCCTGCGCCGGCTCATTCCACGGTCAGCCAACCCCTCTGAGCTCAGCTCATAGCATAGCCACCCCACCCAATTTCTTGCTTATCCTTTGATTCCTTCGTTCGAATGCTTCCTCTGTTTCTCAACTCTGAAAGTACAATGCGAATGCGTGCGTGCATTTACAAAGTTGATATGCCTCTGGTTTTCATCTCCTGTCATGGCCTTCAGTTTCTTCGTGTCACTTGTGGAGTTATGGTATTGTTTTAGATTAGAAGAGTCGATTCTGAACAGCTCGGCATGTAATGTTTCATGCAGTCATCGCCGTGGACAGCGCGAAGAAGGCGATGGAGTTCCTCGGCCTCAAGGACGGCGGCGGCAAGGTAACAACAACAGCCTAACCACCTGCCTCCCTTGATGCTCATTTCAGTTTCAGACACCATCCCGTGAATGGGCTCCTGCACCACCTGTCGGCCGGCGATCCGTACCGTACGGCCCACGCGTCTGCGCATGCGCGCGTGACGGCTCCCGTTCACTTCTCCGCCCCTCTTTTGGAAGCAAAAGGTCGCCGCTTTTCATGGCGCTAAAGCAAAAGAAAAAAAGGTCGCCGCTTTTCAGTGCCAGTGCCTGCCGTCCGTTTCACGGCCACAAGCTCACCGGCTCACTGCTGCCCCTCTCCACAAAGCTGCCTGCCTCTTGTTTAGTGCTAATCCTAATACAATGCTTATGACGGTGTGTTACTGCCGCATTAGCGACAGTAGCGGCATGGTTAAATATGGCCTGATCTCGTCATGTCCTGTAAAAGCTCAGCACGGGCATGGAGAGTCAGTGTGTAGTAGGGAACTAGGGACAGGAGTTGGGTGCCTGCACTCTGCAGTACACACTCCAACGGAATCCTGTTCCTCCATGCTCCATCCTTGCCTCTCTTTTTTCGCCTTTCTTTCAGAGTTTCAGTCCTCCTTTTACCTTAAGTTTCTGTGCCTCCACCAGTTCAGTTCTTTGTTTATTACTATTACCACCACCTTATTGAAATGTTGGGTTAAACTAAACTTGTGACACACACGCACTTCGCAGGAGCAGGGCATCGACATGGTGCTCACGGACTACTGCATGCCTGAGATGACCGGCTACGACCTCCTCAAGGCCATCAAGGTAATACCACTACTGCTGCTGCAAGATTACTCCTAAACTTGGCAGGCATTTCTGCATTTCTGTATGTGTCTCAGAGTCTCACACGCTGCAAATTACTGTACGCCGAAACTTGGCAGGCACTGAACCCACTGAAGCCGATCCCGGTCATCGTCATGTCGTCAGAAGACGAGCCCCAGAGGATCAACCGGTGAGCCCAGTAGCTCCTTTGTTTTCCTCTTTGCAGCAACAGTTTTTGTTCCCCTGTCAGAGTTGATTATTTATTCAGTTAAGTTATACTGAGTAAAAAAAAAATGAAATGAAAAAGAAAAAGGAGTAGCTTTGGTCCCTCCCTCCTGTCTGAATGCCTGCTGATGCAGTGGCAGCAGACGGGGTTAAAAGCCTAGCCTGCTGATACGAAGCTCGCTCGCCGTCCGTAATGTGTCACGGTGCATCACTGACTGCCTCGGTCTCAGTGCACTACACATTCATTCACTTGGCCCGTGACTGACTGACTGACTGTAGTACTGATGAAGGAGCAGCCAGTCAGCCAGCCGGCAGTCTCCTGTACCGGCAGCCGACAGCGGTACGAGGCAAAGATCACGTCTCTGCTCGCGCATTCATGCGGAATCTTAGACCATCGATTCATGCACAATGCAGCGGGCAACGTACCATGGCGACTGCCGGCTGAAGGAGTAGCATCATCATCCGAATATCCGATTCTGCAGGCGATCATGGATGCGGTACTAACGACTTTTTGCGGTTGCTCGGAGTGCAGATGCCTGAACGCCGGCGCCGAGGACTTCATCGTGAAGCCCCTGCAGAGCAAGGACGTGCAGCGTCTCCGCAACTGCTCCACCAAGGGCGCCGCGCCGTGCGAGGCCGCCGCCGTCGTGGCCAAGAGGAACAACAAGCCGCTGGTGCTGCCGCCCTCCGCCGCCGCCACGTCGCCGTCGGGACGGCGAGCGAACCTCGCCGGAGTCGCCATGGTACGTCGCCCGCTGACTGCCATTGCCACTACGTACCGTTCCTGGACGGCTAAACTAATTCCATATTTCTCTGACCGATCGTGTCTGTCTCTGTTATTCCTTCTCTGCCACCAGGTGCTGCACTCGTCGAGCGTGGAGCTGTCGCAGTACCTGCCGATCCTGCTCAAGCTCGTGGTGCTGGCGTACGCCGTGCTGTGCCTGGGCGAGCTCCTGCACAGATGGTCGTCGGGTGGCCGTTGCTCGCTGTCCCTCTGGGGCGACTGAGCAGCAAAGACACCAACGTTGCCGTGTGCAACAGCGCAAGTCCTGGGCCTACATTCCATCAGGCAAGCGCTTCATGAAAGAGAAGATGAAAACCAACGCCTCAGGAAAAGGTCTGAAGATTGAGGACCTGAATTTCACTGCGAAGGAAATGGACATGTACAGTACGTGGTTGAGACGATGTCACTTGCAAAGGCCGCTGTCCTTTTCCGGGCACTGGGACTAAGGCACCTGCTTGTTGTGCCAAAGACCCCAGGGGTGCGCTCTCGTTCTCTGAATCATGTTCTAGAGAACAAATGTTTCAGTGCTGGCCATTCTTTTGACATGATACGAAGTTCGTGGTGCAATATAACCTTCACCTTTTCTTTGTGAGAAACTCGATCTGATAGCTAATTCCTTTATGGTTCCACTGCAAAGACCTCCAATTGTTGGAATCCTGACGAGGCACGATTCACGCCGGAGCATATTCATGGACTGTTCCCAAATATACACTAGTCGCACATATTTTGTTTGCCGTGGCCATGTAGCTAGCTGTACAAAAACGGAGCTGCTCTTTTCCAATATTTGCTATCAGACATCTGGCCTTTTGTTTCCCATTTTGTTTCTTCTGGAGTACTCCAAAATCATGTATATCACCGAATAATATTGTATTTTTGTTGTAAAGAGCCGGTTCCCATGCAGTAATCTGGTAGTGCACTTATGTAGTCATGTTTCTGCCTTCTCATCCTCCTACAGAGAACTTATGCTAACGTTCCATTTTGTTCTCTTGTAGCGGATATTAATATGTTGATTTGCTTGATATGCAATCTTGTCTGTAATTGAGCTCGTCCGTGGGACGCGCCAGGACGAGCCGTATTGAGCTGCGCCTGTTAGCGCTCACTCACTCCCGCCGTGTAATAGTTTATTTTTTAGTATATCAGAACTAATTCACCGTAAAAAATGGTGATTCATGTTTAATGTGTACTTTAAGAAGCGTATGGCCTCTCGTTGTATCGCTTCTTAGAACGTGCAATATTATTATTTCCACTTAATGAATAATGCAACGAAAAAAAAAAACTCTTTGCTGCTGAAAAAGAACCTTATCAGTCACGAAAATGCCGTTGCTTCCGGGGGCAAGCGGATGGGCTGTCCACGTGATGACGAGAGACATCGTATTTGTAGCTATCACATGCCCATGATCTCTGAGGATCCCCTGAAATACGCTAGGATCCTTCTACAGCGACGACGGTGGCCTCTACCTAACATCGCCTGGTCGCAATGGAAGTAGCCCAAGCAATGACAGGGGAGACACCATGATGGTGCCCCTATATATTCCGGCATGTGGTGTCTCACCTGCCAAAAAGGCCGGGTCTTTTTGTTGAGAAACCCATAATTCTCAATGGACCATGCACTTCTCTTTTGTGTTTCTCTTTGCCTTTACTTTTCCCTTTATCATCTCCGTGGAATTACCGCGATGCCAATTGCAAGAGCAACTATAATAACAAGCAAACTCTTTCATCACTGTAGTAGTTTTAATTGTCAAATTAGATTGTGTTTGTAGAGACTTCTGGGGGATGGATGGCTGGTCCACTTTCATGCGCAAACAGAACTAGGCCATCGACCCATCGTCTTGATAGTGTCCAGTGAGGCAGTGAGTATATGCTACTCCAAGTATTAGCACTCTACTTTCTTTAATAAGTGTGCATTTTATTTTTCAAAGAATCATACTTTCCTAAATTTTACTAAATTTACACGATATTGCCAATTTTGTATCTCCTAATATATTTATAATATAAAATATATTCTGCTTTATGTTTTTTACTTTACAAGTTAGTATCGGTTGCGGCCAAAATTAAATAAGTCGATTTTATGGTGCTCAAATTTCCAAAAAAAGAAAAGAAAAGAAAGAATGACATAACTTATGCGAAGGTGGAAGCTTTCCACTAGGTTAGATGCTAACTTATGCGTTTTGGTTGATATATTCTTTTCAACAACTAAATATTAGTTTTTCTAAACGAAAGCCAGAATTTCAATCGCCTCTAAAACATAGAAATTCATGAATTTCAGACATAATTTTCATCGAAATTTTGAACCATACTTGTGTGTCATAAGAAATGTTTGAACCAGCAGGCGTAAAATAATGGACCAGTATATCAGTTCAGAGACAATTGCCGATATATTGAAGTAACGCTACAATGTCCATTGTTATAAATGTGAAGGGGCCCCAGTGTGAATCCTGTGCTCCTTTGCTACTTCACGTTATGATGGCTAATGCGTCTCTCTGTGGAGATTGAGTGCTCTTGCGTACAGACAGAACTACTATTGCCATGAAATCTCGTGTGGACAGAGGATTTATTATTGCCTTTAGTCAGTTACTTTTCGGAGCTAAATGCTACTACCACGACTCCTACTCAATGTTTGCCGGTCCACATACGAAGTACTCATTTGTTATTAGGCAAGAATAGCAGCATCTCTCCTTCAACTATTACTCGAGACTTATTTTCATCCTTAACTTTCAAAATGACCGTTTTAGTATTCAAATTATATTGTTAGGCTCAATCTCATCCCTAAACTATGCAAATAGTCGTCTCTATCCTCAAACTTTGCTTTTTGGACTTAAGTTCATCCATAAACTTTCACGTTTTATTTTTAACTAATAACTATTTGTGAATAAAATAATACCTTTTGTCCCTAGGCTAAGAGTAATTCATATTTAAGAATATCTAGAGTCTATTTTCATATTCATGTTAGAATATGTATATAATTGTTGAAAGTGTGCTATCTGATTCAATAGCAGGGGACGACGCTATGGAAATAGCATCTAATGATGATTGTCCATCTCAAAACGCAGGTGGTGCTGGACAATGCAGTAAGTTGAGGCAAAATGCATTTTGATAATTCATGGGTGAAATTGTGTCTAATATATAAAGCTTTTCTTTTTGATACACAAAGTTATTTTTTTAAAAAAAAATTAGGGACTGAAATACACTTTGATAGTTGTGGGATGAAATTTAGCATGAGAACTAAAAAGGCCATTTTAAAGCCTTGAGCAACAGTATAGGAACCAAAATGATTATTCAGGCTTGTTATTAAAACAGTAAACATGTGTTGGATACAGCAGGAGATAATATTTTCTTAATATTCTTAATAATTTCTTTAGATTCTTAATATTGTGGGTCACAAATACCTAGGTTTGTCTAATTCGGATTTTTTTTCAACTTTGATCATCAACATCTAATTTTTTATATGTATGAAGATTGAGCTAGATTAGTTTGAAAAGTATTTGATAATATATAATTATGTTCATTTACAATTATTACTTTTTAGATATTGGTAATGAAAGTACGCAGAATTTGATTAGGACAAAAGATGAACTTTATATTAGCTAGACAAAGTAGCTTTCTTTCTTTTAAAAATATCAGGTTAGACACGGCATTGAAGTCTTGATCTTGCAAGATGTGGTCCATACGAGGAAGAAATAATATACTGAAAGATTTGCATCTCCGCAAGACGTTGACGTGTATAGAAGACTGAAAAGAGGTGAGCAGTTGCCATCACCCACCCAGGACGGTACAGCAGGCGCCGCCGTCGCATCAGCGTATCGGCCGGGGATCCAGGCCGAAAAGGACGCCAGGTACTTTGCTCGATCGGATCATGCGTTGCATTCTACTGAATTCTATACAAGGATACAAAGGGGTTCGTTCGCTCTTCCTCCTTCCTACAGTACGACATCCCCCTCAATTCGTCAACAAACAAAAGCCACCAAGAAGCTAGCAACAGCCTACGTGTGTGGCCGACTCCTTAATCGATGGAAACCCCGGTTAGAATCTCAAACCAGAGAGACAGTCTTCTTCTACCTAAATTAACTAAAGACTAGCTACTGTAAATCTCCACGGCTGTTGGAGCCTGAAATGGCCGGTGCTAGCCTTGGTGCAGGAGAAGATCGAGCTCGCATTTGCATCATCAGCCTCCTGCTGGCGCCCAGGACTGCACCGCACAACGGCAGCGTTGCTGCTGGTTGCTCAAGCGCACCAGAGGGAGAGCGAGCAGCGGCCACCCGACGACCATCTGTGCAGGAGCTCGACCAGGCACAGGACGGCGCACGCCAGCACCACGAGCTTGAGCAGCAGCGGCAGGTACTGCGACAGCTCCACGCTCGACGAGTGCAGCACCTGGCAGAGAAAGAACAGAGACCGGTCAGAGAAATGAGGAATTAATTTAACAGTCCAAGGGAGCGGGAGTGGCAGTCAGCGGGCGACGTACCATGGCGACTCCGGCGAGGGTCGCTCGACGTCCCGACGGCGATGTGGCGGCGGAGGGCGGCAGCACCAGCGGCTTGTTGTTATTCCGGTTGGCCACGGCCTCGCACGGCGCGGCGCCTTTGCTGGGCTTGGCGGCGGTGGAGCAGTTGCGGAGGCGCTGCACGTCCTTGCTCCGCAGGGGCTTCACGATGAAGTCCTCGGCGCCGGCGTTCAGGCATCTGCCACCGAGCGAGCAGCAAAAAAAAAAAGCCGTTAGTATCGCTTCCATGATCGCCTGCATTGCATAGCAGCAGTGCCTTCGCGCAATGCATGAATCGATCGATGGTCTAAGATTCTGCATGAATTCGCGAGCAGATACGTGATCTCGTGCCTCGTACTGCTGCCGGCTGCCGGTACAGGAGAGGACCATCGCTGACTGGCTACTCCTTCAGTACAGTCAGTCAGTCACGGGCCGAGTGAGTGAATGTGCAGTGCACTGAGACCGAGGCAGTGACGCGCCGTGACACATTACGGACGGCGAGTTTCGTTTAAATTTTAACCCCGTCTGATACTGTATCACATATCAGCAGGAATTCAGAGAGGGGAGGGAGGGACCAAAGCTAGTATAGCTTTTACTCTCTTCTTTTTCTTTTTCTTTTCTTGTACGCCTACTTAACTGAATAATCAACTCAGCCAGGGGAACAAAAACTGGTGCGAAGAAGAGGATAACAAAGGGCTCACCGGCTGATCCTCTGGGGCTCGTCTTCTGACGACATGACGATGACCGGGATCGGCTTCAGAGGGTTCAGTGCCTGCCAATTTTAGGAGCACAATTTGCACCGTGTGAGACTCTTGAGACACATACAAAAATGCAGAAACGAAGCGAACGCGTGCAGAAAATGCTGCATCGACTGATCTTGCAGAGTATTAGTAATTTAGTATAGTACCTTGATGGCCTTGAGGAGGTCGTAGCCGGTCATCTCAGGCATGCAGTAGTCTGTAAGCACCATGTCGATGGCCTGCTCCTGCAAGGAGCGTTGGTGTCACAAGTTTAGTTAGCGCAACATTTTAATAAGGTAGTCCTGTACTAAATAAAGAACTGAACTGTTGAGGCACAGAAAATTAAGGTAAAGGAGGCCTGAAAGAAAGCCAGGAACAGGATTCCGTTGGAGTCTGTACTGCAGAGTGCAGGCAGCCCTACTACTGTCCCTAGTTCCCTACTACACACTCTCCATCCGGTGCTGAGCTTTTACAGGACATGACGAGATCAAGCCATACTTAACCACGCCGCCGCTGCCTCTAATAGCACTGAAACTAGTTCATCAACCCGTACGGGTTAGAACTTTACTAGTAAATATTTATATTAATATTTAACTCTACATCATGATGATATAGATAATTAATACTATTAATATTTAGAACTTTAGTATCATGACGACATAGGTAATTGCTAATTTTTAACCCTATATCATGTCACATAAGATTATTGATAAAGTTTGGTATAAGATTACGATCACGATCGGGAAGACATAGACACGTATGGTATATATATACTCTATTTATTCTAAATTATAAGTCGGTTTGACTATCTTAGTTCATATATTTTGCTATGTATCTACATATCATATTGTATTTAGATGTATAACAAAATAAATGTACCAAAAAAGTTAATATGAATTATAATTAGAATGGATGGAGTAATAATATCCTCATTTATTTAGTTTTTAGAAAGAAATTTTACATAGTAGTGGTTATTATCAATATAGATATGTCAAAAAAATTAGTTAAAATATAAAAATATATATCTTAAGTGTGTGTGTGTGAGAGAGAGACAATGAGAGAGAGATTTGCATGTTGGCATAATATGTATGTTTACTTTAATCGATTTTATTGTATTAATTTTCATAAAATGAGCAATGGAGAAACATATTATGTTTTTATTATTTTTTGGTAAGCTAATAAAATAATTACAAGATATAGATAATTTAGATGCAAATCTAAATATATATTATCTTTCATAATTAGTAGAATATATTAAATAGGTAGCTTATACACCGAAAGTTATCATTTGTTAGCATATACACCGAAAGTTATCTAACAACATACAATTATAGTAACCAATAAGAACCAGTGACTTATTTGTTCGTAGCTACCAAGCAAGATTGCATCCCACAATCTAGTGATCCTTGTTTAATTTGATTTTTCATATTTTTTTTATTGACTTAATTAATCTCACTTAAAGTTTGATGATCATCACATTAGTAAACTAAAATAGTATAACGGTGATGACGTTAATTTATCTTTTTCTTATATAGAAGTACTTCACAATAATTGCATGACAAACGCGATCATTGCAGACCAGAGAAATAGATTTCTATTTCTGTGTGGTTGATGAAATTAGTGCTATTGATTTTTGATATATATTTCGTATAGCACTTTATTAATAAATACACTAACCAACTAAATGTGACAGATAGGATAATCTAATATTTTATTTTTTACTTGAATTAACTAACTATGAAAAGAATGTTTGTAATGATGTTCTATAAACCAAAAATTATTTTACACAGTGGTATAGGTAGGTAATTTTTTTATGCTCGGGTGTTTATGAGAAATATTAGATTTTCTAGTGTTTTTTCTTAACGCGCATCCAGCGAGAATATTAATGAAACATGAACATGTCTCAGTACATTAACCAAGGGAATACGAGGTTGGCCAATCTAATTTTTTTATGTATAAGTATGACTACTCTGTATTAACCAACTATGAAAAGAATGTTTGTAATAACGTCAAAGATTTTTTCTATAGACCAAAAAATATTTTGCACAATGGTATAGGTGGGTAACTTTTTATGCTTAGATGTTTATGATTAATTTGAGATTTTCTAGTATTTTTTAACACGCGTCTAATGAGAATATTAACCAACCATGAACATATATCAATACATTAACCAAGTAAAGGTGAGGTTGGCCAATGTAATATTTTCTTGTAAGTATGATCAAGTGTTTGTACTTTTTATTTACAATAAAAATAAGTTTATAGTTTAGTTATAGACGTGATGGCTATAAATATTTATATTAATATTGAAATATATTAACTAAGCCAACGTGGTAGATAGACCAATCTAATATTTTAATTAACCAACTTTTAGGCTACTTCACAATTTTATTTTTATTTTGTAAAATAGATTTTATTTATTATAATGGCATAGGTGGGTAATTTATATGCAAAATTAGGGGGTTACTTTAAGTATTTTTAATAATGGTAAAGGTGGGTAATTTCTTTTATAAATTACAATAGATCCAATGGCTATTATTAAAGATGATGATTAGAGTCTACATAATTAAAGGCTAGATATTTCTAATTATTGTGAGAATTTTTTAAATTTATCTTTTTTCTAGCGCATCTGGTGAGAGTTAACGTAGTGCCTCTGTTGAAGCCTCTCATTTGTAATAGTAAGATAAACATTCTATTAGCATTAGTATTAGGGCAGCGGCAGCACTAAACAAGACGCGACAACTTTGTGGATGCAGCAGTGAGCTTGTGACCGTGACGGACGGCAGGCACTGGCATGGTTTTTTCTTTTGCTTTTACCGCCATGAAAAGCGGCGACCTTTTGCTTCCAAAAGAGGGGCGGAGAACAGAAGCCGCCACGCGCGCATGCGAAGATGCGTGGGCCGTACGGTACGGCGCGGCCGGGGCCGCCGGCTCGCCGGCCGACAGGTGGTGCAGGAGCCCCATGCACTTGACCTCTCACGCTGGTGGAGTGCCCGGCACGGGGTCGGGAAGGGATGCCGACCGGCCATCGATGGTCTCTGAATTCTGAAACTGAAATGAGCATCGAAGGAGGCAGATGGTGTTACCTTCCCGCCGGCGTCCTTGAGGCCGAGGAACTCCATCGCCTTCTTCGCGCTGTCGACGGCGATGACTGCATGAAAGAAACATTACACGAGCTGTTCAGAATCGACTCTAATAATCTAAAGCATACTTAGCACAAGTGACACGAATGACGAACGAACTGAAGGCGACCATGACAAGAGATCGATGAAAAGCAGAGCTGTTCAGAATCAGCTCTGTAAATGCACGCACGCTTAGTGCTTTCAGACTTCAGAGTTTAGGAACCGAGGAAGCGAAATGGGGTTGGCTGACCGTGGAATGAGCCGGCGCAGGAGTTGCTGCTGAGGAGCAGCTGCGCCACGCGGCGGTCGACGGGGGAGTCGTCCACCAGCAGCACCCTCATCACGCCCTCCTCCACCTCCACTCCTCCTGCTTCCATCGGTCTCCGACGGCGGCCTCTCGCTCGCTGTCTGCTCGACGTTCACCTCTCGGCTCCTTCTCTTTTCTCTTTCTCTGCAAACGGCGCGGCGGCAGCGTCAGCAGCAAAAGCTTCTATTCGTGGTGGCGAGGATGGCAAGGAAGAGGGTTGCCGGCCGAATGGTCCTTATAAAGCGTGACGCCACAGGGGTGGCCAGCAGGTCCAGGGGACGAAGGAGGAGAGAGAAGGCCAGAAGGGGCGAGGAAGACGAGGAGGAGGCAATCCTCTGACGGCTCGCAGGACAGGGCCGGGGAGGTAGTATGGTGTCAGGCAGAGAGGCGTGTGTGATGACTGATGAAGGAGCAGAGCGGGAAGAGAGAGGGAAAGGGGAGACACTCTGTCTGAAGAAGGAAGACGGGACGGCCAGCCAGAGAGGAGGGAGCCCGGCGGGGCCCACACGAGCGCGCGGGGTGGGCCCCACCAGGAAGGGTGGCTCGCGGGCGGGGCGCGGGAGTTGCTTTTCTCTCTAGATTTTGCTGTCGGGGTATCTCTCCACACCACGCTCCCTAGTCCCCTCATCCTTCTTCGCCACCGTTCGAAGCTTTTTTCCTGTCTCATCATTTTCGTCCCTTTTCTTTCCCAGATCGCCAGAAAGATTATGCGGCAATAAAAATCGACTTCAGGATTTGCCCTCACAAGCTGCTTTTTTTTAAAGATGAAATGGTAAAAAAAAAGACCCATGCATGGCTGCAACTCGGTTGGTGAACACTCCAATTTTTACAACTCTACCATAGTTCAAAACTTGTTGATATTTCACCGAAATTTCACGATTTTGAAAGGTGTCTTTAAAAAACCCCCGAAATTCCATATATTATATTAATGTATTGTTTTTGTTTTTCTTGCAAAATGTGCATGCCACGCACATAGATGTCTTGTGCTGTTAATATAAAGCTCTAGACTCATTTTTTGTTGCTTCTGTATCATAATCTTTTACTCAATGATGTGTAGTACTAAATCATGGTATTATTTTATTTAGTCCTAAATTTTTTTTACGAAATCATATATATTGATAAGTCGCTGAAAATATTTGTTGAAATTTCAACTATTCTTTGTGAATTTTAGTAATTTCAGGATGGCCAAAAGGAAAACTGAATACTAAACTTGAAAACCATGCTCTCCGCCGACAAAGTTTACCAACTCAGTTATTGGTCCATCCATCCCATAATAAATCAACTTTGAGTTGTTACAAATCATGCTTTTTAAATTTGACTAAATTTTACATAAAAAGACAAATAATAAGAACACAAAATTAGAACAACTATACAAGGTGAATTATATTTTATACTATATTTTTATTGTCATAGACATTACTACTCCTTCATATGAAATTGGTTAAATTTTGAAATAATGAGTTAAAACACTTCCAATACCAGTGCCGAGTTTTGTTCAGACGATGGTTTTTGCAGCTGAAAAGCCAACTAATGTTGTTTTATTGTAAGAGAAAAATATTGTAACATAGTTGATAAATTAGGCTGCAAATTTCAAGAACAAAATTTCCTTAATTGAAATTTATGCTGAATAGAATTAAGGTGATTGAAAAATACCATATACAGATGCAGGTACGCTCATGCACGTCTCTACATACCACTTGGTGCCGTGCTTCATTGATTTGTTTAGAAAGGCTCCATTGAATTCATCCGATTTGATTTGATTCGCGCCCGCGCGGCGACCCTGACGGCCGGCCTTAATTAATTTTTTCATGTAGCTACTAGATATGGCCGTGGGGGTTAGAAAATGCAGCACGTGGATTCGAATTCGATCTGGTTGCCATTACAATGAAGTGTTAGTTTGTCCCGGTGTAACAACTTGCAACGTGTGTGTGTGTGTGTGTGTTTTTTGGATAACTAAGGTGTGTGGTTGGGTCAACCGGCAAGTTGACTAGGGACTAGGGCTTAGTAATATCTGAGCATAGTGCGCGACGGCGTGCTATTTCTTTTATGCAAGTTGTCTATATAGGATCGAGATTTCGAAAAAATAATCTTGTCAATGTTCATGATCATGGGCCTTCGGCGACATCTATGTGTAGATTGTACAACCTCAAGGAGTAAATGAACTACTCATGAGATACTAGCTCATTGGCCCTTAATTGATTATCTATACGAATAACGTAATTTTAGTAGCCAAGTGTAGTTTGTGAATAAATTTGATGCGCGTATGTAATCAACATACTTAGCTTCCTTGCTCTATCACACTAGTGTTTTTTTACAACAATCTCTCGCACTAGCGTTATAGGCCATACAGTATTTTCTAAATACGTGTTGAGGAACAACTTTGATACACAAACGTCCATCTTAAATTTTGGGTTGTCAATAAACTTTTTGCCATGAATATTTGGGACAAGATATTATTCAGCGAAGATGATGTGAACACTTCGTTATAACTATTTTGAACTTCACGTATATGATTCCACATGTTCAGGTTATCAGGAGAAGATGGCTTTGCTAGGCTGCAGGCGTCCAGCGAAGCTGACGTGGCAGCTTCGCATAAAGAATCGACAAGACGGATTGCAAAGTTGAAAATATGATCAAGACCAAAGTTGCTGGGAGAATCAAGAAGAAGAAGGCGAAGTGTGTCTCACCACTTCGCCGATGAACTTTTTAGTTGAATGTATATGAAATATTTTAATCAGTTTTGTAAGTTTTCGTGGGTAGCGAAGCCAGAGATGTCTATAAATACCTCTGGGGTGTAAATTTTTTAGCAGAATGAAATACAGCTGCAACTCACATATTGTTTTCACCTCACAGTTCACTTTTATGATTTTACCACCCAACAATACGATAGGTGCAACGTATATCTACACGCACAGCAAAATTTATATTACATAAGAAAAGCCAAAATGATCTCTAAGTAGGGTGGGGCTATCGTGAGAAAGGAGAGACAAAAGGATAGGGGGAAGATGGAGATTTTTTTTAAGGAGACATGGAGAAGTTGATATATAGTCACTAAGAGCAGCTGTGAAAGTTTCCAAAGATATAACCTCTAAAACTCTGTAATATAGGCTCTCAAATAATGTTTTCTCAAAATTAGTTTCCTGTATTGGGGGCGCATCAGGCTTTGGTACAAATGACGGGCGTGGTCTGTATTCGAGAGCGAGCAAAGAGAAGTTTTAGGGAACTGTTGCACCGGTGGTTTCTGTCTCAAATTGTAAGTCATTTCAAGAATCTTAGAGAGTTAAAATATTTTAAGTTTGATTAAATTTATACTGTAAGATAATAACATTTATAATGTTAACTAAGTATCGTTAGATCATTCGTTAATTATATTTTTACAGTATATCTATTTGATGTCATAAATCTTTATATATTTTTTTATAATTTTGGTTAAACTTAAGAAGCTTTGACTCTTCAAAATTCTTAGAATGACTTATAATTTTGAACAGAGGTAGTAATAAAAAACATACAAATATCAGCTGGGGTATTTTTAGCAATCTGTAGAAGATGTTCTAAGAACGGTCCAATTTTTATCCATTAGAACAAAAAAGCGGCAGTGGAATATTAATTTCATTATTTTTAGCGATGCACAGGTAGAATCGTAGAAGCCTGTCTTGTCACGTACACGTACGATGCGAGTGTACGACTTGTAGACAGCATGTCAGCCTGTAATGCCATCTTGGTGATGTGTCGTCCGTGGATACGAAGCTTTAGCAATCGATGCATAGATACGATACTGTATACTCCGTATACGTACAGCAGCAATAACACTGTACAACTGCTGCAGCGTATTAGCACACAGACAGAGACGACGCGGCCTGCCAGCCGTTTTGGATTGTTTGTCCATGTTTTCCCTCTTGTTCTGCTACTGAATGCGAAATCTTGCATTCATTTGGCTCTGACATTGTACCGCGTCCTATGCGTTGAACCAGATTTGCATGCGATACATATATACGAATGACACGACCAAAATTTGATGATACGAGATATAGTGTCAGTAAGTACTGTACTGTACCATACACGCACGAAAAGGAGTTGCATAGGAGTATGGACGATAACACGATTCATGGCGGGGGCTTCATTTAAAGCATATTTGGATTACGAAACTTTGTATGTACGAAAGACGTGGATCTTTTCCAATCTACAAAAGTAGGTCCGACTTTATAGGGTTCCATGCATACAATATCATTGTTACAAAATAGCCTGCTCTAGTATTAGCATAGCCTTTTCTTTTCTCACTACTAACATTGTACTAACCAATGACGCATTAGCTCTACTAAATACCTCTATCTGGTTTAGCCAAAAATATTTTACAGTCATTGATCATGACCAAAGGCAAATATTCATTCCTTATTTTAGAATGTTCTTTACTTAATAAACCATTAAATATTATTAAATAATTGATCTTTGGTTTTAAATAAATGAATATAAATGTGATTGTGGCCTGAGTATGTTAACTGATTTAGCGAATGCTAAGTAAGGATGAGGGCGAGGAGAGAGGCATGAGACACCGATAAAGACAAGGTGCGGCGTTGGGAGGAGAATAGAAGAGAGGCCATCCATCAATGGCAAGCCCTTCTTCCAAAACCTGTCATCAGTGGTAGGTTTGGTTCAGGCCCACACAAAAGCAGCATCGCTCATGTGCAGCAACTTCAATGTGCCCAACGAGGCCATATTGTTCTGGTGACAGTGTGTCGATGGGCAAATCCGGATCCAGAGTGCCTAAAGGCCAAGCTTATGTTGGTCATGTCCCCTTCAGCCTCGAACGAGCAAAGAGGAAAGAGGCACAAACACCCGAGTGAACAAAGACAACAACACTCGAGCGAGGAAGAAGAGGAAATAGGCGTGGGCGCCCACAAGGAGAAGGACGAGGACAATGTGGCTTTGGGAATTGTTGTGATTTTCTCCAAACGCTCGTGCCCACCGTCCAATTCTGATTTCACATGTAAAGATGGTCGGCGGAAGCGCAGAGAAGAAATTAGCAAGGGATTCGATCTCGGTCTGCTGATTTTCTTTCTTTAATTGGCTCCAAACATATACATGCGTGTATTTGAGTATTTGTGTTATGCAATTTTTGTTAATTAAATATTTTCATGCAAATTGTATCTTTATTACAAGAAAAACACCATTTTTAGAGGTTATATTTACGTACCCCCCGCGACAGAGCAAGATCGGTGTTGAAACTGTACATCTCCTCGTAACTCGCAAACCTTCATACGCAGCCGGACAAAGCATTGCATCATGCTGTCGATCGAGGCGACGGGTTCATTCACGCACGGCGCCGTACGACGACGCGCCTACGACGGACGGCGTGCGAGCACGCTAGCGGAGCTGCCCGGCCGTCGCAGAGCGCGTGGCAGGCTGCTGGCCTGGCAGCCACATCTTCGACCGGATTCGTAGCAGTCAAACATGCCGCAGCCACCTCCCATCCAAGGCGGCGTCCGGCCGGCGGGCACGCGAATTGAATTCGGGGATAGGAGCAGTGCGACGGCGACGGACGCCCCCAAGGACAAGGAGGAGCTCTGCCATTTCTTTGGCTGCCAGCGCGTGGAAAGCTTGCGAGGAAGTGGGATGCCGGCGATAGCGAGAATCGAGGGCAGCTGCCTGCCCTACTGGCGGTACAAATTCGTCAGCGCGTATCAGAGGATCTCGGCGCATATCGAGGGCAGCTGCCTGCCCTACCGGCGGTACACATCCCGTAAGAATCGAGTCGTCAAGCGCGTATCAGAGGATCTCGGCGCATGGCCTGAAAATGGATGCATATTGATGTCATCCGGCGCGCAAATCCTTGTTGATCATCTGCAAGCGTACATAGAGTTAGGAGCCTAAGGTCCATTAGAGCAGGGGTAAATTTACCGTACAACATCGTTCAATTTTAATTTTTTTAAGACAAAGGAAAACAACCTGGCGTCTCAATACAATGCTTCAATTTTAATGTTGAGGGTGTTTAGTTATCTATCGACAAAATTTACGTGATAAAATCTGTCATATTTTTTATACTCGCAACCTAGTGCACAGTTGTAGCGTAAATCCTATAATAGATTTACTACCAAAAAAATCTGTCAACAAATATATAGCAAATGTCTGTCATATTTTCCGATATGCACTATTAATGTCGTTTCTGTTAGATCATACTTTTAAATTTTGGAATTAGCTAGTTGACAATATAGTTATAGTTAGTTTCTAGAAGTGGGAGGGAGATAGGTTAAAAGTAACCATTATTACCATTGGGTGTCCTACCACGTAGCACCCAACTTTTAATAGTTACCCAAAACATTGTAACTTTTGCATTTGAATTATGATGAAGGGAGCTTTATAATAAATTATAGAGCTTAATAAAATATTTTTAACAATTTTTTATTTGAAATTGTTTAGAATACCAAAATTCATTTTACATACTTACATTATGAAATTCAAAAAAAATCAAATGACCTCAAATGGTCTATACAAAAGTTGAAATTATCAAACTTTTTATTTGACGTTGTTTAGAGTCCTAAATATTTGAGTCGAGTGCTAAATATTTATTTTATTTTTTAAAATATTTTAAATTTAGAATGATCAAAAAATGATTTATTTCATTTTAATTTATACTAGAATTGTCATTTGTGTGTATAAATTAACTGTAATAAACTTTGTGGAAACACATATTTTTCGATCCCAACAGGATAAACAACGAAACACTTTAAATGTAAAAGTTTATGAAAATAACCTTGTCCGCACAAAATGTAGGAAATAGTAGCGTTAAAGAAAAGTTTTATGCAGGCTCAGTATGTCTTAGTTGATCATTATTAGTTTTATTGCATTCAAACATGTCTATCCGAGATTTAAGACCTCATCTTAAGAGCAAGTATTATAAGCGGCAAAGAACCGGTGAGATGCGACATGGGAGAGAAAGAAAACACGAGAGAGAAGAAAGCAGACGACTCGTTTAACACCGGCAAAAAGCGGGCAAAATGCACTACGGCTGCTGCTCCCCACTCCAGTCCTTCCACGTTGCAGCCGAGCATTAAAATTTAGTAGGGTCCGTCACTACCGCTTGGCGGCAGGGGTGACCTGGAGCTTCTAGCAGCCGCGGAGCAGGCGTATCCATTATCCTTGCTCTAAGGCTGTCTCCAACAGGAGAACCAGGCTGTCCGTCCGGGTTCGAGTGCTAAGACTCGGTCCGGGTGCCTCAGCCAGGGGATTTATTTCTCGTTTTTCATTTGTTTTCCACCACTGTCGTACTCTCTTCGTCTCAAAAAGATAACGTTATGGGAAATGTGTCGGTCAAACTTTCTCAACTTTAACTAGGTTTATATAAAATACGTGTAATATTTATATTTCTAAATAAATTTATTAAAAAACTAGACTTAAAAATCTTTCTGATGATACTAAGTAATTACTTAGCATAAATATTTTTATATTTTAATATATAATTATAGACAGTTTGAAAACGTTGACTTATCAGGAAGCGAGAATGACATCTATTTTAGACAGAGGGAGTACCTCTCAGCCGTGTTCTGCTAGCCTTAGATATAGGTTATAGGTCTAGCTTACCCACTGCAGGTGTAAATACGAAGTATGTGTGCGTGTGTGACGTGTGTTAGATATGTATTTAAAAATTGAGGCAATAAAAAAGTTGTCTCCGACGGCAAGAAGGCAAACACGAAACTCATTCCCTTGTATCAGTCACGTACAGGAAAAATGTCAGCTAGCCAAATCGTGCCTTCTCCAACAGAACGAACGCAAATCAGCTGGCTCCCCCGAGTGGATCCGCCCGTCCCCGAGTGGATACGTCGCCGTCGCCGTGGACGGACCCAGAGCCCAAGGGACGGGTGTTGTCGCCGCCGGAGGAGGTAGGGCCTCCATGGCCGCTGCCGCTAGACCCGTGGCCACTGCCGCCGCCGGACGAGGGGACCATAGATGATCCCGGGGAGGACGCCGCTGCCGCAGAATCCGCTGGGGAAGGGATCCCACCGCCAGAGGAGGTAGGGCCTCCATGGCCGCCGCCACCACCGCTGCACCCATGGCTGCTGCTGCCGCAGGTGGAGGGGAGCAGCTACGCCGTGGATGATCCCGGGGAGGATCGGCGAGCAGGGGCAACCTCCACCGGCTGGCGGATGCGACCTCCCCCGCGCCGAGCTTCCAGTTGCGGGTGCGCCGAGCTGTCATCGTTCGCTCCACCTGATGCCTCTACGGGCACACCACTACCGGCGCAATAGTTTTGCATCGTGGGGAGAGAGAGGACCATGTTTGCATTCCGGCTCAGCTCGAACGCAAAATGGATGTTTGGTTTGCATATGTCGTTGGAGGCTGTTTTTAGTAACCAAAACCACTGTGTACTATCTATTATGTGCTTGGGTCATGCTTTGGCTGCTGTGTTGGAGACAGCCTAACGTGGATGCTTGCATTTTCTGGACCTCCTAGAGTTTAACGTGTTACTATTTTTCATAATAGGCAAGCTGGCTAATAATGAGACGTCTATGATAATTTGGTTAATTTTAAGATTTTAAGGTTTGTCGATCTAATATTTCAAGATGCTCGCAAGAATAGGGTATATGCATAAAAGAAAGTAAAAGTAAGTCGGTACTACGACAATGAGGTGGTCCAGAATATGAGGACGTATCTGTGCCCATCAGAGAGGCACCGTCGTGGAATTAAGAGGAGTGTATTACTCGTCAGTCAGGTTTCCTAAATGCCGAGAAGCGCTGACATTGACTGAACGAATTTCTATACGGTCCATGCAGTTCGCGTGAGCCATACAAAATTAATTGATCGGTGACCAGTTGGTGTGCCTTTATTATTGTGCAAAATACTAAAATGAAAAGACATCTCTTTCCTCAATCTCACTGATGTCAGAGTGTAGTCTTAATTTAAAATTAGGAGGCATGTTAGATAAGCAAAATTCTCAACCCACGCAAGAATAGAAAAAAAACACATAGCCTGCAAGGCATCTAACAGATTTTTTATATCCTAGAATAGAGGTTTAATGCTCTGTTCCAAACAAAGTTGGACGCATCTATTGTTTTTTTTTTTTTTTTTTGAGAAGTAGGCCTAAAAGGCAACCCACTATATATGTCGATGATGAGTCCATGACGTGTGCAAAAAGAGAAAAAAGAGGGTCCTTTAGACCTTTCTGTCGATATTATTCTCCCAAAAGGAGAAAAGTGGAGCCTTTGATGTATACTCCATCCGTCTCAAAATAGACGTCATTTTTGTTTTCTCAGAAGTCAATATTTTAAAAATATCGGCAATTATATATTAAAATATATAAATATTTATGCTAAGTAATTAGTATCATCTGAAATATCTTTAAGTCTAGTTTTTTAATAAATTTATTTAGAGATATAAATATTACACGTATTTTCTATAAATCTAGTCAAAATTGAGAAAGTTTGATCGGTACGCTTCTCGTAACGTCATCTTGACGGAGGGAGTATATAGATAGCGCATGCACGCGTGTCGAGCCTGCACCAGAGCATCATCATAAGGAAGGGGCACGTACATATAATACAGGACCGATCTTAAAGGCGAGGAGGAGACCGCAGCATCAATAATGTCATGGGATCGCTTTGAGATCTCGCCAGCCATTTGACCCACTGAGCGAAAAGCTAGCTTCGCCACAGAAACAGATCTCCCGGCCGGCCAGCGCTGATCTTTAATTTGACCCGCCGGTCGGTTGGCCGCGATCGAATGCGAATCTAGACGGCCATTATACGCCCACAGTAGCCGTGCCCCCATGCCATTAGGCCGGGATGCCCCGCTGCCGTTGCTTGCACATCACACCATGGCTTTGCTACAAAGGCAAGGCAACGAAAACGAACATGGGCTCTGGCTCAATTAGTAGGAGCAGTACATGCCGGTCGTCAAGCGATGGCACGCATGCATGTACCAGTACCACTCTCCACGGGAGGCCGGCTGGGGGTTTGGAGGTGGGCCAACTCGGTCGTGCGTGCATTGGTGGCCGGTGGCCCTGCAGTGCACTGGAGCCTAACTAGTGATTTGCGCGCGCACGGGCGAGCGTTGATATGGGCGCGCGGAAAAGCGGAAAATTACAGTATAACAAAGACCAGAATTTGCCATATGCGTACACAAATCACGGTCTAACCAAAATTTGCCATAAAACCCTCAAAGCAGTCTCTAGACCGAATACTGATGTGTTTGAACATTACATATTTATGTAAATGAGTCATACAACACACAAATAATCTTAGTAGCCTCTAGGCTGAGATGGCAGAGCATAGCATATTATACATCACAATACTTTGAATGTGACACCAGAGGGTAGGATTGATGATATTATTTAAGGTATCGTAAAAAAATGATACTATTCAAGGGAAGTGGTCTCCTGAACTTGATGGCTGGTAACAGAGCTGCTCTCGAGCTTCTCGTGAACCTGATGTTAAAAGATGGCAGAGCAAGCCAAAATGGTCAGTTAATGTACATAATCAAAAGATGTGCTAGCAGGACCATAGAAACATTAACTCGAGTGTCAGTTGTCCAAAATACAGTCCCTATTTGGTATATAAATTTATGCAGCAAGCCGAGACTCTGGCAGAACATGTTCATCTCTAGAAAAACTACTGAAACGGCCAAGTGAGTATAGTTATCTATGTGCTAGGATCATATCAGTCCCCAGTTCAATAGGCTTACCCACATGTTCCACTTCATATCTGAAAAATATGACCATATATAGCAGTTTGAGGACATCCAGGACCATAGATATGTATCAAAGAAGACATCAGCATAAAAATGTTTGACTGTACTTCAAAAAGAGGTGTTTATGCAAACCAAGGACTGGTATATTATCAGACTGGTTGGAGATGCCAAGAAAACACTGGTATCTCACACTAAATACAAAACCAAACCCTATCAATCCTCATTGTATTAGAGTGCAAGTGGCATAAGCCCTTTGAGGAAACTAAATAAGCCATGTCCCTCATAAGGCATACCAATTTCATTTGACCAAAACATCCATGTCAAAAAAACATTAATTATTTTCTGAGCTCCCAACAAGGAAAAATCACGGGCAAGGCAAATAATAATAATGCCTGATCATTATAGCAGGTGCCCAGTCTGTGCAAAAAATAGATGCAACAGGCATTTCATCGAACATCTGAAAGCACTTCTCCAAATATTCGACCTGCAGTGCATATATCAATAGCTATCAAACACACAAAGAGCAAAAGGAGGCACCACAAATGAGGAATTAGTACAGTAATGGACTCATCCAGCATTTGCAGTGATTTAGGTTTGTGATCATAAATATGCAACCTTTATTGAAGATGAGCAAAGCATGAATGGAACTTACATGCAGATGTAATCGAACCAACCCCAGTTCAGATGTGTTGTCTGAGTGGGATGCTTCCCCAACATGTATTGATCAAGATCAGTACCTTATCTGCAAAAATTCCCTTGGTCTTGTCTCCTCAAGGGAGAGCGTGGAAGAGCACATCATCGTACATGTTCCCCCACCGTAGCTGGAGCCTGACAAAACAAAGAGCACAAGCAGCAGAAACATGGGGATCCATTTCTCAAAATATCTTGCCTGTTAGTTTTAAAACATGTAGATGCATATCTCAGAATGCAATTCTTCACAATTCCTCAATTTTCACAAATAGATAAATGTGCAACACAATTACTTGGTGGTCTAAATTAGTTAGTAGAATAGATAGCAGCAGGTTGTGGGAACAGTAGCATACAATTTAGAAGAATCAAACATAGGCTAAAATTATAGGGGATGTGTACCACACTATAAACACACTACCAACTTCCAGTTGTTACGTACTTAGCCGATAGATCTCGTTTCTATAAGAAACTGTTAGTATTATTTCATAAAGGTGTGGCAATTTTGCAAAAACTACCATCAAAGATCATCAGAACAGGGTGGAATACTGAAACATCTCATAGAACACCATGCTATATGCATATGAATCATTTCCTGATTTACCTTTTCAGACGCTAAGCTATAGAATTGCAATAAGATCACAACAACATAGTGCTACAATGAGGCGACTGAAATCAGAAATTAACTGTTCAGACTTGGTAATAAAAGTTATGGAGCTCATCGAACGGACCTATTAGTAATCATAAGCCTCATGCATGTCCTGATCAAAATGGACCCCTCAGTGAAAACATACAGGTCATACCAATTTTATTGGACCAAAACATGCAGGTCAAAAAAAGCTTTTCGAGAAATGGTTGATTTTAGATTATTAGCTAAAGAGAAGCGTTAATAAGAACTGAGGAACGTTTTTCTTTCCAAAAATTTTTGCATGGTTGATTTAGGTTGGTGCCCAGCCTGTGCAAAAAGGATGCAACAGGCATTCTTTGAATATCTTTGTGGCAGAACCTTCCAAATCATATGGCCCACACGCACCTGTTATTGTCCGGAAGACCTCTGACAGCTATGCATGTGTTCCATACAACCTAGAAAGCCCTGTCGGGTGTCCTCAAAGGACCCCGATTAAACCACATTTTACACTCATACCAGGATCAACAAAGGAGTAGCTCCAACATTACAATATTAGTTACAAAATATACATCAGAGTGCGGAAGAATAAAAATATTAAATTTACAAAACATGAATAAGTTAACTTTTACAACTTAACTTCAATTGTGGAAGCAGAGTAGAATTACAGAAGACAACTTAGGCAGAGCACCTAAGTTGGGAGAGGTCAACCAGGTCACATCGAGCCCACCGACATGAACTGATTTGCGACACCAGTCAGCACCTGCAACAGAGGTTCAACAAACCCTGAGTACAAAAGTACTCAACAAGACTGACCCGACGAAAAGAGGAGAGAAGACTCAGGAATGCAAGCTAGTGGGACAAGGTAAGGCTGCGAAAGATAAAGGACTTTTGCAGAACAACTCTTTGGATCAAATTTTTATTCATCTTTTGTTATGACAGAAAGTAGAGTTGTCCTAATCTAGCTCAAGATAAACAAACAACTTCATTTTCATTCCTTACATGCGGACCACGTGATAGGTCAGAGGGTCGAGTCTCCATAACCGAGGAGCAACGACGTTTCGAACCGATTATACCCAACTGGGGATCCCTAATCACACGACATATGTAGCACTTAAGCTTGCATATATCAACCTTCACTTAGATCCTCCAAGACCAGAACAGTTTTCGCGCCACCCGAGAGCACAGTACTCCACCGCCCTATTGCCAACCTAGATGCTTCCGTCCATCTCAGATCTGTAGGGTGGGTACACGCTACTCCCGCCATCTCGCCACTCCCAGTGCGCGGGCTCGCCGTTCCACTCATGGAATAGCTAATATCTTAGGCTTACCGGATTTTGTGATTAGTTGCAAAGTCTCAACCACACACAGGCCTCCACGACTGATCCAAGATGACACAGATGGAAACACTACACCAAAGAGTCTTTTCCCAATGTAGGTTACCGTCTGGTTTCAAAGTTCTATTATCATAAAGCAGTGTCATACTCAACCATTTTGAAATAGTTATTTTGAAAGCCTTACTCACTAAGCAAGGCTAAGCATATCTAAACATTTTTAAAAACAAAACAGGTTTCAAGGATGATATTGGAGTGACAAGGTAGGTAAATGCAGCAAGTAGGATATCACTCAACTCCTAGAACTTAATGCATCATTTCATAAGCTAAAGTGATAAAAACTTTATAAAAACAAAGAAGGGTTTAAATGTATCTGGGGCTTGCCTTTGTTACAGCGGTGGTTAGTTCTCGTAGAGATCACAGATGTTAGATTTAGCACCAACACCATGGATAAGGACTTCAACATCATTGATGGATGTCACATTCTCGAACATTCTTGTTGGATGGCATCTTTTCGAACATTGATCAACACGATCCAATTCACTCTCGAAACAACTACACGTAATGAAATGATGCATGCTTTAGCATGATGAACTCATGACATGATGCACGACAATGCATTGGTGAAAGTATAACAAGATTAATTAACTAGCTAATTATAAACCATTTTAATTAGCAACAAACAAGATAAAACAAAAGATAAAGCATATGGCATCCAATGTCCACCATATTTTTACCATAACACAAACATGGCATTAGAAACATGTCATAAAAATTTCAAGTCAAAAGGAGTTACCTAGCATGATTATGAATTCCCTTCTTTTCTATTATAAAATAGACATAAAACATAGCTAATTATTTTACTGCAAAACACGACATATTTAACATTTTTAATAAAAACTAGACATCACAAGGAAAACAACAAAATTTGGTTCACCAAAAACGGAGTTACCAAACTCCAGATATGAATTTTTAAAGATTCAAACAAATACCTACAAACAGTCCCTGGGGCACTATTTATCTAAGTCACAGAGTTCGCAGAAAGGACCTTCAGTTTTGTTGAATTCTTGCACGTCATCCTTGACGCGATTTTGGGGCAGATGAGCTCGTCGGGGCTCGCTGTTCCGGCCGAACGAAGGCGCGTCGACATCGGGGAAGAAGTAGAGAGCACCGTGGAGCTCGTGCGCACCCGCTGGTACCCTCGGCTCGAGCACCGTGGAGCTCGTGCGCACCCGCTGGTACCCTCGGCTCGGTTGGAGGTGGCCCGTAGAGATGTGGCCATGTGAGTCGCGGCCATGGCGGGCAGCTGCACGGCGGCCATGGCACAGCCGGCAGCTCCCGGCTCGGCTGAGGCGCGCCGAATGGAGAGGAGGGCGAGGCGGAGGCGAAGGTACACTCGTTGGGACGCAAGGGAGCTTGAAAGCGGGGTGGCTGCAGAAGCTTGCCATGGCCATGGCCATGGTGAGCAGAGAAACAGAGGGAGATGAGAAAAGAGAAAGAAACGGCGGCCGGGGTGGCTTAAAAAGGCGAGGACGCGAACTTTGGTTTGACCAGCACCTTCGCGAGCGCGACCACGCTCGGGAAGCACCGCGAAATCGCGGCCAAAACGAGCACGGCAGCAACGCGGCAGGCAGGCAGAGCCCATCGGGGTACTGTAGCAGGGTGCCTGATTTTTTAATTTTTGAAATTACTTTCAAAATCATATATAAACATGAAAATCTCTAAAAATAAAGTTTGCTCAACTTTTCAAGATCTACACTTTTTATTTCGAAACCATTTTCAAATTCAGAATAAATTTTGAAATTAGAATTTAAAATCAGAAGGGGATATTTATTGGAAATCTGTATTTTCAAAATTACTTTTGATTTTTCATTAAAAATTGAAAACCTTTGAATAGCAACTTTGTAGCTCTTGACAAGATCTACAAACTTGATTCTTACGACACACCCAAATTCTTTTTAGATCTTGAAATACAGAAAAAAGGATAAAAGGGACATTTTGAATTTGAAGGTTTTTGGAACTAAATTCAAACTTGGGCAATTAATTAGAGACCAAACATATATCAATCAAGTCACCAAAAGCAAAATTACTAAAAGCAAACATCAAATCACTTCATAAAACAAAAGTTGATAAAATTTTATTTGTGAAAATTGATTTATTAATTATTTAAACAAAATTCTCATAAAATAATAAGAAATTTAATAAAACCTTAAACATCATTATTTCAGGTATTAAACAAACACCACAATAAAGACATACACGCTTATGATGAATGCATTTATGCCATGATGCTCAAAGATTATGCTTGATAATGCACATAATTAATATTAATTACGTATTAACATCTGGGATGTTACAATCTTGAAGGCACTTTCCCAAATAACTGTATAGCATGTATCAGTGTAGCTATCATGGATGCATTTGAAATATGGACATAAAGTGCTAGATGGCAAATTAAAGGAAAATAGAAATGCAAAGAGCATAGACCTCAGGTTCATCCATCTGCACTGAACCTAAAAGCAGGAATAGAAAATCAAAGGAAAATAACAAACTACATAAAGACATGGCGCTTCACACTTGAATGCCTAAATCATCCCTAGGCACATACATCAGATCCACGAAGCAAAACCAGAACCAACATGTAAATGCAATTAATGGAGAGAAGCACACACCCTCCGTTTCAGGTTTATCACTTTGCTGATGGGAAATCATCTGCAACCATCCTGTTTCCAAGAGATGGAACCTGATTTTACTTTAGCCCCAAGCTATAAAAGGCAGTGATAGAGATCAGTTAAGAAGGACAACATGTAATTGTTTTTTTCCATATATAATCAGAGGTTCTTTAGTAACCTGTACATAGCACCTCTCTTCTCAAAAATAACAAAGGCATTAAGAATATGGTAAGAACAACTCAAGTTGATAGATGAAAGCAAACTTCAGATATTATTTCTGACATCCTGAAATTCTTAGAAATGTTACCTGCAACACAAAATTCAACATAGCACAACACATATTCAGAGTTACTCCAGTTCAAACCATTTTAATTTGGTGATAGTGGTCGAATACATTATGCAATATATATAAATTTTGCAGCTTTTCCATATGAAGTTATTCAGAGTCTAACTTATTATTTGTCAATATAATAACATGTAGGTTTCCCACCTGTTCATTTTTTTAAGAAAATAGGAGTATTGAAACTATGGACAGTCTCAAACTTCTAACTGAAACCTGACATTTCAAAGCTCCAACCACTTAGCACATGTGCAATTTGTTTTGGTTATTGGTGGCGGTGATGGAGGTGTACTTCGAGAGATTTCCATACATAGTTCAGTGGAGTCGACCAGACTGTTGGTAGAAGAAATCTAAGCATACCAAGGGGTGTTTGCTGAATACATTATGCAATATATATATAAATTGTGCAGCTTTTCCATAAAGTTATTCAGGGTCTAACTTCTTTTTAATCAATATAATACATGTGGCTTTTCCACTTGTCCATTCTTTTTTAAAAAAAGAGTATTAAAATTATGGACAGTCCCAAACTCCTAACTGAAACCTGGCATTTTAAAGCTCCAACCACCTAACACACGTGCAATTTATTTACAGGTAAACACAAAATGTTCAATAACTTATATAATGCATATACGATGAACACCAAGAAAAAAATGACCAGAGTATTGGAAGAAGAAATGTAAGCATACCATTTTAGGTTGAGCTATGAGCTTCAAAATTCCAGCAGCTAGCAAACCTTCAAGAAGCATATATCCTTCACCGCAACAAATGCTAACAAGGAACTATGTAAACTGGCAATCCAGCAAGGCAATTCCTGAAGGGTGAGCAACAAAAATCAAGATGCAATTCAATAATGCAAGCTAGCAGATGTAGAGATCTTTTGGGACAACGCTCTTAACACATTGACTCTATCTGACACAAGCAAACTGATATTAGGGGATGTACTTAGCCATGGAAATATTACCAAAATCGGCTACAAAATATAAAACTGAAACAAAGACATATTTGCTTGTAGATATATATTATTTCATTTTAAGTATAAATAGCTTCTTAAACTGTGCTACTTTCCAGAAAATTCAGGCGGGGGTTACCAGGAGAAAATTTGTCTGAAAGAAAATAAAACAGTAGAAAAAAAATGTTTGGAAAAAAAGGAGGCTGCTAACCTGCAAAATGTCGGATGAACAGATCTGGTAAATGGGATGAAAAAATAGGACAATCCGGCACACTTTATATTTGGATCTAATATATTCAGCTCTACTTGTTGAGATGCTTGAGCCAACTTGTCTCCCCACCTGAAGGCTTTGTCCACTGCTTTCCATGGCACCTAAAACCATATTTTAGATCCAAATATATTAGTTATAAATCTGCTAATCACAATCCAATACCACAAGAGGTGCAAATGAATGGCAGCTTGTTAAATTTATAGCAAAACTAATTAGTTGATTGCATGTTCGACGTCCTTGACTTAAAAGAGTGACCATAAAGAGCAAAAAAAAAAAAAAAAAACTGACAGCCCAATTTGTTAAGGCTGGGCTCTCCTTGACTTACAGGAACGAACTTGCACCGGCGCCTATTCTTGAAGAGCATGATACCGGGGAACCTTAACTCTTGTGAAATGCTGGAAAAAAAATTCTACGCATATTAGTGGGCAGGTTCAGCTGGAACCAAACTTGACAAATCTCTTGTTGAGAGAAAAACGACCAACAAATCAAGAACTTCAAGGAATAGAAGCAGGCAGGCAAGAAGAGAGACGAGGAGACTTACCAGGATGGAGGCACCATGTCGGACCGTCTGTGGAGTCGCTGGAGCACCTGCCTGTGAGCAGCCCATGATTCAGCTTTGCAGGGGCTGCCGCTGCACCACCGACCCGAGTAGAGCACTCGCCTGTACCACCACGCCGCCTTCTTGTGGGGGGCCACCCTTGCTGATGCCACAATGGCGGGTCGCCGTGCCGCCACGCTGCGTGCTCGTCCGGTACCGCCGCTCCGCCACGCTGCGTGCTCGCCTGGCACCCGCCGCTGTGCGTTGTTGCCCAGCACCGCAGCGGTGCGCTCGCCTTGCGCCACCGCGCCCGCTGGCTGCTCGCCCAATGCCGCTGTGCCACCTCGCGCGGCGCCACCAAGCCAAATCCGGTGGGGGAACGAACGGATCCGGCCATGGAGGGCTTGGATCCAATCGTGGAGGCCACGAATCGACGCTAGACCGACGGTTGTACCCGGGGCCGGCGAGTAAAGGAGAGGAGGAGCAAGGGAGGGAGAAAGCGAGAGAGGCCACCTTCAACTGGGGCTACCCACGCCGATGTCCTCGCCGGCCGTCCATGCCTGAGCCGCCGCTTGGGGCTCGCGCCGGCGCCTGTGCCAGGTCCTGCCCGCGCTGGCGCCCTCCACGCCTGGCGCCGGGGGCATGCCAGCCGACCGCGCCATGCCGGAGCTCGCCCTAGCCGGTGCGGCACCTTGGGCGCCCTGGCCCTGCGACCGTCGAGAGGGAGTGAGAGGGATCGCCGGGAGCGAGGAAGGAAGGAGAGACAAGAAGATTGGGGAGAGAGGGTGGAGCAGAGGCAGATATTTTTCACCGGATGAATGAGAGATCGACAACACCGAGTAGGACCGTACAGACGATGAGAAGACAGTGGACATCGTTGGATTCACATCCGATGCTGTAAAAAAATTTACTACGGTGGACGTCCTCGGAGGACGACGTCGTGGCCACAGCGAATGTTCTTTTTAAATAAATTAAGGTTTGTGCCGCCTCCAGAATTGACGGTACGGAAGAATACGGGCGGATATATTCTCCAAACAAAAAGGCGTCGCCAAAAACCGCAGGACGATTGCAGTGTTTCAATCAGGAAATCCCGAGAAAACGATTGCGTGGTAGTACGTGAAATCCCTTGCAAGGATTCGTTCTTTCGTGTAGGGGAGAGAGGTAATGAACATACATGAAATTAAACGAAACGCATGGGTCACACGATTCTCTGACTGATGGGTTGGGTGTATGCACAGCGTTCTCGATCTGCTCCTCGATCGTATACGTACTCTTGCCTGCTGCTGCTGCTTCACTGCCACGACTACTGTATGCTAGTAAGCAGATCGAACAAAGCTACAGATGGACAAGATACACGGGACAGCGACCACGTACTACTACTACTAGCAGTACAGTAGTACGCGACGCGTGACGCGCTGGCCCGGCAGCGGCAGGTTTCGTCAGCTTGGTTGGTGTTTGTTTGCTTCCATGCCCATGGGAGGTCCTGGAGTCCTGCGGGCGGTCTGCAGATGGATCTGAGGTGTGTGAGGTGTCCCTAGCTAGTAGCTAACTCGACGTGTTACCTCGTCAAATCAGCCGTGCCTAGGATTAGACCTCGTTTAGATACTAAAGTTGATACACCAACCTTGTATAGTAAATTCTGATAAACACTATAGCAATTTTGTTTTTATTTGGTAATAATTGTCTAAACATTGATTAATTATGCTTAAAATATTCAGTCTCGCAAAGTACAACAAAACTATGTAATTAGTTTTTTATTTTATCTATATTTAGTATTCTATACATGTGCCGATATTTTAATATGACAAGGAATCTTCTTTTTCATAGGAAAATTTGAAGGTGAAATCTGGAATCTAAACAAGGCTTAGTAGTACTCCGTAAGCGGTAGTCGCAGTCCATGCAGGGACAGACTAATTGCTCGCCCGTTGCCCCTCGGGGGAGGTGGTGCAGACGGCGGTAGGTGACTGAAGACTTTGGAAGAGGACCAAAGGGAGGAGAAGCAAACAAAACCTAAATCCGCACTCATAAAACTCTAAATCCAATTATAAAAGAAATATTCTGTCTCAGACATCGAGATTCTCTCCTCTATACTGTTTTGTCCCGCACCCATTCATTCTCTATAGTATTTTATATCCACTGTGAGGACCACATGTTAACATTTTTTATTACCAGCCGGCCCCACTCCCTCCCGTTCTCTCTCTCTATACTTACTTCCTCGGTTCCTCCACCCACCTCCTCCTCGTCCAGAGCCGCAAGGCAGCCATGGTCGCAAGCCACCACCTCACCTCCGGCCGCGGGCGAGCCCGGCCACGACGACGCTGCTTCCGGAGGCAGAGGAGGCCCGCGGCTTCCGGCGCGACAACACGGCGACTCTAGGCGGGCGCGTCCCCTCCCTGCTCCGTCACGGCGACTCCGGGCGAGCGTGACTCCTCCGCCATGGCCGTGAGCTCGGCTTCGGTGGTTGCGCGCGAAGGTGGAGGTGGACGTGGCGTGGATGGGCTGCGCGTGGAGCTGCTCCGCCTCTGCATCTCGCGCCCGACGGTGGTGCTCACCAAGCATCACCGGCGGCGGCGACTTCCTTGACGTGGCAGCGGCGACTTCAGGTGCCGGCGGGGGGTGGTGCTTCTCCGGCCGGCCGCCCTCTCCCGCACTCCTCGGTGGGCCGTTCGCCGGCAGCGGCCGGGCGGCGCTCTCGCGCGTGGCCCTCCGGCCATGGCGCGCCATGCCATCGCCGCCGCTGCTCCGCGTGGCGGCACTCCTGCTCTGCGTCGCCCTCCGTCTCGCTTCCTCCCAGCCGGACGCCGAGCTCCTGCGCGCCGTGCTGGGCCGCGCCGGTGAAGGGGGATCCGTGCTCCGGCGGCAGCGGCCCTATGCTCCGGCGGCCCTCTGGTCGCCTCTGCTTTGTACTCGGCGTGGAGGTGCTTCGCACGTGCAGACGAGCAAGGTCGGAGGAGGACGACGTGCGGCCGGGACCTCTGTACCAACGCCACAGCTCACGGACAGCAGGGTGCTCGCTACTTTACCGGCTGCAGTACCCGCTGCAGCTCATTTCACCGTAAATATTCCCTCCGGTACGCTTTGCAGTATGCCGGTGCAGATAGCCTTAAACACCGCGGATCTCGGCGAGATCCTCGATGGAATGGATCGGAGTGGATGGATGGTCGTGGTCCGAGCAGCAGCAGGTCCTCGAACTCTGCTCGCGGAACGTGGACACGTCGTCACGGGCCGGTCTCTCGTGGAATCGTCCCTTGTCGTCTCGCTTGACCACCACACCACCCACCGCCTAGGTTTCTTTTCTCTCTCACGTCACGGGCTTGATCGATCATTACTAGGTTGGCCTGGTACCGTAGCTACTCCCAGCTAGAAAATCTTTCTTGCGCGATCTTCTTCAAGAAATGAGGGAAAATATTTTTTTTTATCAAACTGGAGGGGTACAAGCCCCTACAGACATTTATTCAAATCCGAATAAGTTTAAAACAGATTACAGCGAAAAGCCAAGACAATCAAAGGACAAAAAATGAGGGAAAGCATTAGGGGCACCGTGGACCTACTTATGGAGTATCTTGTTAATGTGCCCTAAACGACTGGCTAATTAATCAGCCTCTCGTTTTTACTAGAGAGAGATAGGATACGAGACGGTCAAACGAGGAGCTAAGCAGGCAGGCGATTTTCTACTCGTAATAGCTAGTCTAGTACTGCTCGTACAACGTTAATGCTAGGAGGAGCGGCTAATTTTCTGTGCTCCTCTCCAACTTTGATCTCGACACGTACATGTCACGACTCGATCGAGCGACCAAGTGGCGCCGTGCGTGTCCGGCCACTGCCCGTGCTGGTGCCGGCCGTGTGTGTGCATGAGCGCCGCGCGCGCAAGCGGCCGAAAGAAGAAGCAGCCTGCGCCGCGCGCCGCATGGATTTCAGTAATCGTCCGATCGGATTATCCGAAAGCACAAGCACGGCTACCCCCATAAACCTCGACCGTACACCTACGTCCTGGTGTACGTCGCGGGCACCGCGCCGCACCAGCCGTTCCTGGGATCTGCAGGCGGCCGGGACCTGCAGGCGGTTCATCCTTTCCTGGGATCCTCCTGTAAACAAAGTGGGAAATCGGTGCTGCTGTGCAGCCAGCCTCGGGGATAAATGAAGTGCTGCAGTACGACATTGCCAGTATATGCGGCACAGCATGCTGCACTCGTGTAGTCGTGTTGGAGACCAGCGACGCGCAGGCTGCAGTGCTGGACTGCATGCTGACCCAGCTGATTCTGTGCGGCGTGGTCCGTGGTCGCACTGCTATTGACCATCTATTAGTCCAAACAGTACTACCAAGTATAACTACAAGCAACAAACAAGACTCGCTTTCACTCTCTTGGACCGAGCCCTGACTCTGAGACGGCGGTAAAAGTAATAAACAACAAGATACAGTCGCAGCCTCAGTCACAGCTCAACTGAAAGAGAGAGAGAGAGAGAGAGAGAGAGCGCGTGATCTAGGAGGTATTTGCTCGAAAGGATTGACCCATGCATTGCTCCGTGACTGGAGAACCGGCGCTCGCCCTCGATCGCCATCGCCAGGCATCTGCTTCTTTTTTCGCCAGGCATTCGATTGGCGGGAAGGAGAGGAGCGGGACGAGAGATCAAGTTGCCACGGCGGCACGGAGCGTCCGGCCGTGCGCTTGCCGGTTGCCGCACAAGGAAAACCTCATTTTTCGAAGAAAAAAGCTCGTTCCAGCGGCAAGCAAGCGTACATCCTGTCCTGTCCTATCCTCCCCATGCCCGCCCGCAGCAGCCGGCAGACGTACGTAGGCGTGGTTGGCAAGTGTGACGCACGCACCGCTCACGCTCGGGTCCGGCCGGAGGTTGGCGCGTCGGCGTCGCGGATGCCCCCGTGGCCGTGGCCGTGGCCGTGGCCGGGAGGAGCAGATCCCTCGCGATCGCGTGCGGATACGATACACGACGACACAGTCGATACGGCGTTTTGGTGGCACTATCCGCCATCTCTATCTGGCCGGACCAGACGAGAGTACTAGACCGAGGATACACCGCAGCAGGAGCAGCAACCAATAGTACTAGCCTAGCAAGCGCGGCAGCTGCGATGGCCTGCCGGGCTCGGATTTGCACAAGATCATCTGCAGTCTCTCCCCGCCCCGTCTTTTGATGCCTTGCTCGATCTCCCGGCAGCCTTAGCATACTCCTGATCAGTCCTGATCTACTGCCGGCTCGCCGCATCGGTCGAGTGACAGGGTGTGGTCTGTTGTGGTGTGATCAATGAAGTGGACACGTAAAGATGCACCTGCACTGCA
Source organism: Bothriochloa decipiens (assembly GCA_023333625.1). Taxonomy (NCBI): domain Eukaryota; kingdom Viridiplantae; phylum Streptophyta; class Magnoliopsida; order Poales; family Poaceae; genus Bothriochloa; species Bothriochloa decipiens. The sequence goes on from CM041642.1 coordinate 23,751,998, forward strand.
CTGCCCATGGGAGGAGCGAGGATCGCGGAGCGCAGCAGCCAGGCCATGCGGAAGAACCTCGGTCTTCCACTCTTCCCGAGCTCGATCGGTCGGTATTGCTCAGATTTGTACTAAAAATTTGTTGTACAGTACCGGGCACGGTGGATGAGAATATGAGATGTGCCTTTTCGTTTAATAACCACGTCTGGATGAAGACCCAACCACTTAATCTCGGGATCCATCAGGTTGAACGAAGGAGAGAAAAAGGCCAGATGTTATAATGCGCCTCTGCAGCTTTTCCATTCATTTGTTGTGACGGATCTGGATACGGTGGTGGTTCAGGGCGTCAATGTAAAGACGAGTACGTGTGTGTACCTCTTGGCGGGGCCGCCGTACGGTGTCGATGAAGCTTATTGCTGCATCTAGCGCTTGGCGGCGGTCCAGAATTTTAAAGTTGTATTTTTTAAAAACTTAATCAATTGAAAAATATGAAAAAAATTACATATTATAATAAATAAAAATACAGATTGTTTAAACTAGTGATGTTGCCCAAAAGTCTGACCACCCGGGTAAGGCCTGTTTGAAATGCGAGGAAATTCTTCGACTCCTTGTTTCCTTTTGGAAGGGTGGTGACAAAATGAAGGGGTTGCAAAAACCCAAGAAAGCTAGGCACAGCTTGGGCATCCAGAACTTAGAAAATTTCAGCAGGACGCTATACCTCCATTGCTTTGGTATGGTTGGACGTTTACAGTTGTCTACAGCTCTTGAGACTCCAAGCAAATAGTCTTAAGTGTTGCCTAAAGTTTAGCTGATCCCAAAAGACCACACAAGTGTGCTAAAAGTGGACTAATGTTTTGTTTTCTCTGGTGAAAAGACAGTTGTGCCCCTGCCTTTTCATTCATCTCATCTATCTTTCCCCGTAGGGGAACAAAAGTCTTTTTATTGAATTCGATCTAAACTTTGTCCCCATGTCTATAGTTTATCGGTTAAGTTTAGTTAGTTGACTAAGTTAAATCCTTAATTTTAGCCAACTAAACTTTAGACTATGGAATTCAAACAGGACTTGATCAGGAAGGTCAGCCCTAGTTATTAAGACAAAGAAATAAGGATCTTTTGCTTGCTTGTTTGCCCTTTCGTGAAAGGAAAGGAATGTCGTGGTGCTTCCTATGATCAATAAAATTCTTCACTTTGACCTATAGTAGAGTAGTTGTAGAAGCATGTCCACCTAAAAACAACCGCAAATGCACATCTTGATCTTGAAGAGTCGATTTTTCAAAGCTTGACCAAGTATACACGAAATTATACTTTATTCTAATAGTTTACCCTAGTGGTTGTTCTTGAACTCTACGTACAACCATTCTTTGTGTGGTTGTCGAGTCATATTCATGTTGCTGCTGTAATTTCTAGTGCTACGACACAGTATGCAAAGTAGCGAGTCTCTTTTCCAGTCTTCTACACGTCGTCTTGCGGAGATGCAAATCTTTCAGTGTTTCTTCTTCGTATGGACCAGAAGAGCAAGACTTGAATGCCATGTCTAACCTGATATTTGAAAAAGAAAGAAAGCTACTTTCTCTAGTCGCAAATATAAGTTCATCTATCTACTGTTCTAGCCAAATTCTTCAAACTTTGATTATCAATACCTAAAAAACCATAATTCTAAATGAACGTAACTTATATTATGATAATATTTTTTTCAAATGAATCTAGTATCATCGGTGTTTAAATATATCAAAAAATAGATATTGATGATCAAATTTGAAAAAAAAGGTCCGAATTAGACAAACCAAGAAAAACTTGTATTTGGGATCCAAGGTGGTAATCAACAACAAACTAAAAGAGATCATGTACCATGCAGCAAAAATCTTACTTAGACACAGAGCCGGGGCCGGGCGGCACGGGAGCCAGGTAGGAGGGGCCCCGTCGCCCGTCGGCACGCGGGCGCCACATGGCCGATGCAGCAACCAACCTGTGGCTGCCAGAGCCCGGCACATGGCGCTGCCTGCCTGCTTGGAGCATTTGGCACTGGCGGCCGATGGAGCCTGAGAAGGATCCGGAACGACGACTCATGCAACTGCATGCATGCAGATGCAGATGCAGGTGCAGGTCCTGATCGATTCGTGGCTGATGAACCCACCGGCTGGGGGGCGTACGTACGCGCCCCATGCACGGTGACGGTGCACGCATGACCTACATCTGGCGTCATTAATTCACTGTCACTCGACTGCCATCATGCATTTTCTAGCTACCTCATGTGCTCTCCATCCTGTGATTCAGGTTTTCTAGCTACAAATTTTACAGTCGTCTGTGTCATACATGCATGCAGTTCACATTACATTTTCTAGATCCTACACTGTGTAGTATTGTCTGTATGTAGCCAGTCTCCTCTATCTTTAATACGGAGTAAACTGTAAGCTGATTAAACTTTGCAAAAGTGAGGATTCACCCGGCTTGTCATAAAATCCGTGATGGATTTGCATGGATGTACGTGTACCCAACAACCTGGCCAGCGGCCCAGCTTCCTTTGGTACTGCTCCACGCATGCCCAGGTTTAGGTACGTTTGTACCATTGCCCTATCGCTGCCATGCACAACTGCATGCATGCAGCACTCCTTGCCTACATGCATGACGATGCACCTTGCTACCTGTTTGTTATTACTAGGGATTTGCGCGGGCGTTGGCAACACAGTTATATTTGTGAAATGCACTGCTGGTTATAGATAACGACATAACAAATAAAAAGCACAAATATATCTCTTTTGTTTTACGTATTTAAATAGCACAAAAAAGCACAAATATATTAATCTGCGCATTTTTTATGCAATATATAAACTTTATAATGTTTGGATTAATATTTTAATGTGTAGCAATCATGGAAGTTTCATTTGTTAATTAAAATAGGTTATTTTAAATAATTCAAAATTTCTTTACATTCTAAGTTTCATATTTTTTATACTTAGAGAGTATTCTAAATTTTTTTATGATTTTAGGAGCTCTTATTATTTCTGTATGAAATAAATAAAATCAGCATATTATAGGATTTAATAAAAGACAAAAAAGGAGAAGACCATTTGGGCCAAATCTAGCCCAGTTTGGCCCGTGTACAGGGGACGCGGTGGCAGGCCGACCCATTGAATCGTCTAGACGGCAGGTCCTATTTCGAAAAAACTCGAGGGCCTTGTTGCAAAAAACTGAGAGAGGACGATGGACGGCGGGTTGTATTTCACCAGAGTTCGAGGGCTTTTTTGCAAAATGGCCTACACTTGACTGATGTGGGCCGTTCGGCCGGCCGAGAATTGCGGACGACGTGGCCACCCTGAGGCCGCGTCTAGGCTTGCTGGTTTCATATCTTTAAATTTTGCCCAAAAAACTAGTAATTATCCGCTTTAATTTATAAACTTTGTTGCATTTTAAAATGGCATGGGTTGCCTAGATTTCAAATAGAGGGAACCTACATGTTCTTGATGTTTTATAGAGAAGCATCAAGGTAACATCAGCGTGGTAGCTTCGCCAATGATTGTCGGTTTAGTTGTTCACAAGTGCTCATATGTAAAAGTATCATTGGTTCTGATCTGTAGAGCCCACACAATTTATACCGTTGTTTCTTTACAGTGAAATTGATAGTAGAAACAATTCTACGCCACCGGAGAGTCAACAGCATATTGTATTGTGATGCTAATTTATTAGTGATTTTTTTATGTTGTGATGTAACAAACGGTACATACCCCCTTTTTCAGTAGTGGTATATATTGTGTTTCAAAAAAAAAGGGATGAGATGGAATAACTACAGTTTCAAGTACACACAAACTAGAATACGAAAACGCCTTGCCACTAAAAAGCAAACCTTGCATATACCATTACAATATAAGAAAACAAGCAAGCGTGCTGATAGACATATATATTATTGTCCTATTTAAATTCGGGTACGTACGTACAAGGACCTCTGCACTTGTAGGTTGGTTGGATGTGTCCAAAAACCAACCACAAGGCCAGCGTCGTCTCAAACTTGCATTGTCTTGTTGTCAAAAAAAAGTGCATTGTCTACATTAAATAGAATGAGTCTTTTTTTTGCCCATACAAGTGAAATAACTAAGGGCATTGTCGGTTACGTTCCCAAAAACTAAGGGTATTGTCGGTTACGTTCCCAAATTAAGTGTACCAAATGATGACCAGGTGCAAAGCTAGCACACTGAAATTACCCTGGTGCAGTGGTGCATTGGCACCAGGGAAAATTACCAAATGGCCATGATACGCTTGGTTGGTATACCTAATACAGTATAAATGATTATTATGAGTCAAATGAAAAAACTATACATATGCATGCATTGCAGTTATAAATACTAATAGCTAATTTGAGGTGGTGATAAACTCAACGTTGGAAAATATTGGTAAATGGCGTATTATGAACAATACTATGTGTTATGGTCTGAACTCGCTGTGCTGTAATCATTGGTCATGAAAAAAAAATAAACTGCTGTAGTGGATAAAAGTGTGGTCCAAGACACTCCAGATTTTGCAGCCGAAGCAAACGGGGCAGCCTCTGCCCAGTTTCAATCTTTATACCACCTCTATCCACTGTGAGGCCCACACGTCGAGATTTTTTCATTTTTTCCCTCGCTCCCTTCCTCCCTCCCCATTCTCTCTCTCTCACCCGCGCTCCTCGCGCGACCCCGGCGTCCCCCGCTCGCGCTGCTCCTCCTCTGCTCGCGGGCCGCGCGTCTGTTGGCGCCGGCACACGGCGGAGCTCGCGGGCCTCGCATCCGGCGGCGGCGGTGAGGTCGCAGGCGGGCCTCGCTTCCAGATGCTTCCCTGCACCGGTGAGTGCGGCGGCCGGAGCTCCAATCGCGAAGGGAGCTCGCGAGGACTCGAGCACGGCGGCCGACGGCGTCAATGGCGGCCTTCCCGGCTGCGGCATCCAGGCGCGTGCGCGGCGCGCACGGCGGCCGCAGGAGGCGACGGCCCCCCCTTCCTCCAACCGGCGCTTGCAGCGCCCCTTCCCCGCGCGGATCCAGTCGGAGCAGGCGTCAATGGCGGGTGTCCATGGCCGGCGTGCCTTCCAACCGTTAGCCCTCTCCTCCTCCCTCGCCGGCGGCGCAGGACGAGGTCGCCACTGGCCATGGCGGCACAGGGTGAGGTCGTCGACGGCGGAGCTCCTCTCCCTCCCTGACGAGCCCGCGCCCCCATCCTCTTCTTCTTTGTCCCTGGCGAGTAGGAGCACGAGCGGCGAGCGACGCGGAAACCTCCCTGCTCTGGACCCCGACGGAGCTCCCAGCTTGGACCCCCACGGAGCCTGGCCCGCGACGGAGCTCCCAGCTTGGACAGGCCCCGCCCTCCCTCCCTCCCTCCCCGCGCCGGCGAATGCCCGAATCTGCGGTGCCAACCATGGCGAGCGTGCGCGGAAGCAGCCTCCTTTCTCTCTCCTCGAGAAGGCCCCATAGCGTCCTTTACCGTGCGCGTCGTACATCCGCGATAGGTACCGTTCAAGAGCTCAAAAGCAACGATGCAGGTCAGTTTTGCGTCCCCCGCTGCAGCTGTTTCAAACGCTACACGAACCTACAGTCAGGGTAGCGTCCCCCGCTGCGGGTGGTCTTAGAGAGGGAACTTATCCCATATGGATAACGGGAGGCAAATATCTACTCCTTGCGTCCTGAAACAAGTGTCGCTATTAATAATTTCCATCCATTTCGAAATTAAGCTTCTTTTTATATATAAAACCTATTTTTATTTAATTTCTAATACATGAAGCAGAATTATTGCTAATACTACATTAGCACAATATGCTTCCTTCCAGCTAACAGAATAATGCATGACCAATGAAAAAGGACACAAAGATATAGGAACAAGCCGTTGAAAAATATAAGTACTTATTGGTTTGGAAACAACAAAAGTCCGTTTTGCAATATTATATGTGTATGGACTGCATTGAGCCAGAAGCTGATCGACGACCGTGGCTATAACACCCCTGGTGTTGTTTTAACTAAAACATGTCATGTCATTATAAGCATTGCAAAGCATTCATATTAGGTCAACCTTAATATGCATCAACTAAAATAAGTTTATATTTCATAGGTTGTTTGAGACTCTGAAATGTTGTGTCACCTGAATTTATAAAACTCTAATTTCGAATGTCATCTCAAATACTTGAATTATGCCCTATGTACCCTGAGGTGTAAACTGTGTTTACACTAGTGTCAGGCATGGTGTATAAATTCAAGTCTAACTTTTAAAATTAAACTCTAAGTTTGAATTTAGATTTGGATTTCAAATTTGAATTCAAATTTAGAGTGAGTTAAAATGATTTTCAAAAGTCAACTTGGTTAACCAAGGGTACTATTGGGTCATTGACCCAAAAATGTCCTTAGAGGATGTTTGTGATCACTAATGACCAACCAATTAATTTAGAAACTGAATCGAGTTTGAGTTCGGTTTCAAAAACCCTTTATTTCAAAACCCTATTTTACCCCTCTTTCTATATTTCAAAATCTATAAGGAATTTGGAGATACTCTAAATATACAGTTTGTATATCTTGATAAGAGATACAATAATGGTATTCAAAGTTTTTCAAGTTTCCAAAAAGAATTTCAAATGAATTTGAAAATTCAGTTTTTCAGCATTTGTCCCCTTTTGATTTTAAACCCATGATTCCAAAATTATGCATAATTTGGGAAACATTTGTATATGAAAAATGTTTGGTTTGAAAAGTTGAGCATTCCATATATTTGAAAATTTTCAAGTTTTGTTGAAAAATCAAAAGTAATTTCAAATATGTGTTTCTAGGGTTTTATCCCCTTTTGAATTTAAATTCGTATTTCAAAAACTAAGCAGAATTTCAAAATATTTGTTTAATAAAAAGTATAGCTCTTGAAAAGTTATGCAATTGATATTTTTAGATATTTTCAAGTTCTCATATAAATTTTAGAGCAATTTGCAAAATACCATTTTGACATCATCTCCTATAGTGTTGATGACGTCGTTGTCTTCTTCTCCCCTCTCTGTTCCTCGCTGTCACCGTGGCCGTCGTGCCCATCCCGGCCTACCACCACTGCCAGCTCGCCTCTTGAGCATGAAACTTCATCGCCCGCGTGTCACCAGCTCGCACCTCGCCGCTGTTCTTTATAAACCGAAGGTCAACTCCATTTCTCTTCTTCTTCTTCCTGTGCCGCCGTCGACATCGTCCTTCGTCCGCCGGCGAAATTCGCCACCACTGAGTGAGCCTCGCTGCCATTTTCACCTCCACCAGCATTTCCTAGCCCTCGCGCACGCACCCAGCCCGATCCCATCGCCTCGAGCCACCAAAATCGGCTGGTCCGTGATCGTCTTCCTCGCGGCCGGCAGCAGATTCGTCGTGAGCCGTCACCGTTGCCAGCAGTCGTAGTTGTGTATCGTCCTTCATTTTCTCGATCAATGGCTTCTCCTTGATGCTCTGGTTCTCATGCGCTTGCTGGTTTGGCCGTTGGTCCGTAGGTGACGCCAGAACGCCACCGTTGCCGCCGGAGCAAGCCACCGTCGTCACTGCTGCCGTGTAGCTTCCTGCTCCACCTCGTCCCAGCGGCGTGTTCATGCGCACCACGACCGTGGTGAGCTCCTGGTGCTCATAGTGCCGTTCTTTGGATCTGGGATGCCTAGTCGTGGCCGACCACTGTGGGTTGCCGCCGGCACGACCCTGCCGCCGCCGTCGCGTGCGTAGCTGCGTGCGCTTGGAGTCACATTTTTCTTCTTCAGCGTGTGCGTCGCGTTTTTCTTCTTCAGCGTGTGCGTCGCGTTTGCATGAGTTATAGGGTTGTGTTGGTGCGCCCTTCATCGCCGGAATAGCATCGGTGAGCCTTGCCGCCGTGCCGCAGCGCCACCGTGCCGCCAAGGCCGCCGTTGAGCTTGCTCCGTCGCGTCCGCCGCCGCATTAGCTGTCCCAGACGCTTCGCCTCGCGGCGTAGAGCGTGTAGGTGCAAGCCGTGTGGTCGGGGACCTCACCGCCAGCGAGAATCCCCGCGGTCAACCCTGCCGTCTCCGTAGTCAATGTCAGGAAGGAATTTTCTTTTTCCTTTTTTTTCAGAAAATTATTTAAATGCTATTTTTTAGAAAATTATAGTAATTCATGTATAGCTCCAAAAATTCTAAAACTTTTTGTGTATGCTCTTTATGATGTCTTCTACCTAGGAAAAATATGAAATGCCAATTTTGAGTACGTTTTGCATAAGTTAAAATTAGCTCTTTTAATTAAAAAATGCATTTTCAATGATTTTTAATAAATAAAATAATTGGCTTTTATTTCTAAAATTTGTTTTGCCATCTAATTAGACCAAGATCTTTTCAAAATAAAATTTTAAGCTTAATTAGATAAGTTTAATTTTATACCTTTATTTTATGTTTTTTAATTAACCCTTTAATCATGTTTTATCATTATAGGGTTGTTTGACTTTGGGATTGCTTGATAACCTTGGGTCATTAACCTTAATGACCTTTGGTACTTAATTAATTATTTGAGTTTAGTATCTTTGAGCTTCATGTTTAGTATTACGTAATGTTGAAACATATCATTTTATCGTATAGTCCCCGTGAACGAAGAGGGTGTTATTGATCTAGCCGACAAGGAAGAACATCCTCAGGAGTTGGGTATCGAGAACTGTGGTGCTAATCCAGAGCCTGAGTCTGTCTTCCCCGACTATCAAGGCAAGCCCCAGATGCATTTAACCCTATCCTTGTTTTATAAAGTTTTTATCACTTCAACTTATGAAATGTTGCATTAAGTAATAGGCGTTGAGTGGTAACCTATCTTATTGCATTACCCGCCTTGTTACTTTTATACCCCCCTCCTTGTTACCTATTTATTTAGAAATTCTTAGTAATGCTTAGCCTTGCTTAATTAGATAAGCTTTCAAAAGTAAACAGATGAAAAGATGAGTTTGGCATCACCTGTTGAATCATGATGATAGTTAATGAAATCGAGTCCGGACGGGTAACTTGCAGTGGAAAAGAAGTCCCTTTGTAGTGTTTTCATCTGTTGATGACCTAGGCCCCATTCGTTGTAGGCCTGCTTGGTCAAGATTTTGCAACTGATCACATACCTGCGAGCAAGCTTTACTCTAGGATATTCCATTACTAGAACAGTGAGCCCGTGCACTAGGAGTGGAGAGATGGCGGGAGTACAAGATACCCTCGTGGAACAAGGTTCCGGATTGTAGGTGTACGTGTACTCTCGGGTGGCGTGGAAGTCAGTTTGGTTCTGGAATGTCCGATGGTACTGTTGATATACTTGTGGGTTAGAGTCCCACGTATGCCGTGTGATTAAGGATCCCCAGCTGGGTATAATCAGTTCGAATCGTCGTTGCTCCTCGGTTATGGAGACTTGATCAACTGCCCTGCATCGTAGTAACAAGTGAAATGTTAGTAAGGTTTAAGAAGGAAGTTGTATGATAATCTTGAGTTAGAGCAAGAAAATTTTACTTTCTGTTATAACTAATGATGAGTTAAAACCTAACCCAAGAGCTTTTCTTTAAAAATCTTTGCTTCTTGCGAGCCTTACCTTGTCCCTCTGGCCTGCATTCCTGAGTCATCTCCCCTCTTTTTCGTCGGGTCAGTCTTGTTGAGTACTTTTGTACTCAGGGTTTGTTAAACCCCTGTTGCAGGTATATCTCATGCACAGGTTTGCTCTGCACCCTGTTGCATGACGGTCGTTGCAGAGAATGACGACGAATAGGCTGTTTGTCTCTTGGGCAGAGTGATACGTTTGGGTATTGTAAAAAAATATCTATCGCTACTCCACTACTACTATGGTTTGTAATAATATAACTTAAGGTATTGTTAGGTTTGTAAGTTTGAAAACAAATGGTTTGTAAACTTATGTTATTGTAATCCTTCCGCTCTTTTACTCTGATGTATATTATTTGTATAAAACTGTTGTAATACTGCAATGTCTCTTTATAATGATTGATCCTGCTAGGAGAATCGTGGATGATTCGGGATTCACCCGACAGATCTTTTAAATCTTATGGAACATATGCATGGCTATCAGAGGTCTGTTAAGACAATGATTAGTGTATATGGACCATATTATTTAGGAGATTCTACCACAGTGGCTTAAGTTTGTGTTGTTGCAATAGCGAAGCAAAAAAACATGTCACGAATCATGACAGCTCTAACATTTTGTTCGTGTTTTAAACCAACTGCTTTCTAACAAATCATTAGATCTTGGCAGCTACCCCGTCGCCATGGCCAACTAGACCTTCCCAAAATAATGGTCAACTATCCTTGTATTCATATAGAGATCACTTACTAGCTAGATTGTCCAGTACTAATAAACAAGCCACCTTCTCTATTTTCTGCACAAATGTTATCATGGCCCGTTTGGTTAACTGCATTAACATGTACTCATGCTTTTACAATGCAGTATGTTCGTATTTAGTTGCACATATAGAAACTCTTATGCATGCAGACTTGTTTTTACATGGCGCTCAAAGCAAGTTTTATGTACATTTAGCTAATATGACAGTTAGTTGTATTAGGTAATACATATTTGCATGACCTGATAGAACACAAAAGTAAAATATTACCACCATCCTAACTCTAATAGAACAATGACCTAATTACATGCATCTAACACAATGTAAGCAACCAAACATAATTTTATCAGAGTTTGAGAACCAAACACCAAGACACTGCATATGTTTGCTTTATGCTGGCTATGAGTTGTGCTGCATAAATCTAAAGTACGTAGGCTTATACTAATACTAGTAACCAACCAGGCACAATGTTTCTTTGGTGGTAAACCAACCTACATGAGAGAAGCGTTTCTCATGTTTTTTTCACGCAAAAAGTATATACATAACCATGTGAGTGTCCCACCGCCCGTTAGCTATAGATTCTTCTTCAACTCCTGACGTTGTTTAGCACAATTCTTTTACCAAATAGGCAAAATCTCAGCAGCTCTTCAAGCAGAGCTCCACAAAAACAGCTTCAGCTCCATCAATAAAGCTATTCATGGAGTCAAAGCAAAAAAAAAGGTTGCTCCACTTATGAAGCTGAGATGTACCAAATGGCAACCTTCGTTCCACATGTAATATGATGGAACCCTAGTTCAACTCATCCTAGAGGAAGCCTTTGTGGTTTTGAACACAAGAGTGTTTGAAGGGAAAGGGACTGTTTTGTCTAAGGGAGGGATGAATTAGGTAACTTATTGAAAACTAATGGCATCTAAAAACCTAATCATCAAAATCTAAGCACTAAGGTTTTGCAAAGTGTTACTATCTCTAACACATACAAAAAAGTTTTATACCCCAGGTTCCAATCCTATCAAGTAACCTAGCAAGATAGACTAGAAAAGTAAAGGACATACCAAGGAAGCAAAGTAGTGAAATTGTAAACAAGTTAGAGAATGCAAACTTTAGCTTCTACTTTTTCCTAAGGTATTAAGAAGCTCACGCTGCCCCCCACCCCCTTGCAAGGATGCCCTCACAAGGGCCAAGCGCCCGGTCAAAGTCCTTTTCCATGTGCAAGTGAGTCTCCATGTAGTCTTCTCCCCGTCGTGCCATATTCACTATCGAGCTTCTAGCCAAAATGTCATGGGCCTTGTTTCTTTAGTACAACCTATACGGCTACTCAGAACATGTCAGAGGATCTCCCAACTATGTGCACACAAGCACCGGTAGCAAGGAGATGTGCAAACGTCAGTAATAACTAAGCCAAAGAGCATCTCTATACAACATGGTCTGAAGTAGCATAAGCATTATCACTAATGCATTTGCTAATTTTTGTAATCCTTAACAGTTTGGTGGCTAGAGCAGTAATGGATAAGCCTTAAGTCAGTAGCAACTTCCATAAACTCTAACACTACTCAAATTGCCGATGGGGTCATGGGCATTGGTACACCACCATCACAGAGTGAGTGTATCACCTCCACTAAATTCTCTAACTCCCTCTTTGTACCGAAACTTCGGTGCACCGACTCTTGTGGACTATCAGAGCTAGGAAGGTGAGGACTTCGTTCACTATTGCTTTATCTAAGCAAATGCTTGGAGTTTTTTTAAGTCAGTTGGAAGTACTAATTAGGATGAATACATCAATATCAATGTAATTTTCATGTCATAAAAACTTAACACTCATGTTTATAATGTTGGTCATAGTTTATAAAATTTGACCGATACATCCATAAGCATCATCACCAGCTCATTGGGAATGCGGAGCTAAGTGTTTCACACATTTGGAAGTACAACCACGGTTCCTCAAGAAAGGTTAATTAACATCATATGCCATATATCATCAGCAGGACCAGCGGTCTGGCAAAATAAGCTTGCACTACGGGAAACAGCGGCTTTGCCGATTGCCCCGATCTTTGCCGACTGCCAAAGCGCGGGCAGTCGGCAAAGAACCCTTTGCCGACTGCCAAACTGCCCAACAGTCGCGAAGAAAGGCAGTCGGCAAAGAGGGCCTTTGCCGACTGCCAGATCAGGCAGTCGGCAAAGGCAGCCCCATTTGCCGACTGCCTCAGGCTGGCAGTCGGCAAAGAGTTCTTTGCCGACTGCCAACAGAGGCAGTCGGCAAATCTACAAAAAAATTTTGAAATCTTCATTCCAAACTTTTTTTGTGATCCTTCTAAATTGTATTGAATCATATTTTCAAATTTGAAATTTTTTATAACCTTTTGCTATATTTCTTGAATTTGTTTTGTTTACTTGTATTTTCTCGAAAAAGTAAATTTGAACTGCAGGTGCATAAAATAATGAAATTTAGCCATTCAAAAAATTATATTCATGTTAGAGAGTGTATTTTGAGTCCGTATCTAGGAACTCACCCAAAACTTTTAACTCCTTGTTCACAAAACATGACCATCTAATTATGAAAGAAGTGTTTTTTAATTATATAAAATGCAAACGAATTTCGAAAATCATGAAACTTGGCGAGGTGTCATCCCATAGTATGTGTGGTGAAAAATTTATAATGTTTCGAGCAAGTTATGACGTCGGATGGCTAAAACCCAGACATCTCCATATGTAATCACTTGTGGTCACACGTGGAGATGTCTGGGTTTTAGACATCCGACATCACAACTTGCTCGAAACATTATCAATTTTTTACCACAACCTCTACATACGATGGGATGACACCTCGCCAAGTTTTATGATTTTCAGAATTTGTTTGCACTTTATATAATTAAAAAACACTTCTACCGCACCTGGATAGTCGTGTTTCGTGGACAAGGCTTTCAAACTTTTAGATAAGTTTTTGGACACGACTTCAAAATACATTTTCAAACACGAATATCATTTTTTGAATGACAACGTTTCATTATTTCATGCACCTGCAGTTCAAATTTAGATTATACAAAAAAATTAAAGTAAATGAAATAAATGAACAAAATATAGCAAAATGTTATAAAAAGGCCCCAAATTTGAAAATATGCCTGAATACAATATACTTGGGCTACAGAAAAAGTTTGAACTCAAAATTAAAAAAAAATACAAACTTTGCCGACTGCTGGACCTGGCACTCGGCAAAGAGGGTCTTTGCCGACTGCCACGTCACTAGCAGTCGGCAAAGAAGCCGCCTTTGCTGACTGCCCTTCCTAGCCATCGGCAAAGGTTAAAGAAAAAAAATCTAGCCCACCGGGGCCTTATTCCCTCCTGTCCTAACCCTAACCCCATCCGCGCGGCTGCTTCTCTCCCCAACCCCGCCCCACTCCGCCCCCAACCCCGCCCCGTCTTCCTAACCCTAACCCCCACCCCCACTCTCTCCCCCACATCGGCTGCCTCTCTCCGCCCCCGACCCCGCCCCCGTCTTCCTAACCCTAACGCCCACCCCCACTCTCTCCCCCACACCAGCCGCCTCTCTCCCTGACCCCGCCGTCGCTGGATCCGGCGGCCGGCTGTCCTTCCCCGCCTCCGGAGGCGCCAAGGGCGATGGGGCCCCTGCTCCATCTCCATCTGCCCGAGCGTCCCTTATCTGCTCCACCCGCGACGCCCTCGCGTGGCGGAGCAAGGGCGGGGCCCCTGCTCCATCTCCATCTCCGGTGGCTCCCCGGATTGCGGCGCGGCCGAGATGTCCGGCTCCCTCCCCTTCTCTACTCCTTCGCCCTCTCCACCGCCGAGCTCGAGGGGGTCCCGCACGCCACGCCGGCGGACCCGAGCCGGCAGTCCCGCTCGCCGCGCCGACAGACTCGCACCGCGGGAGGGCCGAATCCGCGGGTGCCACCGCGGGAGGGCCGGATTCGGGCCGCGGGGCCCCGTTGTCGCTGGATCCGACGGCCGGCTGCCCTTCCCCGCCTCCGAAGGCGCCAGGGGCGATGGGGGACCACGGCGCGACCTCTCGAACGCTAGGGTTCCGGGGGCCGTCGCCGCTCTTCCTCTCCTCCTCCGCGGCGGCCCCGCTGGCGCCTCTCCTGCCCTGTGCCCGTCCCCGGCCCTCTGCGGTCGTCTTCCTCCCTCGTCTTCCTAACCCTAACCCCCACCCCTCGCTCCGCCTGCAGCCGCCGCCCAGCTGCTCTCCACCGTGCTGGTCCCGCGAGCTCCTGGATCCGCCCCTGCTCCCCTCTGGTGTTCATCGATTCGGCCTGCTCATCCTCCTGTTCGGCCTGATGTTCTTGTGGTATGAATCTAAGTTCATACTATATTATCTTTCTTGAACCTTTAATCTGAGCATATGTCCAAGTCTATGATGATTGCAAATTTAATCTGAACACTTGTCCATGTCTATGATATTTGTCCAGATCTTGAGCATATATCTCTTTTGTGTGTGTTGAACTATATTATCTTTCTTGAACCTTTCTATGTTTCTAGACATATGTAATGATTTTATTATTTCATGCTCTTGATTTCAGATATTGGACAAATGTCATGATGATTATTATTATTGTAAGATACTACACTAAGACTAAGACTCTGAGACTCTGGACATATGCAATGATGATTTATTTTTATGCTACTTTAAACCTATTCTTGTTCTTGGACATTGGACAAATGTGATGATCTTGTGCAATGAGGTATGTGCAATAATGTTTTATTCTTTATGCTCTAAACCTGAGGCATGAGGCATGTGCAATGATGTTTCAATTTTTATGCTACTGAAAACCTGAGGCATGAGTGGGAAACAAGAATTTTTATGCTACATAGTACAAGGCTGATGAGTTTTTGCCTGCTGATGATCTTGTGTTTCCTGGACATGTTATTCAGGTGCTTGCTAATCAAGCAGCAGCTCTTGCTTGTGGTCAGCAAGATGACCTGAACTTGCATTCTTTACCTACTGGTGCATATCTTTTTGCTTGTGTTTACATTGATGTGAACTTGATGATCTGAGCTGCAACCGTGATAATACGACCATTTAGTTGTCTAATCCCAATGATGAAGTTTTTTTAAAAACTGAGCATATGCCTTCATGCCGATGATGTGTGCCTTCATATCCTTCATGCCAATAATGTGTGCCTTCATATCTAAGCATATTCTGTTGTGATGTGTGTCGTCATATCTGAACATATGTTTGGTACCTATGATGTGTTTTTCATAACAGCACATGCCTGCATGCCAATGATGTCTTTGCTGCAACTGATTTTTATCTGCAACTAATGGTTTCAAACTGAGCATATGTTTCTTCCAGTGATGTCTTTGTTGCTACTGAATTTATCTACAACTATGGAAAGAGATTGTCATTTTAGTAGAGGGTGTAATTATTTAGTGCAGGCTTTAGTAATTCTAACATTACTATTTAAAATGATGTAATATTCACTGCAAACAATTTGATTTAATCATTGTAGAACTAGTTAGTGGTAAGCATACCACAACCTGCATCTTTTCAGAATTTTCTTTTGGCCATTTGTTGTACAGCTAATTGAGTTCAAAGACCATGCATGTGTCATGCTGGGTAATATGAAAACTTTCGAATTATGGCTTGTAATATGAAAATTACAAGCCTGCAATTATCGCTTGTAATGAAACTTTTGAATTTTCTTTTTTTTAAAAAAAATAAAAATCTTTGCCGCCAGATGGCGTTGGCTGCTTCTTTGCCGACTCCATCTTTGGCAGTCGGCAAAGTTTTTACCGACTGCCTTCAACGTGGCAGTTGGCAAAGAATCCTTTGCCGACGGCTTCTTTGCCGACTGGCCTTTGCCGACTGCCAGGATGGAAAGCAGTCGGCAAAGACTTTGCCGACTGAATTTCGGCCTTTGCCGACTGCTTTCAGTAGTCGGCGAAGAACCAGTTTCCCGTAGTGTTGTCTGTCTAGCTTAATTAAGTAAGCAAGCACACCTATTTATCGTCAGAAATCCCAAGCAAGCACACCTATTTATCGTCAGCAATCCCAATAATCCTCTCCAAGCAAATGCAGATGCAGCAGCCCCGGCCCACGTGCACAACAACCCCACAGTGAGTGCTCATTGCCACAGAACGGAGGCACCTCCCAAACACCTGTTTATGACTGTTGATACCCAATTCGATCAAGTGCAGTGCAGCCACAAGCAGCTTATTGCTTCCAACATATGCATGTGCCAGACACGCATATTGCTTCCAGCCACTTGCAGCTTATTGCTTCCACCACCAGTACGTACATAGCAGGCGACGCATCGATATCTCTGCTGCATTCCTTCCATCATCGTCATGATGGGCTCACTGAAGCTGACGGAGATCGTCTCCAAGAAGAAGTGGGGCGGCGGCGGCAACAAGGTGGCCTCCCCGAGCGCGGCGGCGTGCCCGCGCGGCCACTTCGCGGCCTACACCCGGGAGGGCCGCCGCTTCTTCATCCCCATCGCCTACCTCGACAGCCCCACTTCCGGGAGCTGCTCAGCATGGCCGAGGAGGAGTTCGGCGAGCCCGGCGACCGCCCCAAATTGCTGCCCTGCTCCGCAGACCGCCTCGAGCAGATCCTTGGTGCCTTCCGCAGTGGCGGCGGCGCCAAGAAGAAGAGCTCCGGCGCCGCCGGCAGGACCGGCAAGATCTGGTAGCACGTACTACGGATGCAGCTGCATTGCAGCACTCTGCTGCTAGCTAACTGTCGTCGTTCGTTGCTAGCAGCTGCCTCTGCCTGCAGGTTGATCGATCGATGAGCCTGGAACTGGATCGTCCATTAATCGCTGGCGCTCAACTAGTCAACTACTGATCGATGATCTCGTCAACCTAGCTAGCTTGGTGTTGCGTTATCGATTTGTTAATTAAATGATGTTTTTTTGCTGCTCTCCTGGGGTGATCTTCATTTACACATGCCAATGCAATGCATTGTGTGTGTTTTGAGGAGACCAGCTGTGGCGTGGCGGGCACTACTATGGCCAACCTGCCATGATGTAACATCTATGTAGCACCTTTCCATTTGTTGAATTTTGTCCTTTCTCTCTCTATGTGCTTCTTATCTTTGAGAGAACTCTTTTTTCATTGTCATGATTAGTATGTACAACCTGTTGGCTATTAGTTTCGTTAAGCTGTGCGATGAGTCATGCCATGCATGAGTCGTGGGATGGTCGACCTTAAGTACGTGAATTGTAACATCAATTAAGATTTAATGTGTATATGTATCCAGATGAATTCATTTTCCGCTCAAAAGAGGTGTTAATATACCCTTTTTTTCTAGAACATGCTGTAGGCATGCATTTCATTAAACATGAGTTTGTTAAAGTACAACACACGGACGGTAACCAAAGTGACCAAACCCAAGCACCAGATAACAGATTACAGGATTACATTGTGACACATAAAACCGCTACTGGAAAGGCGAACGGCTGATCCGCGATTCCAGGAGTGTACCCTTTCGTGGTAGGATATGTTTTTAAGATTTAGTTTGGTTAATCCTTTTGTAAGATTCTTTCCACTTTATATCTTAGTTGCACCGTTAAACTAATGAAAACGACATCGTCGTATGAATCTATGAATCATATCTCAGAGGTTAACTTCTTAGTACAAACTTCGAAAAGGACTTTTCATTATTCAGAAAACATATTAAACGTGCAGAATTTATATATATAAATATATAGTGGAAAGTGGAAACGTATAGTGGAAAGTGGACACCGCCCATGCTTCCATGTCATGCGTCGCCCTTGTATACGTGCTATACAGTGATAAATCACTGTGCCATGAATATACCATGCTACATTGGTATATTATATTCCCAAATATATAGTGCAAACATATCACTGAATCTGGAATGTTGTCTATGCACGTACGTGTCACTATCGGAACTACATACTAAAATAGTAAAAATGTTTGTGCACAAACACATATATAGTACCATGTATGTAAGATCCCTCTGTCCTAGAAAAGATAACGTTATGGGAAACGTGCATTTAAGTGGATAGACGTCAATTGGGTTCAGGTGACACATTGCCTTCATGGTGGAGCAAGGCACATGGGAGCTGCATGCTTCTCTATTTCAATGCCTAAGATGGCTCAACAACTAACCAATGCGAGCATGATCAAAAAGGAAAACCAAAGATGATGACAGACTACTCTCTTTAGGTGTACTTAGTGACTGTTTGCTAAAGTGAATTGAAGTCATGGTGCATGTATCGAACATGGCCATGCCCTGTTGGTGGTTTGAGTGATTGAAATAACAGACATGACCAATTGGATAAACAGTATATTTTGTGTCAAAGATTTGTTAATTTGATTCACTTTTTGTTGTACCAATGAGTATTTTTGATTGGATCAAACAAAAAACCGGTACAGGTACATCATATCGTCGGCCACCACCAACTTGCGAGTTAGGCAGATGATCGACCGGCCGGACATCCATGTAGTGACATATATACTAACACGGCCATAGTTTATAAACCACACAAGTGGAAATCTCCATTTGCATTATTGCTGCATTGGGTTGGAGTAAGGTAGACAAGCTTGGATTTGCATAGTATTTACTACTCTTACTGTATATGTTCAGGACGCGAGGTCATGCAAGATGACACTGACACACACGTCCTGTCTCTTTTGGACGGGAAACTTAAAAAGGAAAAAAAAAAGAAAGAAAGTGATGGCTCTGGGCGTTTCCATCGGCAGGCAGGCAGCTGGGTGGGGACTGGCCGGGGACAACGACGGGAGTAGCAGGCAGCAGCAATGGTTGCAAGGCGCCGCATGTGCTCGCATTCTGTCTCCATATGCCACGCAAATCTATCCTATCCATAGAAATGTACTAGCGTGTATCTTGTAGCTTATTCAGTTTCCACCTTTTCAAACCTTAGTTCATATATATGCATGTGTCCGGGGATACAGTGATTAGTAGCTCTACTCAGTTGCCACCATTATATTAGACCTTAAATAATCTCTCTGTCTCTTGGTGTTCACTCAGTTCAGTCCTTGGGTCCGGGGCATAAGATGAGAGCGGATCAACAAAATTGAACCCAGCCACCACATTCCACATATGCCTAGCGCTAGCGCAGGAGGGCAAAGAAAAAGAGTTGCTTTCGTTGTGTCAATTCCCCTTACATATAATCATGAACAATCATTGCACCGTATCGCCACAAATCAAGAGAATTCCTGTCCACACAAGACGACACAATTTCGATTCCATCCTCCTCGGGAAACAAGCACCAAATGCTGATGGAGAAATATGGAGCAAATAAACAGGAACGATTTCCTGATGCGGACGTCCATGTCAGCCGCACCGAAACATAAAACATAATTCATGGACCATGTTATCTAGTAAACATGTCCAAGCTCAGACGGTGTCTGAATCTCGTGAGGTTAACGATTAACCCCAGATTTTGGATGCCAAATAACAGGACTAAACATGAGCTAATTGAAGACGTGCTAACTTTTATCCTGAGATTCAGACACCCCTTGTATCTTTGTTATATGCAGGTTAATATACACTGGCAGGTAAGGAATGCTAGACATACTGGCATGTCTGCTATAGATTTTAAGAGCATTTTATTGGATCAGGGCACTATTAGGATCATGAAGAGAACGCAAGAACATTCAGCACAATCACAACTCCGGCATCACAGCGTGTGTCAGTGATCTAGACGGAGGCGAAGGCCTGGTGCAGCGCCGGCTTCAGGCAGCTCTCAGCGCTCCTGGCGAGGATGATTGTAGCTTGAAGTCTTCTATTATGTAATCGCAACGTTGTTTGGCTGGTTGGTTAGGGCTTCGGTAACCACGGTTACCGTCCCCTAGTGTCATGTTTTCAACACTCTATTTTCTGCTTAATGAAAAACACCCCATGGCGTGATTGCGAAAAAAAAGGATCATGGAGAGAACAGAACCACAAATTTTAGTGAATGAGGACAACAGAGACAGTCTTTCGGTTGCAGCTGACAGTTACCTTTAGAAAGAAAAAAAAAATACAGATCAGTCTTTCAGTGTGTTCATCCACACAAGCAAGTTGCACAACAAATTCTCAATGAGAAACCCAGACGCAGGAAGAGGCATGAAGGAAGACTGACTGAAAGCAATCCCCTATCCGACTACTTCTGAAAACCTTTCCCATAATGAGAATGCTCCTCTGGCAAAATGTTCTGCAGGCCGTGCAGCCGTGCAGGCGATACTCAAACTTGTTTATTGAATAGGACACAGATTATAACATGAAGCATTGTTGATTCACAAATGCATTTAAACAAACTTAGTAGCAATCTCTTTATAGCTTAGCAACTGTAATTTTGACTTTTTGGAGGATGAAAAAAAAAACTTCCTCGAACTACACCATGTTGTAACTCATAAGACAGAGACAAAAAAAAAACATTCCGGAAGCCTGAAAGGGAAGCCATCAGCATTTTTAGTTGAAAAAGATCAAAGGCAATTTAACCAACCCGTAAAGACAGCTAATCTCTGGGTCTGGGT
Source organism: Bothriochloa decipiens (assembly GCA_023333625.1). Classification (NCBI taxonomy): domain Eukaryota; kingdom Viridiplantae; phylum Streptophyta; class Magnoliopsida; order Poales; family Poaceae; genus Bothriochloa; species Bothriochloa decipiens. Next base: position 23,772,710 of record CM041642.1, read on the forward strand.
GTGGGTGAGCAGGGACCCGGGGGACTAAACTGTTCTGTAACAAATATTCACAACCACATGACACTGTAACAGGCAATTATGACCAGACAAAGAGCAATTTACAAGATATGAATGTGTTTGTTTGGCAAACAGTATAGCTCATTAAAATGTACTGGTATGTCACAACTAATGCACAAGTAATTCCACTTGCACAACCCAAAATTTGATATCAAGTCATCAAAAAAACGATATTTGATATGTTATCTGAGATGCATGGAAACACAATGAACATTTGTCAAGTTCTATCACAATCAGATTCAGTGAGGAAATACTTTTATGCTTCATCACAATCATTGCAGTGAGGAAACTGTATATCATCAAAATTGATAAAGGGAGATGTGACTCACTGACAAAGGCAATGTTATCACCCCTTCAACCCAACTTGCGCATGCATAGTAACCCAAACAAAATGCAGAACGGAAGGAATAAACAGGAAGAACAGCAGCAACTTTGAGTATGCAGCAGGGGTAGATTTATCTGCATTCCACGATAGAAGAAGATCATCACCAGATAAAGCAAAACTAATGTCTTGTGTTTGCACTGCTTCCCTAGACTAATATTAGCTAAATTTAGGCATTTAGCTTCTGGCACACACACCATAACAAAATAATCCCGCAACGAGAATAGTAATAACGGCAAAAGTTTAAAACTTCTTTCTCTTCTGGTTTTGAGACTCACCCAGATTCTTACAATATCCATCAAAAGTTCAAAACCTCTTTCTCTTCTTGTTTTGAGACTCACCCCCCTTGTTAAAGCTTCTGAAATCATTAGTGGTCTCAGCAGTGTTTTGCTTCTTCAGCCTTTTACGACCACCATGCCCGAACTTGGAATCCCTTGCCCTCCTGTTCTTTCCTTCTTTACCTCGCTTAGCAAGACCACCAGACCTGTCACCAGGAGAAACACCAGGCCTCTTTTTCTTTGATTGTTTAAATCCTTCTTCTCCTTCAAAATTAAGGTCTGGCATATCATCATTTCCCTTGGTGAATCCCCCTTGTTGCCTCTGCTTCCTCCACTTCTTGACTGACTCAATCTGCTCCTTCTTCTGCTTAGCCCTCTCCTTCTTCTTCTCAGCCTGAACCTCCTTTGCTTTCTTCCTGGACTCTCTAGCCTTCCTCCGCTCCTCAGCCTCCTCGATCCTCTTCTTCTCCGACAACAACCTCCCCTTGATCTTGTGCATGTGCGCATCAGTCTTCACCATCTCAGCATAGTAATCTGTTGGTCTGAGGAACCGGACCTTCATCGACTGCAGCTTCTCAAAGGCCTGCCTTGTGCCATCCAAAGCCTGGGTGTAAAATGCAAGTTCGCGAGCAAGATCATCATTCACATCAATTTTCTCCCCCTGGTCATGCTCAATAGTGAGTGTGTGCATCCAGTCCACATTCTTGGGCCAGGCTATGTCTTCAAGTTTTTCAAGAATAGCCTCCTTGTTGTATATAGCTTTGTCTGAAGGCTTAGCCTGAGCTTCCTCACCTGAATCATCTTCTGAGTCTGATTCTTCAACATCAGAATCAACATCATCCATGATGTCTTCATCATGGACCAAGGCCTCTTCATTTGCAAGGGCCACCATTTTTACTATTACCAAAGAAAATGAGCTAACATTAATTAACAGAAGCAAAATGACGGTGATGCAAAAAGAAAAAAATACATATTTTGAAAGGCAGAGATGAAGCTTAAATTCCACAAAGCCCCCCCCCCCCATCTTAGTTTGAACTGCCTGAAACTAAAACAAAATGCTACACATGGTAAACATAACAAAATTACAGAACAAATACCTAAATTCATATGGAACTTTAACCACACAGTTGAATACAACTAAATTGGAAGAAAATAGGGACAAGGTATCACAGGATAAATAAACTAAAAGGCATTAGTCTAGACTTAGAGAATACAAATAACTAGTCAAATTCCCACCTATGACATGGTCATCAGAGGTATGACACATAGTTGTGTACAGGATATGCATTTGTACCCTAGTCCAAATTCTTCAGGTATAACCCAAGAAATTACATATTGATATCCAGCAAGTTTGACATGATGCAAATTAACAAAGCGATATAATTAATGCAGCACGACAAATCTACATAAAAAAGCTTTGACACGCATATGCAAAAGGATGGAATTGAACTTTGTCAAATTGCGGGCTTTTAATCCAGCATCATAAGAAATACCCTTATGCCTTTACAGAATCTACTTAGGAGCATGCAGTGGCTATATATGCAGAACTCACACAACGCAACTACTGGAGGAAATAAGCTAACACGAACGAAACCACCGGCGGAGCGAAGGCCCGGCCACCCTGGGCAGCTGGCCGGGCTCCCACGGTACAGCGGAGGCGGGACGGGAGAGGGAGGTGCATACGCAGAGTCGCCGGCCGGTGTGCGGAGGACGGAGGCGAGGGCCCGAGGCGACTGGCGAGAGGCGGCAGGGGGACTGCCCCTCCGTCGGAGGGCCCGAGCCTGAGTGCCGCCTCCATCGCAAATCAGCGACAAATCAGCGCCCGCCCCTGCTCGCGGAGTCGCGGCCTCGCGCGGTCGCGGTCGCCGCACTGCCGCCGCCGCCGCCAGCGGTTATGGCGTTAGGGTTTGAGGTGGGTGGGGAATGTGACTCGGGGCTTGGGTGGGGATGGCTGGGTGGTGGTGGTGTGGGGGCCTGTTTGTTCTCTAAAATGGGCTGCTAGCAGGCCTTGCACGTTTGTGGCTTCGTGGGCTTCGCTGAGTGGGGGATCGAGGAGATATGGCAGCGTAGTTCGGTTTGAATGGTCCTTCGGTTCAGCTTCGGAGTGAAACCGACAACCGCGCCGAACCCGAACACCGAATCTCGCAAATGCCAAAACCAAAGCCGAACCGAGAAAACAAAAAACCGACGTTTCGGTTCGGTTCGATTTATGATTTTTAGGTAAAAAGTGCCCAGGGTGAGCGCCGAGCACGAGTGAGGAAGATAAGAAAGGGCGACGGTGAGTTTGGGCTCATAGATGGACCGCTAAATAAAAGCACGTACAGTCTCTCTTCTCTTTTTTAATTTCTTTTTTCTTTCTAACATCTTCTAACAAATAAGCACCTCTATATATCTACAATAAAATATTTACACCACGTCTCTGTTATCCTTTAATGACACCTTATGTATTTGTAATTAAATTCTTTGTTCCACGATTTTAAACCTAGGTTAACGTCCATTGGTTTTTTCAATCCTCCTATCATGGTTCACAAATTGAAGAAGTAGCTTAAAAATTAGAGATTTAGGGAGAGAAGCAAAAATGAGAACCAAGAATAGAGATAGATTTTTATTTTTTGAGGTTTGAGAGTTTCAATTCTTCATTACAAGGCACAATAGTGTCAAAAGTTATGTACCAACCTAATTTATAGCATAATGCTCGTTAACTCGCCACCAACTCACACCACTATGACTTAGATGTCAACATTATACCATCTTGACTAACATCATTTGCTCTGTTGCTAAATGCGTAACAATATTTTTGATCCTTCTTGCCCTCCCTTTCGTGGTCTTGACATTGCCGCTCCCTTAAAAAGTTGGTTGTCTCTGAGCAATAATGGATGGAAATTGCCTCCAAAGATCATGAACTTTCTACCACAACGTCAAAGTTGGTGAGTGATCATTAAACCACTGCACCTAAACCTTTTACTGTAAAGAAACCCCTTTCTACACCATATATGAAGCTAGAAAATGGATGAATGGTCTAGACAATCATCAAATAATCATGTGGAACCAAAGTGATATCATTATCTTTTAAGTTATGGTAACAAAACACAAAGGAAAATCATCAAGTTCAATGTATCTTGGATGTCTTTAAGTTCTCTATTGGAGGTGTACTACATGTTACAGACCATACTAGTGTCTATAGGACCCAATTATATAGTTTCGTGAGATAATAATTTCTCTAAATGTTTTTCTAAATACAAGCCCATTAGGGGAAATTATGAAAAAAATCTCTCACACCTTTTCTATAAAAGGGAAAGAAGGGGAGATAGAGGGACCTAATTACATAGCCGTGTGAGATAATAATTTCCCTAATGTATTTTTTAAAAATAAGCTAATTAGGGGAAATTATGAAAAAAAAATCCTCTCACACCTTTTCTATAAAAGGAAAAGAGGGGAGATAGAGAAGGTCATTGATTCATTTGTTGTTTCTTAATTACTCTCCATTCTTTCTCAATTGTCGCTTTCTTCTCTATATGTTCTATCAAAAATCAAAATTCTAAATATATACTGCATCAAAAAAAACATTTAAGGGCTTAGAAATGTTTGTCTAGTTAATATTAGTACGGTGTTTCGCTCAGGGTCCACAATATTTCTGGCTTCGCCACTAAACGAAACTGCTGGAGCTTCTACCACAGAAATATGCGCATGCACCTAGCCAAGGAACATGGGTGCACACATGTAGACAAGATAATTTTTGCAAAAAGTTAGAAGCTAGTACGCATCAATGAAATAGCCAAATAGCTTGAGGTTTGAGTTCGGAAACTCGGTCTCGCACAGCAGCAGGGAGGAGAAGGGGGTGTGAATACCTGGCGGCGCTTTTCCCCGGCGAAGAGATCGGCGAATCCTCCGCATCTGGCGTAGGGCGGCTGTGGCGGCGGTGGAGGTAGCCCACCCAGTCGTCGCAGAAAGAGGCACTGGGAGGAGAGGCAGAGGCTGGTATTAGGGTTGCCTGTCAGTAGTAGTTGGGCCTTTAACGGGCCTCCTCCTCCTCCCAAGCTGAGACGCGCAACGCACATAATTTCTTTCTTGCGTTCCCAAAACAGACATAATTTCTTTCTTTCTCTCTTTTATACTTTTTTATTTATTATGCTATATATTATTCTTATTTCATATTTATCCTCTCCATAGGACACCATCATTGCCCATTAAAATATTAGTTTCAAATAAGTGAAATATTAGTGCTAAGAAACTTTATATATTTCATATTTTTTGTTTCAGTTTAAAACCACTTTTTCTCGAATATAAAACATTTCTACGAACCTGGAACGTTTTTCTCAGGTAAAGACCTTGGGCTTTGTCACTTCAGTGCCGGATACTTCTCTCTTTGTGTTCACGTAGGGCACCAGCATTGCTTACCTGTTGCTTTATGTCGACGACATTGTTTTCACAGCCTCCTCGCCCACTCTTCTTCGCCGCCTTATTGAGCGTCTTTATTCAGAATTTGCCATGACTGATCTCAGAGACCTTCATCATTTCCTCAGTATCTCTGTCACTCGTTCTACTGAAGGCCTCTTCCTCTCACAGCGGCAGTATGCAGTGGATCTCCTACGCGGGCTGGTATGCTTGAGTGTCGCCTTACTGCAACTCCAGTTGATGCTCGCGCCAAACTATCCGCCACTGATGGGTCACCTGTTGCCGATCCAACACAATACAGAAGTCTTGCCAGTGCTTTACAGTATCTCACATTGACTCGTCCAGACATTGCCTATGCAGTACAAGTTTGTCTCTTTATGCATGATTTACGTGAGCCTCATTTGGCACTGCTCAAGAGGATATTGCGGTACATCAAGGGTTCATTGTCTACAGGTTTTCACCTTGGTACAGGATCGGTTGATTCTCTCACCGCGTATTCGGATGCTGATTGGGCTAAATGTCCTGATTCTCGGCGGTCTACGTCTGGATACTGTGTCTTTCTTGGCGACAATCTGGTGTCTTGGTCTTTCAAAAGGCAGACTACGGTGCCTCGTTCCAGCGCGAAAGCTGAATACCGGGCTATTGCTCATGCCATTGCCGAGACATGTTGGCTTCGTCATTCTTCGGCGACGATTGTCTACTGTGACAATGTCAGTGCAATCTACATGACGTGTAATCCTGTTCATCATCGTCGCACGAAGCATATTGAGATTGACATTCACTTTGTTCGTGACAAGGTTGCTCTAGGACAGGTTCGAGTGCTCCATGTCCCTTCATCGCACCAGGCGGATATTATGACCAAAGGCTTGCTTACACTGTTGTTTACCTATTTTAGGCCCAATCTTTACGTCCGAGATCCTCTCGCTACAACTGCGGACAGGTATTAGAGATACACTTAGATATGTATAGCCTGACTTGTTTGTCTGTACATTGCTTGTACTCAAGCCTGATTGGCTTACTTGTACTCCAAACCCTCTGGGCTATATATATGAAAGGCCACCCCCTTTAAGGGTGTGCGGCGCATTGTCTCTCTACATATCCGTCCACAGTCCACACCCCTCTATTTACTGTCTGTGAGCTCACCCTCACCCTGTTAGAACCTGAACTCTGTGCTCTCTTTTGCAACAACAGCGCACAGAGAAGCCGGAGCCGATGAAGCTCACCTAGTTCTAAAAAAACAGAGTACGGAATATAGATATAGGCCAAATGTAAACGTGGATATAACCCTTCTAAGCTTTTACAAGTGGGAAGTTTAGTCAAAATTTAAAAAAAAAAAGTTGTAACAAAACTTCTCGGAATGAACTTTGTAAACTATTATGCCGTATTCTGAAGTCATCACTCGAGTACAAAAAAGAAAATGAAAAGGGCGTGCAACACTACACAAAACTGGCGCATCAACAGCCTCGTCTCCTCCCGGAGTGAGATCGACCTGGATGCCTCTTGTGATGCACAGAACTCTGAACCACCTGGCAATGAAGTGTGTGAAAAAGATACAACAAAATAATATAAGAAACAGGTGAAATGCACGTAGTTCTTTGTGTGAACACACACCTCCTTTATAGAGTTCAGTATATCCACAATCTCTGCAAACGTTGGTCTTAGAGCAGGATCTTTCTGCCAGCATCTCTGAAGGAGGTCCGTGAGCATAGGATGAGTATTAGCAGCAATAGTAGGCCTCAGATCCTGCATGCAGAGTTATCTGGTCATGCAAATTAGGATTCAAAACAGGAACTCAGCAGCAGTTTCACAAGGAGCAGTTCACTTCCACCAAGCACCAGAAAATACTCCAGAACTTCAAATGGGTCTACAATTCAACAATTGCCTTTTTATTTGGAACCTTTTCCTTTCAGCAAATTAATGCAGTAACAGCAAAATAAGTCCTGTTCTTATTTTGTGACAAACCACAGTAACTGATGTCTTAAACTATGATACCTTTTGAACAACAGCAACTGCTGCTTGAAGAGGGGTCATATCTTCGTAGGGAAGCTGAAAAGAAAAGGCCAACTCAACAATTAGCAAAACCATACGTCTGCCCTACCATTACGTCAAACAAAATGATGATGAGAGAAAATAACCTTTCCAGTCAGCAGCTCCCAAAGAACAATCCCAAAACTGAAAACATCCGCTCTATAATCATACGGCAAGTGCTCAATGACCTGCACATATTAGTTTTTAGTAAAACAAGGTTCTGCATAAACAAAAGCTAGTTTTGATTCTTATGTGACACAAATCTGAAGTGCATTGTGAAGATGGCACATTCATATCACCCCTAAGGAGCTTATTGACCCCCACCATACCAATAAATTATCTATTATGTATTCTGAAGGCAAACTAAAAATAAAAATAAATGATAAACATTTTCTGGACTACCTTCAGTTGCTCACTAGTTTACTCTAAAGCTGAGATAAGCAGCTTGATCCCACAAAAGGATCTAGGATTTTTTTAGAAGTACTTTTTGGTAATAATGAAAATTTTCTTTATGGTACTTTAGCTTATTACAGGAACAGTAATAGCCACTGCAGACCAAGTAAATAAATCATATTCAGGCATGCTAGAATTGTTGGCTTGGTGAAGTAGCATATATGTAGAATGCGCAGAATAAAAAAATAGTCATGTCACAATAGCCAAGGCATCACAAGCTGCTCAAAGAATATTTTAATCTTGATTTCTTGAAAAGTGACATTAGGAACTAAGTAAACTTTTAGGTACAAAAAATGAGGCCCCAAGAATTTGCTGCTTCAAACAAACTATCAAGGTGGTCTAGGGGGAATAGATTCTCACATTTTGGGCATTCTGTCTGCAGTCTGCACAACTAGTATGTAATCCACTTGATATGAAACCACATTTAAGCACTGAAACAAATCTTGCATAGACTACTTTTAATGCTAAGAGGTTTTCAATGTTTAATAAGAGGCAATTTGGCAAAATCAACCTCAGGGGCCATCCATCTGTGGGTTCCTGTTTCTGCAGTCATAACTCCTGATTGGTCTTTAACCCTTGCAACCCCAAAGTCTGCAACCTTGACAACCTGCAAGATTATATCATTCAAATGGCACAATAATCTGAGTAAACACATGCTTATTTATTTGGAACATATATAGTGCCTAAGGGCAAGCAACCATAACCAGTTCAACATGATCATGATTCATTCTCAAAAACAAATGTCATAGTTCACACATACAACGAGAACATTGATTGGTTTGAGAAAAGACTGAGTGACTGATGATTTTTTTTAAAAAACTACTGAGTAACTGATGATGCATGCACGCCTATGTAGTAATCATATATTGAAGCAATTGCAGACTTCCAGGACTCGGCATGGGTGGTGTTTTTCCATGGGGAAGAGTACCTACCGACAAGCTGTGTGTGGCTGATAGCCTTGCCCGTTCAAGACAAGCGAGGCAGACAGCGCAGATATGACAAGCGAGGCAGGCAGCGCAGATATGCTAACCCATACCTTGACCTTCCATGAGCCATCTAATAAAGCTCCCAATGGGTCGCACTGTCCGGAGGCGGCATCGGTGGAGGGGGCTTTGGCTAGCGACGACGAGGGGGGAGTGAACCCGCCCGCACCTGACCGCGTTGTGGATATGGAGCTAGGTACACTAGATTGCTCCATGAAGACCCCACCCGCTACTGTCGCAGAGTTCATTCAGTCAAGCAAGCGACCAATTGAGAGAGTGCTAATATCGTCACCCCCAAGACACCGGGTCTCCAAGATCGTGGACTATGATACTGATGACTGATCTGGTACCCCAGAGGAGCGATAGGCTAGCTGACAAGGCACACACTGCAAATCCAGAGGTGCGGGCCAAGAATGGCATGCTCAAAAAGTGGGGCATGGCACAATCTCCAATGCAGCAGCAGTCGCTTGCCAGTACATCGGGCAGATTCCGTGAAACCTTCTGCCCGCCACTCTCTTCTGTCAAACACAAAGCACTCAGAGAGCTCTTCCCCAGCTGCTCCCATCGCAAGGCAGGGACGTCGGAGTCCAGTTAGCGAGGGCCTTGCCTATAGTCACAAAATATGTAACAATGTAATATCTCTTAGTCCTCGGACCTGCTTGCCTCAAGCATAGCTGCTGCGGCTTTCTAGCTTCACACACCTCTCGTGCCTGATGCTTGGTGTAAATTTGTATTTACTCTTTTATCCTTTTAATGAAACACACATCAACAGACGTGTTGTCGAAGAAATTATAAGTAGACAGACAGGTGTGCACAAAAATAGGACTGCTGGAGGGTGGAGCAGGTGGCTTCAGAACAATTTCTTATAGGCCTGAGCTCCAGTGAAGCTGTTGATTTGTGTTACCATATGCAATTACGGCCATAGAGGTTGACCATATTTTTATTCAATTTTACAACAGTCTAAACTAGTGCAGAATTATCTTCAAGATGTGAGGATATCAGGAGTTCAGGACCAAAAATAACCTTTGCATCCGAAGCTAAGATTTCACTATCCTCAAAGGTTACTACTATGATGTACAGTACCTGATCATCCATAACAAGATTTGCAGTCTTCAAGTCCCTATGAACAATATTAATCTGACGCAAGTAATTAATTCCCTTGGACACATCAGATGCAATTCTAATCACATCCGGGAGTTAAAAATTTCCTCATCTATTGTAAAGGAAGTCAAAAATACTGCCTCCATGCATGAATTCTGGCAATAACAAAGAGAAAAGGAATAAACAGCTAATACGAGTGATGCTCCAAAGTAGAAATGCAAGAGAACATAAGCGAGAGATAAGAGGTATTATTCCGAGTCAGGACTGTATACCTGTAACGATACACAAAACAGGAGGTCTCGTGCATGCACCAATGAATTGCACAACATTTTTGTGACGAACCTTTCTGTGAAATTAGGATTAAACATGGATAGAGAAGGTGACTTAATATGCCAATAAGAGTGACAGCATGCAAAATCAATTTTGAAAATAGAGCTGGAGCATAATGATTGTCTCAAGTTCAGTAAGTGTCTGATCAACAAGGCTAAAAATAACAAGCAAATGCTTTTTTGTTGTTTTGATGCACTGTTATTAAGTTATAATCGAACATGATGTCATATCATTCCTTAAACCCATGCAGTAAACTCAAATTGCAGAAATATGAAACAAAAAATCTTAAATTAGCATCATGTTACTTCCCGTACACAAAGTCATTAAGCAAATTCAGTTTTCCTAGGCAGTCATAAATAAAGGGTGGAACATCATTCTAAAATGCTTATTGTGAAGTGATGGTTACACCATTTTCTCAGTCTAAGCATAAGCAAAGATCACCACTCACTTCATATATACTTCCTGTGCAAACTCACGCAGCATATCAACGCTAACCCACTCGGGCTTGAGTACTTTGATAGCTACATCTTGACTACAGTACGTCCCATGATACCTGATGGGACATCAAACAAGTCAGTTACATATAAATAAAAATTACTACTTCAACTTGCTGCTTGAACATACAGATCACCAAATGATCCAGACGCTAATTTTTGTTCAAATTTGAGAAGCCTGGGATCGACTTCCCAAACATCAGCTGCATCAGCTGGTATCTGGACAAAGTCAGATGAAGGAGAAACCTCCAATGGTTGGTGATCCATCCTAGCAGACATCGACGGTACCAACGGCCATGCTCTGTACTGCATTAGCATTTAAGAAAAATGACTAAGAAGGTGACCATAATGCACAGAAAGTCTGGGTGATAAATGACATGAGCAGCATCAGGTACAGTGGTGCTGATGCTTGTCTTATTCAAGCTGCTCTTCAAGGTTAATGGCACTAAAGTTCACCACTTTCTTGTTAACTTTGACAGAAACAATTACTGTTTAGCAACACTAAAAAAATGCAACAACTACTTTTTAAGGACAGTACAAGGTTTAAAATGGTAAGAGAAAAGTAACAAATTGTAAACATGAAGTAATACCTACAATACACTAATTCTGTTGTACAAAAGCAACTAACACAAGACTTATCATATGATATAAATATAAATCTGAAGAGCCTGACTACATTTCAGTTAAAGCATTAGTTTGTCACATCTTACCTTTATTTTATCAACGCCTTCCCTCAATGCATTTCGGAGAATGTCAACCTGGACATTGTTGGAAAAGGAGGATGAAACAGAAGCAAACAAACATGAAGAGGACAGAAAAATATACATTTTCAAATTCAAGCGGCACTGCAGTTATAAAGTTTGCTACAACTCTGAAATTTTCTTGCAGTGACAAAGGTTGAGCTCAGGATTAGGCTAATTAGGCTAGATATGTGGCTTAAGATGACCAGCATACTCTTTTCAGCATCTACCATCCATATTGGTGCCCACTGTTGTGTGCGATCCAGTAAATTCTGGTAGTTAGATGGTTCTGGAAACAACTACTAAAATCATGCGTCTTCAAATCAATATTTTAGAATTGATCACCACCGTAAAATCTGTCAAACATTCAATTTCTGAAAAGAATTTTGAGATTAGTTCATCAAGAAACAATATTGAATTGTTTCAATGAAACAGGAATGGAGAACTATAAAGAGGAGTGTTTGGCAGAAGGGTAAGTACTTGTGAAATGGAAAGACTATTATGTTTTGGCAATAAACCAGGACCAATCTACCACCGTCCATTTTTCATCTATATTGTGCAGAGGATAACAAAATAACTAATTACTAATAGCAACCAAAAATATGTTCCTTTGCAGATCCTGAGCTCATGCACAACTGCACATGCAAAAGGTCATAACTCTAACTTCCCCCAACACAAGAACAAGATGTATGCTTCAGCTACAAAATCTGCTTTTCCCATACACCGCCTCTGTTGAATCTGCCAGCACTCCTGTGTGTGTGTTTTTTCCTTTGCTCTTCATATCTTTGCTAACTAAAAGGATACATGTCTTTGGCTGAAAAGGAAAAGGGAAGCCAACAGAGACGCCGCTCGTTACAAGAGACAAGATCCTCTTAATAAACCCACCCTAGTCCAAGGTACCTAGTAGCCAGTGATAACCATGAAAAAATATGACAGCAAAAAAGAAATGCTAATTTGCCAAAATTAACAAAAGGCCCCAAGGCATTAAGTTTAACTGAACAGGCAAGCTTTTCTATTGCTTGCATTGTGCTTTTAGGCATTCTGTCAGTCTGTCCCACAAACCAGATTCAGACCCTAAAACTTGTTTATATCCCTGAGTAGCACCCAGCAGACCTGGGTTTGACTCCCCGTGGGAGCGAATTTAAAGGTCTGCATTCTTAAAAAAAAACCTAAAAAATAGGCCAGGGTTTCCCTTGCTGACTTCGGTCAAAAAAAAACTTGTTTATATCTACGCAAAATCAGTACACTGGTAGCATTGCAGTTTCAGTTCACATGACTTCATCTTAAAGGATTTGCAGTAGGTTTATGTAGCTCTGTCAAACAATGATTAATCAATTTTTTGATCCATTAGAAATGCTGAATTACCTCATACTTCCAGCCCTCAACAACAAAGATGTCCAAGGAATAGCCATCACTCGTCGAATATGCATGTGCTTCTTGGATATTAAGACCAAGCTCCCCAAGAAGAGAGGTTAACTGAATAAAACAAAAGATATATATGTTTTATATCTGTCTCAAAATAAGAAAGCAACCAAGAGTAAAACAAAGTGGAATCTTGAAGAACAGAAAACAGAACCACCTGATCAAGTGTATAACCTTAGTGTATAAATAGTTCTTTAAAAGAAAAGATTAGGTTATCAGTTTAGCAACCTACTGAAACTTACTACAAGTAAAGGATCTACAGCATCCAAAGAATAAGGAACAGATATAAGAGAAAACAAGATTTGAAACATGTAGATGTTACATAAAAGCAGAATATTAAGGGGAAAAAAGAAATGAAATTGACTGAATATGTCAAGCAAAAGTATGCAGAACAGATAAGGCATCACAGGAAAACTATTTATAAACAGGGCAGACATGCAGGAGATATCTCACAATCAAAGACACTAAGGCCCTGTTTGGCAGAGCCCAGCTCCAAGAAATTTGTGGATGATTTGGAGCTATAGGTATTTCTAGCTCTATAAATTTGTGGAGCTGTGGATACACCTGAATTGTTGGATTGAAAAACAAAGTTTCAAGGTTCTTAATCTTAGCATACAAATTTGAGATCTAAAGGTAAAACTTGGAGCTGGAGATGTGCATAATGGGGCGTATAGTAACTTATATCAAGTGACCACAACAAGAATCCCAATCAAATCAAAATGCTATTCAATTCTCAGACAAGATGTTGGTGGTTTACCTGACTAAGAAGCTTTGGCTTATCGTCACATGCAAATATAATTTCATGCAAAGGCCTGTAACAGAATTATGCATCAGAAAATATTGTTCTTTAACTTATCATTACCAAAACATACTAATACCCACATAAATGCAACACCTCTAATGAAACAGAGTCAATAAATAAATAAATAAACTGCAAAAGTGTTAAACTATACCATAAGAAGTATTAAAAAAATTCCAAGGATTCCAAGGACACAAGCTTGCAAGTGGACTGCATAATATGAAGACTATACCAGATCACCTTTGATCTTTTGATGTGAATTCTGAGCACTGTGGATCTTGTTCTTCTTGCTTAAAGGAAGTTGTGGACTCAAACCCTGTGCTTTCCTCCAGATTAACAACCTAAAACTAAATCATTGTCAACATAGAGGTGCAGTTCATTCAGTTGAGTTAAATAACATACTAATGAAACATACTACAGTATATATGCTAAAAAGCTCATGGTATCCATTTATACTAAAAGGATGATTTCCATGATTAGAACTATCCAGCTAAGAGATTCACTGGCTCAAGTGCCCCCCCCCCCCCCCCCCCCCCAACCACCACCACCACGACACACACTGTAAGGTAATGTTATTACCGTCAAATCATACAGTAAAAACTAATAACTCCCTGACCAAGTCTTCTAACATTCCAATTTCAAACTACAGTACTATGGACACATGTACTTCACATACACATCGACTAGTTCAGTAAGAATTAAGAAAAGAGTCTGCAATTGTGCATGTTATCTCCCTCTGTTTCTTGCTAAAAACACAAAAAGAAATTAGCAAACTATGAATGTGTGATCTACTTTGAGAACATTAAAATCAGATAAAGAGATGCCAAAGCAAGATATCATCTATCACCTCGTCTTTCAATACGCGTGTACTGCACTTTCTTATTCTAAGACTGATTAGTATCCAGCCCTTTCATGCATATTCATTCCAAAAGAGAGAAGACAAAGATGCTTAAACTGGGCATGCTTTTATTGCAAAAGCAGTTATTACACATAAAATGAAAAGACCTAGCTGCCACCAAGACCATTGCAAAAGCCTGATAATGTAACCATGCAATGCAATGGGATAAAGTAGAAAGCAGCCTTTATGAAGATCGTTTCAACAATGGTGTAACAGTATGTGCAGCAAAAGAGAAAAGGAAGGTGATTGTGCAATTGTGTTATTTTAAGAATATTTCAAGGAAGAGCTTATGGTTATTTCAAGAAATAGATTAGGAGAACAACGACCACAAATTGATGCCTAGTCAGTATGAATAAATGAAGTAGATACATGATGCACTGAATTAATCACCTGTGAAGGACGAACATCAAAGACCAGACCATTCATGGGTTCATGAGCTTGCTCAAGCAATTTCTTGTGCAGTAAGACATCTTCAACCCGCTCTACGTTGACATCCAAAGCATATCTGTTCATTCCACAAAGTCAACATGCCTAGGATCAGATTTCAGTGGCATGCGATTATTTAAGTCAGTGCTAGTTCTTGCGACAACGAGCTACAACAAGACATGCATAGAACAATGCTATTCTCCAATGAAAAAAGTATAGTACTCTTGTAAAAGGCCTTGCTGTTTTCATGTTCTTGCAGCGCAGTGATAAACAGGCCAAGACATGCTAAAGAAGGAAACTGGGATCGTACAAAGTAAACAAGAAACATCATATTACAAATATGAAATGGTACATATCAAGAGGAATACCCAAGCAACCATTGTTTGATGTTTACAGTGACAAGATCGACAAAGCCTAAGGTTAACATAAAAAAGTATACAACATATCACAACTTTCATTGATTCATTCACATGAGAAGGAGCAATCTCCACGAGTAGATACTGTGTGACAACTAATGCAACTAACAGCGAAAATTTTAGCAATACTTCAAAGAGATACAAAACAGATATAAAGCATCCACGTCTAAGCATTACGCCGTTGATCCAACCAGACTGGCATTGTGTGTTCCTTCTCGAAGAGGAATTCTAAACTAGTATTCACGAGATTAAAGTGAAAAACAAAAAAGAAATAGCAAGTTGCTATACTACAAGGAGTTGTACTGCTACTGCATGTACTGTCTAGTTGGGTTGTGTTAATCTAGATCTAGTAATGGGAACCATTAGCACTAGTTAAGCTTGCATGCTAACCAAGAGGATTAGTATATATTAATACCAAGAAAGAGAAACCCGGTTAGTTTACGTTTGCATCTTTATCCGTGCGAATTTACGTATAACCAACAAAGATGCCATGGCCCATGGTGGGCCGCGCGACGGCGAACGCGACCATAAAACCCTATTGACGACAAAAAGGCGGCAGGCTTAGCTTTAGGCTTTAGCTACAGCGGCGACGAGCAGCTGCGGCGCGGATCGGCTCCTGTACGATCGACTGGACCCCAGCCGCAATAACCAAAAGGGAGAAAAATCGAGCGAGGACAAGATAGATCAACTTATCATGCGATCCAACAGTAGAGGATCCTACGCATCAAGCGCAATGCATCGAAATTTCGGAGGTCTTGCTATAGCAAGCAGACTAGCGAACATAGCACAGCCTACATGCAGGAGGGAGAGAGGAGAGAGAGTTTTGGACCTGGTGGGTAGGCCCTGGAAATGGGCCCAGAGCTCGTCCTCCAACCCGGGGCGAGCAGCACCGTAGCCGCCGGCGCCAGCGCGGATGCGGCGGAGCACCTCGGCGTAGGCCTCTGCCTTCCGGCGCCTCCCGGCCGCGCCGCCAGTGGAGGGAGGCGGCGAGGGCGAGGCGCCTGGCTGCCGCAGGACTCGGCGGCCATGGGCCGGTCGGCTAGGGGTCGCGGCGGGCAGCCGGGGCAGCGGCGTGTGCTGGTGGTCCAGCGCCCATGGGTGGCGTCGCCGTCGTTGGCTGCGGCGCTTTATACGAGGACAGAGGAGGATGGGGGAGATGGTGCTGAGTCACAACATGAGATGAGACGGGGAGACGGAAAGGTGCTCGCCTGGGCCCAAGATTCGATGCTCCACTTCTCGCGATTCAGCCCCTATCTTTCTCCGAATTCCTGTTGCACGGAACAGGGACCAACACAAATGGAAGCATTTGGAAAATGAATGAGCTTTTCAAGTGGTTAAAAAGGTTAAAAGTATATTTATTGAGCTTTTTTAATATTTATTAGAATTTTCTCTTAAATATATAATACATTTTTGTACCAGAAATCCTAGACTAATTCCAAATTACCCTAGCCACTTTAAAAATAATTATCTCTCTGGCTACACGTACATACTCCCTCCGTCCCAAAATATTTGTCGCTTGCACTTCCCGAGAAACATATGCCGGTAATTATATTTTTAAAAATATTAATATTTATAATACATCATTAGTATCATTAGAAAAATCTTTGAATCTAGTTTTTTAACAAATTTATTTGAAGATTTAAATGTTGCACGTATTTTATATAAATCAAGTCAAACTTGTGGCAAAAAACCGAAAATGATAGTCAATTTGGAATGGAGGGAGTAGAGCTCAAGCAACAACCAAAGGGTTGACGAAGTAGACATGTGGGACATGAGCAATAGGGAAAAGAGGTGATGCCACATAGCTACCCATGAAGGGTAGAAAAAATGGACGCCAATGGGCCCGAAGAAGGCCAACGAAAGAGCTGTTGGAGGGCACCACAACACGCCATCGCAACCATCGAAGAAGGGCAGAAAGATGGGTGCACCAATGCTTTTAGAAGAGACAAAATAATCAGTGGAATGTAGGTTTCATCTCAATCAATGCATTGGAAGCAATGTTGGCAACTTTCATGCCTATGAAACTATGTTCCTCTTTCAATTAAAAACTATGCTAAATCACTTTTTTGAACATGTTAACCTATTTAATATGGAGTACTGATGAAAGTCCTGTGACACTTCCATCCCACATGACACATGGATTTTAATATAAGATTTTATGGCATATATAAAATGTTGTTGCGCATATATGCCCACCTCTACTCGACTATTTTAGATACTAACTAGCTAAATTATCAATACATATATATCAATCAAGGGAAAAAAGGGAAGAACAAGTTTAAAGACAGAGTATATATGAATTAGTGACTTCCAAAAGGTTGAAGCTGCAAAAATTCCTTCACGTGCTCCAGCACGTCCTTGTCTAACTTTTATTTCCTCGGCTTTAAATAACATTATTTTGGAAGTTTCAAGGAAAACTGTTTGTTTATTTAAGTTGTGAAATAACCAAATACTGTAATACAGTGGCTCACCCTCAACCTTTATAAACACCTCTATTAAAAGAACATCTCCACTATTAATTGTTTAAAGTGTGTTTGGTTTGGAAAATAAGATTGACCGAAGCAAACTATGCGGGCGAGATCGATTACTTTTATCTATAAAGTTTACAAATGTTGTTCACCTCGTTTGTGTTTTACTCTCGTCATCATCTACCAACAGGCATCTCCACTCTTTGAATAGCTGTGAAAGAGTGATAACTTGGAAAAACATAATTTTTTCTTCTAACTTCTCCTAAAAGACAAACTCTTGAAGAGAAAGAATACGCATCTAAATAGATTCTCTTATGCCATCTGCAACCTGAATATGGAAGAAACCTGCTGCACCTGTTTTTTTTAATGTCTGTTTAGCCAGGCTTGCTAGAATTCTCTTGGGATTGTGTGGGGCACTACCCTTTCTCCACTAGACATGCTCATCATTGCAAGAATCAACTTTGGTAGCTTCATCTTCAGAGAAATCATGATCACTGTCTGCTCGTCTATATGGTGTTCTAGAAATGATTTAATTTTTTATGGCAAAGCTTGCTCTCTGATAAATTGGAAAATTCACTTCATGCATGAATTTGGTTTGATTTGTATCAAAGTCAAACCCAGCCGATGCAATTGTGGTTGGAGAATATCCTCTAATGTACTTTGTTTTTTCTTTTTGAGATTGGGTAATTCTTTAGCACTTTCCGTGCTCCTGTAATTTCTTACTCCTTTATTCAATAAAAGAAAAAAGAAAGGTGGGGTTTTTCCCCACTGTTTCCTTGAAAAAAAGGAAAAATGTATAGATATACTGCGTGGACGAGATCTATTACTTTTGTCTTTTCGTTGGACCGAAGCGGCAGGTGGGGTTTTCCAATGCAGTGCAGTGATATCCTGTCCCAAATTCTAATACAGGATATGTTTACAGACGGGTTCAGCGCGTGGACCTTGGACAGCAACCAGGACATCGTCGCAGCAAGTAAGATAAACAATGCTCCGCGATGTCCTTCGGCCTCATGGTGATCTTATCCACCCATGGCAGAACGTTCTTTAACATTCATTTCCCCCGTATGCCGCTCCGTATAAAATAAAATAGATGAATGATCAAAATGGGTAGTTTTTCTATTGAGGCCGAACTATTTTCAACTTTTCGTGCATTTCGAATAATCAATTTTTTTAATTACACATTACAACGCAAACGCCATATAATAAAGTTAATTTGACATGAACAGGGGAAATGAGTCTAGCTATTTGCACTTTTTTTTTACTCGTCCTCACCTTTAATGTAGTGCGTGTGATTTCTGGTATCAATATCAAAAAGACAAGTGGGCCTTTGGTGCAGCTCCTATTTTGCTCTGGCTCCGTAATTGTACAACCATTGTAGCAAGGCAGAGTCAAAGTTAGTGAAGCTAAGAAATCGTAGCTTTGTCTTTCCGGTAGTTTTCTTTCTTTTCTTTTCTTTTCTTTTCTTTTCTTTTCTTTTTTTACATTGGCACTCAAAACTTGTCAAGCACCACCTAGAGCTATATACATATCTAAAAGGCAAACATGTCAGGTTGTATTAAGGAGAAACACACCCATTTTGAAACTTTGACAGTTCAATTTATCTAACTAGTCTCTCAGTTCTAAATTGTAACATGATTTGACTTTACTAGATATATAGTTTTTCTTATACATTTAAATACTATGCCTAGGTATGTAGCAGAAAATAATATATAAGAAACTAAAATATCTTATAACTTGAAATGGAAAAAGTATAAGTTTTAAAAGGTTTAGGCTACCAACGTTAAAGCTTTGATTGTAGGAGGGGGCGAATCTACAAACGAAAATCTCTTATAGTTTTAAAAAAATTGACGGTGAAGGAAGAACCGTCCTCACAGCATTGTTATAGGAAGGGACTGTGTGACCCGTTCAAGAAAACCCCTCGAACCCTAAGTCAGTAGTGATGAGCAACGCGGAAAGACCGGCCTGTATATATAGTATATGTTAGGATAATTGGGCCAAGCCTATTATTTATTCTAAATAATCAGTAAACTTCAAAGGCCCATAATTGTGTGATTAAGTGAAAAGGTGATTAGTACCAACTTGACTAATTATCTAGAGGACAATCAACTTAAATAGTGAGCATTGGGATGCCCACATAAACTGATTAAGGAGGAGAACCTAGGACCCACACGCGCGCGCCGCCGCCGCCGAGCCGCGCCGCCCGCCCGCCCGCCAGCCCGCGCGCGCGCGCGTCGGGCCGAGGGCTTGGCTTCGGCCTGAGGCTTTGGGCTGGCTGGCCTAGGCTTTTGTTTTGCCACTCGGCCCACCCGGCCGCCAGGGAGATCCAACGGTCTCCCGACAGGGGGCGCCTCCTATATAAGGGGCTTCTGTCGGAGACTAGGGTAAACGTGTGTTCCCTCCCGACCAGCCGCCTCCACTCAAAAGCTTGAGTGGCCTCCGGAACTTGTCCCGTCAAGCTTACCTGCTCGGGTATGCGGGCAATCAAGTTTTTGGGGAGCGTCCACGGGCGCGACTGCTCCG
>CM041642.1:23796785-23806799 GCA_023333625.1 Bothriochloa decipiens
CCCCCCCCCCCCCCCTTCTTTTTTTTTTTTGCAATCTCCCATGGGCGCGCTATGGACTGTCTAGAAGGTCGCAATTAAGGGCTCGTTTTGTTTTGTGGATGGTAGAGGCGAAGTAGTTTTAGTAGGCTAAGATTTATTCATTTATTATTAGAGCCTCAATTCACATTTGTGGCCATTTTATCTTTACATCGTTTTGAAAGTTCTAAGATCCCCTGTATTTATTTATAGACAGATCTGTTATATTTATAGATGGAGTAATTTTTTTATGTGCCATCGGCCGGTTGCATATATACTTGCTTCCAATGCTTCTATAGTCTCACCAATAAAAGTAATAGCAAAATAATGAACTTGGATTTATTAAAGTTATATAAGCCGACGTGAATTTAGTTTGAGTTTCAGCTAACGTGAAGACCTGAACTTAAACAACCGGAGTGCCGGACCACGTCGAACATACACATATATCACTCTGTTTATTCGTCACTACGATATTAACATCTGCGCTAAGGTCATGGACTCTCTTCAGGCTTCCAGTTGTGGGCAGATGACAGCGCTCTCGAGGTGACTACAGCCAGGGGCGCGGCCATCCATCAATCACATCACATCACATCACATCACATCACAAGACGGTGATGTGGAGCTTCATGCCGGACTTGCAGTGGTCCTCTCGACGCCGCAGATGAAATAGAACTGCCCGGGACCCCCAAGCGTGACGCGGTCGTTCCCGGAGTTGAGCGTCGGCGCGTCGCTCGGCACGGTGCACGCGTGTCATAGTCGCCCTTGGCCACCCACACCACGTCGTGGGAGCCCTGCTGGTACACGAACTCTACCAAGAATAACAAAGCACGCCCACGCGTCAACGTCATGGATGCATGCATGGATCAGCAGGATTGCAGATGTAGCCATGATAGGTCATGTACCGAGCGTGTCGCCGACCTGGAACGACTCCTTGAGGAAGGTCCACCAGCCGTAGTGCACCCCGGGGGCCCAGCCGGAGTCGTCCCCGACCTTGAAGTCGAACGCCGACGCGGTCGCCGGGAGCAGCGCCCACGACGACGACGGCCATGGTGGCACCAACAGCGGCGACGAGCAGCGCCTTACGCGAAGCCATTCCGCAGAGTAGATGAGTGATCGATCCAGTGAGTGTATGTGTGTGTGTGTGGTTTTGTATATCAGTGTCAACGCACTGCGCAGGTACGTGTATATATAGTATTCATGGAACCAACAGGGAGCCGCTCGCCGTTGTGTTGGTGCGACCACCGGCTGCTGGCAGCGTTGTTTTGCGGCATATTCGCGATGGAGGTGCATTTTTCTTTCGGTATTCATGGAACCAACCATGGAGCCGCTTGCTGTGTTGGTGCGACCACCGGCTGCGTTGGCACCGTTCTTTTGCGGTATATTCGATGGAGGAGGCCCATTTTTCTTTTGATTGTTTAACAGAAGCTCCTTGGCACCGACCACGCGAGGCCACGACGGTGGCGCACCGGCACCGGCGGAGCTGGGTCGACGAGGGAGCGGAGGGCTTGGCTACGAGCTAAAGATTGCGCACGCTGCGGCACGGGATCGGGATGGAGACGTAGAAACTAGAAACCAGGCTGACCCGGCGGATCAAATTCTACAGTTGGCGCGAGGGGCGGGGCGCCATGGCCAGACTTTGGTGGAGCTCGCCAGATTTGGCATGGCCACGTGCGGAGGAGGTGGGGGAGGGGGAAGGGACAGAAGGTGGCGCCGCGCGGCGAGCTAGGGTTTCGCCGACTGCAGTGGCTCTGGTGTGGTTGGAGGTGGTGTGGAGGTGGGACGAGGACGACGGAGGCGAGCCAGATCTAGAGGGACCAAACGGCGAGGGAGGAACGGATCAAGGAAGAAGATGAATCGAGGAAGATGAGACGCGGGGCGGAAATGTGTGCGGGGCTACGGGCATTGTGTCCAGGGGCCGAGTATGCGTATTGGATTCCCACTCTCAGGCCGCACAGATCTCAAGAACAAACATCTACAGTTAAGAAACTACCTTCCCGGGAAGTGGAATTTGGAAAAACCAGTCTCCGCCTGAAACCGACTGGAGCCGCTGGCTGGTGCGGTCTCGGCTAGCATAAAGCTACACACAAATGGGCCCCACGTCAAAAAGCAACCAATCACAACTCACGAAATAAGACCTGCGGTCTCATAGCTAATTGGTATTTTCATTGAGACACAAGTAATTTGTTCGTTGGATTGGTTTTGTGGTTGGTTTCTCATGAGAGAAATTTTATATCATGGCTGATAAGCAGGGCTGATATATTTAAGCCAACAGGCAGAAGAACGACACACTATACTGCTCTTGAGCAAGACGTTGGGGTTATAGGCCTGACAATGAAGGTGACACTGGAGAAAGCAGCGCTTAGTGACCTGCCGAGTGCGAATAAGACCATGTGCTTCAGAGTGTGCTGCTTCCTGACACCGGTTGATCCTTTGTTGATTTGCCTGACACTGGAGGTTGCAGCGGTCACGGACTACTATTTGAGCATTTTGGGAGAGCAGGCGTCCACCTCTTGGGCCTTCAGCCTGACGAGTCTATATATGCAGCAAGAATGCGTGGAGGCCGAGCGCCCTCACGGCCCCCTTCTCTGAAGCGGAAGCGTGGGCTGCTCTCAAGGCAATGAACCCCAACAGCGCGCCTGGTCCTGATGGGATCGGGCCGTGTTTCTACAAGGTTCCGTGGGGCTCGGTGAAAGAGGGTATCATGGCCTTCTTGAGGGACTTTCATGCTGGATAGGTGGACATTCAGAGGATCAACCGTGCACATATTGTTCTGATTCCCAAGCACCAGGGGGCCTCGACTCTGAACTCCTTCAGATCGGTGTCCCTGCAAAATTGTCCAGTGAAAATCATTACCAAAATTCTAACAGCAAGGTTGCAGGCTCAGATTCTCAGGCTGATTGATGTGGACCAGACTGGTTTGCTCCGTGTTAGATCAATATCGGATAGCTTCGTATATGCCACAGAGTTTGGTTCAAACCTGTTATAAGAGGAAGGCTCTGACAGTGGTCCTTAAGATTGATTTTGCCAAGGCTTTTGACTCAGTGGACTGGGGGACCGATGGCAGAGCTCCACGCACAGGGTTTCCCTGAGCTCCAGTGTGATTGGATTCATGTTTTGCTTCAGTCGTTGCGGTCAGTGGTCCTTGTTAATAGTTTCCCAGGTCCATGGATCACCTACAAACGGGGGCTATGTCAAGGCGATCCTCTATCGCTGTATCTGTTCCTGCTTGTTGCGGATGTGCTACAGTCAATGATCAAAGGAGCAGGGGTAGCCATTAGGCACCCGCTGTGTGATGAGCCTTGCCCTGTCCTCTAGTATGCCGATGACACATTGTTGCTCCTCCGCACATCTGAGAGTGATGTTTGCCATTTGAAGCTATGCCTTGACCAGTTTGCTAACGCAACGGGACTGAAGATCAATTTCCACAAAAGTACTATGGTGCGGATGCATGTGCCGGAAGAAGCTATGGCTGACCTGGTTACCATCCTCCAGTGCAAAAGAGATTCCTTTCCCCAAAACCTACCTAGGTCTGCCTTTATCAAACACCAAATTGCGATTGTCTGCATTTGCACCTCTGATTGCCAAAACTGTCAGATACCTTGCTGGATGGAAGGCCACTCTATTGAGTCCCGCTGGTAGAGTTGTTCTGATAAACTCGATTTTGGATGGGCTCCCAACCTACCTAATGGGCGCCTTACTGCTGCCAGTGGGCGTAGAGGAGCTTTGGATTCTAGGAGGTGAGCATTTCTCTGGAAGGGGATTGACAAAGCTTCCGGGGTGCAATGCCTGGTAGCGTGGGAGAAGGTTTGTGCAGACAAGGAAGAGGGAGGCCTCGATATCAAAAGGTTGGACACCCAGAATGCTTGTATACTCACCGGTTACATCACCCCGCTGAGTCCTCGTGGGCGACCTGGGCAGGCCAACATGTCGGTCTAGCTGATTTGGAAGGGGATATTGAAGGTTCTCACTGCAAATCTTTGCATGACCTCCTGCCCGCTTACAAATGCATCACAAGAGTTGAGGTGGGGGATGGCCGTTTGACCTCCTTCTAGCAAGATCACTAGTTGGAAGATCGCCCACTGGCCAGCCTGTTCCCGGCCTTGTATAGTCATTATAGCAATCGTTATGAAACTGTCCAGGCCATGATGACAGCTGGCCTACCGTCTCTATTACAAGCTCAACTGACGACCTGGGCGGCTGATGAACTAGCTCAACTCCTGTGCAGGCTACAACATGTGCAACTGACTCAAGTGGCAGACTTCATAATGTGTGGCATGGAGAGGCGAGACCATATGTTGGCAATGGGCATCGTCTACAGAGCGTCTGTGCAGGGTGATCACCGTGCGCCCTTCTTCTCCTTTGTCTGGAACAACTTCGCTTCTCCCTGCGTCAAGTTCTTTGCTTGGTTGCTTGTTCAGAACAGAATTCAATGCAAGTCGAACTTGAAGAAGAAGTACATTGTTGACAGTGATGTTTGTGGCCTGTGTCGTGGTGGCTGTGAAGAAGACCCCGATCACATCATCTCTGGTTGCTCCTTCGCGATCAGCTTCTGGGACAGAGTTGGATTAGGAGCGGCAATGTCGCGAAGGTTGATGTACTCTGGATGAACCGAGCTCCACTGGGCATGCCGCCTGGTGCACACGCGGCCCTTGTCCTCCGCTTCTACTGGGAGGTGCGGAAACATAGATATGACATGGTCTTCAGGCATCTCCCACCGAGCGTCGACAGGCTGGCTGCGGCATGCAAGGCGATGCAGGGTTCCTGGGAAATCTACGTCTCTGACCAATTTTTGGAGCTCGCTTCGGTTGATGTAGTCTATCCCTCCTCCCCTTGCTTTACTTGGATTCATGTAGCCATGCTTTGTAATCTTGGCCTTCATGGCTAAAAATGGGTTCTTCCGAACCCCAACTCACCCCCCCGAGGCTTCGCATGGAAAAGGTGACTTTTCGCCCCCCCCCGATTAACTCAAAAAAGACATGAAACTCTTATGTATGATGAAAACTAAACATTAGGTATGGTCGATCGTCACGTCTTTAAAGGCTATATGGTGAACTTCATGTACGTACATCTGCGCTTGCTTATACTCACGGTATTTTCATTCTGATCCTTGTTGCTTTGAGTAAGTGTCACAACTCACCACACAGTTAGAGAAACTCCAACAATTTGGCAATTTTTCTTTGGCATTTGTTGTTGTTTGCCAACTCCCAAAACGAAATGGGTAGTATAAAAAAGGCCATCTCCAAGGGTTTGGCAAAAATTACCCAAATTGTGGACCCAGGTGGTTAGGCCGCAAAATTTTTTCATCGCGCGGTCTCCCGGCGCGCGCTTTCCTTCACGCGTCTTCCTTTTAGACCTTATTTTTTTAGATGTTTTAGGACCTGCTCCCAAACAGTTGGTTGGTTCACATATTATGTTAGTTTCATCGATGATTATTCCAGTTTACATGGATTTATTTGATTCACCATAAGTCAGAAGTGTTTCAATGGTTTCGTGACTTTCAAAATCTAGTCTAACGTCAATTTGACAAGAAAATTAGAGTTATGCAAACAGATTGGGGAGGGGAGTACCAGTCCCTAAATTCTTTCTTCAAGCGCATAGGCATACATCACTATGTGTCTTGTCCTCATACTCATCAGCAAAATGGTGCTGCTGAACGCAAGCATAGGCATATAGTAGAGATGGGGATCACCTTACTTGCTCATGCATCAATGCCTCTCAAATTCTAGAATGAGGCATTTCAAACCGCAGTGTTTCTAATTAATCGCTTGCCATCTAAAGCTATTAATCATGATACTCCCCTCCATCACCTCTATGGTCAGGAACCAGATTACAGTGCTCTTCGTACCTTCGGTTGTGCAGTATGGCCCAACCTTCGTGCCTACAACACACGCAAATTGCAATTTCGCTCTAAAAAGTGTGTGCTTGTTGGCTATAGCAATGCTCACAAAGGGTTCAAGTGCCTTGATCCTAGTGAAGGCCGCATCTACATATCCCGAGATGTAGTGTTCGATGAAATTGTTTTTCCTTTCGCCTCGCTCCACCCCAATGTTGGCGCTCAACTCCATGCTGAACTCAAAGTCCTTCCTGATATTCTCCTTAATCCATCTATGTCCTTTGGGGATGCCAAGATTTATGACTAGCATTTGAGTTTTCCTAACCCAACTAATCCTGGTTCTAGTACTGGTGAGCATGTGCAAGAAACAGGAGAAAATTCTACCCCAAATGATGGCATATGCAGTGAACCTGATCATGAAGAACGGGCTGCCTCCGCTCGTCATTTCATGTGCCTTGGCAGGGGGAGCAGTCCGGGCACAGGGAGCAGCACGCCATCCTAGATAGATCCGTCCGCCAGCGCTGCTCCCGGATCAACTTCGAGATCGGTTCCACGCATGACTACTTCGACAGGGCTGTCCACCGGTGGATCATCTGTGCCGAGCCCGTCCACACCTCTGTCTTCGCCTCCCCGTGTGGCTGCGCAGGCGGATCCGGTCGGGGGGCAACAGCTGCAACCCCCGGCCCCTGAGGATGCTCCTCCTGCGGGATCTGCTATGGCTGCTAGCGGATCCAGTGCGGCCGTGAATGCTGTGCCGTCTCCTGCACCTTCTGAACCACCAACTGCTGCATCAACTATTCCTCCACCGCCAGGCAGACCAACCACAAGGGCTCAGCGTGGATTTGTCAAGTCATGGCAGTACACCGATGACACTATTCATTAGGGCATGCTCGCTGCGTCCCTCACTGAAGAACCATCGAATCTCAAAGAAGCATTTCAGAATCCACGTTGGGTCTCGGCCATGGATGCCGAGCATCAAGCTCTCGTCAAGAACAAGACCTGACATTTGGCTCCACCTCCAAAAGGTAAAAATATAATTGGCTGCAAATGGGTATACAAGGTCAAGAGAAAGGCAGATGGGTCGATTGATCGGTATAAAGCTCGTCTGTTTGCTAAAGGCTTCAAGCAATGCTACGGGATCGATTATGAAGAAACCTTTAGTCCTGTAGTCAAGGTAGCTACTATTCACCTAGTGCTCTCTATTGCCATGACTAAGGGGTGGTCATTACATCAGTTGGATGTTCAGAATGCCTTCTTACACGACATTCTAGATGAGGAGGTATACATGCAGCAACCACCTGGCTATGAAGACAAATCTCATCCCAGATATGTTTGTAAGTTGGATAAGCCTCTACATGGCTTGAAACAAGCCCCTCGGGCGTGGTATGCCCGTTTGTGTGCCAAGTTGCAGTCCTTGGGATTCATACCGTCCAAAGCATACACATCATTATTCTTCTACAACAAAGGCAAGTATAGCTTATTTGTCTTGGTGTATGTTGATGATATAAATATTGCTAGTTCATCTCCAGAAGCAACTAAGGCACTACTTAGTGATTTGCAAAAGGAGTTCGCCTTGAAAGACTTGGGAGATATACATTACTTCTTGGGGATAGAAGTTAATAAAGCCAAGGGTGCCTTGATTCTGTCGCAACAGAGATATGCAATAGATATTCTAGCACGATCAGGGATGAGCAAGTGCAAACCAGTGGATACACCATTGTCGACTATAGAAAAGCTCAGTGCATATGAGGGCAGTCCACTTGGACCTGATGACTCAACAAAGTACCGGAGTCTGGTTGGGGCTCTTCAGTACTTAACCCTCACTAGGCCTAATCTGTGTTTTGCTGTTAACAAAGTTTGCCAATACCTTCATGCACCGACAACAGTTCATGGGAGTGCAGTCAAGCGTATTCTCAAGTATGTTCGTGGGACAATCAATCTTGGTCTTTGGATTGGAAACTCAAGAACCATGGTGGTCAGCGCCTTCTCAAATGCTGATTGGGCCGACTGTGTAGATGACAGGCATTTAACCAGTGGGTTTGCAGTGTATCTTGGTGAGAACCTCATTTCATGGAGTGCTAGGAAGCAAGCGACACTGTCCGCTCCAGCACAGAAGCCGAGTATAAATCACTTGCAAATGGCACTGCTGAAATAATTTGGGTGCAGAAGTTATTATGTGAACTTGGCATCCCTCATCCTTCGTTGGCCAGATTATGGTGTGACAACATAGGTGCAAAATACCTCTCCTCTAATCCAGTGTTTCATGCAAGAACAAAACATATTAAAATTGATTTCCATTTTGTTCGAGAGAGGGTAGCATAAAAGTTGTTGGAGATTTGGGTCATCAGTACCAAGGATCAAGTGGCTGACGGCTTCACCAAAGCTCTGCCTCGCGTGAAGCTATAAGAATTCAGAAATAATCTCAACCTTGTAAGTGGCTGAGATTGAGGAGGGGTGTTAGATGATGTATATCTTTCAGTTAGTATCTAGGTACATTGTAACTAGATGATAGGATCAATCTCTTGATTATAGGAGATTGGTTACTTAGTTATATGATCAATTGTTGTAGCAAATTATGTGATTGTAACCTGTCATGAAGGGGGTTGTTCCCTCCTATATAACACACAACCCAGGAACCGAGGGAGGTAACCTGGTTAATCTATTTTTACAAGTACTATCAGAACAAGGTTCACATTGGGCGCCCTTTCACATTTAACAATTCCAGATGTATCGTTGCTTCAACTGGCAATGATTTCCGAGCTGATATAGTGCATTATTTATGCCTTCGGATTTAAACATTTCGAGCATCTCCAACAGTTTGCCATCTTATTTGCTAATTCTTAATTTTTTAGCAAAATAGAAAAAACTCCCTCTAACAGTTTGTCATCTTGCATGCCAATTTTTACCAACTTGATAAAAGTACGTCCTGAGCGCGCACATCTCTTCTCGCGGTACTACGACCGCGTCCTCCTTCACTCCTTGCGATACATGACGGCCACGTTCATGATCGTCCTGTCCTGGCCACGTTCATAGCCTCCATAATCGAACCACCGAAGCCCCTCTCGATCTCGACTCGATCAACGCAGCAACCCGATCGATCGGGAGCCGCCGCCAGCAGCCATAAATCCCGCGCCACCTCTGCGCTTCGGTTTGAGGTTCGATCGTCTACGGCAGCCATAAATCCCGCACCAGCAGCAACGTGATCGATCGAGATCTCTGCCAGCTTCAACTTCGGCCTGCTCGAGCTTATGGACGGCGAGTCCCAGGAGGCCGCCGTGTCCGTCGTCGTCGGCAGGCCAAGACCGAGGCCGCACACGCCAAGAGATGGATACATGTCCTATGCTCAACAACAGTTTCTGAGATGGATATGTGCTGCGCAAGAGAGATGGATAGATGTACCGACGACTTCAAGCCCGAGCAGCAGTGGGATGGATACGAGAAAAGGAAGAAGATGGACGAGAATTCAATTTCATTACTCTTTGAGGGTTTCTGATACAAGTTTACAAGAGAGAGAAGAGTTTAGATCTAGGCTTGGTTAATTACTGCAAAGTGTAGGGTTCTTGGTACAAAAGTAACTTTGTTTTGCCACTCAGAGATAGCAAACTGTTAGAGAGAGATTGTTTTTTTTTTGCTTAGCATATATTTTAGAAAGTTGCCAATCATAAGATTTGCCAATTAAATTTTAATAAACTCTTAGAGATGTTCTAATTTACTTTATCCTTGTTTTGTGGCTTCGGTTTTAAAACATATATTTCTTTTTAATATTCTGAGCCTACTAGCGTGGTACTACGGAATTTATAGGATACTAACATATCATGATTAAATGACAGTTGTAGATATTTATGTATTTCTCTATAAATTTAAGCGAAGTCAATGAAGTTTTGACAAGACAAAATGATTTTCATTTAAGAACTCACTATAAAGTAAGAGCGGTACGGAATCAGAACGCTGTGCACAATCCTAGAGTATCTGACGTCCTTTTGGGCTTGGATCTTGTTTGATATGCTGATGCGACGTTGCGCCTTCCTTTTCCTGCATATCCTCTTGGGTGATGCGAACTGCTCACCTATTTTCCTACTAATAGCTCAGATGATCCTTCTGATGGGAAAGATCCCATTAGAAAAGAGCGCAATAACACGAAGCATCAGATCCTTCTGTTGGGAAAA
>CM041642.1:23806899-23891640 GCA_023333625.1 Bothriochloa decipiens
CAGCAGAAACCGACATATATTAACTTGGTTCAATACATCTGAAGGTAGTCTTTTAAGAGCTATACAGAGGTAGTTAATAAATAAACAAAGAAACCCAAAAAAGTTGTCAATACTTCACATATACATGAGCTACATCAATAATTAGTAACGTGACATCCGGCACAGTTCAAATTAGGCCCATGGTGGCCCATGTGTGCGTTGATGCAAGGTTTGTAGGGTGTTTAGTCCCACCTTACTTGTTGAGAGTGGGTTAGACTAACATATAAGGTTTCTAGGATCCATGCCATCAACCCCGGACTAACCCTTTTATGTGAAGCGAAGAAAGCTTAAGTGGGTTGGTCGGAGTGTGTGCGCTCAGAGTGAAAGAATCTGAGCTGGATTTTGGGGTGTCACAAGTTAACACCATAAAGGTACGAAACATGAGTTGTAAAAAGAGAGACATGATTTTAAACTTTAATTACTTCAGCATTGACTGATCCCTGAAACACATTAAGTAAAGACCAAGCCCTGATTTAGCAACTTTGTAGCTGCAAGTTAACACCATAAAGATAACGAAACATTGAACTGTAAAAAGAGAGACAGGATTTTAAACTTTTATTACTTCAGCATTGACTGATCACCGGCACACACTAAGTAACGATCAAGCCCTGATTTAGTAACTTTGTAGCTGCGAGCAAACAACCAAATTCCTCTATTTAAATGAAATAGACTTGGTGTCCTTCGGTATACAGTGTACCATATGAAGTAGAGCTGATAAAAGTGGAAACAATGAACAGTAGCATATAGATGCTATAAAATAGGATGTTTTCTATAATTCTTAGGCATTCTTAGTAGACACCACTTTAAACAAATATTTGCAAGAATGCTAACCCAGATACCTTGGTAGTCAGGTTCATCAAGCCTTTGACTAGTGCATCAAAAACTTGATCACGGTATGATGTATTTCGAAGTAATATCCTTTGACCAGTTACTGGAGTAAAAGGCACGCAAGACTGGAGCTTTGGATAGTATTGAAGGCCATAGTTATAGTAAGCTTCTGCCCATGATTGATCAAACACAAACTCCCCTCTAGAATGGCTGCAAGTTCACAATGTTGTCGCTCAATCAATGAACAAGATGAAAGGATCACATAGTACATGGCAAGTAGGAAAACAGGAGATGATATTCTGTTAATGATGTTAAACCTTTTCAGGTAAAGTGGAACAACACCTATAATTTCTCCATTCTCGTCCCGTGCAACGACATGGAAAGGTAACCAGCCAGTTTCCTGAAATCAGTCGAGGAGGCCAAAGGTCCCAAGGAAGACAATTAAGATAACAGTATGTACATCCATGCATATTGGTACTGAATAAAAGTTAGAGCTAATTTTTGTTCAATCTATGGGTCAGGCTAAGCATGATAGAAAAGAAGTTCCCTCATAGGTAATTCATAATTTGTGATGTCTCAATATGCCTGGTGATATTGCAGACAAATCTTGTTTGTAGTTCTGTTGTCAATTAAACACAGCAAATTTATCATAAAAATCAATGTGTTCAACATTACACATGCTTATAATGGAGCTTGAGCACTTAACAGTTAAAACTGGTGTTCAACTAAACGCTAAACGCTAAACGCTTTGGTCACCTATCATTTAGCCATTATTCAGGCTACCGACCAATTAAAACGGTTAAACGGCCTAAACATCTATGTAGGCAGTAGGTGACAGTGATTAAAACTGAAATGTCTTTGTATGAACTGACGATAATACATGGTGATTTATGTGCTTACCTTTACTGCAGAACCTGATTCTTCTAAGCTTGAGAGGAATGCATAAGTAAGGAAAGGGTTAAAGTTCCCAGGATCATCTGGATCACACGCACAGGCATCCCAATCCGCAGCAGGAATGTCCAAGATAGAAGAAGCAACAGAAATAGACACCTCACGTGGTTTTGCACCCACCTGAAACGAATGAGCGATTAAGGAAATCATGAATTAGGTGCATAGGTCCTGGAAAAGGAGTTCACTCAAGAAACACAAAACACCTCTGAGGCTGACCCTGAGAGCGTATATGATTCAGCAGGAGGGATCTGTTGGCGTGTTGTCGTGTCTCCCTTAGGCCACCCAAAAAGAGCATTGACCTTGAATCGTGGTGCCAAGCTTCGGAAGCCAACTCTCGAAGGTGGATGTCCCTGCAAATGATCATCGCCAGAGTGAACAAACTTAGTTTCGGGAACAAAAATCTGTAGCAGGATGAACGAACATGATACAGAACAGAATATAGGTAAACAAAGGAAACTAAGCAGATGCCAGAATGGGCATAAACCATATGGTCACTTCAGAGCAAACTTATTCTGGAACAGCCCAGGCAGTTTGCAGTGTCGGATGTTACATGTGCAGAAGACTCAGACAAGCAACTTGTAGTGTGTGATATATCCATTTCTCTCCTGCTTAATGTCAATGAAGCACTCGAACCAACCATCAGTACATGGCATACCATTATCTAATGGAATCATTATATGTTACATGGAAATCATGATTTCTGCATGTGGCATATACTGACAATCCAAACCATCAATCCAGCCCTTCAGTACAAAACGGTCATCCAAACAATTGTGCACATCATCCTCCTGCCTCCAAATCTAACACTCACTCAACTACTCAACTGTACTGTTTCCTGTCAATCAGAACCAGATAAGCCATGGCTAAACAGGATCCCCTAAAAACTCGCACGGCTCATTCCACTGCTCCCTTTGGCAGCTTCGGAACGAACTGCGGCGTTGAAACCCTATGGTTCTCAGGAGCTCACACTAACCAGTAACCACACGCTGGGCGTGGGTTCCACCAGCGGAACTACAGTGTCACATCGGCAATCTACACCCGGGGGGAAGGGAAGGCGCGTGGGGAGCACTCACGCGGCGGCAGTAGCAAGGGCCGGAGGCAAGGACGGTGGGGGAAGGGTGCCGCGTCGCCGCCGCCGGCGAGGCCATCGCTTGGTCGCGCGCCTCAGGCTCGCTCCGGGCGCCGAGGTGCGAGGAGAGACGCGCGAGCTTCGGGACTCACGAGAGCGGGAGGCGCGATGCTGACGCCTGGGTCCCGCGAGCCAACTACGCGATGCGTGGCCTACTGGTGTGGCTTCAGGCTGCAGACCGTCTGGCTCCACGAACTGCTCTGCGCTTGCGAACCACAAGACTGCACCAAAACGAAAGCGCGCACACGGGAAGTGGGGCCACATTGCCAGAGGGTCAGGTAGGCCGGAGGGGTGTGTGCGGTGCGGTAAAACAGCTGCCACGTTGCAAGCAGGAAGCAGCAGCCCAGCGATGAAAAAGTTGCTCTGCTGCTTGCCAAGTTGCCCATTAGCTGGATTTCCTTCTTTTAAGTTCTGTATTAGGAAATTCAAAAAAAATTCTGTTTTTTTAAATTATACAGTACAACGCAGACGCGCATACACATACGTACACTCACACTTATGAATACACGTACGCAAATCTACCCCTACCCTTACCTCTATGAGCACATTCGAAGGACTGACCAACCGTTAGATCTTGAGATTTCCGAAGTCACCACTGGCGCCTCGTTGTCGACGAAAACATCTTACCACTTAACACATAACGTCGATAAATTCTGAGAAAATCCCAGAAAAAGGTGCGAGCACCAGGATTTGATTTCTATTCACAAGTTGACTTCATCACAAGTTGATTTATGTTCACAGTTGACAGGGCGCGAGGAATGTCATGCTTGAAAGTAAAATGCTTGGAGCTTGGAGGGCAAATGAAGTAAATCACAATTCACAAAGCGTCTAGGAATCACATCTGTCAGCAAAATGGTTTACAATGAAGATGATACGAAGTAGACTAGTGAGTTATGAGTTGTGACAAGTGTTTTCTAGAGGAGCCACACACACGGGCTCTTGACAATGCCAACCCAATTCTGCAGTACAACATTGCATATCATTGCCGTACACAAGCACTTGTCATTACAGTCACAACACTGCATGCCAAGTGGGAACAAAGTTACTGTTCAAGGAGGTAAATAACATCAGAGATGCACAAATTCGCTTTATTAATCAAGAAAAATAAACAATGAGTTGCTAGAATTTCCTATTACCCAATCATGTTACGTACAGACTTCTACAGATTCATCTGCGGCGGAATTTCGGACGAACCGCAAAAACACCAGGCCTCAGCTCATCAAATCGATACCTGCAAGCAGAAGACTGTCAATCATACTTGTGTGTGTACGCTTAGATGTAGAGTTGTATGGATCACATCGAATGTTACCCGTTCTCAATAAGGAAACCCCTGACGGCAACAGGCAGTGAAGCCTGCCCTTTGCTATGGTTACCCATCCCTGTGTAAAGTACAAACAGAAATGAGTTTTTGCTAAAGCTGGTGTTGCTTACATCATGAACATGAAATCATTCTTTATTCTATATATGCTGTTATTAAATGAACCAAATCAATGCATTATCTGCTTGTAAAATGATACCAAGATGCTTTCATCCATTAAATTGCACATTTGCAGATCATAATTACAAGGATATGGCAAGAAATGTGATGAACATGAACTGTTTTAGTTTTGATATGAAACCATCAACTGTATTTGATAGGAAAGCTATCCATAGAGAAACAACAGAATACCTGTGATCACATGTAAGATAGACTGTTTAGGCCGGCGTAAAACCACCTTCTCAGCGGCAAGCTCAATGTTTGAACCAGTGGTTGATTCAGAATATGCATATTCCAACATCGCTAAGTCATCAGCTGAAGCTGACTTATTCCCAGGTTGCTGGAACTCTACCATGTGGAGATGCCTCTCCAATACAGCCACAGCCTCTGATGCATGAAGACCATGCATGTCTATCTTCCAGATGTCATTACTGCTATTCCTGAGGCGAAATATTTCTTCTGCTGCCTTATTATTTAGCTTTTCAGCAGCTGCCCGCTCTTCCTGAGCTCTGAGAGAAAGTTCCTTGGCGGCAGCATGGTCACCTCTCAAGAATGCATTGCTGGCAGACTGGGAATGCTTTGTGGCAGCCCTGCAACCAAAGGAAAGAAAGTGGCTCGTTATCTCACTTGAAAAGAGTTGACATTGATCATCACATCAAACAAGTGTACATAGCTTAAATAAAAAATATTGCCATCTTCAACTTAGTGTCTGATCAATTTTTATGGACTGCTAGACCTATAAATCAAGGATTCTAGAATGCTTTACAAATTAATGGCTTTGAATGTTCATGCAAATTTGGGATTACAAGAGTAAATGATCATATTCAAGTTTTATGCTTAATAGTTGTACATGTCACAGCTAGAGCTACAATGAACATCCTAGGCTCCTGGTGGATACAGAAAGAATAGAGACACGCTTCTTCTATGCATAACCCAGAACAAATATTATGCCAACAGCAGACAGTTTTAAAACATAAGCACAGACAAGGAATTTCATCATACCTCATCATCTTCAATGCATCTTTCCGGTAGTTTAAGTAATCATCATCAATCTCTTCGAATTCAGGCTGCAAGGGTATAGAGGGAAAATTCATCTGTGGCAGCAACAACTGTGAGCAATCTGGATTTGCATTGCCTGCTGCAGCACTTTCTGATGGTAATCCATGTGTTCTAGTCATCACAGCAGCAAATTGGCCAGATGTTCTGCCCTCTCCAGTCTGCAAGTCAGGAGAGACCATAGCTTTCAACAGATCAGATGCTTGGCTGACATCATTATTTACAGCAGCTAGTACATCCTCGATTAAATTACTGTCGGCCCAACTGTGTGCATCTTTCAAGAGCTTAACTTTATTAACAGATGCAGACATTGCACCATGATTCCCACTGTCCACATGATTAGCAGAATTCTTATTTCCACGTCCACTACTAACAGCTCCAGACTCAACAGAAGGGCGAACCACTGAAGCAAAAGGCTTTGGTTTCAGCCCATTCTTTTCTGTAATGGAGCTGCTAGCAAGATTGAGGGCTCCTAAACTTGAGAGAGCCGGAAATGAATCAGCATCACCTTCATCCCCACTGCCATCTGCGCTGCGCCACTTGCGATCAAACGCAGCCCACCCAGAGTTTGCAATCTTCTGTCTATGCATTTTGACAGCTGGCCGCCTTCTTGATCAGTCTAGTTTCAGCTAAAACTGAAGAAGCTGCCAATGCTGTGATTGCTACCACAAGGATGCTGGGCCAGACGCTTTATTTCCCAACACCAGCTGAGAAATCCACCAATGTTGTCCTATAATAACATGGGAGCAAAAAGGTCAGCTCAGTTCACCCAATACAGGCTCTTTGTAATTAGGCTTGAGGCTGCTTGTTTTCACAAAATCACAATCATGCTCCAGTTCTTCTATCTAATATGTTTGAGTCTAACATTATTGTGAATATTGGTGGTGGAGAGTCAACTGTGAGGTAGCTCGAATGAATAATCTACCGGTTACAAGAGTTAATAGCAACCAAGCCGGCTAAACACCAAGGCCATCAAAATTATTAACACAAACGAAGATCCAATCCACCCCAGAATAACAATTGCACGTATACAATCAGATCGAGTCAGCCAGCGCACCTCTCGAAGAGCCGTTATTTGGAGGCGTTGACCCACAGCTCCCGGAACCACGGCGTGGCGGGGGCCGAGAAGGGCAGTCGGAACTGGGCGGAGGTCGATTCGGACGTCAGGGCTACGGCGGCAGCTTTGGTCCTCCCGAAATCCATCAACGGCGTCGGCGCTTCCCGGAGAGCAAAGGGGAATCTCTTCTTTTTGTTTTTTTCCTCCGCGCGGCGAAGTGGGGACAGTTGCAAACGTGGGCGGCGAGGAGGCTATTATAGCGGGTACGGCCGAACGGTCCCCGGGTTGTTCGGGCTCGATTTCCGTTTGGTGGACGGCAACGCCGCAACGCGAAAACGCGTGCTCTGGCAAAAAGGTTTGGGCTTGTTTAGATTGCTAATTTTTTTTATTTTTTTTTATCATATTAATTTTTAAATTTATGTATGAAGCATTAAATATAGATAAAAAATAATTAATTATACAGTTTAGTTTAAAATCATAAAATGAATCTTTTAAGCCTAGTTAATCCATGATTGGATAATATTTATCAAATAAGACAAAAAATTACTATTTATCATATTAAAATTTTTTCGCAATCTAAACGAGGCCTTAGTTTGTGGATTCGAAGTCAGTGCCTTGCCCCCCCACGCTTGAGCACTGCTCGGATTCCTCCCCGAATCCCAATTTCCTGCTCCTCTTCAAGATGCAGCTGAGAAGAAATCTGCAGCCGGCAGCAGCCCCTGCTTGCGCTGAACTTGGAGGCTTTCAGTGCTAAATCATCACACCCTATTTTTAAGAATAAAAATAGAATGTATAAATAATCTTATATGCGTCTTAGGAACAGTCGTATATATAAGATAAAAAATTACAAAGAGTATCATCACCCTGTTTGGTACATAGCGAACCAATATCTACTATAGAGTATTGCGCGTAAACAATAAATAACTAAGATGTCTTTATTGCGGAAGTTTCACACAGGGACAAGTTAACTGGTGAACACCAAGCCTAGTACTCATCACGATAGCTCTCATTCCAACCTTCATCTGTTATCCATCCGGGATTTTTCAAAAATTAAAAGTAAAGCAAACGTAAATGCACAACCATACTCAACAAGCATAACATGGGTTAATGAGGCTCAAATAAGCTGACACGGTTTGACTGTATTTAGCTTTTATACATTAATCATATTGAAGCATAGCATCAAGGTAGTGATAATTCTCATATTCTTATGATCAAAATAACATTAACCAGTGTGTAGCAATAACGACATCAAGATGAACACATTAGCAATTTGAGAACCACTATCTTTATTGTAAATGTGTCAAGGCCGTCCTAACCGAAGGGCACGGATAATATATTGATTTAAACTCTGATCAGAGGTGTACACTTTCACTGTGAGTCATGTTTTGCAACCGAGTGGATTTATAACTTCCAAACCACTACAAAACATATAAAGCCTCGTATAGGTTCTCCTAACCAATCAGAGATACGAAAAACGTTGTGTGTAGGAACCCCCTTTCAATATGGCACAATCCTTCCCGGCTATACTCATAAGGGCAGAGGCTGTCTTATACCTCAACTTCCAGACCACTAACCAGCTAGAAAAGGGCCTACAAGTGACTAGAGCCAGAGCCATATAGCTCTCGCAGCTGTACGGATTGTCCATGATAAATCACTTACAGACAAGAGTTCATGTGTGTTAAAAGTCATCGTTTTCGTTGATAGCATAACACACATCAAGTTATAAGATCATGACCATTAAAGCACTAGCATCATAACTACCCAATGCAACCTAAATGGTTCAAGGAATCAGGATATCAAAGCTAGTTATAATTTCTAGGTCATCAAACGGACACATGCATATGAATTGTTATTTATAGTGAATAGGTAACAAGGAAGATCCGTGCTATA
The DNA here is from genome assembly GCA_023333625.1 of Bothriochloa decipiens. Lineage (NCBI taxonomy): Eukaryota > Viridiplantae > Streptophyta > Magnoliopsida > Poales > Poaceae > Bothriochloa > Bothriochloa decipiens. The sequence continues at coordinate 23,815,327 of CM041642.1, forward strand.
CTTGCCTTGATTCACAAAGCCTTGTTGGTCCTGCTGATCCTCAAAGTAGTCTTGCTCAACAAAAACCTCACCGTCTGAACTTGACATTAACATTCAACACCAGACAATCCAATCGAGTATACATACACGAAGCAAACAAAGAGCTATTAGAGGAACAGTACACCAATCTCATCAAAACAGAATAAAAAGCTTGTAAAACTCTTCTACACGCTGCTATGATCGCACAGACGTCAAGTTCACCAAAAACGGAGTTATAACAGCGAAGTTATGAATTTTCAAAAATTTTCTATAGACAAATAAATACTTAAATATAGACTAAAAATATAAAGTGTCCAAAATACTTCAACAGTAGCACCACTACGTAGATTACGAAATTATGAATCTAACGGACCAAATCGGAGTTAAAACATGAAAGTTATAAGCTTTTAAAGATAATGGCAAAACTGTAAATAGATAAAAATGTATTCTGAAACTGAAAAGGAAAAATAGGGTTTTCAGAGGATAAAACGTATTCTGGAACTTGTTAAAAGAAAAATACGCTTTCCAATGGACAAAGCGTATTATGGATATGTTAAAAGAAAACTACGCTCTTCAGAGGAGAAAACGTATCCTGATGAAAGCACCAATGGCTCTTAATAAAATAGATGAAAAGCCAGGGGATTTTCGGCAATTTTGCCAGCCGAAGGGGTACGGGGCGATCTGATCCATTGGATCTGGAATGGACGGCTCGGGTCGGGTCGGGGGATCGACCTCGCCGGAGACGACGTCCGACGCGGCGGCAGATATGGCCGGCGGTGAGAAGCCTCGCCGGCGTTCATGAAATCGACCCTAGGGACATCGGCTCGGCTCGGGACTTAGACCAAACGAATGGGGAGCTTCATGCGATCTCATCTAGCCTGATGATGAGAACCCGAGGAGGCTAACGACGGCCGGTGGCTGACAACGGCGGACACGAGCTCGCCGGCGTACCTAGACCGGGTGCTACAGACCACCACACGACCTAAAATCGGTGCCAATCGACACAGGAGCTCAAAGCGAGCTTACCGGAGGTGAAGATGAAGCTCGACGCAGGCGAGGACGAGCTAAAGATGATCGACGGCGGACGGCGGCGATCTATAGAGGTAAGAAGGGGACCGTAAGCACAATTGGCCAAAATTCAGAGTACCAACGTGTTCACGGGGTCAAGGCGATGCTCAATTGCTAGCTTACGATGACAATGTCCCGTCGACCGCGGCGAATTGCAAGCTCCGGCGGAACCCGTCAATGGCGGCTAGGGTTTCGCGTGGCGGCCGCTGCTCGAGCAAGGAAGGCGGCTGGCGATAGGGTTTAGAAGGTTGCTGCGGACGGTCTAAATGCTTATATAGCCCGAGGGCATAGGGCGAGCGACCGGGCGTAGACGGCACGGAGGCGGCGCGGGTCGGAGTCGGGTTCGCGCGCGCGTCCCGGTCAGAGGAAGAAGAAAACGGTGCCGGGCCCGCTTGCCAGCCAGAGAGGAGAGCGGCGGACGCGGTGCGGCGTCTTGATGGGCCGCGGCCTATCGGCCCAAGATGAAGCGGCGACGCGCGCGGCTACTGCTGCGACCATGCTGGGCCGGAGAGGAAGCGGGCCGCGGCAGCAGAGCGGGCCAGAAGGAGTGCGGGGAGGAGAAGCAGGCCGCGGGCCGTTCGGGCCAAATGGAGGGAGGAGAGAAAGAAATGGTTTTTCTTTTATTTGAATCCTTTTCAAATGCATTTTAAAAATGATTTTGAATTCCAAATTCAAATTCAACCATCACAACAAAGAATATGCACCAGCATGAATGCTCAAGCACGTTTCGACCATGATATATACTTATTTTCATAAAAACATTTATTTTGCCTATTTTAATTTCTCACAAAAAAATTATTTTGCCTATTTTTGAAATCTTAAAAAAAACTAGGGTGTTACGTAAGTGCTAACAGCAGTGCAGAACATGAACAGCTATTGATTACCACAAGACGACGGGTCCACAAAAATTTGTCGTTTGGCTTGCCCTTTGAACTGGATGCAGCCGGCGATGGTCAACTTGAGCAATCCGAGTATTCATCCACAGGCTTGAAGAAGCATATAGATCTTGACCTGATATACCCTCTCCAATCCGATCCTGAAAACGCGAAGTTGGGTCTGGCAAGGGATTTCCAGAACCCTTAAAGATTGGTAGCTGCGTGGTATGCCTAATAAAGGCAAAGAAACGCAGAATATGAAAAATAACGCCATATCAACATTCACAAATTCAAGAACCACGATTCAATCCGTAATGAGTGTTAATGAGCTTCTTACCATAAGGTCCTTAGAAAGTATATAATGGAATAATCTCCAGCCTCTGCCCGAAACCATGAACCAGGGATGCACACAACCATAAATTATCAGTTCTCAGAGCAATGCAGATCAACCTGCTTCAGAAACAAAATGGAAGTGTTATAAGTCTTTGGCTCATTTTAGAATCGAAACAAAATCTTGCTCACGTCAAAGCCTAGTACAATCTCAACAATAGGTTACATTATTAGTAAGACAGGAAGGACAACTCGGAAAGGTAAACTGTAAACCATACGCATGGTTATAGTACAGGTATTGAGCACAAGGGTAAGACCAGGTGATAGGCCTATAGCAATCAAGAGAAAAGGAACTTTATCATACTTAGTAACATAGAGCAGAATAAACAATGCATTCTTGCCTCTCTGGGTCTTAAGTAAAATCATAAAAAGGATTAAAAAATGCCAGAAACGAAATTCATAGCTAAAGTGAAACTTTAGTATACCTCGGCTTGTAGAAAGACAAAAGGAACTGAAATTTTGAGAATGCATAGAATGCAATTGAACTACCATCTGCTAGGACATAAAGATGCTTACTATTCCTGGATATACGACAACAATTGCCTTATAAGCAACTGAACCTCTTAAAACAAACTGTAAATCTTCATTTTTGCCTCTGCCAACAGGATGAACTTGTCAGTACAACTGTACAGGCATAAATATTAATGCCTACAAATATTAGTTTTGTGCACAGATCAATAGCACCCAACTGTCAGGAGACAAACAAGAATGCTTACATGACTAGGCTACTGCATACCTCAGTGAGACAAAGGAGAATTTATTAGGGAACTATTTGCAGCCAGGAAGTGGAAGTCCTGCAATCGGAGTCAGGAAAACCACCTAGCACATCTTTGATGAAGAGCACTTCAAGTTTCTGCAACTTGTGGTCACATAGATTTCATAATTGTCATGTTCTGCGTCTGTGTATCTTTGATTTGCAGATACAAACTTCCTAACATATCATAGATACAAGACCTATCTTGGTGGTTAGTATCACTGGCTATGAACAAATGCCTAGTCTTGTCAACCTCAATCCAGCTGCATCCTGCAGGTTTCTTCATATCCTTGGACTTCATCAGTTTCCGGACATGCTCAACACGATCCCATTTCTCATCAGCTGCATAGATGTTTGACATAATGACATAGTTCCCAATGTCTCCCTCTTCCATTGAGAACAACTGATCAGCAGCGAGTTGACCAATTTCGATCTCTCCATGGACCTTGCATGCCCCTAGGAGGGAGCTCCATGCATTGGCATTGACTGCATGAGGGGGCATATCCAAGGCAAACATATATGCATCTTGGAGATGTCCGCTACAGGCAAGAAGGTCAACCATACATGCATAGTGTTCTGCTGTTGGCACAATTCTGTGAATCTCTCTGATGGACTTGAAAATTTTGATTCCTGCATCAACCAGCCCTGCGTGACTGCATGCTGACAGGAGCGTGGTCAGAACTACATGGTCTGGCCTAATGCCAAGTTTAATCATTTCAGAGAACAGCTCTACTGCCTTTTCTGCCATTCCATGCATCGCGTAACATCCAATCATGGCAGTGAATGTGACAAGGTCCTTTGAGCTGACCTCAAAGATGTTATATGCATTGGTTATATTGCCACACTTTGAGTACGCATCAACAAGAGCTCCCTCAAGATGGATGTCTTCTAGTGATGCCCTGAGCATGTAGGCATGACATTGTCTCACAAGCTGTACAGAACACAAATGGATGCAAGCCTCAAGAATGTTTGCGATGCTAACAATATCAGGCTTCAAGCCTTCACACCGCAAGTGATTAAACAGACTGAAAGCTTGATCATCCATGTCATTCTGTGCGTACAACTGGATCATCAGATTGCATGAAGTCAGGTCTTTCTCAGCCATATGGTTGAAGATCATCTCAGCATCCTCCATACAGTTATTTTTTAGGTAGCAAGAAATCATTATATTATCAGTTACAATGTTCCGCCCAGTATGGTTTCTGAAAAGTATGCTTGCATCCCGTGAGTAGCCACACTTGACATAAGCATCCAGAATAGCATTTGCTACTGAAGTTTCACCTGTATAACCAACTCGTAGGGACCACCCATGAGCTTCACGGACCATCTTAAGCCCGCATAAGGTACTCACATGTATAACATTCAAGACTGTGACTGAATCCCACTGATTAACCCCACGGCACATTTCACTCATCAGTACAAAGAACTTCTCGATGTGCTGTTCACTGTGGGCACAAGCAGAGAGAATTGCATTCCATGAAATTGAGTCTTTGTTCAGAATATCGGTGAAAGCACGGAAAGCATCATCAAACCTATCACAGTGGCTATAAAAAGTGACAAGCGCATTCATTAAGGATGTTTCTTCAAGAAGTACTGGCCTTTGAAGGATATAACCATGGACCCCCATCCCTGCTTTGACATCACCTACTTGACCACAAGCAGTGAGCAGGCTGATAAACGAAACAGAATCAGGAGCAATTCCTGCAGACAGAAGCTCGTGAAACAGGCCCAATGCTGTGTAGTGATACCCATTCATCACGTATCCTGCAATAATGACGTTCCATGATACGATATCCCTCACATCCATACCTGTAAATATTGATTTCACAGCCTTCAGTTCAAGAACTTTGGAATAATGTGTCATCAGTGCATTAGAAACAGATACATCCATTTCCAAACTCTGTGGATGAGCGCACAGGAAGAATACTAGCCACTGTCGAATAATTTGGAAGACATCCCTGTGAGATCATCTGACTGAACAACTCAAGCGCCTCTTGAAATAACCGATTCTCTATGTACCCTGCGATGTTCCACGAAACAACATCCTTACAGCGAATAGAAGAAAATGCTCTGTGCGCATCATCCATCGCCCTGCTTCCAGTTCCACCACATTTTGCATACATCGACACCAACGCATTTCCACACAGAGTATCCGACTCCAAACCAGTCTTCACCACGTAGCCATGGACGCTCCTGCCGGTCCGCAGACGCCTCCACTTTGCGCACGCCGGAACAACCACAGCCACCGTCACCGCAGTCGGCATGCTCCGCCCCGCCACGCCGCCGCAGGAGAGCATCGACCGGAACAGACCAAAGGCGTCCTCGAAGAGCCCGCGGCGGGAGCACGCGGCGATGAGGATGTTCCAGCACACCGCGTCAGGGCGCGCCATTTCGTCGAACACCCGGAGCGCGTCCGCGAGGGAGCCCCTGAGCCCCCTCCCGTACGCGTCCATCACCGCCTTCGCCACCGTCGCGCTGCTCGCCACGCGCCCGGCCTTCACGGCGAGCCCGTGGAGGCACCTCGCGACGGCGCCGCCGCCCGGGAGTGCCGCTGCTGACCTGATCGCCGCCGCGAGCTCCAGCGCGCCCGGGCGGTGGCCCGAGGCCAGCAGACAACCAATGTGCTGCGCCTGCGCGGCGGGGGCGGGGGCAGCGAGCCCGAGCGGCGGCGCGCTACCGCGCTGACTCTGCTGCGTGTGGCCGGCAGCGGGAGCCGCCCCGTGGAGCGCGCGGCGCGCCTGGCGAGGAGATACAGATGCTGCTGCATAGCTCGTGCGGCCGCGGCTGCGATAGCGCGCGCGCATGGGAGGGGCCCTTGTGTCGTTGGAATGCGTCGAGTTTCAGGGTCACGCCTGGGACTGGGAGGGACTGGCCGGGCGAAGGGAAGGAGCAGGGCTGCGGGCTCGCGCAGGTGGAGGACGTGGAGTACAGAGGTGAGCGCCGAGCCGCCGAACGAACGTGCTGCGGAAAACCGGACAGCTTTGTGCGGTGGTGAAATGTAACGTTTGTTTGGTCACCAGAGCCAGCGGAGTACAAGATGTTTTGCTAGTTTAAAAATAGCGGATTAGCGATAGAGTGTTTTTTTAAGAATGGGATTACCGATCCTAATGCAAGCAAGCCAAGCCAGGACTCTTCCACATAATTTTCAAGGCGACGCTTGGGCTCACTTGACGATTCGGAAGATGAGGACAAGAAGAAAGGATAAAGAGCAGGATCGTGGGGATGCCCCCTAGAGGAAGGTGGCTATAGTAACTGAAAGTCACAAAAAAAAGTAACAGCGGATTAAAAAAACTAGTAGTATTGTAGAAACTGAGGCCTTGTTTAGTTCCCTAAATTTACCATCGAATTTATTATGCATAATTTCTATTTCCCGTCACATTAAAATGCCGGCACAAGTATGAAGTATTAAATGTAGATGAAATCAAAAACTAATTATACAGTTTTGTTGTACTTTGCGAGACGAATATTTTAAGCCTAATTAGTTAAAATTTAGATAATTTTTATCAAATACAAACGAAATGCTACAGTGCGCTGATTTGAGAGAATGCCGAATCGGCGGTGATCTAAACAAGGCCTGAAACTGAAGTCTTTGCAGGTTAGCAGCCGCTGCGGTCCAATCAACGAGTCTTATTGGCGTCATCCAGGGATGGGAAAGGGCTGAACATAAACAAGGGTGAAATTCGATTAGATCGAGTAGGAAACAAATTGGATGCACAGGGATCGATAACTTCTAATACAGAAAAAGCAGTACGTGTACAAATGCTGCAGTGATTTCCAGCTATCAAATGCTCAATTTGCTAATTATGAGGTCAGTTTTGCAATATATGTGGAAGGTTAAAAGTTAAAAAATAACAGTGCAGACACTTTCTTTTTTGAACGATAACAATGCAGACAGTTGAATTAGTTTCAAATCTTGTGCTAGTTGTTGAGCACATTTTTGTCGACACTCTTTGCTGTGATCGGGAGGAAAAAAAGGACTTCGCTCGTGCCAAGAGAAGACTCACCATGTGTAGCTGGGGAGCGCGTCGACGGTGCACGGGCGGTAAGGGATGGCGGCCTCGACGCGGTCACCATCGCCCAGCGACACTATACGACCCATATACTGCACCTTGCCGCCGCCGAGATGGTACGCCACGACGTGGAACGCGCCGGCGACGAGGAATACCACCTCCTTGCTCGGGTGACACCCCAGGATCGAGAACCGAGTCGGAGCGCCGGCCACGACGTCGAGCGGTGTCTCATCCTCGCCAATCTCTATGTCGAGCAAGCCAGCGTCGCCCCAGTTCCACCGCCCGGAGGGGGAGCACCCACCGCCCACGTCACCACTGCCAACTTCCTCGGCGTCCTCGTCGGTGAACCACATGCTCTTGCCTCGGCCTCCTCGGCCTCTCTCTCCTGCAGCGGCGAACGGGACGCGATTGGACGGCGCGTGATGAAGCAGGTCCAGCATACGCGCGTGCGCGGCGAGGTCCTTGTCGTGCGTCAGCGTCCACTCCAGCTGCCCACCGCCGCCATCCGCCGCCGATGATTCCTGCAGCGCCCACACCTTGACGCGGAACACGTCGACGCTCGCGTACCGCAGCAGCACCCCGTCGTCGGTGCTCGCGAAGATGGAGTCCACGGGGAGGCCCGACGAGACGTGCTCTCCCTCATCGTCGGCAGGGAGCTTGATCGTGTCGTGCGTCCCCTCTGAGCAGCGGAGCACCGCCACGATGCGCTTCTCGCAGTGAGCGTACAGCGAGCCGCGGAGGTACAAGGCGGACCGCCACGTCCGTACCCACGGGTCCCCCTCCGCTGTCCGGCGGCGCCGCCGCATTACCCTGTCGTAGAGGCGAGCCGGGGCGCACCGGCCCGGCGCGAGCAGTCGCCTCGTCCACCGCCCGTGCGCCGACGAGAACACGAGCAGAGGCAGCGCTTTCTCCTGGCCCGGCTGTTGCTGCCGTCCCTCGAACGATTCTGGCATGAACATTCCCAACGTCACCTGCCCTTGCCTGGGAGCCTCGCCACCGGCAGGAGGATGACCTCGTACTCCAGTGACACCGCCGGGTCGAACGCGAGGAACAGGCCTTCGTGTCCGCGAGGCCACCACGTCGGCGGCGGCGGCAGGCGCGCCCAGCGCTCCGTCGTGGGGTTGCACACGGAGCCCGCCACGGGCGGCCTGCCGACCAGGTAGTCCTGGAAGCAGAGCACGAGGCCGTTGCACTGGTCCTGCACGGCGGCGTCGGCGCCGCTGCACCGGAGGTGCGGCCGCAGGAACGCGAGCCTGTCGACGGTGGGGGCCGGCGAGGCCGGCGGGGGCAGGAAACCGGGGCGAGGGTGGGGCCGGCTCCACGGTTTGTTGGCGCGGACGACGTTGGCGAAGAAGCCCGGGAACGAGCGCGGAGGGAGCGCGTGCGGGAGGAGGAGCCCGGGGCCGTCCACGACCGCGCGCCAGAGCGTGCACACGCACCGGCACCTGGCGCGCGGAGGCGGCGGAGGACGTCGACGAAGATGTCGCCGGGCAGGGCGTCGATGCCGGCGCCGCCGCCGTCCGCGTCCATGTCCATCGGGGCCGCGCGCCCGGCCGCTGTGTTTTGTCGAACACGTATGCACCACACAGTTTGCGTACGCCGCCCGTTACGCTCGGAGACGTGCGCGTGCGTGCTTCCGGCGTCTGCATGAGATGTTATTGCATTGGAAGGGCCGTTCGATATCGAAAAACACGGCTAATGTGTCTACAACATACCGCACGAGCCACGAGGCCGAACGGCCTGGAACGCACCACGGCCAATCTACCGTACCGTGGACGGACTAAACGTCGATGCCTGGAGGCCGCGTTCACCACGCAACGTAACAAGCGCTTGCGCTGCCGCTCGCCGTCTCCCACACCGCACTCGCCCTCTCCCACGCCGCCGCTCTGCCCGCGCATGCGCATGCTCGGCGTCACCGGCTCACTCACGACGACCGCCTAACCGAGACGAAACGATGACCAACGCAATCGTCTGTTCACGCTGCAAACCGATAACGGGCCTTCCCTTAGCCACGGCCAACACGGACGACTCCCGCGTGCCCAGGTGCTTCTTCCACGTGGATCTGGCCACCTTTCATGCCAAGCTGCGTCGGATTGGGAACCTTGAGGCTTTGGTTAGTTTGGCTAGGAGGTTGGACGTGTTTAGGTGTCGTGCCCAGTGCGGATTAGTGGCGTGCTTCTTGGGTCCGGTCTTCTCCGGAGACGCAGCAGCCCGTGCGCGCGTCCTAGGTGAACCAACGTCGACGCGAAGGCGATAAAGAGAGCATATGCTGGTAGCATCATTTTGTATACTACTACTAAGTACTAGGTGAATTGATCTCTGGTCCTTATCACGCCGCCAACATGCGTGAGAAATAAAAGACACGTAGTCAAATACTGTACTAGTACGGAGTACTTGTGTCACAGCCCAAAAAACGCAAACCATGTCAACACACATAATAAGCATCATCTTGTTCCTTGTTAAGCACATATATTTGTGTTCGTTTATTTATATCGATCTTGAATATAATAAGCTGTGGACCGTCAATCTTGGAAAATGCATTCTTTTTCTATTTTGAGAAAAAGGAAAGCAAACAAAAGGTTAGGTAATATATCTTTTATGGAGATATCTAACATGCATGCAAACATGTAACTATATGGAGTTGCATGGATGATTCCCATCATGACATGTACCATATTTTAGAATACATGTGACATTTTTCATTAATTAATTTATGTGGAATAGTAATTTAAAGTGGAACGTGAACATGTTGGTATTTATACATTATTTATTTATTTATTTATTTTCATAATCCCAATATTAGTATTTCTGGAACATTGTATTTTTGCAAATGCATGTTGGTAACGGAGTTTCACTATTTTTGGAACTTTGTATTTTTGCAAATGCATGTCCGGTTAGGACGAGGCGGTGGGGGGATCGGGTGCTGTGATCGAGAGTGATGGATGATCGGCGCCGGGAGGGCTCTGATTGGTGTGGTGTGGGGCCGCGATCCAGAGACGGTGGTGGAGCGGCCTGGGGATTCCTCGCCTTGGCGGCGAGCGAGCGCTGGGCAGCCGTCCTCTCGCGACGCTGACGTCAAAGACAGCTGAAGCCCGCCGGTTTTACAGCTTTGCCACAACTTGGATTCTTTTTCTCTTTTGCCCTCGCCCAAAGTAGAACAAGTACTTCGACAAATGACCACTAGCTGGTTGCATCGAAAATGATCAGCAAGGCTGCCATTGCGGTTGCAGCAGGCGGAGAGGAAGCGTGGAGCGAAAGAAAGCTGGAGCAGTACAGTAGTAGCAGGCTTTTGACCATGGCTGGGAGAGGCCAAAGAAAGAAAAAGCAAAATTTTCCAAACGCCTATCGTAGCAGCTGCCCCTCTTACTTTCTTTTTTCACGCTTCATTTCTCTTACCCCAGGACCTTTATGACTATGGGCCCAGCCGTCAGTGAGTAAATTGATCCCGAACCTAAGGTTGTTCTTCTCTCTGTTGTGCAATTTTGATGACTTGGCCGCCCATTTCGGATGTAAGAAATGATCTAACATACAACAATGTTCAAGCTCACTTACAGTACGTTCTGTGAAAGAGACTTATAGAAACTAGACTAGATGAAATGAAATTGCTCACATTGAGGGCACAAACTAAACACCAAACCCTCTTTGATTTATATATGGATCTAAGAATCTGTTGTACCCTTCTTTTGTACTCGTATTTTCTTCATCTTGTTTTTTTGCCTCTTGAAATTTGTTGTTAAACTTGTAAATTTGTAGCTTTCTTTGCTCTTTTGGTTTTAATATGTTTGTATTGTATAGAGGCTTCGGCCTCGCCCGGGCCCCTTTAGTTTCATAAAGAAAGCGTGCAACTATTGTTAATGAGAATTACATGAATGTTAACTAAGAAGCTATTCAAATCAAGCGACAAGGAGACACTAAACAACTGGCTCGTTGGAGTTTTAGATCAATTGGGAATAACGGCATCAATCAAGATTGGGAAACTTTGGAAACACATGCGTCACAATTACTCTCTCCGTTCTAAATTATAAGATAATTAGAATTTTATAGATATATTGATTTTTTTAGAAAAAAAACTTCCTCTTTCTTTCTTTTCAAAAGTGTATAAAAGTTGTATTGCCAATTCTATGTTAAATATGTTCTTTTTTCTTAATGTTAATAAAAATAAGAAAACTATACTTCTAAATATAGTGTATATCCTTAATTATATAAAAAATTATATACATAGAAAAAATTTAAATTATCTAATAATATAGAATAGAGGTAGTGTTGTGGCAATGCTTTTTCTTAGAAGCTAAACATTTGAAGACTTTTTAGTCGTCTATATAAATGATGTAAGATTTGCCAGGTGAGCCTCGAATTCGTTATAAATGTACTCTTTACTTGGTTAATAAAGCGGAGGAAACTTTATTATATGTTGTATTTACAATTTTATCGCACGCACCGCGCTCGTGTGGTGTCACCAGTCACCTCTCACCAGGCTTGTTTTCGTATGGAACCGTCGAACGAACGCGAAGCAAATAGGCACCAGGCTTACCCGCAGGATGACAAGTGGGTCCCCTCAGGATCCAGACCCACCTACAGAGGCAGTAGCAGGACTTGCATACGTGGCTTACGGAGCCCGAGACGGCGTGAACCCATCCCCTCCCGCTGGACGCACGGCAGCTGGCTCCAACCACGCACCTCTCCTCCGTTCCGCCCGCCCATAAAAGAAGCCCCCTCCCTCCCCACTCGTCCCACAGGCAACTAGCCTTCGTCTCCATCCATCCAGAGCCGACTCCCCACGCCACACCGAGCGCTCCGCTTCAAACCCTAGCGAGAGCGAGCGAGCGAGAGATCTCACCCCCCACCACCGCCACGCCATGGAGCGCCGCCTCCACCACCTCGCGCTGCTGCTCGGCCTCCTCCTCGCCTGGGCGGCGGCGGCCGCCACCACGGGAGCCGAGGCGCAGCCGTCCGTCTGCGACCCCAACATCATCGCCACCCAGATCGCGCTCTTCTGCATGCCGGACATGCCCACGGCGCCCTGCTGCGAGCCGGTCATCGCCTCCGTCGACCTCGGCGGCGGCATCCCCTGCCTCTGCCGCGTCGCCGCCCAGCCGCAGCTCATCCTCGCCCGCCTCAACGCCACCCACCTCCTCGCGCTCTACGCCTCCTGCGGTGGACAGCACGCCGCGGGCGCCCACCTCGCCGCCGCCTGCCAAGGTACAACACGCAGCCTCTCTCTCTCTCTCTCTCTCTCTCTCTCTCTCTCTCTCTCTCTCTGTGTGTGTGTGTGTGTGTGTGTGTGTGTGTGTGTGATCCTAGTGTGTTCGCTCGGATTTGGTTCATGAGCAGTTTGCTTGCGGTTTTTTTTGTGTGTGTGTGTGTTCACCGTTCGTTGCGATCAGTGGTGGTTTAGAGATCCAGTGTGATTTGGTTCATGGGCTGTTTGCTTGCGTTTCTGTGTGTGTGTGTTCGCCGTTCGCTCGGATCAGTGGTGGTTTGGAGATCCAGTGTGATTTAGTTCATGAGCTGTTTGCTTGGTGGTACTTCGTTGCGAAACCAGATTTCAACTCACGTGCTCTCTTGCCTGTAGGTCCGTCTCCTCCCGCCGCCGTTCCCGTGCTCGCCCCGCCGCCACCCGCCGCGCCTCGCCACAGCAAGCAGCCATCACGTACGTATTGAACCCGCTGTCACCTCTGTGCTATTTCCGCTGCTTTTCACTTGAAGTTTTCGCGTGCTCTGTGTTCGATTGATCGATGCTAGACTAGAGTTGGACTAATCCGTGCGGTTTCTTCTGTTGTTGTTTGGCATGCAGGCGAGGCCCCTCCGCCGCCGCAGAGCGAGAAGCCGTCCCCGTCGCCCCAGCAGCAGCCTCGCGGCGCCGCCGCCCACGGCAAGGCCATCCCCACCCCCAGCCCGGGCCCGGCCGCCTCCTTCTCCACGCTCGCGCCGTCCGCCGCGCCCACGACGCCCACCCCACCGCACTCCGGCTCCGACCCCGTCGCCGTCTCCCTCGCGTTCATCGCCTTCGTCATCTTCGTTGTCATCATCCTCGACTGAGCCCACGGCGCCGCCCCCGTCCGGCCGCCAACCATCGCCCGTGCCTGGCTTGATGAGTCCGTAGCAGCAGCAGAAGTCGTAAGTAGTAGCAGCAGCAGTGCCACTAAGGCCATCGTAGTGATCTGTCGCATCTTATTAGTCGTAGCATCGCTTGGTAGTAGTACTTGATCGGTGGAGTTGGAAGGAGGAACGTCTAGCAGGGTATGGCCATACTTGCAGTATGTCTGTCGTTCGTGTGAGAACACGGCCTTTTTTGGTTGGTTAATCGATCGTCTTGTATCTCGTAGTTGAACTATGCATGGTTTCGGATGAGTGGTAATGGAATTGATCTTGGATGCTTCGAGATGATAAATGTGCCCATGTTGCTATGATTGTGCTGTTGTGAAGCTTTTTGATCGATCGGCTTCTGATTTTTCTAGTGTGTTGCATGCTGATGATCAGTTAGTAGTTTAATTCTGGTTGGTAACTGATTTTCATCCTCATATTACTGGACTGTTGCATTGATCAGAGTCTAATTTCATCTGTAGCGTGCCGTATCTAATCTGATTATCTCGTCGTAATGCCCTTAATATTCCCCAGCATGTTGATGGTTTGTTGTGCTGGTCATGGTTTTACCGGCAGTGCTAGTAAACTTTTTTGGCTGTTTGATGGATAGTTTTACCAGCAGTTTGATCGATCGTATCACGCGAATGACGTAGTGGCCAGGCCAGTAGTTGCACACATGAGCAATCTCTGCAGCACACGGTCCATGGAAGCAGCGTCTCGATCCGATGGACATGTACTCCGATTTGGGACGGCCTGCATAAAAGTGTTTTAGTCCTCTTGTAGCTTTTAGCAACTCTAGAGTTGTTAAAAGAGACTAAAAACTTTTAGCAACTCTAGAGTTGCTAAAAGAGACTAAGTTTAGTAGGCCAAATCAAACACCCCATAAACCATGGCTAAAACCTGAAAGTTGGCTCACCTTTTGTTTTACTAATAAGCAACTAAAAGTATCTGTTTATCCCTCTGTTTACATTAGAAAACCTCTGGAAATCCCTGAGGCTTCGTTTGGCAACTGTGGATCGCTACCCAAGGGAGAGCTCACCCACACGTGTATTAGGTTGATCCACGGGGGCCACCCAATCCCCGTCCCGCTGGTGTTTGCATGCCTTTGCTAATTTAATCATTTGGACAGTACGCGAGGGATTGTTGTCTGACGGATCATTTGATTGGCCGGCCGCTACTAGCTAGTTGCTGAATTGAATAGAACAAGCTCTTTTCTTTAGCAAGGTAGTATATATCAAGTCAAATGCTAAAAAAACAATTCAAAACCTCAACAATAATCTGAAACTAAAACCACTGCACAGACTTGAGCAAAATGGCAGTACATGAAATATTTATACATGATCTTAAATGACGCATTGGGTCATTCCAGAAACTATTCATGAATAAAGCATTTCAAGTAACTAAAACTAGAGCTCTGCCAGATCTCAACTACTTCTCTCATAACAAAATCAACATTAATCTCTTTGATTCTTGATACCGACGCTGGGCATGTGAACTCTGATTTGCATTACCATCTTAACTCTTAGCTCCAACTTGAACCTGCTACAATGACATACAAGTCATTTGTAAGTAGATATGCATCCAGCCAAAACTCAAGGACATACAACTAGCTAATTTATCCGTTACAAGCTCACAGCTCGTAGAATTGCTACTGCTACCAACCTACCATTACTGATTGATTAAATTTGTTCTATGCATGCATCAACAGATTTTCAGACAATGTACGATATGAGAAGGTAGGCATGGCGCATGCCATTGCTGGTCCCAGACTATTAACTTTTGCTCTCATGTCTAGATATTGCCAAGCACACCGCCATATTTATTTTTGAAGGCAGTTTATACTCACATATTGTTAATTGAATCTATACTAGCGCAACAGAAAAAAAAAAACAGGGAGGAGGAACAAGAAAGCTGCAATCCACACATGATCGTAGCAACAGTGCCTCCATTCAGTAACATCAGTACTTGATAAAAAGAAAGGTTGTTGCTGGCTGATGGTAGATACATTTTTCAAAAGGATGGATGCATCGTGGCTAAAATCTGTCATGCATATATCAATGCATGCATGGGGTCTGATGGTCCTATTGATTGATTGATTTCTAATCATCACAAATTACAACAGATGCTAGCTGTACTGGAACAGTAAATAAACCAGACAGACCAAATTGGCTGAATATAGGCTCACGAAGATTTCCCGATTCTGAGCATCTTTGAAAAGATCTACAGCCCATGTTGGATTCAGTAAGTTACAATGATAAAAACAACAATGATAAATTATTCAGGTAGGCAAAAATGATAGCAAGGTCCTCAATACTGGCTGTGTTTAGTTCCCTCAAAATCACCCCAAAATTCACTATGCAAAATTACTATCACCCGTCACATCAAAATGCCGGCACATGCATAGAGTACTAAATATAGATAAAATCAAAAACTAATTACACAGTTTTGTTGTACTTTACGAGACGAACATTTTAAGTCTAGTTACGCAAAGTTTAGACAATTTTTACCAAATACAAACGAAATGCTACAGTGCGCTGAGGTGACATGATGTGATATTTTCATTCGAAATTCGCGGGAACTAAACACACCCGCTGAGTACTCGATCATGTTTCTTCTTTTTTGAACTGCACCTGCTTATCTACAGCTAGCATGCATGTTTCAGGTTACTCTCCTAATTCAACAAACAAAGCTACCATTTCCTGAAGCACAAGTTAGTTACCAAGAAAAGTGGATTGTACATGCAGCAACTATTTAGTATCTCTGAACAACAACTTCAAAAGTAAACAAGTATTCTGAATATCAATCTTTCTTTTTTTTTTGAGAAACTATGAATATATATCTATCTGGATACCAATTTTGATGTGTCATGTAGGCAACTGTTTTACTGATCTCTCGAAGAAAACTCAAAACTACAGAACTGTTATGACACCAACTCATACGCTAGCAGTAACTTGGTCTTAGGACTGTTTGCATAACAAGGACTGAATTAGCTAGTTGGGTGAAACAGTAGTCGTCTACAAACACTGAGGTGAACAACACATCCAGAGTACTACTCCGACATAAAGCACAAACATCTATTGATCTGCTCCTAATCCTTGGTCAATAGCACAACAAAGAACTTATAGCAACACATCAGCAGAGATGGGAGAGGGAGGGAGACCAAGCCAGACCTGAAAAAGAAAGTGCCCTAGTCGAGATGGTATTGCGATCTTGTAGTAGTTTGCACCGCAGATCCTGATCTTGGAGGAGATAGCAGCGCAGATCCTCCTGGGAATACAAAGTCGTACTAGCAGGTTCAAATATCCATCCAGTGTCGTACTAGCGGGTAAGCAAAACGAGAGGGGAGGAAGAGAATTGAGAGGAGATTCACATCTCGGGACCTAGTAGAGCTTCCACCGTCTCTCTCAATGCCCGCAGGAACCGATGCTGTCGCCGCCGCCGTCCGCCGCCACTGTGTACTCAAACCCTAACACGGAAACAAGGTGATGAGAAAGGGACGGAGGTAGGACGAGGTTGAGGAGGACATGGAGACCACGTACTTCGCCTGGTCGCAGTGGTGGCGCCCTCGCCGGCGCGGCGGAG
The DNA here is from genome assembly GCA_023333625.1 of Bothriochloa decipiens. NCBI lineage: Eukaryota > Viridiplantae > Streptophyta > Magnoliopsida > Poales > Poaceae > Bothriochloa > Bothriochloa decipiens. The sequence goes on from CM041642.1 coordinate 23,832,108, forward strand.
TCAGGTCGGGACGGCAGTGGAATCGCGTGGCTGCGGCGGAGTCGGAGGCTCGCGCGACTCGCGAGTCGCCAGACGGGAGCGCCGTCCCGGCCTCGGGTGAGGATAATTTCTTCACCCGTGGATTGAAGTGGATCGGGCGGGTTTTTCTCCAATCCCGCGTCACCCAAATGCAGATTTTATCCATCCACGTGGGTGGAACCCCGGCGTGGGCTGGCTTCCCCGGGAGGCCGGGATCCATTCCGATCCCCGCCGATCCAAGGCTATCCAAACGAAGCCTGAAGATTTATGGATTCCATACATAATCATGCACTGTACAATACTACTACTTTGATCCAGTATAAAGTATAGTCCGACTCGGGATTATACGAGAGAAAGAAGAAATCATCCGTAGTAAGAAGCTGCAAACGGAGCATCACCCATCGATCTGATTTTGGCGAAACTGCGAAAGGCCAGTGGCCTTTGCAAGTTGGCATTGGCAGACCGCAGACGTCGTGATGTACTGTAGCAAGCGTACTGTCGTATCGTATCGTCTTTGCCTGCAGCCCTCCCAGCAAATCGCTGGAGCAGGGGGGTCGGGGCCCCACGGAATCACAGCAGAAGGGGCGCAGGAGGGCAGGCGAACAGGCGCAAAAGCAGTCCAGCTCCACACAGCAAAAGCGCGAGGCCGTGCACTCATCTGCTTTTTCCCCAAGTCAGTTAATAGTAGTTCAATTTTTCATGCCGCTAGTTTGTAGTAGTTCCATGATACGATGATCAGTTAATAGTAGTTCAATTTATTTCGCAAAAAAAATAGTAGTTCAATTTTTCTGGTTGTGGTTGGTAACTCATTTTCATCCTCATTTTACTGGACTGTTGCATTGATCATAGTCTAATTTTATCTGTTGGCTGTTGCGTGCTCTATCTAATCTGATTATCTCGTCGTAATGCCCTTAATATTCCCCAGCGTATTGTTGATCTGTTGGGCTGGTCATGGCTTTACTTTACCGGCAGTGCTAGTGATCTTTTTTGGATGATGGATGGATTTCATGTGGGCCGCCTTGCCCCCCCCCCCCCCTCTCAGTCTGCTGTGATTCTGTGGAATATACCCCTTAGGGTCCGTTTGACTATTCATCACCTGATTCATCTGATTCTGAAGCTGAAACAAACGCACCCTAAAGCAGTTTGATCGCTCATATCACGCGAATGACCATGGTCCACGTAGTGGCCAGTAGTTGCACACATGAGCGATCTCTGCAGCACGCGGTCCATCGAAGCATGCAGCCTCTCGACCTGACGATGGACATGTACTCTAGCCTGATTCTTCCCAGTTTTTGTTTGCCGTAAACCATCGCTGAAAGTTATCTCACTTTCTGTATCATCTTCACAGATAACCAACTAAAACTCTCTCTCTCGGTTTACATTAGAAAACCCTCTGCATGAATATCAAACTACTTTGATCTTGGATTTTCAAACTACTGTCGTGATTACTGGGCTGTCACCACAAACAATACTGCTACTTTGATCCAGTAAAAAGTCATCGATCTGATTACAGGGCGAGAGAAAGAAGAAATCATCAGTAGTCTTGCAGCAAACGGAGCAGGATCCCGTCGATCTGATCTTGGCTCGCCTTTGCAAATTGGCAGACCGCAGACGTCGTGATGTACAGTAACAAGCGTACTAGTCGTATCGTCTCTGCTGCCGCGCCCTTGCAGCAAATCGCCGGAGCGGTCCCCATGGAATCACAGCAGAAGGGGCTAGGAGGGCAGGCAAACAGTCCAACTCCACAGCTTTGCTCAGGAGCAGAAACGCACATCTGCTTTTTCCCCAAGTCAGTTGGGGTTTCTGCGACGGCGGCGAGGGCCGCGAGGCCGGCCAACCTGATCTCATGCGGTAGGCGCGACGTGCTACGGGCCTCTGGTGCCGCGCGGACACCGCGTTCGTGCCTGCATGCATACGTGGCAACGGCACAGACCTGTTTTGTTGCACACAAGGCCACACCGACATATACCGCACACGCCTAAGCTAGAGGGTTGTGTCTTGTGTGTATATCTCCTGCCCTTGTATGCATTTGGGAGCGAGTGTGCTGTGTGTATTGCGTTGGCGTGACAGCTTTATTAACAGGATTGTTATTGCTCGGCAAATTGGCGTTAGAATTCCTGTCGCGGAATTTCTGTAGCATTTCGTTTATCTCTGGTAAAAATTGTTCAAACTTTGACTAATTAGGCTTAAAATGTTCGTCTCGCAAAGTACAACAAGACCGTGTAATTAGTTTTTGATTTCATCTACATTTAGTACTCCATGCATGTGCTGATATTTTGATGTGATAGGGAATATAAATTCTACATAGGTGGCCAAATTTAGAGAATGAACTGTTCGTCAGTAGTACACTTCTGTTGAGAGACATGATAAGCTGTTTGATAGTGCTGATCGAGATTTTCTTTTGAGTCTCCCACCAAAAATAGAGTCTTCACGTTTCAGTAGGTTCCCCAGTGGTCACTGGGCTGTATGTACGGTCAAAAGTTGATCTCCTTTTTCACAAGGGTGCAATTAATCGAAAAAAAAACATTGCATGTACACATCTCCTTCTCAAATTAAGTACGCAACACAACAGTAGGCACACATAGTGACATCTTTGGAGTCTACACCCCATTATTCTCAAAGACTCAAACATCATCAAATGGTGTGTTGCAACGGCAGTGTACTAAAGACGTTGATGTGTTGGGGAGATAGTAGAGAGATGAAACCATTTTGTTATTTGTGTCTGGTGGTAAGCCGGTAACTAGAAGGAGAGATACAAGGGTAGGATTATAGGTAATCCATGCCTGCTTCCAAGTTTTAGTTTGCCGTACGCTATCGCTGAAAGTTGTGTTAGCTCACTTATGAAATTCTTTCAACGGAATTGTGTTTCCAAATTAGTGGAATGCTGAAATGGTATTGAACTGAGATTTGGTTTTCACAAGTTTTGATGTATGTAAAATTGGTCCTCGGAAATCAGAACCCACATCAGTCACTCTTCTTCCCCTTGACCGTAACGTCGAGGCCGGGTCTGCTTAGCTGCTTTCTAGACATAGACATAGAAAGCGATCAACACCAGTCTTTTCTGTTCTACTAACTTTTTCCTGACTCATGTTTACCTGGAAAGAACTTATCGGTCGGTCACCCATCGCTCCAAGCCAAATATGCTTAACTTTAGAGTCTTTTTTGAGATGGCCTTAGAAAAATAAAGTTGTAACTTGTTGGTACGAGTATTCTATTAATCACAGCCAATGACTCTGCCTTGTCCTGTTCCGGCAACCCCACCCTTGTTAAGTGTGCCAGCGACCCTATCCCCTCCATGGTTCGGTGAAGGCGCGCTCCGGTGACCACCTGAGCCGAGGCGCAGCAGGCAGTCTGCGACCCCAACATCATCGCCACCCAGATCGCGCTCTTCTGCATGCCAGACATGCCCACGGCGCCCTGCGGCGAGCCGATCATCGGTTCCTTTTTGATGTCGTGTTCACATCCAATATATGAGGAGTGACGAAACCAGGGGGCAGCAGGGGCAATGACCCCGCCACCCCCCCCCCCCTCCCCCACACACACCGGTGCATGGTAGTTTGCTTAGTATAAGCATATACATGTTTGAATTTATTATAGCATAAAAATGCTAATTCTTACTCGTTTTTATTTAAAAACTATAATTTTGATTATAAATAGTGATTTTCTAAAGAAAAATGTGGCTCATTATTTTGATCCCATCTTGTTGCTACGATTGTGCTGTACTAGTTTAGTTCCTTCTGGTCGGTATTAGCAGTTTGATTTTCATGCATGCAGATTATTGGACTGTTGCACTGCTCAGAGTCTAATCTTATCTGTAGCCGGCGTGCCCTATCTAATCTGATTATCTCGTCGTAGCTTAATATTCCCCAGCACATATTGTTGATTTGTTGTGCTGGTTATGGTTTTACTTGTTGCGCTGGTCATGGTTTTACCGGCAATGCCAGTAAACCTTTCTGGATGATGGCGATTTATTTTCATGTGGACTGCCTTTACCACCCGTCTGCTGTCTGGTGTGATTCCGTGTGGAGGGAGTATTAAGCAGTTTGATCGCTCATGTCACGCGAATGACCTTTGTCCACGTTGTGGCCAAACTGTTGCACACTTGAGCAATCTCTGCAGCCCAACGCGGTCCATCCAAGCAGCGTCTTGATCTAACGATGGACATGTACTCCCAGTGCGGACGGCCTGCTTCTTCCCAGCTTTTTGCTTGCCGTATACCATCGCTGAAACTTGTCTCACTCTCTGTATTATCTTCACTGATAACCAACTAAAAGTTATCTCTCTCTGTTTACACTATAAATAAACCATCTGGCTGAAAATCAAACTACTTTGATCTTGGATTTTTAAACTACTGTCGTGATTAATTACTGGACTGTCACCACAACAATAGTACTACTTTGATCCAGTAAAAAGTCATCGATCTGATTATACGAGAGAAAGAAGAAATCATCAGTATTAGTCTAGTGGCAAACGGAGCAGGATCCCATCGATCTGATCTTGGCGAAAGGCCAGTCGCCTTTGCAAGTTGGCAGACCGCAGACGTCGTCAGTAGCAAGCGTACTGTATAGTCAGTCGTATCGTCTCTGCTGGGCGCCCTCACTTGCAGCAAATCGCCGGAGCAGGAGGGCCGGTCCCCACGGAATCACAGCGGGCGCAGGAGGGCAATCCGTGGCGCAAAAGCAGTCCAACTTCACAGCTTCGCTGTGCGCGAGGTCGCGCACATCTGCTTTTTCCCCAAGTCAGTTCGGGTTTCGACCTGCGACGGCGAGGGCCGCGGGGCCGGCCACCTGATCTGATGCGGTAGCCGCGACGTGCTACAGGCCTCTGGTGCCGCGCGGACAGCGCGTTCGTGCGCGCATGCATACGTGGCAGCGGCGCCGAACTGTTGCACAGAAGGCCACACCATATACCGCACACGCCCTAGAGTTGTGTGTGTGTATATATATATATAACTCCTGCCCTTGCATGCATATGGGGGGTGGTACCGTACTATTATGTTAGTGTGACAGCTTTATTAACAGGATTATTGTTGCTTGTTACCTTAATAATTCTTTGAACTGCTCGTCAGTGCACTATTGTTGAGAGTGTTGAGATTAATTAGGATTATTAATTAGTGATCAATTATTGAAGTTCTGTAATTAGCATATGCTAACTATGTCATTAGAAGACATAACCGATTAGGCCCCTTCGTCACCAAAAGGCATCTGTTGGCCTTATGTTACTGACACAGGCAACTGCCTCATGTATAAATATTCAGTACTGTTCATCAATATAACACAAAGATCAATAATCGACTACTGCCTTGTTCGCTTGGTCGTTTCTGGCTGACTGGTTCTGGCTGCTGCTGATTTTTTGTGAGAGAAAAATACTGTTGAATGGCTGGCTGGTTTGGCTGATAAGTTGAAACGAACAGGCTGTACAATTTTCTCTAACAGAGAGACATGATATGCTATTTGATATCGTTGATCCAGATTCTTTTTAGTCCCACCAAAAATGGAGTATTCACGTTTCAGTATAGTTCCCCAATGGTCACAAGAGTGCAATTAATGGAAAAAAAAAAACATTGCAGGTATATATCTCCGGCCCTCTCAAACAACAGTAGGCACACACATGATGGGCAAACAATCTTTGGAGTTTATACCCAACTGTTCTCAAACATTATCAAATGGTGTGTTCAACGGCAGCGTGCTAAAGACGTTGATGTGTTCGATTTATACTAGAGAGATGAAACCATTTTGTTATTTGTGTCTAGTGGTAAGCCGGTAACTAGAGAGGGAGAGATACGACGGTATACTTGTGGCACTCGACAAAGCTTGGGTTTCCAGTAGTGGCACTAGTTGATACAAATATAAGCACTTCGATCTATGTTCATAAAAAGACCCTCCTGTATGTGATCATCACGAATGACCTAGGTCCACTGCAGTGGACTATTGTTGAGTTGCACATGACCAATCTGCAGCACGACGTGGTCTATCGAAGCAACATTGGATCTAACGATGGAGTACATGCATGTAGCACTCCCAATTCTGGACGACTGGTAGCTTGAAACGATGAATCAGCTGATGCCGTCATGTCCTTCCTTAGCTCTAACAAACGTTGACCTAATAAGCCTCACAGGTCTGTATTGATGGCTGCTTGTTTTGTGTACCGATAATGCCGTTTGGAATTGGGAGTCAAATTCTAAGATCCAATTCCAAAACATCAAAACACGTGGTTTTGAACATATGCAATTCCATGCTAAATGCCAACATCCAAACATGGTGTAAAATGCTAGATTCCATTCACAATTACGTACTGTACAATGCTTTCTTCGATCCAGTTAGTTAGAGTCAACTCGAGATTATATGTACGAGAGAAAAATCCATAGTAGAGCAAACTGATTATGGTGAGGACAGTCACGTTGGTTTGCAAATGGCAGGGCGATCAGTGTGTCACCCAAGTTGGCAGACCACGCGTAGACTCTGGGATGTACTCCAAACAACCGTCTCTGCTGCGCTCTCGGTCTTGCAGCAAATCCCCGGAGCAAGGTGGGGTCCCATGGAATCACAGCAAAGCGCGTAGGCAGGAGACGACCTTTGGGCTTATAGCAAAAGCTGTCGTGCCATAGTACTCTAGGTATGCTTCGATCAATATCACACTTCTTAGTTGTTTATAATAGTTTCATTTGTGTGTTGATGATGGTTTTGCGTATTGCAAGAAGGTGGTGTAGGAGACGGAACGAACTCTTCGGATAAAAATGGTGCCTTTTTCTTGGATGGACAAGGAGGTAATGTTTCGTTAGTTATTTTTCCTCGGCGCTATCCCTCTATCCATTTCTCCATCATCTAAGCAAAATCTTATTTTCTAAAAATCTCCTTCGTATAAGTTGGAACCACGAGTTTTGCTCCTCTAACGTGCTACGCATTTGGTGTTCATTGGCTACTACTTGTCTGTATTTATTGCTCATTAGCTTTTTATTGGCTACAACTTCTTGACTGCACCATGTGTTCAATGCAAATTGATGTTGTTTTACTGCTCCTTGGTCATTGTGCTGAAGGCTAATACGAAGAAGATAAATGGATGGAGGGAGTACGAATATGCACCACTAGACTACCACTTTAATTATTTTGACTAATGATTTTCTAACTGACCTTGTTGGGACACCTTCAACCCTTGCTACGGCAACTTAGGTGTGAGCCTCTATTTGTAATGGAGGTAGAGGGGGTGCCATGTCAGCGATCCATGTGAAGCAACCCTTAGATCCACCGCTTCCAGGCCGACATGGAATCAATGCTTGGGATTATTCCACATGTGCTTTTCATGTGGAAAGCCTGTAGAGGGCAGAAGCTTCCATGGGGTCAGCCAACCCCCTATAACAGATTGCCCCCACCACTTCTTTTTAGAAGGTTCCCACATGTCAATGTTGCATGCTTTTGTCACATCGGTAGCTTCATTGTGAGCCCATGGATCCACGTGCTTGATCTTTTACCCTTGAACAAAACACAATTGTGATCCAAGGGAGGAGAAATGACTTTGGGAGGCTTCCCGTTGATCCTGCAACCTTTGCATTACCCCGTGGTGGACCCATAGTGGGGTCGAGTGACCCCTCCTTTGGTGGTCCCATATGCTCATAATTCTCCATACCGTTGTCCCCTGCATACAAATGCCTAAAGTGCAAGTGGGACTAGCTATTAGTAAAAGTATGTTTATGTCATGTTTTGCTTCTTTTGAAGTTATGGCTGTCGACGGTGATTCGAGTGCATATTTTTATGGCTTTTGTATCCTCACTCTATTAAGAATCCTTATAAATCCATGCTACAATTTCAGATGATAGATCTCCACACATATGCACAAAGTGTGAGGATGTTGTCAGAATGAAACTCAAGCGAGCCTCACCAACAGCATGGCCACCGTTATGGCTGCCAGTTGATAGTATATTACACTTCTTGGTCATTGGATTCCAGACGCCATAGCGGTATTCATCAGCCCCTAGGCACCAACACAGGATGAGGCCGTTGCAACAATATGAGACAGCTACGTTGTTTTCGTTTAAAGGCAATAATTCAACGGAGCTTATAGTCACTAATTGTCGGTGTTTTGTCACCCGACCAGTGAATTTTGTGAGTGTCGTGCTACTTCAGAAAACAATGGTAGCATCTAAAGGCAAGGATTTATACTCAGGCCGAAGCCCTACGTCCAGCCTTAGAGAGAGCTGAGTGCGTGTTAAGGAAAGAGGCAACGACCTACACAAGTTGGCTTCATCAAGTCGTAGCGGAACCCACCGAACAACGATCTCCTGTCCGTCACACGGACCTTTCCGATCACTATTACAAAACCCAAGCTCAGAGGGCGATCGAGAAGTGCCAAGCCGGCCAACATATCATGTTGCGTGCCCGACGGTCTGATGACGAACATATGTGCAGTAGTGGAAATGTGGAATGGCACCGAGAGCGTCGGCAACGAGATGCCGTGGTCCTGGTCCAAGGCCACCTCTCCGCGCGTGGTCTCCAAGACGAATGAAGTGCACCACAGATGCACGATGCATGTGATCTGTAGCAGCCGGGCCCGGCGAGACCGGAGAGGCAGAGACTGCTGGTCTTGCCCACTCGACCGTGACAACTGACAAGGATGAGTTAAAAGCTGTGACAATGCCATTCCATGGATCACTATGAGAATGGCATGAATACTGCGAGTAGATTATGAAAACAGTGAAGTGAGCGTCTCCCACGATTTTGTATCCTTTTGGCAAAAACATGGATTTCGCCAACTCTCGGAACAATAAGTGGAGGAGAAAAAAATGTTATTTCTAACGGTTTCGTAAAATTAACTTACCAAAATTTAAAAAAGAAACCCGACGATGTAGGAGGGAAGAGCGCGTATGGGAGTAGTGCATAAGACGGAATGCTAAGCCGATCACGAGCTTACATATATGCCAATCCATTTCAGGATTTTACCAAGTTAACAAAAATACAAATTACATTTGCCAAACCGTTAGATATGAGTTTTATAGATTTTTTTAAAAAATAAAAATATAAAGTCTATTTATAGAACCGTTGAAGTTGCTTGCATTTATCGTAACTCCACAAGCACCTGACTGGAATTCCACTCAGACAAATGGTTCTGACTCGTACATTTTTTTTTTGCACGACGGGCAAATGGCGTGGACTCGTGGTTACTTCATTTTGAAGACTATACATGGTTTAATAACGTTTAGACCTGTTGTCATGCCATGCATATCCATTGTAGTGCGAAATATAGGAACTGTAGTTCAATTATTTGCATTTTATAAAACTATGGCTTTATGTGTGATATTTCATATTTGAATGGTGATGTTTTTCGTGTTACTATATTGATACAGTTCTCTTATCATCGTCGTCGTCATCATTATCAAATAGAGGTGAGTCATCTAAATTTGTTTTAAAACTTGCTCTATTTTGTTGTCTTTATAACCACTGTTAGAAAAATTCAGGCAGAATCAAATCACACATACTCGATTCCTAAAATTTCTTAGAACCGATAGATTTTTATTTTCTAAGAACCAAATTTTTCCAAACACTGATGATATAGCGAAACTGATACAAGGCGTATACACCTAATAGCTGGCTCATTGCACTATAGAACTATAGAAACGCATACATTTTGGATCCGTTTGGTAGGGTTCCAAATTCTCTCTCAAGGAACTTTTCAGGTGATGAGTCAGAATCACTTTATAAAACCGTTTGGCAAACACGGTTGGTTCCAATTCCAAAAGAAAATGGTTCATCAGAAAGAAATTATATAAGTAGAACTACACTTCAAAAAAAATCAAAGCTTTTCACGTGAATATAATCCATTTCAAATGTGTTACACTAAAAAGGATTGCAAGAAAAAAAAAAATACGATCACTAGCATATCGGAGTGATAGGAAAACAATAGGGGGAAAAAACACAGAATCAAGAGCAGAAACGTTTCACGGACAGACTCTGCCGATTCTGCTGAGAATCAGAACTGAGATCGTGCTTGACTATGGTTTGCATGAACTGAGACCGTGTTTGAACTTGGGACGAAGATATATTTTCCATTAGAAAAACAGAAGGTAATAGTATTACTACTATGGCTGTTATTGTATTGCCACGTCGCTGTGTAAATTGCCTACTCCTACTATGGCTGTTGTTTGTTGATTTTAAAATTGTGCTCTCTGTGTGCTAGGCAAACTTTATTGGGGGTATTATTGTAATTTTGCCAACTGCTTTAATCTTCGTGCTCAGGTGGTCGCTCGAGTGGCGTGCCCCGGCCGACCTCTTGAGTTCGTTCGTACAGTAGTACTACACGGTTTCCACGATCTGGAGAGCGCGTGGTAGCGTGGACATGCACGCATACGCCGACACGCGGAAGCACCAGGGGGCTACGAAACAGACCTTGCTGCTTGCTTTATCACGACTGTCGTCCTGAACTGTACACTTTGTCGAGAGACATGATCGATATGCTGTTGGTACGGATGCGTGTGCACACTATTTCTTTTGCCCGCCACGGTCTGCAGAGAGCGGTTCGTGTTCGGCCGATCTCGTGCGAGCGACCGGCTAATCTCCATCGGCATTCGCTCCGCGCCGCTGACGTCGGCGACGCCGTGACTCCCTCGTCCCGTCCGTCCGTCCCACTGTCCCAGGCCCAGGCCCAGCCCAGGCTGCACGGCAGGGTCCCGCAGGATCACGTCGAGCCTGGCCGCTGGCGCTAGCTGTACCCGCCGGCGAGAGCACGCGGTGCAGAGCAGCCCCCCACGCCGGTCGATCAGGCCGGTATCGGAGACGGGTGCGTGCCGTGACGTTGAGCCTGTATAATACACCAGGCCAGGCCTAGAATACTACCGCATGGTGATAACCCGATAGTAACAATGGTTTAACCATGCATAAAGCAAGTCTGGGGAATATTTCTTCGTTGCATGAGAGAGAAACCGCCTCCTGCTGGCTCAAGAATCTGCTTTCTTTTGTTCTCGTGAGAAAAAAAGCACGCATTGCGCCTCTCGTCCTCGTCCATCGCCGTGCGACCCCGAGGCAGCGGCCCCCGGCCCATAAATATCACCGCAGCCGCAGGCCGCAGCAACCCAACCCCACCTCCTCCATCCTCGAGCAAGCCGCTATCCTCTACTCTCTCACGCGGCGGCTCGCCGAGGAGCATCCCCATGGCCGCGACCGCGAACGTGAGTCTCTCCCTCCCTCCCTCATTTTCTGGCGAGTTCTCGTCTTCCACAGTGGCGACGAACTCGTGCGTGTTTCGGATTTGGCTCTTGCGTGACGGTTTGCGACTTAATTGCAAGTTCTCGTCTTCCGCCATGGCGACGAACTCGTACGTGCGTGTTTCGGATTCGGTTCTCGAGTTTTTTGCGAGCGTTTTTGCGTGGCGGTTTCTGGGCGAGATTAGCCGTGGCCCCGCACGCGCGCGACTGGGCATATTATTTTTCGAAAACGTTTAGGCTCCGAGCGTTTCTTTCACCTCTTCCTTTTCGCGTTCTTGTCTGTTTGTTCCTGAATCCGGATGCGTGAAAGTTTTCGGCTCTGGGTTTGCAGCAGCAGCCAACTCCTGCACTTTTTCGCCGTTTCTCTTCGGTTTGGATCTCGTTCGTTTTATTTGGTGGGTTCACAGGGTGGTGTTGGAGGTCCTGGTGGGGGCAACCGGCGTACGGCGCCGGCGGCGATCTTCCCACTGAGCAAGGAGGTGCTGATGGAGGCCGCGCAGCCGGTGGCGACCGTTGCGCTGTTCACTATGTGCACCGCCCTGGTTTCAGCACGGCAGATGTTAGACAAAAACAACACCAATTTGTTGATTGGTCTGCTTTTCGCCTACCTGCCCGTTGCACTATCATTTCTTCTTCTCTCCGTGGCTGTCAATATGAGTCCTGGATTTGTTGGCATAACAAGTGGATTCATGCTTCTCCACATGCTTCTTCCCATCGTCATTGGTGGGGTTGTGCACGGTCTCAAATATGGAGAGGCAGCAGCCGTGTCTGGTGTCGTGTCCATATTACTCTGCATATTCACTGTTGTGATGTGGGGGACCCTGTGCTCGTACCCGAAGGTATATACTCTCTCTCTCTATATATATTCTTTCGTTCAATGTTCCTATCATTCTGCCGTGAACTAATAGTTAGTTCCATTTTCAGTGTCTGCATGATGGTCTCCTCTCCGCGGCGGGATCAGCACCCAGAGGCCCAATGTGATTGCCCAGGAGGACAAGAGGGCGGCCGGCCGCCGATTGATGGATTTTGGAAGCAGTAGCAAGTATCATCATCAGTACTATGGTTTTCACGATTTCCCATTGGCTGTGGTAGTATCATTATCAGTAGTAGTAGCAGTGCCACTATGGCCATCGTAGTTCTATTGCATCTTAGGTAGTAGCTTTGGTAGTACTTGATCGGTGATGGAGTTGGAAGGAGGACGTGATGGTTGGTCGATCTATGATCACACTTGCAGTATGTTGTTCGTGTGAGAAAACTGCTTCTTTTGGTTGGTTAATATTGTCTCTGTAGTTGAACTATGGTTTCGGATGAAAGGTGATGGTCTGATGAAATTGATCTTGGATGGTTTCGAGATGGTAATGGAATGTGGGCTTAGATAAATGTGGCTCGTTCTTTTTATTTCTGATCCATGTTGCTATGATTGTGGTTGTAGTAAAGTTTTTGGCTCTGCTTGATGGTTACTAGTTTGATTAATTCTTCTGTTTGGTAGTAGTAGTTTAATTTCCATGTATATTACTGAACTGTTGCGTTGGTTATAGTCTAATTTTATCTATGGTGTGCGCTATCTAATCTGATTATCTCGTCGTAGCTTAAGGATCCCCACCTGAATATTTCATTGTTCACTCACTGCCTGTTGGTAAATATGAAAATATGAATAGAGTTTTACATCAATCTAAATTGTTTTACATAGCATTTGTCAAGACACCAACCCAACGTTCAGCTAGCTCCCTGTCTTTCTAAGGCAACCTGCATTTCCCGAGTTTGGCTAGCCGCCAGCATTTGTTGATGCCCTGCTCTTTCTCAGCGGAAAACAACTCCATTCCTACGCTTCCAGCAACAGTGAGCGATGAAGGTCACAAAGTGTTTCTGAGGAATATTGCTTGGGCACCGAACATTGTGAAAGTCATTGATGTGGCCGCCGGAAGAGGTGTTCCGTCTCTTGATTTTAGAAGCCTGTATAGACCTCCTGAGTTACCATGCGCTAAACACAAGGCGCCTATGTCTGCCATCCTCCATGTCACTAAACTAACAATTTTCCTGTGCAACTGATAGTTTTTTCCTGATACAGTGACTGTATAGAGCAGGAAAACGATCCACCAGGCACCAGTGCTTCGTCCCCGGCCCATGCGTCATGCCAAAAGGAGCTGCGCTTGCCATTGACAACGATGACTGTCGTGGGGAAGCAGTGTTTTTAGAGTATCCCAGTGATGACCACACAACTCCCCCTCCCCGTCTAGCGATGCCAAGCAGGTCTGTTGCCTAGCCCAGATGGCCCATGGCGAGTTATCCGCAACAAATAGCCGGTGGAGTAATTTGAGCAGAAGGCAAAGGTTCATCAAGCTCTTTTCTAAAAAAAAAAAAACGTTCATCAAGCTGAGGTCCTTTACGCCGAGACCGCCATTCTTTTCTCCCTAGACCAGCAAACTTTATCCCACGCAACCAGACTTTGAGCTCCGGATGGAGCATTGTTGCGACGCTTGTCCATCGGCGCAATGACCCCAGGTGGGAGTTGCAGGGCGCACATTGCATAGAAAAGCTGGGAATCAAGAACTGAGTTAATCAGAACCATTCTTGCCATTGCATTATGCAGGCTATCTTGCCACCCCGCGAGGTAGCAATCAGTTTTGTCAATGCACGGGCACGGCAAGAAGCAGGCCTCAGCTGGGAGCTTGTGGACAGAAAGAGGTGACCCCAGGTACGTCTGTGCGAAGCTTTCGCGTCTACAACCTAAAATGGAGATGGATTGCGCTGCCTTGGCTTCATGCATATGAATCGGAACTGCCGTGGTCTTGTTGTAATTGGTTGTCAGTCCCCTAGCAGCAGCAAAAATGTCCAGGATTACCTTGAGGCTTTGCACATCTTTTGGTTCACCGCGGAGTGAACGGGGCATGGAACTCTGTCGGCCAAAGGATGTCTCACAGAGTTGGTATTTCCTTAGATCAGCCGTTGCAATACATCTGCAACAATTAAGAATAGGAACGGCGACAGTGGGTCGCCCTGACGCAGCCGGCGCCTGCAGAAAATCCACGGACCAGGGCAGCCATTGACAAGAACAGGCGAACAGCTGAGCGTGTTGAACTGAGCAGGTGTAGAACCCAATCTCGCCACTTGGAGCTAAAACCTCTCGCCTGCAGAACTCGAACAAGTCCATCCTAGCGAACGGTGTCGAATGCCTCGGCAAAATTAATCTTTACAGCAATAGATGGCATGTTCCTCTTATGGCAATGCTGAGACAATTCTGCCGCATGAATAAAACTTTCTGCGATTGAGCGCCCTCGAAGGAAACCAGTCTGATGACTGTACATGGTTTAATAACGTTTAGACCTGTTGTCATGCCATGCATATAGTACATCACAAAATGCCATATCCCCTGTAGTGTGAAATACATGAACTGTACTTCAATTATTTGCATTTTATATAAAACTAAATATGGCTAGCTTTATGTGTGCCATTTCATATTTGAATGGCTGTGTTTTTTGTGTTACTATATTGATACGGTTCTCTTATCATCATCGTCATCATCAAAATAGAGGTGCGTCATCTAAATTTGTTTTAAAACTTGCATTATTTTGTTGTCTTAGACACTATTAGAAAAAAAAATCAGTTAGAATCAAATCCCACATGCTCGATTACTAAAATTTCATGGAAATGATGGATTTTCATTTTCTAAGAATCGAATTTCTCCAAAACACTGATGATATAGCGAAACTGATGGAAGGCATAAACACCTAATTGCATGCTCATTGCACTATAGAACTATAGAAACAAATACATTTTGGACCCGTTTGGTCCAGATTCCCTCTCAAGGAACTTTTCAAGTGATGAGTCAGAATCACTTTATAAAACCGTTTGACAATTAATTCCAATTCCAAAAAGAAGATGGTTTGTGCCGATTATATAACGAAATTGTATCAGTTAGAATCAAATCCCACATGCTCGATTTCATAAAGAAATTATATAAGTAGAACTACGCTTCAAAAAAATCAAAGTTTTTCACGTGAATATAATCCATTTCAAATTTGTTACACTAAAAGGATTGCAAGAAAAAAAAATACGATCGCTAGTATATGGGAGATGCTTGAAACACAGTCTAGTGAAACAAGTGAGGAACAGTTCCACTCATATAGGGCAGTTCCCCGTGCGGCCGTGCGGGCGAAGAAACAAACGGTCAGAAAAACGGGACCAAACGGTCTGGTCATGCCGGTTTCTGAAAAGCTCGGCCGCAGAGCTGTTGCATGGCCAGAGGGCAGTTGGTCAGTTGCTTTTTCTGTTCAGATAAGTGAAAGGCGAGAAACTTTCACGCAACAGTAGCAAGTAGACAAAAACACAAAAGGAAGCCGTGTTAAAGAAAATCGTGGTCAAACTTGGAATCTTTGGGCTTAAAGTTTGCCTGTTATATTATTTTTCGTCACTTACTATTACATATTATTGATAACCCAAGTGCATTAAAACCAAACTTTAAAGCGTTTATTACTACCATTTTGGCGGCAGGGCAGTTTCAAAAAGCTACAGGCTTTACTGGACACCTCCATTTGGTCTTGCACAATCACTCAATCAGGTACTATTCCGAGATATACTCTACCAATAGCGTGCTCTTGATAGATTAATGTCAAATACGATTTTTGACATTTTTAGTTAATCTTCTTTTTTGAGGAAAAACATTTTTATTTAATCTTGTCTCTGAATATAAAATATTTTTGATTTTGTTTGGACCGTTCTTGAGAATTCTGCATGACTCAGGCCTCAGGCATACTGTATCTCTTGTCCAAATTTGGAGGCCTATCCAGCCAGACATGATTGTGAAGGCTGCATGATCCAACAACAAGGTTCCCTCTCCCCAGCATGCCGGCGCCGACCACTATCTTCCTAAATCCTAACAATGGATTTCGATGATAATCCCCCTGTCACATAGTAAACCATATTCTATAATTCTTTTTAAGTTTAACCTAGCTTTATAGAAAAAAACAAATATTTTTATGAGAGATGCAGTAGAGATTTGAAACCAATTTGTGTCTAGTGATAAGCCGGTAAATAAAAGAGTTACAAAACGGTCGGCATGCATATTATCACGCCCCCAACGGCAGCCCGACGCGATGAACCAGCCGAGACGTCCTTGTGTCTTTCATTCAGTAGCTCGAAATGGATCATCTCTCGGCCTGCTGGCCTGGTGCGAGCAACTGCTGGCCTGCTAATCTGTATTGCCAGAATCGCTCCCCTGTCCCGTCCCAGGGCCTGGCCCTCGAGATGTCGCGAGGCGCATTTGTCACCTGCACTGCACCGCACCCCGGCCGGTCGAGCCCGAGCCTGGCGAGAAGCGGCTGCTACAGTGCTACTACACCCGCCCCGCGGTACGTGCACACTGCACATAGCCCTCCGCGATGCACGCGTGCCGCAGCACAACTGCGTTCACAAATCGAAAACGTGGTGCGAGCGGAGCAGCCCCCCACACGCTGGCCAGCCCGGGACCCCAGCGAGTGCGGCGCGGCGCTTCACCACCCCGCCTGCTGCCTGCCTCGCAATATATACCCCCTCACCGGGCTCCTAAACCCCCACTCCCTCCACATTGCTCCGCCGCGCCTTGGCCTCTGCTACCGCAACCAGAGCGCGCGCCGGAGAGATGCGGCGCTCCCCCAACCAGCCGGCGGCGGGGGCGAGGATGCAGGTTTGAGCCTGCCTTTCTGCTTCCTTCTCGCTCGTCTCCTCTTCATGAGCGCCGCGCTGTGATTTTCCCCGAGTAGCTAGTAGTCCGACGAAGTGTGATGGATCGGCCCCAGAGGCGCACTCGGACTGCCCGATAGGACCAGCGGGAGGCCGCCGTGTGCTGGATTGCCGTGACCAAGTGGATCTAGCCCTTTGGCAGCAGTAGTACTAGTTGGTAGTGTCACAAGGTCATCGTGGTCCAGTCGCAGTATGTTTGTTCGTGTGAGTCCAGTCGCAGAATGTTTGTTCGTGTGAGAAGTGAGAACACTCCTTTTTTGTTTGGTTAATCGTCTAGTACTATCTCGTAGTGGTTTCGGATATGAATTGATCTCGGTTGGAGGAGTTCTGTTGCATCGTCTGAGTAGTAGCGTGATGGAGTTGGATGGAGGATCTGATGATTGCTCCGTGTGTGGCCATATTATCACTTCTTCTGGTTGGTAGTAGTAGTAGTAGTAGTTTGATTTTCATGCATATTACTGGGCTGTTGCTTGTGTCTCGTAGTTGAACTATGGTGGTTTCGGATGAATGGTCATGGAATTGATCTCTGTTGGATGGTTCGAGATGATAGATCTGGCTCGCTATTTTGATCATCATGTTGCTATGATTGCTCCGTGTATGGCCATATCATCTGGCACCACGAGCACACGCGGTGCGTCAAGGCTTCGGCGTGCACGCGCATCTGGACTTCTGGAGAGGCAGAAGCGAGACGCGAGGGGAGGCGCAGCAGGTCCGGCCGGCGACGGTGACTGGGCGCCTGTGACCGCACTCTCAGCCCGGGCAGGGCGGCACGGCGCGCGCGCGCGCTAGCGGCACACCACGCCTTTCGTCGACCATCTGTTGAGCACTTGCGCCGGTTCCTTCGTACACCCACCTCCGCTCCGTATTGGGACATGGGGATGGGGACGGGTCTCCATCGCGCAGCTGCTGTGTACGCCGACGGCGCGGTGGGTAGCTGCTCGGCGGGGGCGCGGGGCTGTAGACCGGTGTGCAGAGCATGGTCAATCGCTGGACCGGGAGCTTCGACGATGCGATAGCAGTCTTTGTTTTTAGAAAGCTGACCCATGAATTAATTAGCTCTTTCTCAATTTCATTTGTGTTTGCATATTGCAGGGAGGTCGCTCTTCGGACAAGGGTGCCTTGTGTGATTGCCCTATGCTGGACAAGAAGGTACGGTAATGTTTTGTCAGTTGTTTTTTCTCTGGGCATGCCATATACTATGAATGTGCGTCCTTACACTGCTACGGCTTTAATTATTTCTGACTACGTTCTAACAGACATTACTGGATCACCTTCCGGCTCTCGCCACAGTAACTCTGCTTCGGGTCACCGCGATTTTGGTCCTAAGTTCGAATCAGAGTCTGAGTGGTGTCACCGAGATTAATGCCCTGAGTTCCAATCACAGTCGTCTGAGTGGTGATAACACTACCCAGCACATAGGACTAAGACAGTTCCTCCTCTCCATGCCATATACATTCTTTCTCTTTGGATTTGCTGCAGTAGCTGTTAAGAGGAAGCCGCATATGCTGGGTTGCGCAGCGGGCACACTGCTCATTGTGTTAGTGTGCCTGGTTGTCATAGGAGGTGTTGTTACTCTGGTGCGTGGTGGAGTTGAGGCGAAGATTGTTTGGCTAATGACAGCTGTTATAATTGTTGGTCTTGTGCCAGTGTGGGCAGTCATGTGTGCCTATCCTAAGGTAAAATGCATATATATTGTTACCCATGTCTCTTCTGGTTGATATCATTGTGGTACTTTAACTTCACTTGTGTTTTCAGTTCTTAAGGTGCATGTGGTGTTGCTGTTGTCGAAAGAAGGAAGAAAAGGTTGGGCACTCTGAGGACAAAGTGAGTTTCAACCTTATGTTTCTCTGTAGGTAATAGCATGTCACCGGTTCTTGCAATAATGTATTTCCTGATGTTTGCTTTGCAGTGCCAGACCTGTGGTGGAATCGTGGTGAATGGAATATCTCCTAACCAGGCTGCTTCTGGAGTTCCGCCGGTAAGAATCTTTGTCCCTTGTTTTCTTTGCTTACATAGTACAAATCGTCGCTAGATACGAGTGTCCCTTAGATTATGGCTTTGTTTATTTGCTGTGTTAGTTTAGTCACTGAAATATAAGAATAAACACTGCAACTTTCTATTTAAATGAGGCATGCAGCTTGGTACAAATATTTGATACCATCCATATTCATGTGCACCAACAGTGTCCGTGCTGCATAGAACTGCATTTGTTTTAACCATTGAATGCATTGGAAGCTTGCCCCTTGCATATTATTTTTTTTACCATGTCTTGCTAGTCGATGGATAGGTAAGTATAGCCTGTTTCAGTGTTTGGAGCCTCAATACATGATGTCGAGGAGTAGAATTAACTAGCAGTGTCCTGACATTTGTGTTGCTGAACTTACATGCCAACTGATGCCTGAACTATCTCATAACCTTTAACTGCAGTGCCAGAGCTGCGGGGGCGTCGCTCCAGCTGATACCAGAATTGACGTTCAGAATTGAATAATCTTGTGTTTACGCAAAAAAAAGACTAGGTAGTCTCGTAGCAGAAACTGTGTGTGGGCATGTGGTTGCTGTTGAGCAACTGGATTGTAATAATTTTTCCGTGACTAAGTACTCCTGTCGAACGGTGAAGCACTATATCTACCAATTTAACTTAATTTGGCTGTTATCTTGTGCAAAGGCACCGTCGATGTTTTTTGACGTTTATTTATCTTTCATTCCATTCCATAACTGGCCAGTCGTGCACCTATGCAAGCAGACTGGCGCCCATGCTAATCTGACATTATACAGCAGCGCGGCTGCTGGCCGATGTGCTCCGCTTCTGCTTCCCCTGTTAGCTGTTCGTCCGGCATTGGGACTGCGATGCTGTCCGTCGGGTTTTATATACGATGATGATTGATTTACTAGCAAACTAAATTGCATCAAGGAGTCATCTTATCTTACTATTATTAATTAGAGGCTTCAACGGAGGCATCACGTTAACTCTCACCAGATACGCTAGAAAAAAAGATAAATTCAGAAAATTCTCATAATAATCAGAAATATCTAGCCTTTAATTATGAAGACTCTAATCATCATCTTTAATAATAACCATTAGATCTATTATAATTTATAAAAGAAATTATCCACCTCTGCCATTATTAAAAATACTTAAAGTAATCCTCTAATTTTGCATATAAATTACCTACCTATGTCATTATAATAAATAAAATCTATTTTACAAAAAAAAAGTAAAATTATGAAGTTGCCTAAAAGTTGGTTAATATAAAATACTAGATTGGTCTATCTACCACGTTGGCTTAGTTAATATATTTAATATTAATATAAATATTTGTAGCATCACGTCTATAACTAAACTATAAATTTATTTTTATTGTAAATAAAAAGTACAAACACTTGATCATACTTACAAGAAAATATTACATTGGCCAACCTCACCTTCACTTGGTTAATGTATTGATACATGTTCATGGTTGGTTAATATTCTCATTAGACGCGTGTTAAAAAACACTAGAAAATCTCAAATTAATCATAAAAATCTCAGCATAAAAAGTTACCCACCTATACCATTGTGCAAAATATTTTTTGATTTATAGAAAAAAAAATCTTCGATATTATTACAAATATTCTTTTCATAGTTGGTTAATACAGAGTAGTCATATTTACACATAAAAAAAATTAGATTGGCCAACCTCATATTTCCTTGGTTAATATACTGAGACATGTTCATAATTCATTAATATTCTCACTAGAAGCGCGTTAAGAAAAAACACTAGAATATCTAATATTTCTCATAAACACCGAGGATAAAAAAAATTACCTATCTATACCACTGTGTAAAATAATTTTTGGTTTATAAAACATCATTATAAATATTCTTTTCATAGTTAGTTAATTCAAGTAAAAAATAAAATATTAGATTATCCTATCTGTCACATTTAGTTGGTTAGCGTATTTATTAATAAAGTGCTACACGAAATATATATCAAAAATCAATAGCACTAATTTTATCAAACACAGAAATAGAAATCTATTTCTCTGGTCTACAATGATCGCGTTTGTCATGCAATTATTGTGAAGTACTTCTATATAAGAATCAATGTCATCGCTATTATACTATTTCAGTTTACTAATGTGATGATCATCAAACTTTAAGTAAGATTAATTAAGTCAACAAAGAAACTATGAAAAATCAAATTAAACAAGGGTCACTAGATTATGGGATGTAATCTTGCTTGGTAGTTACGAACAAATAAGTCACTGGTTCTTATTGGTTACTATAATTATATATTGTTAGATAACTTCCGGTGTATATGCTAACAAATGATAACTTCCGGTATATAAGCTATCTATTTAATACATTCTACTAATTATAAAAGATAATACATATTTACATTTGCATATAAATTATCTATATCTTGCAATTATTTTATTAGCTTACCAAAAAATAATGAAAACACAATATGTTTCTCCATTGCTCATTTTATAAAAATTAATACAATAAAATCAATTAAAGTAAACATATATATTGTGCCAACATGCAAATATCTCTCTCTGTCTCTCTCTCACACACACTTAAGATATATATTTTTATATTTTAACTAATTTTTTGACATATCTATATTGATAACAACCACTACTATATAAAATTTCATTCTAAAAAACCAAACAAATGAGGATATTATTACTCCATTCATTCTAATTATAATTCACATTAATTTTTTTGGTACATCTATTTTGTTATGCATCTAAATATACAATATGATATGTAGATACATAGCAAAATGTATAAACTAAGATGGTCAAACCGACTTATAATTTAGAACGGATAGAGTATATATATACACCATACGTATCTATGTCTTCCCGATCGTGATTGTAATCTTATACCAAACTTCATCAATAATCTTATGTGACATGGTGTAGGGTTAAAAATTAGCAATTACCTATGTCATCATGGTACTAAAGTTTTAAATATTAATAGTATTAATTACCTATGTCATTATGGTGTAGGGTTAAATATTAATATAAATATTTACTACTAAAGTTCTAATCCTTACGAGAGCACAGGTTGATGGACTAGTTAGTCAAACCACAAACTGCACAGTCCAGCTATATCCAGCACAGTTCTGTAGCAACATTCAGGTGGCTTCTTCTCATGTATTTTGAAATCATCCGGCCTGTGCAACGAAACAGGTGGGGGCATTACTTCGTATCAAGTTGTTGTTCCACTATAAATCCACACAGAACCAGTCACGGTGTAACATTGGAACCGAGAGCTACACGTCCTCGACTTGGCTCATCGTCCGTGTGCAACCAAAGCTAACATGTGTGTGTGCGCGCATCATATAAACTTGGCTGAAGCTGCATCATCAGGCAATCATCAGCGAGACAAGGCATAAACCTGAGGAAAGGGGCAGGCGGCGCAGCTCAGCCTCTTAACAGCAGCAGCCCCAACGGGAGACGTTCCCCCTCCCGTGTCGCTGTTTGGAGGAAGGGTTATGCTTTATGCCTGAGTTAGATGCCTCGGTTTTCTAACTTAATTTGGAATTTAATAAATAAACACAATGCTTTCTTATATATTATTCAAAAAACAAAAGTAAGAAATCGTATGCTGGGAGCGGTGAAAGCAACCTCAGAAATTAGCGAAAAAAAACCAAGGAAATATCAACCAAAGTTTACAAAAAAAACCCGAATAAAATGAGAAATATATTGCCACAGACTTATTGTATATGACATTATTTTTGCGAGGTACTTCAGTACATATAAGTAGTACTAAATCAGAAACTTATCTCATGTTGCAATGTCTGACAAAATTAAGACAAAGGAACAATTTCATTATGCCTATAAAGACAAATAAATAAAAATATACTTGAATAAAACAAGTCAGATTCATGCAAAAACAACCAAGTTACTCTATGGCACTAGTACATAAGCCTCCTCTCCATCTTTACAACCACACACATAAACAATCACGTAAGCATGAAGCAACAATCAAATGCCAAACCTACTTACTGCACAAGGGAGCTAAGCAAGAAATAGTTAAGTCCTAACTTGAAAGAAATTGACATCAAAGTATATATCAGATTTTTTAAAAGAAGCAATAATAAAGCATTAACTTGATATAATAATGCCAAGTTGGATATATCACAAGAGTAAACATGAATCAAGTATTATACGTAATTGCTACTACAAAAACGTACATAAGTTAGAGAATGCGGTCATGAAAGAACAAAAGCGCAGCTAGTAGCACTTCTTTTGGTCTGACATATAATAGATGACCAGTGCACCATATATAATGCATGCTGGAACTAGCTTAAAATTAAACCCTAGGCGACTTGTGATGGATTGACTCTAGTGGGCAGTAGTTTTTTAGCATGCAATGGTAGGTACCCTGTTTTTGCATTGAAGTACAGATGAAAAAAAAAACACTATATCCTTACACTTTGGCTAAGAATTCATATGAAAAATGGAGACGAAATAGTCAAATAGGGGAACTAATGGCCGTGTTTAGCTGCAGGTGATTGCAACAATATGGCCAATCCTGTTATACATGCTAGTTACTTACATGATATTTCCCATGCGCTGTTTTATATATAGATCGAGGAGGATGTCTTGCTGGATTAGACTTGTTATCTATGCGGGCGTTGGATCTTTGTTGTTAAAAAAAAAATCTTCTACAACGTTTGTTCCACTTGTTATACATGAGAATTATGATTATTCTAAAAAAGACAATTACGATTTAGCAGACTAACTGCATCAAGGAATCCGTGCATAATTTGACTAGGTGAAACTATATACCCAACGGACAATTATGAATCAACTCAATTTTTTTGTTAGAAAGTACTCCCTCTATTCCAAATTATAAGTCGCTTAGATTTTTTTAATTTATCAATTTTGCTATGTATCTAACATTTTATTATAGCTAGATGCATGGCTAAATGAATTTATCAAAAAAAGGCCAAACGATTTATAATTTGGAACAGATGAAGTACTTTATTATTCGTATCAAATTACTTTTTCACTGTAAATCACAAAGGGCAAGTCATGGTGTAACTTTGGAACCCCAATTCTATTTCAATGGCCGCTCGCTCGATTCGAATGCAGTGAATACTTATGCGCCACTGACGACGTAAGGCACTAATCACATGATGGGCCCTTACTAGGCAAGGCGCGGATCATCTAACATATTCTCTCAATGTCTTCTTTATTTTATAAATTTAGCATTGTTTCAATCACGAGTGGTTTTCTCACTTTTCTTGTATCATTTATTATTCCTTCCTTCTTTTTGTCATTTCTTATTTTTTTTCTTTTCTTTTTTCCTTTGGTTTTTCATGTTTCTATATTAATCTAACCATTTTCTTATCTTTAGACTGAGAAGTTGTGATGACATATTGTCTTGTAAAAAATATGCATAAGTTGTGACTTATGAGTATACTTTTGCAACTTTCTAAAAGAGACAGTTGTGGAAGTATCTTTTCTAAAAAGGGGAAGTCAAGAAAGTTATAATGAGAAGTTGTTGTGATAAGTTGTCCCATAAAAAGTTATGCATAAATGTTTTGAGTAAACTTTTAAACTTTTCAAAATTAGAAAATTAAATTAGTTCTTAAAAAAACTTCAAAAAAAGTTATGATAAGTTGTAGCGATAATTTGTCACATAAAAATGTATGACTATAATTTAAATTTTTCTAAAAAATAGAAATTTAAAATAGTTTAATTATTATATGTGTAACTTTGTAACTTTTTTTAAAAAAAGAGAAGCTGTAGATTTTTTTTTCAAGCTACTCGAAAGGAAAGTGGTACAATTGTGCATCATATAAACATGGCCTGGAGCTGATGCATCATCTGGTAATCATCAATGAGACAGGCACAAAATTTATATGGTAGGGCCATGAGTACTTGACCTTGAGATGCAGAAATATGTCACCGATGCAGAAATATGACCTTGAGATGCAGAAATATGGTAGGACTACTATTCTAGTCAGGCTTTGGGTGTATACCTCACAAATTTTCATAGGCCATCTTGCTTTATCTATATTATGTTAGTACTTTAGCGTTAAAAGAAGTCATCATACTACCTCATAAGGGATATAATTGTTAATGTGAAAAGGTGAACTTTTGGATTTTACGATTGAAGCAAAGTGACCTTACATAATACAATTAATGAACCTAAATTAGAACAAAAAAGTGGGAAATAGTAAAATACAATTTTAATATAAATTAGAAAGCAAAATATCTAAATAATGAGTTCATGTAAAACATAAATTAGCAAATGGCACATTCCATGAAAAAATATGAAAATTAGTAGTCTGATCAACATAAGAATTTAGAAATTTTCCTAAATATAGAGTCCATATAAAATAATTTTTGTTAATATTTAATAGATATATAAATCACAAATTTAAATTCAGATAATAAAGAAGTAGTTTGATTTTCATATGATTCTAAAACACATAAACAAAGGTTCAATGTAGAATGCATGCATATACAAACATACTCCAATTTCCAAATAAACTGGGAAGGAAAGAACTAAATAATTAGCCCAAACAAATTATAATTTGTAAATAGCAAAACCAAAACTGAAAAGTATAAAAAAGACAATAAATTGATTTTTCATATGTTTTAGAAAGACTTGTGAAAGTAAAAGCAATGTTTTCTTGTCTTAACTTTACCTATATTAATACTCAACTATGATGTTTAAAACTCCAGATACGTGGCCTACGACTGTACACAACTTGGATTTGTAGCATAGCACCCCCCCCCCCCCCCCCCAAACACACACACAAAACTAGCCATTACTAAGTTAATTAGGATTTCGGGATTTCTTTTGGCAACACCAGATATGTACCTTCAATTGAAACTGTGTCAGAACTAGCCATTATTGTGCTCTAAACTCCATTAATAGCTCTCCAGTGCTAACCAAACAACTCCAATGAGTGCTAAGCTCTCGTGCTAAACTCCCGCGCAGACAAAAAAACACCATCTCTTTAAAAATCACTCGGGTGATAAGCTCTGGTGGGTTTGCTTTACTCGCTAGTGCAAGAACTCCAGTTGTCACTAGAAAGCTTTGGTTCTTTGAAAAACAGTTCACAAATCTCCTGTTGTCAAACTTTTCAAATATCTCTTTTTTTTACGTGAAATACCGTGGGGGAGGTCCCCATGGTTTAAAAAACTTTTATAAATAAAAGGAACAAAAGAGTACATAGGGACTTACAAAATGAAAGGAAGAGCAGCAGGGGGGGTTGTGGGATGACCATCACAATTTTTGAAAGGTTTTCACATGCTTCTAACACGCCACTCGATCATAGTGTTATGCAATGTTAGATCTCCTAAGTGGCAGATCACCGTATTAGCAACCGATTTGCCTTATCTTTATAGTATGACTCTATATCTTAACAACCCGACCATTCAACTTCTCTGATCACCACAAAGTTGGTGAAAACACAACCTTATATGCATACACCTTTCCCTTATGTTTGGTTTTCATCATTTGCACTTCTAGCATCCATCATCTTCAACTCTTTACTTGTTGAGCTTTTGGACACTCATGATCATTGCTAGCTCCACCAACATAGCCTCATGAAGTTAAACCTTTCTAGTTTTAAAGGATTGGACATTACAGTTCATCTCACATATGAAATCTTTAATCCACAAATATTTTCATTCAACCACCATAACCAAAACATATCTTTCAGTGTGGGAGACCGGGACTCGGAAGCCCTACGCGACTCTCGCTATGCTTTGCTTGCAGCAAAGCCGAAGTGCCTTGAACAAGCAGTGACCGACCCAACTAGGTTGCGCAACATCTATCACTGCATGGCTCCCGGCGGTAGCAAGGCGAGGATGACAATGTTGAGGTTACTTTGGATACCTATGCTAGCTCGAGGAGGTGTACAAAGTGTTGTCTATGGAGGAAGACAGTGGGAATTGAATAAGACCGCACAGAAAGGGCCACATACGTTCAAGGAATGGGTTTCGCACTACGCTACAAATGTTTTGTAGGGGCGGCTGGCTAGGCACTGCAGGGGCGGTTGGGCCAGCCGCCCCCTGGTGTACTTAAAAATCCAGACACTGTAGGGCGGCTATATATTGAGCCGCCGCTACAAATAATTTTCTAAAAATTGCGTAAAAATATCAAAAAATTATAAAAAGAAGTATTTTTTACTCGGGGAGCACCCTACTGGTCAGCGCCCAGCATCTCCTAACCATGGTCTTTTTTTCACGATTTTTGCACACTTCGTGTTGGCTGGGATTCGAACCCAGGTCCTCTCACTACCGCGTTACCTCTTCTAACGGCTGCAATACATGCTCACATGTGTTTGTAAGCCCTTTCGGTTCCCCACATATTATACTAAACGGAGTATAAATTGCTTATTTGAGGCCCTAAACCAATTCAAATCAAAAAGTGCTCAACTATAAACTTTCATAACTTTTCAAAATCTACATTTTTCATTTAGGAAGTTTCTTCATCTGAGGTCATTTACAAAATTTGAATTTTAAATTTGAGAAATTCAAACGTAATCTTGCATGCCAACATAATTTCAAATTAAAAAGTGGTCAACTAGAAACTTTCATAACTTTTTGATATCTATAAATTTTATTTTAGATATTTTTCATCCGAGATCATTTGAAATATTCGAATTTTATTTTTTTAAATTCAAGCATAGTTTTGCATGACAAGATGAACTCAAATGAAAATGTTGTTAACTACAACATTTCATAACTTTTCAAGATCTACAAAGTTTGTTTTTGTTGTTTGATCATTTATTCATCCGACATGGTGGTTATAATATTGTTTATAAATCTTATATATCTTCTCTTGTAGTTTCATAAACTACGAGAGAGATATATAAAATTTGTAAACAAATTTACTTTCATTTTGTTATATGAACAAATGACCAAAATAAATATTGTACATCTTGATGAGTTATACAACTTTTATGTTGATGACTTGTTCAACCAAAATCGCTTGATGTTTCAAAATATTTTTCAAAGTTGTCATTTTTAAATTCAAATTGTGAAATGTAGACAAGAAAAGATGACCATAACATTTAGTAGTAAGAACACAATATCAAGATCATGATTTTAGAAAATTTTAAGAAAAAATATCATATTTGAAGTTAGTATGAGGAAGAAAAACTAGTTACAAGTTTTCGTCATAAATTAAAAACGAAATAGGTGTTCTTCACCAATTTGAGACAGCTTCAAATCAATTTATAAGGACGGCTAGATGTTAAGTTCAATTGACGGCCATTTGTAGGGGCAGCTCAATATCCAGCCGCCCCTACAAATCGATTTGTAGGGGCGGCTGAATATTGAGCCGCCCCTATAAATAAATGGAGAATCATTTGTAAGGATGGCTCAATTAATAGCCGCCTCCTACAGTATAAGATCTCTGTCTCTTACAAATTATTTTTCACTTAGCGTCGCGTGCAGGAGGAGGCCAATGAACATGCGAAGAGGACCGTTGACGAGCAAGGCTCATTTCCAACTATAGAGAGTGAATTTTATAGGTTGGAGAGCTACTAAATTTGGAGACGCACTTACTGACTTACATGGTCTATTTGAGTTGTTTCTTTCCTACAATATTTACCTCTACAAAACAATTTAGCTCCAATCTTAGAGTCTCTCTTAGTCCGCAGTGCATTGGGAGCAGGCCTCTTGCTTGCAATCTTATACTCTTATGGTCAGTTTCCTACGACCAGGATAGACCTGCTGGCCTATAAAAAACGGATATGACGGCTGGCCGCATATACATTTGGAGTAATCCATATTGCCTCAAAATTTAAGGGATCTCTCCCGTGTACTGTAGTCATTCATGAATCCAGCATAAATGCATGGTTGTATCTATTTGTTTGGTACCAACGAGGGGATGGTATGAGTGGACGACCATAAACGAGGACGAAAATGGGCAAATTATTTATGTTTTTAAGTTTCTATCCAACCTGAGAGCCAGAACAACTATTCTGGCTGATTTATCTTCACAAAGCAACTCAACACCCACCCCACCACCCAACCAACCGGCGCGGCCCGTCCTGCCTCCAGGCCCAACCACACACGTAGGCAGAGGACACGGCTGCCTTCCCTCGTGCGCGTGTGCCTAGCGGCGTCGTCGTCGTGCCAGTAGTTCTTCCTTCACTTTTTGTGTAATATCTTTGGTTCTTAGACTTCCCGTTCGAACGGTATGCCAGCGTCATTCCTGCAGGCCACTCAATGGAGTAAACCATGGATGTGTACCTAAACCAGTGACCGATCTCATTAGTTCTTGATGCATCAGCACGTCCGCTTGGTATTTGGGGTAGAGTAAGTTGGCAGATCAACCATTGTTCAGTGCTGCCGATAGAATCGATAGCAACAGCAATATAAAAGTGATAGTATTCCATAGCAATTACTTGTATAGGAGCACCACACAGTTGTGAAGACTAGGTGTTGGTACCGCTTTAGGAGTTATCTTGTGTTTCTTATACTTTAGGTGTACAGGATCGAACTTCAGAACAGTTTGCACTGAACACTCGTATGTGTGATTGTTTTCATGGTTCTTATTGGCGATAGAATTGCAATTGGCTTGCCGATACAAATTTATGGTTTGGTTCCTGCTGCTCCGCTAGATATGGGCATTGCAAGATGGAAGTATAGTAGTCATTGGAGGGAAGACAACTCGAGCCAAACTTGAATTCTCTGAAGAGATGAATGAACCGGCTACTTGATAAAGTACCAGAGCTGATCAGTGCCGATGAGAATGTATTAGATACCAAACCGACTGCCACCTGAAACATTTTTTGTGTTTTTGTTTGGGATCGCTGAAGATGCACTAGCTCTGTACAGGAGAAAACAGACGTTCGAATTCACAAAACATGGCCTACAAGGCTACAAGAATAGAAAAACTCTTACAGTCTTTCAGTAGAATATAGATCACGCTTCAATTGAACTCTGGCCTTGTTTAGTTTTCCAAATTTATCTCAAATTCTACTATTTAAAAAGAAGATTTCTCATCACATCAAAATACCAGCACATGCACATAGTATTAAATATAGATGAAATCAAAAACTAATTACGCAGTTTAATTATACTTTGTGAGACAAATATTTTAAACCTAATTAGTTAATATTTAGACTATTATTCATAAATACAAATAAAATGCTACAGTAATGTTACAATGTATTTTGCCAATTTTGTACATCCAAACTTGGAGAGCTAAACAAGGCCTTTGTACATATTTGAATCAGAAGATCGCTAGTCACATCGAAGCTCTGCGCTTGAAAATCCTATGCTTGTTCTCGAGCGGTATCGTTTGCTACCACAGACGTGACAAGATCTCTTGAAATCTCTGTTACCGTCGAGACGTCGGGCCCGGATCTCACCTCCACCACAGCTACCGGTTGTGCAGGGACGCCAGCGACAGCATCTCCCCCGGGCCCGGTTTGCTGCCGGAGCCGTCGTCGTCCAGCCCGCCGCCTCCGCCGCGTGTGAGTCGCGGCGCCAGGGGCGCGGCCTACTTGGCCGGGGCACCGTCCGCCAGGAGCGCGACGCCGGGGAGATGGATCAGGGTGGACGGCGGGGACGGACATGCTGACGACGGACATAGAGAGTGGACGGCGGACACAAAACTCAAATGAACCCTAAAAACATTTTCATCTTAGGAAATCATACCAAAATGTTATTGTTGTAATTATGAATGTACCGTTTTATCCTTGTTTAAAAAATACGAAAAAATAATTATCATTTTTTTATTTAGAGTCATAATTCCCCTCAATCTTACAGACGTTGAGAGACATTATGACGCAGGTGGTCTACCTGCCATAGACACATGTAACGCCTCCTGACGCCTCAACGTTGATGCCTCTTAATGCCTTTCTTCACATGGGCCCACTAATTATAGACACATGAAACATTTCCTAATGCCTTCCCAACCATTGTATGACACCATAATTATAAGTTAATGGTGGCAATAGTATGACAATGTTGTGTTAAACCCGTATCAAATTAAAATAAAAATTTGATAAAAAAATTCTACCATTTGAATGCACAAAAATATTTACTTCTAACTATATCATAATTTATTTTTCATATCCATGTGTTGGCATAGTTAAATATCGACTTTGGTGCTTTCCTTTGAGCACCCATAAAAAACTTCTAATTCAAACGATCAGTTAGGCCATCGGTCACGTTAGGTTGTGATAATAATCACAAATTACATGAGATTTTAATTTGTGCTCTGATTAGTTAATGGCTGCTAATACAGGTTGTGATAATAATAAAACTTAATCAATAGTAATTCGGCTATTGCTGATAGAAATTCTTATTTTTTAGAAAAAGGGTTTAAAACTATATAATGTATATTTTTTATTTGTTTTGACGTTTGGAGATGAAAAAAGAACACTGGAGAAACCGGAAGCAACTCGGAATTCGGAAACCACGGACAAACGGTGCCGCGGAGCGAACTATCGTACGGAACCGGAACGGGAACGGGAACGGGGACGGAGACGGGGACCGGGACGGTTCCTCGGAGCGAACGAACTGGACGACATACGGAACAGATAACGCCGAAGAAAAAGGGATCATGGACGGAACGGAATAAAGGACAAAGCGACGCATACACGGCCTCTACCAAGATTCCTAGTACAAATATTGTCTGTGCTCGGAAACCAACCCGAACCCGGCCTCCCGTCTACCACTCGTAATCTCGTGTGTACATAAAGCTAGCCGAGGGATAAGGGGACTGAAGAGCAACTCGACCAAGCGAACCACCGGAACGGAACGAGACGGGCAACAAGACGTCGAATCTTGGCTCCGAGTCTGAAATTTTAGATCTCGAGAAAGACAAAGGCTCTGATCAGGGAACGGGGACGGCATCGGCCAGCGTGGAACGCGCCGCGGCGGCTGAAGACGAAGATCCAGAGCTGGTCACGGACCCAAAGAAGGCCAGTTTTGTCAACCTCATGGTGGTAAGCTAGCTTCAGCGTCTCCTCGCTACGACCCACTCCTAGTTTTAACACAACTTCTTTCCTTGTGCAATATAGCAACATGATCCATGATCTCTTATCTTTCGGGTCGTTTGCTTGCGTTCAGGTGGTTTTCTGCGTGGCGGCGATCGGCGTGTTGGTGTGGAGCATATACCGTATGTACGATAGCACCGTACCTTTCTGGGAAGGTTTTGGGTTATCTGCAGTATATTTTGTCATATGCACCCTATCCATCGGCACGGTACTACTCGCGAGGAAGCCACTCATCAGCTATGTTGCGGAGCGTCCTGCTAGCACGGCTCGTCCTAGTTCTGCTACTAGTACTCCTACTAGCCCTGATTCTGCTACTAGTACTCCTATCAAGCTGTTGTATCTACCTGGTCTCGATTCTCTATTTTAATTTACTGAATCTAAGGCCTTTTTTTTTTTTACAACAACTGAAGCTAGGTGTCTTACCCTATGCATGATGCATGCCCTCTATTTATTTATCATTTAATGGTTGATGACAAATAGAACCAACTTTTTGACCCCCAAATAGCAGAGGCTAGCTGCAGTTTCAGCCCAAATACATTCCAACTTGGAATTATACGTGAAACAGACAACTTCAGCAAGTTCTACTAAGTACAAGCACTTTCATAGCAGAATTAAATAAGCGTTTACTAAATATTTTCAATAGTTATATGGTCCAAATAACCAAAATAAACTCTACTAAAAAGCACCACTACATCATATACGTGTGTATATATATATATACATATAAATTATAACTAGCCTGTAACCCCGCGCCAAGGAAACCCACAGTATAGCCAATATGCAACAAAGCAGCGTATACAAGTCAATTATATGAACCAAACATTACATCCTTTTGTCTTGGGAGGAATGGGTTAGACCAAGCTATAGGCGAAGGCAAGAAAAAGGCAGCAAAGAAGCGAAGACTGTGTATAAAGAGATTACAAATGATGATCATGCATCTGTTCTGAACAAAGAGGCATGGTAACCTGCCTAGTTTGTATTGTGGTCAATTGATACTGATTACATATTCTAACTGAGTTTATGAAACCTGATGGTAAAAAGGGAAAAAAAGGAGGGTAGCAAAATATCCTTTTTGTTATTTTTTCTTTTTCTTATTTTTGCAGTATGCGGAGGTAAGGAAATCTATAATCTATAATAGCAAAAGTTGGTACATGATTACAATTTTTTTAGATAAAAGATATGGTATCCGGCTTCATCTTTCATCTATCAAAGAATAGAATCAGACCAATTATTATATACTCTAAACCGGATAAAAAGTTCGGCCATAGGAAAATTATAGCCACACACACACAGAAGTTGAAAATATAAACAATTTTTGACTAAAAATAACCAATACGTCTTTACGAGAACCATCTAATGAAACCAAAGAAATCTAAGACGCACGTCTCCGGATGCTGAGCCGCTGTGATGAGCTGATCCTAAAGGCCATCACGCCGTTTACGCACGTTTTTAACAAAAGTTTTGGAACCTAGATGAATTGATTATTATTGTAGGTATGAACAGGAAGCTGTTTTAAAAGCACACGGACCAAGAAGTAGGCACTAATAAGGAACAGAGTCAGTCACGCTTTCACATCCAACTGCATGTAACCGATAATCATATTAGTATAGGGCATGCAATTGTATTGTAATTAGGTAATGTAGAAAATAAATTATAAAGCGGGAGATTGAAGAAAATTACCTCCGACATGAGAAGCACGCGTTTTTTAAAAAAATGTCTCATCCACGTAATGTAGCATATATATTCAACGATTAAAAAAATATGAAGTACCTGCAATCAAAAATGAAAGTGCTACAATAGTCAACATGTAATTTTAAATGGAACAGGTTGTAATCAAGCACTGCCTAAAAAATCCATTCATTGTTTTGCATATGAATCGACAAATCAGAAAAGCCAAATTGGATTGAAAGATACACGAAGTAGCAGCCACGGGGTGGTAGGAGCTGTGGGAAGGAGAACTTTTGGCACTCACCAAAGATGGGAAGGGAGTAAAACTGGAGCAATGCAGCACACCGAATTAGGAGGTGCGTGTGGTGGTCCAGGAGACCCAGGGCATGGCTGCAGCAGTGGCATGGATGAGGCAGACCATCCATAGGAATCAGAATATCAGATTAGTTTGCCAAAACCTGAAGACAACAGGAGATGAAAGGGACCTGAAGACAACGGGAGGTGAATGAAAAGGATTATGAGAGGAAGTTTTGGGGGAAGTTGTAGGGGAAGATCGGGACACTGGACACGAAACTTTGGGGGAAGCAGGAGAAACGAATTAGGAAGCAGGGGTTGAGGCGGGGACGTACCTCGGCGCTCGGCGACAGGGAGGCGGTATACGCGTGGGGAGCCGACCACCGGAGCATGGTCGTGCACTCGTGCACCTGCGCCAGGCCGCAGCCGCGGGCACCGGTGGGTGTCGCCCGTACTGTGGTATGTCGTGGGCGGCGAGCGGTGTTTTTTTTTTTTTCGGGGAAGTGGAGCGGATGAAGTTGAATAGGGTGCTGGATACGTGGTGAGCCAGGCTATGCACGGTGGTTCAGGAGGCTTCCAGATTCATGCGTACGTGGCGCTATAGGAGTGGATAACTGTAGGTGAACAGTGGATTGTGAGGAATTTGAGAACGGTGAATAATAACTCTCACCAGGAACCAACAGTTCTGTATATAAGCCATAGAGTTGTTATGGCTAAAAGCAAAATAACCTTCATCAAGAGCCATCCGTTAACGCACATGCTGGATGAATTTTCTTCTAAAGACTAAATATCTTTTTATGTGGTAGCTACCTAAAGATCTTGAATAGACATATAGTCAATTCCGCTATAACGCAAAGTCAAAGAAAAAAAGTTAAAACAGAAAGAACTTCTAATTTTTGAGTTATCTGCAGTATATATTTTATTATATGCGTCCTATCCATCGGCACGGCACTGCTCGCAAGGAAGCCTCTCATCAGCATATATGTTGTGGAGCGTCCTGATGCTACTACTTGTACGGCTCGTCCTGATGCTACTACTTGCACGGCTCGTCCTGATGCTGCTACTAGTACTCCTATCAAGCTGTTGTATCTACCACTACCATAGCACATGCAATGCAATATGATCTTTTTAAACATGTTTTCTAAGATGTAAAAAGTAAATAATAACAATAATAATAGCACATGCAGTGCGTAATAATACCTCATGCAGTGCATACACGTTATGTTATTCAAGCAACATACAATGAATCGTGTTCGCTACTGTTGAAAAACTCTGATGGACAAACTCTAAATGATTGCTTACAGTCATAAACAAGGATTAAACATTGTCCAAAAAAGGGGTTTTTTTTTTTGTGTACTGCAGAGAGTACGATCAAGCTTGTAGACTGTAGTAAACTGAATTTTCATCATGATATGACAACAAAGATACTGAAAATCCCTTCAGATCGAAGCCAAGAATCTGAGACTGATCCAGGAATGGTTGTGACCGAGTAATAATCGGGCAAGACAAATCCAAGGACATGGGATGGTTAAAGCGCTGGAATAGGAACCAAGAACAGCCCTGCTAGTGCTACGATAACACATAAATCGAAGGGCATCCCAAAGAGGAAGCAAGATGACGAGTAGTGATTCACATTCAGAGTGCACAAGTACAATGCATTGAAGGTTGGGCACAATACAAATTACAAAACACAACAGTTAGTGAGATACACATGTCTGTCAGGAAGAACAGAGAGCACAGAGAAAGGTAAGAGAGATTTTTTGCCAGCAAACAAGACTAAACAGAAGAGAACTTTCAGGCAGGCAGGCAGACAGCATTTGCGTCATTGCATGGAAAACAGGATTCAGGAAATGCATCAGTGGCGTCAATGCCTCGCAACCTCGCTCTCCTCCGCTGGCGCTGCAAAAGATATGTGGAAAACAGCTGTTGGCCGAGTAAGAGGTGGTTGCTGGACTTGGGATACGCCTTGCCGGCGCTCGCCGTCGTCTTGCCGCCCGGCCGCACTCTTTGTCTCCAGTTCAGCAGCGAGAGGCGTGTTATGCAGCAGGGCCACGGCGACGATAGGTCGTAATCGTGGAGGGCCGACCCACCTTACCCGACGGGTCAACAGTGCCTGGATTCATAGGCCCGTTTATGATTTATGGCCAACTCTCACGGCCCATTGGCCTTGCTCTAGTGGGTCGGTCCAACGACCCGACGACAGGTCGACCCGGCCTGTTGCTGAAATTTCAGAGTAGCCGATAGAGATCTTTACTTTTTATTAGAACGATTTTTATTAATAAGGGTTCAAAAAAGTATAATATTATATTTAATTATTTTTGTTTTATTTAAGGTTTTCTATCTAGGAGCGAACGAACCGGACGGAACATAACGGCAACGTAAAAAGGACCATGGACGGACGGAACGGAAAAATACAATCCTCTACCGAGATTTACTAGTATAAAATACTGTTAGTGCTTAGTAACCAACCCGGCCCCGAGGGATAACTAAGGGACTGAAGAGCCCAAACAAACCACCGGAACGGAACCATGAACGGGTAATCAACGAGACACTACTGGAAACTGACATTCTTCTGTGTGTGCAAAAACACTCAGAAAAATACGTTTCCTATTAGAAAAATATTTTTCTGACGGTATACCGTCAGAAAAATACACACATAAGTATATTCTCAGAAAAATTATATTTTCCTGTGAGTTCACCGTCAGAAAATAATTTTTCTGTGCGCATAGCACTAACAGAAAAATTCGCTTGCTCAGATTAATATTATTTTTTTGTGTGCGTGAATCCGCACACGAAAAAGGGAAAAACCTTCAGAAAAATTATTTTTCTGTCAGTGTTGTCCTAACAGAGATATAAAGTTGCTTACAGGAAATATTATATTTTCTGAGGGACATCAACAAAGCACTGTCGGAAAAATGTCACTTAAACATATAGAATTTCATATACAATAATTATTTAGGAACAATAGCAACATCAAATCATTCCATTCTATACAATTTCATTACAGCATAATATATAGGATAGATATTGAGATCCAAATGTTCAGCACATTCATTTATAGCATCCAGGCTACATGTAGTTCATGTCCAAATGGTCTGGCATCGATACATTCAAAAGCATATTAGCTAAGATGATAGAATACCAACAGTCATCATCGAATCATATTAGAGCTAAAACTGAAGCTAACAAATTAGAAGCACCTACCATCAGATTAGAGGCACTACTCCACAAAAGAAACTACTACCACATCCATGTTTTGCAACTAAACAATCAGATTATCGAAGCATGATCTCCATTGTTGTCGAAATCATCATTAGCATTGTTTGCAGCATAAAGATCCTCATTGGTGTGGCAACCATCATTAGCATTGTTGTCAGATTCTGAGGCAGCATGAGAAGCAGTTGCCTGAATGTGAACAAAATTGCAAAGGTAAGTGGATTGTCTCCCAACAATTTAACACTTTCAGAAAAAGTTACATAAGTAGAACTGGACAAAGTTTAAAGTGTTCAAATTGTAGGTTTTCAAGGTGTGGAACATTACAAACCAACATAAGGCCACTTCAGCACTGCAAATAGCCATGCAAATTCACTGCAGTAGCTGTACAACAATCAACAAGAGGCCACATCCTCACTATTGTACTCTGTGTTGTCATTCTAAATAGTACCCTACAAAATACTAATTAGTTTCTACTTCCTTTGCATATTAAAATCTCTAAGTCATGGATCTGACAGCTAGAAAACATGTTGATGGTGGATTGAAGATATACTCATAATTGCTTGTGTAGCAGACAACTCTCGTAATGCTTCTTCTGGCACAACCCTTCCTGTCTCCTGATAAAGATTCTACAAGGACATTGCAATCACAAATATTTTAGATTCAAATCATTTGATAATACACATATAATATTGGTGAAGTATTTACAAGAGCATTGCACATACCAATACCAAGCCTACAAGAACGTTGCTTTTCTGCAGTGCATTGTCCTTGTCATGATTCTCTCGTTGTAGCCTTCCATTTTCAAGACGTAGCTCTTCCATTTCACAAGACCAACGCGCAGTCGCTGAATTTGATGGACGCACACTTCTTTCCCTTTCGGCTGCCCTGAAATTTGCAGACTTAACCGCACCATTTGCTATGGCAAGACGCTCATGCTTTCTCGGGGCACCACTAGACACATCATACAGAGCCTTCTCATTCAAATATTGTTGTTGCTCAACCTCATGCCCTTCCACTTCCATGTCTGCACCGTCTCCATCCCCTTCATTTGCACATTCCATCCTCTTAACAGCAGCAAAGTAGTCATCCTACAAATACCAGAATAAGGAAACATGTAACTTTGTATTCTGAAATTTTTGGACAGCAGCAAGAAAGTTTCTGTAGTGTACACTAGAGAAGTAGAAGCAGATTTTCAGCGCACATGTCACAGATTTTCAGCACACATGTCACATACATACCATGAGTTTCTGTGCTTTGTGGTTACTGATTGGACCACATCTACCAGTGTTATCAAGGCTTTTCATGCCAGATTTCATCGCGGCAAATGTGTTAATAGGGGTTGCATTCTCGGGTCCAAAGTTAGATTCCTAAAAAATAGTAAATTTTCCAATGAGATATGAATACACAATAGGCTACTAAGTTCCTAAAAAGAAATGAAAGAATATACACATGCATACCAATACTTGTTGTGTCACTGTGAATGGTCTAGATCCTCCTCGGTTTTGAGAAAAATCTGCATTGCTTGAGCGAGATGTTTGCCCCCTCTTACGTTTTACCTTATAGTCATCTGAGCACCAATAAGCACAAAGGAGGGGCCACACTTCATCACTGAACCCCTCAAGCTGTCCTTGCATGTATTGCTCATACTCGAGCTCAATCTGGCGTGCTACTGGATCTTTGATGGATATGTGTTTTATTTCCCAGTAGTACTTCTTGACAGCATCCACACGGACTTGATACATCATGTTCCCCACCCTTTTCTGCAAACATTCTTCTAGAACACTGTTCGCCTCTTGTTGAAGATTTTTTGCAACTTCAAACAAACGCTGCATGTGTACAGAGCCATGAACATAGGTTTCAGATTGTGTAGATTCTAGAAATCTCACATTTTAGATGTTGTTGCAAAGTTTCAGATTGAACATAGGAACTTACCCAAAATCCAGAAACCACTTTTTCTGCCCTTGTCATTCCCGTAGCTTCCGGATTTCTATGAAAATAATCAGCCCATTCCAGAGCTGGACGCTTGAATTCATCACCGTTCTCATCCACTCCTACAATCACACCTGGATATTCTCTTCTAACTATGACCCCAAGCTGAGTACTGTAGTTGTAAGGAGCCAGGAAGTTAACATAACTGAATTGCCTGTAAATATTATACAATAAAAGGTCAGCACAAAAAGGTTGGCTGTAAGGATTCTATACAAAGAGAGAATTGCTATGAGTTTAGTGTGCACTCACTCATCACCACTTGGTTTAAGAGCCACTTTAAAGACATGTGCAGGAAGTTTAAATTTAGTTCGGGACCTAGGCTTCCTTCCTCTTTTTTTTGGGTGCCTCTATTGGGGGAGCTTCAACAACTGTTGTCCTTTGTGCCTCATTGCCTGCAGTTCCAGAACCTTCATTTGTTTGGCTGCACTGTTGTTGGGTACTCTGGGTGTGTGTCGAATGGAGATCATGGCACCGCCTGCACTTTCTGAACCATCATTCCTTTCAGTTGGACGATAACGGCTGGGTACACGTCTGGTACATGTACTGACGTTGAAACAATATGTTAGAACCATCTTAAAACAAATAGTGTATCTGATAGGGTTTCTCCTTCTTCCCTTGATCTCCCGTAGGCTGTACGGGTGAGAGATTGGTGGACGAATCCGAGATCGGCACTGGGGTGCCGTGGTGTGCTGCTGCGCTACAGTACCGCGGCGCTACAGTACCGCGGGTACTGTTCACGAGGCTAGGGCAAGTGGCGGCTAGGGTTTGGGGGACTTCCCGATCTCCCAGCTCTCTAAAGGAAGCTGGAAACAATATATGTTTCTGCTTATCCTGAATCAATAGTTCTTACAAATATATATAGCATCCTCTCATCTCAAATATCTAAATAACTCCCTGAAATAATAATAATACTAATAATAATATAGATGAAGATAATTGGGCCTCAAGCCCAAGTCGCCTGGTGGCTGTGGCGCCTAGCCACTTGGCGCCGTCCTCCTCGTATATGTGATGCCGGTCATAACATCTCTCCCTCGACAAACAGCTCGTCCTCGAGCTGGACATCGGGGTAGAGAGTGGTGAAGTCGTCGCGGAGCTCCCAAGTCGCGTCGCCGTCCGGAAGGCCTTGCCACTTGACAAGGAGGCGCCACACGCCCCTGCGGAGCTGGGCGCGCAGCACGCGCTCAGGGGCAGGCAGCAGGCGCCCATCCTGCACTGGAGGTAGCACGGCCGGAGATGTCGGAGGCGTGCCAACGAAGGTGTAGGGCTTTAGCAACCCCACGTGGAAGACGTCGTGAAGGCGCGCGTCCGCAGGAAGACGAAGACGATAAGCCACCGAGCCAATGCGCTCGATGACCTGAAACGGCCCGGCGTAGCGTGGGCGGAGCTTGCCCTTGGCGGGCGAGGCGAGCGCGTGGGTGGGTCGGTGAAGAAGGCGGAGCAGCTCCCACGCGCCCACATCAAATTCCACCGCGCGGTGATGCTCGTCGTAGTGGCGTTTGGCGTACTGCTGCGCCTGAAGGAGGCGCTCGCGGACCTCCTCCAAGAAGGCGTCCCGGTCGCGGAGCATGGCATCAACCGCCTCCGTCTGGGCGTCGCCAGCGTGGTGTGGAAGTAGCGGCGGCGGAGGACGACCGTAGACGACCTCGAACGGCGTCGCCCGAAGCGCCGAGTGGAACGAGGTGTTGTAGCAGTACTCGGCCCAAGAGAGCCAGTCGACCCATGTGCGGGGCCGGTCGCCGGTCGCACAGCGCAGGTACATGGCGATGATCTTGTTCACCACCTCAAACTGGCCGTCCGTCTAAGGGTGAAACGCCGTGCTGAGCCGCTGCTGAACACCTGCACATCTAAAAAGATCACGCCACAGGTTGCTGGTGAAGACAGGGTCACGGTCGCTGACGATGGAGCTGGGAAAACCGTGCAGGCGCACGATCTCGTCGAAGAACGCCCGGGCGACCGACGCGGCGGTGTAGGGGTGGCAGAGCGCGATGAAGTGGGCGTACTTCGAAAAACGGTCCACCACCGTCAAGATCACGGACTTGCCGTGCACCTTCGGCAGCCCTTCGATGAAGTCCATGGAGATGTCCGCCCACACCTGGGAGGGCACCTCCAAAGGCTGTAGGAGACCTGCAGGCTGTGTCGTCGGGGTCTTGTTCCGCTGGCACACGTCGCACGAGCGGACGAAGTCGTGCACCAGCTGCCGATCGCCAGGGATGTAGAAGTCCGCCCGGAGGCGCACCAGGGTCTTCTGAACGCCCTCGTGGCCTGAAGAGTGTGCCAGGCGCACAACCTGGTGGCGCAAGTCGTCGACGTCCGGAACGTAGAGGCGCTTGCCGTGGAGGAGGAAACCGTCGCTGGTCCCCCACGGCGCGCCCAAAGTCGCCTCCGACAGCTGCTGCAGAAGACCACCGGCGACCGGGTCGGCCGCGGTGGCGCGGCGAATGTCGGCGTAGAGGTCGAAGGCGGGCGCCGAGAGGGCGCAGAGGGCTGCGGCCTCCTCATCCCGGCGAGATAACGCGTCCGCCGCCGAGTTGAGCCGCCCGGGGCGGTACTCGACGGTGAAGTCAAACCCGAACAGCTTGCTGAGCCACTGGTGCTGGGGCACGGTGGACAGCCGCTGGTCCAGGAGAAACTTCAAGCTGTAGTGGTCGGTGCGGACGAGGAAGCGGCGCCCCCATAGGTACGGGCGCCAGTGTCGGACTGCCTGCACCAACCCGATGAGCTCGCGCTCGTAGGCCGCGAGCTTGACGTGGCGGGCGGCGAACGGGCGGCTAAAGAAGGCCAGGGGTCCCTCCCCCTGGTGTAGCACGGCGCCAAACCTC
This sequence comes from Bothriochloa decipiens, assembly GCA_023333625.1. Taxonomy (NCBI): domain Eukaryota; kingdom Viridiplantae; phylum Streptophyta; class Magnoliopsida; order Poales; family Poaceae; genus Bothriochloa; species Bothriochloa decipiens. The sequence goes on from CM041642.1 coordinate 23,874,002, forward strand.
GTGCCCGAGGCGTCGCAGTCCACCACGAACTGGCGGTCGAAGTCCGGCATCTGAAGCACCGGCGCCGAGGAGAGCGCCCCTTTGAGGGCGGCGAAGGCCTCGTCTGCCTCCGCAGTCCAGGCGAACGCCTCCTTCCGTAGGAGGCGCGTGAGGGGCGCCGCGATGGAGCCGAAGTCGCGGATGAACTTCCTGTAGTAGCCGGCGAGCCCCAGGAAACCGCGCACCCCGCGGGGAGAGCGCGGCGTCGGCCATGCCTCGACGGCCGCCACCTTGTCGCCATCCATGGCGACACCGTCCGCGGAGATGACGTGGCCCAGGTAAGCGACGGAGCGCTCCCCGAAGGAGCACTTGGACCTCTTCAGGAAGAGGCTGTGGGCGCGCAGAGCGGTGAAGACGAGGCCGACGTGCTGCAAGTGCTCGGACCAGGATGTGCTGTAGATCAAAATGTCGTCGAAGAAGACCAGCACAAACCTGCGGAGGAAGGGGCGGAGCACGTCGTTCATCAGCGCCTGGAACGTGGCCGGGGCGTTGGACAACCCAAACGGCATCACCAGGAACTCGAAGTGGCCGTGGTGGGTGCGGAACGCCGTCTTCTCGATGTCCGCCGGGTGCATGCGCACCTGGTGGTACCCGGAGCGGAGGTCGAGCTTGGTGAAGAACTTGGCGCCATGGAGCTCGTCGAGAAGCTCGTCGACCACCGGGATCGGGAACTTGTCCTTGGACGTGCGGTCGTTGAGGGCGCGGTAGTCGATGCAGAAGCGCCACGACGCGTCCGCTTTCTTGACGAGGAGCACGGGCGCCGAGAACGGCGACGTGCTGGGGCGGATGATGCCCTGCTCCAGCATGGCGGCGCACTGCCGCTCGAGCTCGTCCTTCTGCAATTGGGGGTAGCGGTACGGCCGCACCGCCACCGGCGCCGTCCCAGGCAGCAGGTGGATGCGGTGGTCGTAGGGACGGGCCGGCGGGAGGCCGCGCGGTGTGTCGAAGACGTCGGCGTGCTGAAGTAGAAGCTCGTCCAGCAGCGGGTGCTGCGGGTCCGTGGCGACCACCGCCAGCGACCGCTGCTGGGAGGGCGCGCCAGGGGCAGCGACGCACTGCCAGGTGACGCGACGGCCGTCTCGCAGGAAGGAGACGGTGAGCCGCTCGAAGTCCCACGTCAGGGGCCCCAGCGGCCCCAGGAAGTCGACGCCGAGGATGAAGTCGAAGCAGCCCAGGGTGAGGCCGACGCAGGAGACGGCGAAGGGCGCCCCGTGTATGTCAACCGGGACGTCGCGGGCGATCCCCTCGCACGGTAGGCACTCGCCGCTGGCCACCGTGACGCGCAGCTGGGCGCCTCCCTGCGGAGCGAGGCCAAGACGCCTCATGGCCGCGCCCTGCAAGAAGGTGTGAGTGGAGCCCGTGTCAAGGAGGGCGAGGAGACGCTCACCCTTGATCGTCACCGGCAGCAGCATCGTGTTGTAGGTCCTGATTCCTGCAAGAGCGTGCATAGAGACCACAAGAGCGTGAGTATGGGCCGCATCAGCGGCCGCGGTCTCGTCGGCCGTAGGCTCCTCCACCGGCGTGGTGTCATCGACGAGGAAGTCGTCCGCCTCCAGGAAGAAGAGGCGGGGGCACACGTGACCCCGCACATATGGCTCGTCGCAGTTGTAGCAGAGTCCCTGGCGACGGCGTTCCTGCATCTCGGCAGGCGACAGGCGGCGGAAGGTGCGGGGCGCGCCTGCTGCAGTGGTCGCGGCCGCCCCTCCCGTCGGCGACGGGGCCTGCTGGGCAGGTGTCCCGGTGGGCGTGGCGCTAGCCAGCGGTGGGCGCTGCGGCATGCCGAGTCGCTGGGGCGGCCTGCTGCTCCGTGGAGGTGGCGGCGGTGGTGGCGCCGTCGCCGCAGCCCGCGTCTCGAAGGCGCGCGCCAGGAACATCGCGGTCTGCAAATCCGGCGGTGCGCGCATGGCGACGTCGACGCGGATGTTGTCGGGTAGGCCACCGACGAACAGCTCAGCCTTCTGGCGCCTGGAGATGTCCTTGGAGTGCGCCAAGATGGTCTGGAAACGCTCGGAGAACTCCTGGACCGAGGACTGGAACGGTAGGCGGCCCAGCGTCGAGATGCCGGAGCCGAACATGGCGTCGGGAGGACCGAAACGAAGGCGGCAGAGTGTCTTGAAGCGGTCCCAGGAAGGCATGCCCTCGTCCTGCTCGAGGGCGTAGTACCACGTCTGCGCGGCGCCGGTGAGGTGGTAGGACGCCATCCATGTACGTTGGGACAGCGGCGTGCGCTGCCCCCAGAAGAATTGCTCACAGTGTGTGAGCCAGCTGAGCGGGTCGACGGAGCCGTCGTAGGTGGTGAAGTCGAGCTTGTGGGTTTTAGGTTCCCACGCGCCCGGCTCCGCCAACGGCCGGCGATCGCCCCCGCCCGGGGCGCTCGCACTCGACGCCGTCGCCATGGCGGTGTCCGGCCACAGGCTGACCCCCGGGAACAGGGGCCCGTCCACGCCGCCGTAGAGGATGCCGCTGGTGAGCGTGCCTCCGTGGCCCGAGCCTGAGGCTAGGGTGGTCGTCCGCGCCGGAGTGGTGGTGTAAACCGGCGGCGCCACCTGCTGCTCGAACGGGAAGCTCGGGATCGGAGACGGCGAGTGCGGGAAGGCGATGGACTGGATGGGCACCCCCGTCGATGGTGGGGTGGGGTGCGGCCGGGATGCTGCAGCAGCCGCCGCCGCCGCGGCCGCGGCCGCCTGCGCGTCGACCTGCGGGGCGGGGAGGGCCGCCTGCGTGGTGGCTGGCGGCGGCGCGTTGGGCCCGGTGAGGAACGCATGGATTCCCTTGACCGCGCGCCCTAACTCGAGCACCGCCGCCGTGAGATCGGCGGGGCTGAGGACGAGGGTGGCCGACGACGAGGGCGACTCGCCCTGCGCGCCGAAACCGAGGGCGCCGAAGGCCGCCTCGGCGGTCACCACCGAGAGGTCGGCGGCGGGGGGCGGCGCAGTTGTGGAGGGCACGGTGGTGGAGGGGACGCCGGTGGAGGGCACCGGAGGATCAGCCATCGAACCAGAGAAGCTGGATACCAAGTTGATAGGGTTTCTCCTTCTTCCCTTGATCTCCCGTAGGCTGTACGGGTGAGAGATTGGTGGACGAATCCGAAATCGGCACTGGGGTGCCGTGGTGTGCTGCTGCGCTACAGTACCGCGGCACCCCAGTACCGCGGGTACTGTTCACGAGGCTAGGGCAAGTGGCGGCTAGGGTTTGGGGGACTTCCCGATCTCCCAGCTCCCTAAAGGAAGCTGGAAACAATATATGTTTCTGCTTATCCTGAATCAATAGTTCTTACAAATATATATAGCATCCTCTCATCTCAAATATCTAAATAACTCCCTGAAATAATAATAATACTAATAATAATATAGATGAAGATAATTGGGCCTCAAGCCCAAGTCGCCTGGTGGCTGTGGCGCCTAGCCACTTGGCGCCGTCCTCCTCGTATATGTGATGCCGGTCATAACAGTATCAGACAACAAACTATTGGAGGGGCTGCTGGCTGCACATTCACAAAAAAATACAAGACTTCATATTGCATTAATAATTATGGACTGCTGGCTGCACATTCACAAAAAAATACAAGACTTCATATTGCATTAGATAAAGGATTGGAGAGAAAACAACATGAATTCAGATTTAGTAATACTGAAGCACACATGCAAACTGCTACATTAATAATATTGGACTGTTGGCTGCATATTCAAATACAGTTACATAGGATCTTATGCATAACAAATAGCACAACTAAACATATATTTTGGACTACATATTCAAAAATCATTTGGATCATAAGTTTCGTCATCTTCTTCATCCATTGCTCCATCATTATCCTCTTCTATTTCCTCCTCTTCTTCAATAGCTTCTTCATCATATTCCTCATCGATAACAACGTGTTTCTGTATTGCTTCCAAGTCTTTTGGGTTAGTAACCAGATCTGATCCCGTTACAAGTATGGAGTCCAAGGCATTACTCAAATCAATGACAAAGGTTCCAGCCAAACCATCGGCTTGGTAGACATCCTGCACTACCCCTTCCATATTCATAGCTTCACTACTGCTTTCATTGATTGGCACACATCCATGTGGAGCAACGTGGTAGACAACCCACCACGGAATCAACTCCTTGTTCTTAGACGAGTATGACAGATAGTACACTTGAGTAACCTGACTAGCCATCACAAATGGGTCAAAATTGGATAATCTTAATGTATGATTGATCTCTACCAAGCCTAGATCTTCAGTACACCCTAATCCATTGGGTGTTGGATCAAACCATGAGCAATAAAACAACACCAACTCTAGTTTCAGGCTGCCTTCCCACTCAATTTTAATTATATCTTCTATGACTCCATAATACTCTAGAGCCTTGTCTGATTCATCAAAAGAAGTTACACAAACACCAGTATTGGTGGTTGTTAAACCTACTCTTCCACTCTCATATTTCTTTGAACGGAATATATAAGCATTGACATCATAACACCCATAGGACCTAACTCGAGGGCAGTAACCATAGGACATTTGGCTCAGAGCATTGTGAATGCTAGCTGATTTCATGCACTAAAAAACACAAATTATGTGATCAGTTTTTTATCATAACTCACACTATTGGAATAGAACAAAGGCTGAGGTGTATGAGAAAATTACTTGCTCTTTGAACCAATCAAAAAAATTTGGACCAGATTGTATACCACGGCTATTTTTCCAACCATTTAACCTTAAATCATGACGTTGTTGTTCTGTGGGAGCTATATGACTCTTCCACTGTTCATTATCAAAGTGTCTACATGAACAAAATTCTTATTATGCATAGATGATAAAAAAATCTAGAATAGAACAGTACTGACATTTCTTGCAGAACATACGTGAAGAAAGAATCCATCTCCGACACGTTTGCCAATATGTATAGAAATGCAACCTTGTACTCCTGGTTTGAGAGCTCACGAACACCTCTAGGGCTTATGCAATGACCCGGGCATTTAAAAATATCAAGGTCGCATGTAGCTTGAAATGAAGATGCACAATCATCATAGCGAGGCACCTTATTTCTCACGGATGGAGCATGGGGTCTAAAATATAAACTTTTAGTGTATTTGCAGCCTCTTCAACAAGAAATGCTCAACAATGCCAGCCTCAACACGAGCCTTATTTCTTACTTTTTTTCCTAAGTTTTTGGATACACCTACGAAGTGAGAGCATCGTATTATAGATAGCTAACTTAGGGTCACTAAAATAAATAAACTAGTTATTATTTCAATGTTTCTAGATTTACCTCTCATATGGATAGCACCAACGTGCTAGGACAGGACCACCTAATCGTGCTTCATACGGCAGATGTATGATGAGATGTTGCATAACATTGAAGAAACCAGGAGGAAATATCTTCTCCATTTTGCAAAGAAGAACTGCAACATTCTCTTCCATAGAGCGGACAACATCTTTTCGAAGCTCTTTGGCACACAATTGCTGATAGAAGAAACTAAGTTCAGCCAAACAACGCCACACATTATCAAAAACCCATGAAACACTACAGGGAGCAACCTTTCCATAAATATGTGATAATCATGACTTTTTAGTCCAAACATTTTCATTTGCTGTAGATTCACACCACGGTTCAGATTGGATGCATATGAGTCAGGGAACTTCAAATCTTTGAACCATTGTAGGATGGTTGGCTTAGCATCTTTGGGAACGCTGAATGGAGCTCTAGGCCTATCCCACTGCCCATTGCTCTTTTGCACCAAATGCATGGAAGGGCGATTACATATAATAGCCAAATCTAGCCTAGCTTTCACATTATCTTTGCTCTTTTCAGCCATGTCAAAACATGTGTTCCATATGGCTTCACCCATATTCTTTTCATTATGCATCACATGAATATTGTGTGGAAGTAGCAACTTTTGGAAATATGGAAGCTGCCTAAAAAAAGTTCATGTGTCTAATTGTGCAATTTACCGTAGGTTTGTGTATCACCAACAAACTGGTTCACATGGGCTTGCACTCCCTCCCCTGTTAAGTACCTAGGTGCCTCATCAAACACCATGGTGTTCTTGCGAAAAGCATTAGCTTCAGTTCTAAATGGATGATTTTCAGGCAAGAAACGCCTATGGGTATCAAACCAGCAAGCCTTATGACCATTAGGGAGTAGGAATCCTCAACAACCACACCCATATGGGCATGACAACCTACCATGTGTGCTCCAGCCAGCAAAGTCCCCATAAGCCATAAAGTCGTGTACTGACCAAAGTTACTTTCCTTTCATTGTAAACTCCTTCAACGAAGCATCCCATGTTGTGACCCCATTCCAGAGTTCTTGAAATTCATCAACTAAAGGCTGCATTAAAACATTCAATTTTCTACCAGGATGCTTTGGACCAGGAACAACTAGAGCGAGGAAAATATACTCAGGCCATAAGAGTGTGCCAGGAGGGAGGTTCAATGGGGTCACAAAGACTCGCCAACATGAGTAAGGCGCAACATTTACATCAAATGGTTGGAAACCATCTGTTGCTACTGCAAGGCGCACATTTCTTTTTTCCTTAGAAAATTCTGGATAGTCGTCATTAAATCGTTGCCAAGCCTCTCTGTCACAAGGGTGCACCATCTTACCACTTGTTGAGGGACTATATGATCTCATTAACTTGGCTGTCTCCCCATGTAGATATAGCCTTTGCAGCCTATCTTTGATTGGAAGATAGCGCAAAACTTTACGTGCAACCTTTTTCCGCCCTTCCACATACCGACTAGTACCACAAAAATCACATTTTTCTTTGTTCTCGTTATCTTTGTAGAATAGCATACAATTGTTATAGCAAACATCAATTTTGATATATTGCATACCAAGACCCTCTAATAATTTCCTAGATTGGTAGAAGTCATTAGGTAACTTGGAGTCGGGGGGGAGGAGTTCATGTACTATGCCTAGTATATCATCATATTCTGTGACCGACATGTTGTACCGTGACTTCGCAGCAATCAAGCGAGCAATAGCAGACAAGCGTGAGTGTGTGGTTCTATCATGAACTAACTCATCTGCACTAGCAACCATCCTATAGAAAGCTTTGGCATATGCTGTTGGTTTAGCATCTAGTATAGGTGGATGGTGCCCAGCAAGGTCAACCAACATTTGATCCATCCGATCAACTTCATCAGTGCCCTCTCTATTTCCCACACCATCATATCCATCATGTGAAATCAGCCCCTCACCATGCTCAGTCCAAGTTTCATAGTCTTCCTTAAAACCATACCAACACAAATGCATCCCTACAGTCGATCTTATATGCCTAAAATAGTTCTGACATTGTGCACAAGGACACTTAATAGTATCATTTTCAGCTACACCAGGATTTGAAAATGCACTATTCAAGAATCCGTTGGTTCCATTAACCCATTCAATTGAGGGAGCTTTGCCACGTTTCCAACCATTATACATCCATGTTCGGTTTGACATATTAACTAGTTCTATTTCAAATATTCATATATTACATATCACAACAAATAAAGCTCAATTCTTTTTGGTGCAAGAACAGACATTCCAAACTCAGACAAGTGGGCACACAAATAGAATTTAGAATAACAACATACAATAAATAGATCCAATGAAGAAAGAAGTGTACCTTGAGTCACAATCACAGGTACTTAACAATCCTTCAGTCCTGAAAGTAGTACACAGCACCTCCAATAGGAAACTTCAGTTATTGCTTAGCACCCCAAAGACTTGGCTGCATCACTCTTTCCTTAGCCCAAAATCTTCAATGCAGCACTCCGTTTAGCCCAAAATCTTCACTGCCAAGGTCACGCAAATAATTAGATATCACAACAATGACAACTTCATTTTTTGGATGAAAGGATAAATATTCCAAAAAGCATACAAGTGGACACCCAAATAAACCGTAGGATAACAGGATCTCACAAAAAATTAGAATGGCCAGATCTAGAGGGACACAGACTATTGTTTGTAGTCCTATCAAATGGTTCAATCTCTCATACTTTTAGATCAAGCCTATGCTAGGACCTTCACATGGATAAAACATAGACAATAGACTATTTGCTGAACAGAGTCCAAGTCAAACTAGAGATAAAAAATTAGTTCATAGTTTCATATATGCAGGCACATCACAGATCATAGCCTACCACTAACTAGAGAAAAAATAAACCTTAGACCCTTACATACAAATAAAATATGATCCACACAAGAATAGATCCACTAAGCCACAAGAATCTGCATTACAGATAGCACTAGAAACATGTCGATTTGTGAAGGAGAAAAAACATGCCTATTTGGTTCTCTGAGACATGGCTGCTACTTAACTTGCTGATGTCGATGGTTGCTCCTTCCTGCTCCTGCTCAACTAAACAGTAGAGGCAAACATAGAAAAAGTAGATTCACTTAAATCCCATAAAAATTTCAGAGTAGAAAGAAGAATGGGTGTTATACTACTACCACCACACAAGTTCAGGGAACAAGCCATGACTATCTGTACACAATCGGGAGAAACATTTGGATTTGAGTGATGGCATTGAGGAATACTACTACGTACCTATGTACTCCCTGCTCCTGCAGTCCTGCTCGGCGCCAAGAAGTCCCAGTGGCCGGCACCCAACGCCCAGAGGCCAGCACGGGACGGGGGTGACCGGGGAGAGATGAACCAGGCCGCGCACGGGAGGGGGAGTGACCGGGGCCGGTAGGGGCTTGGGGAGGCACGGATCTGAGGCCTGGAGATTAGGGGGACGCTGAGAGGGGTGGCCGGGGAGAGGAATGGCGGCCGGCGCTCGGCATGGTGCGGCGGCGGCGGGCAGTTTGCGGCCGGCGCCGGTGGGAGTGGGGCGCGTGAGGGCTGGCGGCCGTCTGGTGTGTGAGGGTGGCGGCCGTGTGGAGTGGATGCGTGTGCGTGAGGGGTGGGGTGCATGACTGAGAGGTGGCGACCGTGAGGGGTTGGGCGGCTGGGCGGGTTAGGGTTAGGACTTTCTTTTTTTTTATTATTTTTTTTTCGGGAGGAAGCGCCAACGCCAAAATAAAGAGCGCGAACACCGAAATAAAGAGCGCAAACGCCAAAACCTAGCTGTCGTTTGAATTTTTCCGTGCGTATGTTTGTTTTTATGTGCGTTTTAAAATAACGCTCAGGAAAAATAACAATTTTTCTTAGCGTGTATTTATTGTTTTCATGCGGTTATAGATAACGCTCAGAAAAATAATAATTTTTCTATGTGTTTTCAATATTTGCAAGTGTGTAAGTTCACTCTCAGAAAAATTATAATATTTTTCTGTGAGTTTTAGTATTTTTCTGTGTGTATGTCCTAAAACTCACAGAACAATGTCTATTTTTCTGTGCGTACCGAGAAAAACATACAGAAAAATTCATCACGCACAGAAGAATGTCAGTTTCCAGTAGTGAGATGTCTAATCTTCGATCTGAGTCTAAAGTTTTGGATCTCGAGAAAGGCAAAGGCTCAGATTCAAAGACGGCATCGGCGACGGCTGTAACGACCTGAAAAATCCGAGCTATAAAATTTTTCTCAAAAGCCCTGAGTGATGTTGTGTCATGTAAAAAAGTTCTACACATGTTGCACAAGTACCTCATATCCCTACCTTATAAACCCTAACTCATGTTGCATGCATCATGTTGTATTTTAAAATTACCATGTGATTTGGTTTTTATTTTGTATTTATGTGTGCTACTTAAAATGAAACCATAATATTTATTTTCACAAATAAATATTAAGAAAATAATACCCTAACAAATACAAGGGTCTTGTATGCCCACTACTTGATTACACAAATTTAGCACACCTCATATATGTGTATATATGTATATATATACAAATTATTTGAAAAACAGAAAAGGAAAAGAGAAAAGAATTAAAAAGATAAAAAGGATAAAGCCTTTTGGCTCGTGGTCAAAAGCAAGCCCAACACCGGCCCAGCTGCTTTCTCCCTCTCTTTCTTCTCTCTCGCGCAACACCGGCCCACGAATCGCCCAGCAGGGAGGCCGTCCGCACCGCACCGCTCCAAGCAGCCAGCCTCGGTCGCTGACGAGTGCGTCCCGCCATGGGACCCACCTGTCATCTTTTTGGGTGAGGTCACCCGACCTCCCCTGCCTTTTCCGCGCCGCTCCCGCTCGCGTGAAGGCAATGCATGGCCGCCAGCCGCCCGATCCGCCTCGGCCCCGCATCGACGACCGTCCCGCGTGCCACCTGGGCCGATCGCTGCCCGACAGCCCTGCACAAATCGCCCGCGGCCGCGAGGATCTTTTCCTCCCGCGCGCGCACATGCGCTGCCGCCGCGGTGAAGCGCTGCCGTTGTAATGCTTAGGCTCACCCGGCCCTTGCTAGCACCCTCTCACTAACCGGCCGAGCCCCCACCGGGTGACTTGGACCTCTCCATGACCGCCTGATAAAGCCCCTCGATCAAGCACCATCCGCCTGCCACCAACCTCCGCCGGCCCTCTATATAAACAAAGCCTAGAGCTCTAGGGCTTTCCAGCCACTGCCACCACTCTGGTGGTTTCCAAACTGCCATCAGCCTGCTCAATTTGGAGGAGAAGGGGAGGAAGGGGAAGAAGGGGTGGGGAAGAGGAAGAAGGAGAAGGAGGAGCTCCGCCGCCGCCGGGGAAAAAGAAGAAGGCCGCCGCCGTACCGGAGCTGCCGTCATGACGCCGGGACTAGGAGCAAGAAGCCGTACAGTGAGCCGAAGCCGGAGTTGGACTTGTACCGCACCTCCATCCTCGTCAACGCCGGTGAGCGCCGCCATGTACCCTCTTCCAACCCCTTGCCCTTTGCTTCTCGGCCATGGCGCTTGTACCGAGCGCGTAGGCCAAGGCCTCACCTGGCCTACTTGGACACACGCACACGCACACACGGACTGGCCAAAGCCCCAAGGACCACGGCATCGGCAGGATGCCGAACCGGAACGCCGCCATGCCCGTCGCCGCGCTGCACGCCGCCGCGGCGAGGCCATCTTGCTACTCCGTCACCGAGCCCTGAGCCGCTTCGTCGCCGGATCTGGAATCACCTCGTCAAGAAGCACCTTGTGCGCATGCTAGATGCTAGGCTCGCTGCTCCGAACGCCGTCCTCGCACCACCGTGCCGCCGCCGTGCCATTCCAGAGTGCCGCCGAGCATCACCGTTCTTCGCCGTCTCCGATAGCCTCGATGAACAAGAAGACGACGAGCACCTTCGTCGTGACATGCTGCATCAGCTGGAGCAGAAGATGGTGCCACAAAACCTTCCCTGGGTGCTGTGCCGCGCACCACAGTCGCGTCGGACTCCGCCGTGGGACTTGCTACCCACGCAGACTCCGCCGCGGGATTTGGTCACCGTCAGCACACTAGAAGAGTACTGCATGACTCCCAACACCACCCTGAGCACCGCGGGGTCTTGGATTTAGACGTGATGAGGACGCTACCGAGCACCGTCATCGTCGAGCCGCCGTTCACCATGGACAGCCTCGTCGAACGCCAAGCTGCCGCCTTGAAGACTACCTCCATGATCGCCGTGGCGCCCCAAAGCTGTTAAGCAAGAAGATGAAGGCAGAGGATCCCAGAGCACTGGGAATTGGAGGGCATCCGCCGCCGGCGAGCCTCGCCGTCGGGCTCATGGAACAGAGGAAGAGGATCGAACCAAGCCAGAGCGAATGGACACGGTCCACATGGACCCGAGACGCTGCGAGTAGGACCTAGTGTGAGTCAGTGCACCGCCGACCGACCTGTGGATCGCATGGACCTGAGGATAAGATCGTGCACCCGGTTCATGTGAACCCGAGTCGCTGATAGTGGACCAGGCAAGCGCCAGTGCACCGTGGACCAGCGTCTGTGAACCGAACCCGTGTGGGATCCGTGACGACGACGTGGCAGCACCTGAGCATGCCACGTGACGGGCTCGGCCCGACCCAGATCCAGCCCACTCGGCCCATTAATGGCCCGTTAATGTGGCTAAACCTTCTAAAGCATATGGCCCACACGCATGATTATTATCTAAACAGACTCCAAATAACCATGAATGTGTTCCATAAAACTTAAATGGTCTGTCGGGTAAATCCGAAATCATCCATAATTCTCCGAGCAGGACCAATCGTTACAAAGAGATATTGCAGTATTACAACAGTTTTATACAAATAATATACATCAGAGTAAAAGAGCGAAAGGATTACAATAATATAAATTTACAAATCGTTTAGTTCAAACCTTATAAATCATAAGTTGAATTATTACAAACCATAGTAGCAGTGGAATACAATATAACTTATTACATCAACCTTGATTATATGCTCTGCCCAAGAGCGAGATATCCTATTCGTCGTCACTTTCCTCGACGACGGTCATGCAGCAGGATGCGAAGCATTCCTGCACATGAGGCTCACCTGCAACAAGGGTTCAACAAACCCTGAGTACAAAAGTACTCAACAAGACTGACCCGACGAAAAAGAGGGGTGAAGATTCAGGAAATGCAGGCTAGAGGGACAAGGTAAGGCTTGCAGGAGATAAGAAATTTTGCAGAAAAGCTCAAAAGAAAGAAAAGCTGTCTTGCTTAAGATCAAAATTACCAACCAACTTTCTTCCTAAATCTTAATTATTATTCAAGTTGTTACTACGATGATGAACACCGATCGAGTCTTCTTCTCCGAGAAGCAACGGCGATTCGAATCCATTTCATATACCCAGCTGGGACCTAGGTCACTGATATATAGGAGACTCTAACTCCCAAGCATATCAGATGAACCGATATACCGGGATAACAACCGCAGCCATATATCACCACATGATACACGTGAGCACTTCGACCCAGTGTACCAATATACATGGGAACTTAAACCCACAGTATAACATAATATGACATATGTGGGAATCTGGCCCACTATAAGTCACTCCATGACATACGTGGGGACTCTGGCCCACTGTATGACACTTCATGCATGTGGATTTCTAGTTTCTCGATATCACCAGTTCACCATCGACACGGGACCTAGGGCATCAACAGACGGAAACACTACAGAGGGACTCCGTTCCTAATGGAATTTACCCGTCTGGACTCGATTTATTAACTATCATCATGATTTCAGCAGATAAAGCCAAACTCATCTTTTTCATTCTTTTACTTTTGAACACTTAATTAATTAAGCAGGGCTAAGCATTACTACGCATCTTCTAGAACAGGTAACAAGGAATATGGAAGTAAGACAGGTAATGCAGTTGGTGGGTTATCACTCAACTCCTATTACTTAATGCAACATATCATAACTGAAGCGATAAAACTTTTATAAAATAGAATAGGGTTTGAATGCATCCGGGGCTTGCCTTGATGGTCGGGGTAGATGGTCTCGAGTTTTGGATCAACTCCCAACTTCTGAGTCTGCTCTTCCTTGGGATCTGGTGTGACAACGTTAAACCTCCGTTAACGAAAACTATACGATACAATGATATGCTTCAACATGATGGAATGGTAAACATGATGCTCGATGGATACATGATCAGATTGATGGCTTGAGTACAACTTTCCCTCACGATAAAGTTGCAAGCCAACCAAAACATACTTACTAAGTTCATTAGGTTTAACTACATTATTTAAGAAAGTTATTAAACACATGAAATAACGTTAATTAAGCCCTAATGACATGATCCAGGTAAGCGCAAATAATTAATTAAAGTGCCAAAGTTCATTAGGGTTAATGACCCAAGGTCATCAATCAATCCCAAAGTCAAACAATTCCTATAATGATTAAACTTAATTAAAGGGGTTAATTAATTATTTAAAAGCATAAAATAAAGGCATAAAAATTAAAATTGTCTAATTGAGCTCAAAATTTTATTTTGAAAAGCTCTTGGTCTAATTAGATGGGAAAAAAATTTAGAAATAAAAGCCAATTATTTTATTTATTAAAAAATCATTGAAGGTGCATTTTTCAATTAAAAGGGCTAATTTTAACTTATGCAAAAATTATTCAAATTTGGCATTTCATATTTTTTCTAGGTAGATGACATTATAAAGAATACACACAAAAATTTTCAGAATTTTTGGAGCTATACATGAATTACTATGATTTTCTAAAAAATAGCATTTAATTTATTTTCTAGAAAAAGAAAAAGAAAAACCTTTTTCTCTCCCCGCGTTGACCCGACGGCGACGGCGCTTGACCGCGGCTATCTCACCGGCGGCGAGGTCTCCGGCCATGAGACTTAGTCCTACGTGCTCAACTCGACACGACGAACATGATTATCTAGCTAATGAAGCGGTGGAGCAGGGGCAGCAGGCTCGCCGGTGGCCATGGCGGCACGGTGGAGCTCGGGCGCGGCGGTAACGCTCATCGGAGCGATTTCCGGTGACGGCGAGTGCACGGACCTGGGCTACACACTCTTGCGGTCACAAACATCAACAAGATGGAACCCAATTTGAACCCTAGCCGCAACAGCTACGCGTGCGACGGAGCGGCAAGGTCACGCTGGCGACGACGCACGGTGACCGGCGATTACGGCGTGGAATAAAAGAAATTGAGGGCACCAACAGATGCAAGATCTCACCATGGGCACGGTGCACACGTTGATGAAGGCTCGGAGTGGCTGAGTCGAGCTGTGGCCGGCGGCGCTGATGGCGACGGCGGCGCTCCGGTGGCAAGGACGGCATCACGGCGTGTCCTGTGTGCCAGAGAGCGAACCACGGTGCGCATGAGGAGCAGGATAGCACGGAGAGCATGAGGAGAAGGTTAAAGTAAATATGTTTTCCACCTTGGCGGCGGTGGACGGCAAGGAAGCTCGCGACGGCTCGGCGACCGGTCGCGAGGAAGACGACGTCGTGCGGGCAGCTCAGATGGCGAGAGCGGGCATGAACTGGCTCAGAGGAAATGCAAGGTAAAGGCGGAGCTTATGGCAAGAGCAATTGAGATACGGTGGAGAGAAGGCGGCGAATTGGAGCGGCGGAGCAAGGTCGTCGACGGCAGCGCCAGGGAAGAAAAGAAGAAGGAAAGTGGCGGCGGCCGACCTATTTATAGGGCACGGGCGAGGTATGGACGGGCGACACAACGACGATGAAGCTTCACACATCCAGGAGCACGCTGGTGGCTGTGGCATGTGTGGCGGTGGACGGCGGCGCGGCTTGAGAAGCCGGCGATGGCGGCCGATGATAGGTCTCGGTGCTGTTCAAGCAAATTATAGAAATGCCACTCGTTTGAAATTATAAATTACTCCAAAATTTATATAAGAACTTGAAAATATCCAAAAATATCATTTGCAAAAATTTTCAATAGCTACACTTTTCATTTAACTTTCATCCTCTAATTCTATTTAGATTTTGAAATATGAATTCAAATTCAAAAGGGGAAAAAACCCTAGAAAAAAACATTTGAAATTACTTTTGATTTTTCAATAAAATTTGAAAATCTTAAAAATTATGAAATGTTTAACTTTTAAACCAAACCTTTTTAATATACAAAGTTTTCCTAAATTATGCATAATTTTTGAATTATGGTTTTAAAATCAAAAGGGGTCAAATGCTGAAAAACTATATTTTCAAATTTATTTGAAATTCTTTGTGGAAACTTGAAAAACTTTGAATACCAACTTTGTAGCTCTTGACAATATCTACAAACTATCTTTTTATAGTATCTCCAAATTCTTTTTTGATTTTGAATTATAGAAAAAGGGGATAAATCTAGATTTTGAAATAAAGGGTTTTTGAAACCGAATTCAAACTCGATTTGGTTTCTAATTTAATTGGTTGGTTATTAGTGATCACCAACATCATCCAAGGACATTTTTAGGTCAATGACCTAATTGTACCCTTGGTTGACCAGGTTGACTTTCAAAAATCATTTTTATAGCATTCCAATTTGAATTTAAATTTGAATTGCAAGACTTGGGAATAAGCTTTGAAATCCAAATTCAACTTCCAATATGGAAATCATTTTTAGGGTTTGTCGACGTTAGGTACCAGGGGGTGTCCTAAGCCAACGAGTAAATGTATGTGTGCATAACCCGTTCGGATGGTGATGCAAGAAGAAACAGCGATTTATCCTGGTTCGAGCAAAGAAGGCCCTACGTCCAGCAGGGGGAGAAGATTTGTATTATCTTGCACCTAAGTGCTTGTATAGGGGTGAATACAAGCGAAGGAGAGAATTCGGGGGGGTTGAGTATAGAGCAAAAGAGTTATTCAGAGTCTAGGAGTCCGCCTAGGCGTGTGTTCGGTTGTTCGTGAGATCGTTGTCTGGAGTCGGTTCTTCGTCCGATTGGGCCTCTCCTTTCGTTGTGTATCCTGGCATCCCCTTTTATAGGCCAAGGGGAGGCACAGGGGTACAAGTGTCCTGGTTCGATGACGCAGTGGTGACGTTGCGGGTCGTGGTGGTCAACTCGAGGCCACTGTAGAGACGTGCGCTGAGCATGGCTTGTTCTGTAGCAGCATGGCTTGGAGTTGACAGGCGTCCTTCGGAGGCGTGGTTGCTGACTAGCGAAAGACGCGATCCCCTGTAGAGGACGTGCGAGTCCCTGTTGGGGTCGCATCGGGAGTTGTTGGCGTAGCTTTCGAGGTCGATGTGGGTTGACCGGAGGGCGTCGACACATACTCGAGGCCCAATCGAGGGGTAGCCTCGAGCGTAGTGGTTGAATGGATAAGATTGAACTTAGGGAATCCGATGTCGGTTGTTTGTCGCGTAGCGCGTCGAAGGGGCCTCGAGCGGCCTAACAGTGCTGAGTACGGCGTAACAGTGCCGTGCAGACCGATGCACGTCCCCAGTATGGGCGGTAAAGCGGGATTCGCCCGCTGTACGGACCACTGTGCTGCTACTGTAGCCATACGATTGGACGAGGTTAGGTAGTTTTGCATCAAATGCGCTGTCGAACGCACCCGGAGTTGGTGGATCGAGGGGGGCTCGACCCTTGTTGTATCGAGGCGTCTGTCCCGCCGGGGCCTCGACACTTGACGCGAGGTCCCCCCTCTCGAGTGATCATCAGTTGGTGACGTCAGTGACTTGTCGAGGGTTGCGGCAGAAGTTAAGTATTCTGTTGTGGGTCGGCCCAGTGTGTATTTGCCGGTGGGCCCCGGTGGGTCGAGGATGTATGGTCTGGTCTTGCACGTGTTTTTTTGAGGGTCCCCGTGAGATTAATCTGAGGGTAAACTCGGGGTTCAACCAAAAAACAAGGGAGGTTTAGGGTACCCCTTCGCTCGGTAATCGACAGTAGCACCCGAGGCTTCGTGTAAGTGTTGATACTTACGTGGAGGCTCAGTTAAATGGACTCAGAGTTTTGGTCGTATTCTGAGGGGTGCGCGCGAGCGCACCCTTCGGATGTAGCTCCCGAGGCCTCGGGTGAGTAGAATACTCGCCTGAGGTCTTTTATTTTCGGTTTTGGTCGAGGCGTGCTCGAATGATCGAGGCCCCGGGCGGTTGGGTCCTCTTTCGTCGAGGCCACCCGGTTATGAGTCCGGTCCTTAGCTTCTTCCGTCGAAGCTGGTCAGGTGCGAGCTCGACTTTTTTGTTCGACCCTCACGAACCCTTTCGATCGGGTAGAGGGGGAGAAGCGTTGTGCTACCCATGCTCGGGCGAGCATCAACGTCTCAGGTGAGCTACTGTCGGGAAATTCAAGTAAGAGCTTGTAACACCTCTGGTGTTAAATTAACTAAAACATGCCATGTCATCAT
>CM041642.1:23906640-23961223 GCA_023333625.1 Bothriochloa decipiens
ATGATGACATGGCATGTTTTAGTTAATTTAACACCAGAGGTGTTACACCGAGCCGGGATGGCCGTCGAGGCGCCGGGCAGCAGCGTGCCGGAGGGCCCCTCGGATGACTCGCTGCTGGGGTTTTCGGAGGCTGCGCCCATCGTCCTCAAGGCCGAGGAGGGCGAGGCCTCTGTCGATGAAGGGAAGGAGAAGGACGCCGCGCCTCCCCTGTCGCCACCGAGGTCAGGGGTCGTCGAGTCCGGGGGTGTCGAAGCGGCCCCGTCAGGCGGGGCCCCCGTGGGTGATTAGGTCGAGGAGGCGAGCATCGCCGTGTCTGCCCCGGCGGACCTTTTTGTCGAGCGGGAGGAGCCGCAGGCCAGCTTGCTGGCTATCGTGCCGTGGGAGGGTCCGTCTCCCCCCGCGGTGCCCGAGCAACGACCTGCGCCAGGCGTGGCCGTCGACGCGGAGGATGCCAGAGCAGAGGCGGCGCGGCGACGCTCCGAGGCAGAGACTTCGGGATAGGGCTCGGAGCCCATCCGCATCCACGACCCCACGAGTCACGACGCTCCCTCGTGGGAGGTGGATGACCCCGCAGAGCTCGAGTGCTGGAGGGCCGTCGAGGAGGAGCGTTCTTGCCTTCAGAGCTCGCTGAAGGCAATGCTTGGTCTCGTCAGCGACAACCTTCACCAGTGCCTCACGGTAAGCATCCTTCTTCAAAGTTATGGAACTCAGGGTGTGTTCTCTTTGTTGATGATGTCCTTTGTTCTTCTTGCTCTTAGGATCTGAGAAAGCGCTCGAACATCAAGTCCTATCTTATCCACGGCGCCAAGGATAAGTGGAACCATATCCCCGAGCTAGAAGCAGCGCTCGAGGCTGCCCGGGTCGAGGCCGTGAAGGCGAAGGAGGAGGCTGCTGTCCGAAACCACCTTGGCCCAAGAGGTGGCTGCCCAAGCCAAGGAGGCCGAGGCCAAGGCGAAGGAGGAAGTGGGAAGGGCCCTCGAGAAGGCGAGGTCCGAGGCCAGCGACGAGCTGGCAAGGGCTGGCGCGGCCCTCGAAGCGGTGCGGAAGTAGCTCGAGGCCTCGGCCTCTGAAAACGCCAGGCTTTCCGAAGCCTGGCAACAGCAAAGGCGGAATGCCATTTCGGCTGGCGAGGCCCTCGAGAAGCTCAAGGAGGAGAACGCGTCGATGGTCCACGCTGGTGAGACGCTTGCAAACGAGTATCTTGTTCTGCAAGATACGCACACGAAGCTCGAGACCCACGCCGTTGGTGAGTCTTCCTTCTTTTCTTGAAGAGTTTTTGCCTTTGTTTTTTCTTAAGCGTTACTGACTCTGTTTGTTTCTAGCCTTGAAGGAGGAGCTGACTCGGGCTCACCGCAACCTCGGCCTGCTTCAGAAGTCGTACACGGCCGAGGTGAAGCTGACCGGCGAGCTCGGCGGTATGCTCGACATGGTCTGCGATAGCCTCGGCGTCCCTCGTCCCGAAGCCGCCGTGGATGACGTCCATGGGGCCCCTCTCCTTAACCGGCTGTTCGAGCTTGGCCGCGTGTTAAGGAGAAGGTGCAGGGCGCCCTTCATGTCGGCGTGAAGCGGGCGATGGCGGTCATCGGCTCCGGCTACATCTACGACATGGAGGTCGTCTCCCACGGCTTCGTCAGCGTCCCTTCGAAGACTGATGAGGAGAACGAAGTGGTCTTCATGGGGTTGGTCGAGGCTGCCGAGGAACCTGGCGGTCGTCTTGCAAGCCTCTTCGAGCGTGAAGTCCTTCCGCCTCCTGAGGATGATGGCCTGTGAGCCAAATCTGGGCAAAGAGGCCTTTGTAAGAAATCTTGTGATTTTCTAGTTTGCGAGGCCCAGGGGCCTCGAAACATTATCGAATGTAAAATATAACTTTGCAAATTGTTTAGTCCCTTCCTTTCTCGCATGTCTGATAACGTTTCTTAACTTAGTGTGACGCATGTTCGTGCCCTCGACGTGGGAGTGAATGGAGGTACCGTAGCCCTGGGGCGTCGATGGTCTCCTGGCTCAACAGCCCTCGACCTTTAGGGCGTTCACATGGCATTTTTGACTAAGTATTTAGAGCGTATCGAGGTGCGTAGAGAGGATAGACTTTTGAGTTTTGAAAAAATCATGCGAGTTTTTTGGGGACTTCGGGAGGTTCCCCCCTTGTAGCCCTCGAGGGAGGTTCGACTCTGAGGGAGCAGAGTCGAGGCTACCTCTTATATGTATAAGAAGATTGAGCTTGTGATCGAAAGCATTCCGTATACAAAAATGTATGAAGAAGGCATCGACGCCCTAGGGATAGAAGCGACGTAGCTGTTCGATGTTCCATGCGTTGGTGAAGATTTCGCCTTTGTCGTTAGCAAGCTTGTAGGTTCCAGGCTTCAACACCTCTGCTATGATGAACGGGCCTTCCCACGGTGGAGTTAACTTGTGGCGGCCCTTGTTGCTCTGTCGCCGTCGTAGGATGAGGTCGCCCACTCGAAGGTCCCTTTTGCGCACATGCTTGTCGTGGTAGCGTCGAAGCTTCTGCATGTATCTTGCGGAGTTGAGGAGGGCCATGTTTCGAGCTTCTTCGAGTTGGTCGACAGCGTTTGCGAGGGCTTCTTTGTTCGTCTGCTCGTTGTAGGCTTTTAATCGAGGGGACCCGTATTCGAGGTCGATGGGGAGGATGGCCTCAGACCCGTAGACCATGAAGAACGGGGTGAATCCCGTGGCTCGACTGGGTGTTGTCCTTAGGCTCCACAGGACCGAGGGCAGCTCGATGGCCCACTTCTTGCCATATTTCTTCAGGCGGTCATAGATTCTAGGCTTGAGCCCTTGAAGAATCATCCCGTTGGCACGCTCGACCTGGCCGTTAGTTCGAGGATAAGCAACTGCAGAATAATTCACACGGATGTGATGGTGATCGCAGAAGTCCAGGAACTTTTTGCCGGTGAATTGCGTGCCATTGTCAGTGATGATTACATTGGGGACCCCGAAGCGATGAATGATGTCAATGAAGAACTCGACCGCTCGCTCGGAACGAATGTTGGTGATGGGCCGAGCCTCGATCCACTTGGTAAACTTGTCGATGGCAACGAGCAGGTGGGTGAAGCCTCCAGTTGTCCTTTTGAGGGGACCAACGAGGTCGAGCCCCCATACGGCGAACGGCCATGTGAGGGGGATCATTTGCAAAGCATGCGCAAGGAGATGCGTCTGCTTGGCATAGAACTAGCACCCCTCACATGAGCGGACGAGGCTGATGGCGTCAGAGACAGCGGTCGGCCAGTAAAAGCCTTGTCGGAAAGCGTTCCCGACGAGGGTCCTGGGCGCAGCATGATGACCGTAAGCCCCTGAGTGTAGGTCGTTGAGTAACCTTTTGCCTTCCTCGATGGTGATGCAACGCTGCAAAACTCCGGTCGGGCTCCGTCGATAGAGCTCCTTGTCTAGACCGAAGAGGACGTAGGTTTTGGCCCTTCGGGCAATGCGTCAAGCCTCGTTTCGCTCGTCTGGTAGCTCCCCTTGAGTAAGATATTCGAGGAAGGGCTTACGCCAATCGTCTTCGTCGCTTGCTCGACGGGTTGATACCTCGAGGTCCATGACCTCGGCCCTGGTCAAGGGGGCCTGGGTTGGTTGAGGCTCGACCCCCTTGGACGGATGTTTCGGTTCATCCGTGAAGTCAACTGATGGCTTGTAGAGATCTTTTGCGAAGACATCGAGTGGCACGGTGCCTCGGGTTGACGCGATCCTTGCGAGCTCGTCCGCGGCCTCGTTGTAGCGTCGACCAATGTGGGTTAATTCGAGGCCGTAGAATTTGTCTTCCAATTTGCGGACCTCTTGACAGTATGCTTCCATTTTAGGTTTGTGGCAGCTCAAAGCCTTCATGACATGATTGATGATTAACTGCGAGTCGCCCCGGGCTTGGAGGTGTCGAACCCTGAGCTCGATAGCGATGCGTAGTCCGGTCATGAGGGCCTCGTACTCCGTGACGTTGTTCGAGGCTACAAAGTGGAGTCGAATCATGTAACGCATGTGAACCCCGAGGGGCGAGATGAAGAGCAGGCCTGCGCCCGCTCTTGTTTTCATCATCGACCCATCAAAGTACATGGTCCATAGCTCGGCCTGGATCTGTGCGGGCGGTAGTTAAGCGTCGGTCCATTCGGCCACGAAATCCGCCAGCACCTGCGACTTGATGGCCTTTCGCGGTGCGAAAGTGAGGGTCTCGCCCATGAGCTCGACTGCCCACTTAGCGATTCTCCCTGTGACCTCCCGATTCTGGACTATCTCCCCGAGGGGGAAGGACGAGACCACGGTTATCGGGTGGCTTAGGAAGTAATGTTGGAGTTTGCGCCGCATAAGGACTAGAGCGTACAACAGCTTCTGAATCTGAGGGTAGCGGGCCTTGGTCTCCGAGAATACTTCACTGACAAAGTAGACTGGCCTTTGAATGGGCAGGGTGTGCCCTTCTTCTGCCCTCTCGACCACTATGGCTGCACTGACCACCTAGGTGGTTGCGGCGACATAGAGGAGGAGGGGCTCGGCCGGATGAGGAGATACTAGGATCGGGGGCGAGGCTAGCATAGACTTAAGCTTTGAGAGGGCTTCCTCGGCTTCGAGGGTCCATTCTAAGTGCTCCGATTTCTTCAAAAGGTGGTAGAGGGGCAACGCCTTTTCCCTGAGACGGGAGATGAAGCAGCTTAGGGCTGCCAGGCATCCTGTGACCCTCTAAACGCCTTTGAGGTCTCGAATGGGCCCCATCTTGATGATCGCCGAGATTTTCTCTGGGTTGGCCTCGATGCCGCACTGAGAGACTATGTACCCTAAGAGCATGCCTCGGGGGACGCCGAAGACACACTTCTCGGGGTTCAGCTTGATGTTCTTCACCCGGAGGCATTTGAACGCGGCATCGAGGTCGGAGATGAGATCCTCGACTTTTTTGGTCTTGACCACGATGTCATCGACATAGGCCTCGACCGTCGAGCCGATGTGTTCTCCGAAAACGTGGAGCATGCACCGCTGGTATGTTGCCCCGGCGTTTCGAAGGCCGAAGGGCATAGTAACATAGCAGTACATGCCAAAGGGGGTGATGAAGGAAGTCGCGAGCTGGTCGGACTCCTTCATCTGGATCTGGTGGTAGCCGGAATAGGCGTCGAGAAAGGAGAGGGTCTCACATCCCGCCGTCGAGTCAACGATTTGATCGATGTGTGGCAAGGGAAATCGAACTTTAGGACATGCTTTATTCAAGCCGGTGTAATCTACACACATCCTATATTTCCCATTTTTCTTTTTGACTATTACTGGGTTAGCTAACCACTCGGGATGGTGGACCTCCTTGATAAATCCGGCCACCAAGAGCTTGTTGACTTCTTCCCTGATGATCTTGTGCTTCTCCTCATCGAAGCGGCGCAGGCGTTGCTTCACCGGCTTAGACCCAGGCGGATCTCCAAGGCGTGCTCGGCGACTTTCCTCGGTATGCCCGGCATATCCGAGGGACTCCACGCAAACATGTCGGCGTTCGCGTGGAGAAAGTCGACGAGCACTGCTTCCTATTTGGCATCGAGGGAGGTGCTGATGAGCAGTGCCTTCCCCTTGGAGCAACTCGGGTGGAGAGGGATCTTCTTCGTGTCCTCGGCAGGCTTGAAGCTGCCAGCATGTCACTTGGGTTCGGGGATCTCGTCAGCGAGGGCCTCGAGAGTGGCTGCAAGCATCGCTGACTCCTCGGGGGCTTTCGCATGTTCGACGCACTCGACGTCGCAGTTGTATGCGTGCTCGAAGGAGGGGCCGACGGTGATGATGCCGTTGGGGCCCGGCATCTTGAGCTTGAGGTAAGTGTAGTTGGGAACCGCCATGAACTTGGTGTAGCCCGGTCGTCCGATGATCGCATGGTACGTGCCTCGAAACGGGGCTACCTCGAATGTGAGGGTCTCCTTTCGAAAGTTTGTGGGAGTACCAAAATACACCGGCAAGTCGATGCATCCGATGGGAATAGCCCATTTCCCTGGCACGACGCCATGGAAGCCCCCAACACTGGGTTTCAGCTTTTCTATTGGGATTCCGAGAAGGTCGAGGGTCTCGGAGTAGATGATGTTGAGGCTGCTACCTCCGTCCATCAAGACCTTGGAGAAGTGGGTGTTGATGATGACAGGGTCGACAACAAGCGGGTAGAGCCCTGGGTTCGGGACGTGGTCCGGATGGTCGTCACAGTCGAACGTGATAGCCGTCTCAGACCAGTCCAAGAATTGCGGGGTGGCGACTCGAGTGGAGAATACCTCCTGACACTCCCTCTTACGCTGTCGAGGGGTGAGCTGGGCGGTAGGTCCCCCGTAGATCATGTAGCAGTCCTGCACCATGGGGAATCCATCATCCTTGTTGTCGTTCTTGTCGTTGGGCTCTTCCTTTTTCTCTTCCTTTCCTCGAACCGTACCCTCGAAATGCCTTTTGAGCATCCGACAGTTTTTGAGGGTGTGGTTGGCCTGGCCCTTGTGATATGGGCACGGTTTCTTGAGCATCTCGTCGAAGAGGCCCTTTTCGGGAGGGCCTCGAGGCTTCTTGTGCTCGACAGCCGCCACGAGGTCATCGTCGGGGGCGTCTTCGCGCTTGCCTCGTGGGTTCTTCTTCTTCTTGCCCCCTTTCTTGCCGGCCTGATTTGAACCCTCGGGGTTGGTCGCCTTGGCTTGCGTTTGGCCTTTGCCATCGTCAAAGAAGGCACCGATGGCCCCTTCTCCGATGGCAAAGTTGGCCACGATGTCCATCAATTCATCGAAGATCTTTGGGGGAGCACGCCCGAGCTCCCGGACCAGTTCCTTGCAGGTGGTCCTGGCAATGAAAGCCAGGATCACCTCTTCGTCGGTGACGTGGGGAAGCTCAGTGCGCTGCTTGGAGAAGCGTCGAGTAAAATCACGGAGGGATTCCCTGGGCTTCTGTCTACAGCCTCGGAGTTCCCACCTGTTGCCCGAACGCACATAGGTGCCCTTGAAGTTCCCCTTGAAAGCCCTGACCAAGTCGGACCAGTCATAGATTTGGTTAGGGGGAAGCTCCTCGAGCCACCGTCGTGCGGTGTCGGAGAGAAAGAGTGGGAGTTGTCGAATGATGGCGCTGTCATCGCGGGCCCCACCAAGCTGGCATGCCAACTTGAAGTAGGCAAGCCAGAGCTCAGGCTTTGTCTCGCCGTCGTATTTGACGAGACTTGTTGGGGATCTGAAGGGGCTAGGCAGCGGCGTGCTACGAATCGCACGGCTGAAGGCTCGAGGTCCCGGCGGATCCGGGGATCGACGTCGGTCCTCGTCACTGTCGTAGCGTCCGCCCCGATGAGCGCTGTAGCCTCGCGCCTCGGCGTCACTGCTCTTGCGTCTGCAGTGTTCGTTGATGTTGTGACGCGCATCGCGGGGCTCGCGGTTGTCACGAACGCGATCGTGGGCCAGGACCGCCCCCTTCAAGCGGGGGGAGTCTACCGGCTTGGTCGAGGCCTGCCTCTCATGCCGCGAGGGTTCGTGGTGTTGCCCTGAGGCCGCACCTTGATGCCTCGAGGCAGAACTCTCGGCCTGCTAGATGGCAGCCACCTCGAGAAGGCCCTGGATCTCCTGTCGGACTCGTTGGGCTTCAGGATTCGAGGGGGCTGGCATGTTGCGGAGAAGCATGGTTGCCGCGACGACATTCTGACTGGCTCGATTGAAGGCGGGACGTGCAACTGTATCCACGCCCACAATCTGCCACTGTACTTGCCGCGCTCGGGCCCGAGCCCCTCCGCCTGGGGGATTCCGATTGTCTTGCTCGAGGGTACGTTCGAGCTGGCGCAGTCGCTCTTTGTCTTCGTCGAGTTTGGCTCGAAGCTCCCGGACCTGCGCGAGCTGGGCAACGCGGGCGCCCTGCGAATCGCACGGATCATTGGTCGCGGCAAGGGGCCCTTCCTCCTGTCCCCCCAGGACGAGGGGTCCACCTGTTGCAGCCGGTGGTGTGGACGTCTCTGCGGGATCGGCGTCGTCGTTGCCCGACGCGGCGACTATGTCGACGTGGAAACACTCCCGCGTGGGATCATAGTAGCTGGAGTCATAGTCGGAGTCAGAGTAGAGCAGTTCCCTGTCCGCTCCGAAACCCGAGCGCATGATAGTGGAGTATGTTGAAGCGGCATTGTCGAGCCTAAATGGCAGTGCCGGTCGGACGGCAAACTGCTCATGGGGCAAGAGAGCCGTAGACGTGAGGGGCGCGTTCGCCTGGGGAGAAGCGTTCAACCCCGGTGAGCGCTGCCCCTCTTCGGGCCTTACGCGTAGTCGTGGGAGCTCCTGGCCAGAGAGCTCAAGTCATCTGTCGAAGACGAAGAGGATGTGACGACCGTGGTCGCATGGCGGCGTCGCCCGCCCTGCGATCCACGTCTCCTTCTTGATTGGGAAGCGTGGTGGCGAGGGCGACGTGGGGCTCCTCGCGGAGTCCCTGAAGTGACCCCGCTTGGGTGCCCGGCTGAGAGCAGGACTGTAACACCCTGGCCCAGAGCTTAATAGGATTAATAGGATACTCATACTAACAAGTTGCAACTTCTTTTTCGGAAGCCCATCACTAAAGAACTCTAAGGTTAAGCGTGCTTGGCCTGGAGCAATTTAGGGATGGGTGATCGACCGGGAAGTCTTCCCGGGTGCGCACGAGTGAGGACAAAGTACGCAGAAAAGACTAGTGTTGGTCTGTGAGGGCAGTCTATGTCCTAGATAAGCGGCCAGATATAAGCGGGCCCGGCCTCGAGGAGGTGGGACGTTACAAATGGTATCGGAGCCGACCCTTACGGTTTCACGAGCGCGTGTGTCAGTTGCGCAGGCATGGTGTGCATGGCTGGTGTGGATCCGGAGTGGTCACACAGCATGACACATGCGCTGGCACTGGACACACAGACGTGGCCAAGAGGGAACGTTCCTGGCCTGGGGTTGACCGACGAGGACGTCGGTCTGCTAAGGGGGTGAGAATGTAACACCCTGGCCCAGAGCTTAATAGGATTAATAGGATACTCATACCAACAAGTTGCAACTTCTTTTTCGGAAGCCCGTCACTAAAGAACTCTAAGGTTAAGCGTGCTTGGCCTGGAGCAATTTAGGGATGGGTGACCGACCGGGAAGTCTTCCCGGGTGCGCACGAGTGAGGACAAAGTACGTAGAAAAGACTAGTGTTGGTCTGTGAGGGCAGTCTATGTCCTAGATAAGCGGCCAGATGTAAGCGGGCCCAGCCTCGAGGAGGCGGGACGTTACAAGGACCATGTCATGGCTCGTGCCGAGCGACAGGAACTCCAAACTCCCAAACCAGATCACCGAGCCGAAAGGGAGCGATGATACGAAATCCGACATCCGAACGAAGTGGTTTGACACACACACCCCCTACCTGGCGCGCCAACTGTCAACGTTAGGTACCCGAGGGTGTCCTAAGCCAACGAGTAAACGTATGTGTGCGTAACCTGTTCGAATGGTGATGCAAGAAGAACACAGCGATTTATCCTGGTTCTGGCAAAGAGTCGGTTTCGGGTACAGGTACCCTTTTGTTGAAGGTCGTTCGAGCTTTTCCTGGGAGTATGGCATGGGTTACATACTTCAGCGCCGTAGCGCCTGGTATGAGCCTCGTGGAGAAGCAATGGCTAGTCCACAGCAGGGGGAGAAGATTTGTATTATCTTACACCTAAGTGCTTGTACAGGGGTGAATACAAGCGAAGGAGAGAATTCGGGGGGTCGAGTATAGAGCAAAAGAGTTATTCAGAGTCTAGGAGTCCGCCTAGGCGTGTGTTCGGTTGTTCGTGAGATCGTTGTCTGGAGTCGGTTCTTCGTCCGATTGGGCCTCTCCTTTCGTTGTGTATCCTGGCGTCCCCTTTTATAGGCCAAGGGGAGGCACAGGGGTACAAGTGTCCTGGTTCGATGACGCAGTGGTGACGTTGCGGGTCGTGGTGGTCAACTCGAGGCCACTGTAGAGACGTGCGCTGAGCATGGCTTGTTCTGTAGCAGCATGGCTTGGAGTTGACAGGCGTCCTTCGGAGGCGTGGTTGCTGACTAGCGAAAGACGCGATCCCCTGTAGAGGACGTGCGAGTCCCTGTTGGGGTCGCATCGGGAGTTGTTGGCACAGCTTTCGAGGTCGATGTGGGTTGACCAGAGGGCGTCGACACATACTCAAGGCCCAATCGAGGGGTAGCCTCGAGCGTAGTGGTTGAACGGATAAGATTGAACTTAGGGAATCCGATGTCGGTTGTTTGTCGCGTAGCGCGTCAAAGGGGGACTCGAGCGGCCTAACAGTGCTGAGTACGGCGTAACAGTGCCGTGCAGACCGATGCACGTCCCTAGTATGGGCGGTAAAGCGGGATTCGACCGCTGTATGGACCACTGTGCGGCTACTGTAGCCATACGATTGGATGAGGTTAGGTAGTTTTGCATCAAATGCGCTGTCGGACGCACCCGGAGTTGGTGGATCGAGGGGGCTCGACCCTTGTTGTATCGAGGCGTTCGTCCCGCCGGGGCCTCGACACTTGACGCGGGGTCCTCCCCTCTCGAGTGATCATCAGTTGGTGACGTCAGTGACTTGTCGAGGGTTGCGGCAGAAGTTAAGTATTCTGTTGTGGGTCGGCCCAGTGTGTATTTGTCAGTGGGCCCTGGTGGGTCGAGGATGTATGGTCTGGTCTTGCACGTGTTTTTTCGAGGGTCCCTGTGAGATTAATCTGAGGGTAAACTCGGGGTTCAACCAAAAAACAAGGGAGGTTTAGGGTACCCCTTCTCTCGGTAACCGACAGGGTTGGATTTAGATTTATACATTATGCTTGACACTAATGTAAACACGGTTTACACCTCAAGTACATAGAATACAAATCAAGCATTTGAGATGACATTCGAAAGTAGGGTTTTATTATTTTATGTGACAACACATTCCAGAAATACAATCAAACTATGAAATGTATACTTATTTTAGTTAATGCACATCAAGGTTGACCTAATCATGAATGCTTTGTAGTGCATATGATGACATGGCAGGTTTTAGTTAATATAACACCAGAGGTGTTACAGTTAACGGCCCAGTGGGGCCCACCTGTCAGTTGACCATTGACCGTTGACCGTTAACTGATGACGTCAGTAGCGACGTCACCCTGGGCCCACATGTTAGACGACCGTTGACCCAGTCAATGCTGACGTCAGCATGACATCACCTGCCACGTTAGCATCTGATTTGTCTCTGTTGGACCCCACGCGACACGTGGACCAATCCCGTGATGCCACGTGTCAACACCAGAACAATCCAGTCCTTTTCTTTTTTAGAAAATGGTTAAATCTTTAAAAATCATAACTAATTCATACGAGCTCAAAAAATTATGATCCGCATATCCAAATTTTCTATAAATCGAGCTCTACCTATTTTCTCTATGTTTGAGTGCATTTCGATCTTTTATTTGGTATTCATTCTTTGTGCTAATCTATAGGGGTCGCTTCCACGACCATTAATCCTCGGTTACAGGCTCGAACAAGGACAAGTCTGACGACAATGATTACCAGGAGAAGTCTGACAGCTACGCCAGTGAAGGTGCCACATCTCACCCAACCTCGTAGATCCCATTACGCATGGCAAATGTAATATGGCTAGTGCTTCAATTTCTGTTGCAATATAATGGATCACCTGTGCTAGGTATGCATGGTAGATTACTACTTGATGAGCCCTACCTTGTTGTAACCTATCACCTGTTTACCCATTGTTATGTTAGCCACTTGCTTATCTGCTATATTTATACATATATACTTCACTCGCTTATATTTTGATGCGACGTGATGAACCCTGGGAAGGCCTGGAAGGTGCCAGGCTGGAGGTGTGTGTTGATGGGTCAGATGAGCTTGTGAGCTGATGATGCTATATCTGGGTTTGGGGTGGAGCTTACGGCAGGAAGTAGGGTGAGGGTTGAGTCGATCGAGCCGGGATCTACGACGAGCTTATGGAGCAAGTCTTCCCGGGGAATGGATCTGGACATTCCCATGAGTAACGGTCTGTGGTGGACTAACTCAGATGTGTTGGAGAGTCTTGAGTGGAAACCTCTGAGGGGTGGAAGCCATGAGGAGTGTGTCGTGGTAGCACGTTAAATGGGAACCCTGATGAAGACATCCCGGCTTGATCACACTTAGGAACTGTTGCGCTAGTATCCGGACCTTAGGAATCTCTTACTTTCCACTCGCTTCCCATGGGGGGGAGACGGCCGAACCGCTGGATAGATCGATGCCACTACTGCTAGGCGAGTAGTGTTAGGAAGGTATATGCATGGGATGGAGCTAACACCCTACCGAGACGATCATGGCACCCTCTTCAGGAGCGGGTACATGGCATGGCATCCTCTTCGGGAGCAGATACATGCTCTCTTCATAGTTTTAGTGATCCAGAGCTGGATGATAGAGTGGCATCGTTCTATGACAGTAGGCGCCCGGAATCTGCCTAGGTGGTAATCAACACCGATGATGGTTATCTAGTGGATTAGTGAAATATCTGCAGAGTGTATGGTTGATCGATCGATACATATGCCAATTCATTGGCTATGGACCTCTCCTTAGGAGGATGCACCGGACTAGTGAGTGGAGTGTTCTATCTTCCCCCTGAGTGTGATTTCCGGCCGTGAGCCAGGTTGAAGGCTACGGCCGCTGAGGCAAGCCGAGAGGGAGTTGGTTTATCGACATGAGTCTGTGATGGCGTTGGAGGATATGGGATGGTGTTTCAGAGAAGGATGGTGAAGGATGGTGTGGGTTGGGAATGTGTTTAAAACTTGAGTACTATATTATTTATATACTGAATCGCTGCATAGGAAACCCCAGCCTTTATAGGTTCCTTTGTTTATATCCATGTTTTGCATCCAATTTTCACAAAGCAATGCATAGGGTGAGAGTGGCCAGTACATATCGTACTGAAAATTTGGTTTCAGGTTCAAGGAGTGAGTACTCATCTAGGGAGTACAGCGATTGAGGGTTTCGTACCTACGCTCAAGTTGGATCGGAGATGATAGCTTCCGCACCTTCAAGCTTTTAATTTTATGCTGCATGAACTCTGATTCCGCCAAGTAGCGATGTAATAAGTTATTGTAAACCTCTCTATTGCACTCTTTTGTACGATGTATGGGTTATGGTATTCAACTGTTATTGGGTGATGTGATTTAAATGGTCATATTACACTTCGACTCTGTGGATTTTTCTTTGCGAAAATCGAGGTCATTTCAACGGCAGCTGAAAATGAGGATACAGAGCTGGTCACGGACCCTAGGAAAGCCCGTCTGATCAATTTCATCGTGGTAAGCTAGTTACGACCTTGTAGTTTTAGCACAGCTTCCTTTCCTGCAACATATAGCAACGTGATCTATGATCTCTCTCCCTCGATCTCGATATGATCTTGCAGGTCTTTTGATTACGTTCAGGCGATTTTCCGCGTGGCGGCGATCACCGTCGTCGTGTACAACGTATACTCGATGTACAATGGCACTATATCTTTGTGGAAAGCTTTTGGATACTGTGCAATATTTATTGTATGCGCTGTGTCCATTGGCACGGTACTAGTGGTGAGGAAGGTACTCATCAGCAAATTTGCTGCGGCTCGGCCTGTTGCTGCTGCTACGACAACAGCGGCTTGTCCTCGTCCTATTGCTACTGCTAATGTGGCTCGTGCTCGTCCTGATGATGATGATGATGATGATGATGATGATGATGATGATGATGATGATGATGATGATGATGATGATGATGATGATATAGATCCTTTGAAGGTGTTGTTTGCACTACCATAGCACATGCAGTGGAGCACGATCATTTTATACATTCGAAACTGCAGTGTGTATTTTTGTGTCTCCTCCACCCCTGGGTTTTGTAAGCATGCTTGCTTTAAGAAAAAACAATTTGATTAGTGCTCAGTTTTTCCTGGTCGAGATTGTTTGCTCTAATAATATGGTCTACCATTTATGGTTTGGCAATGGGTGAGGTGTTGGCCTGCAGGTCTGTTGACGGCTACTGTCCACGCTAAGATGGTTGGATATTACTCTGCTGCCGTTGCAACACACGCCTACGTATGATCTTAGTATTGAAAAAAACCGATGAAATACAGCTTTTGCACACAAAAGTTTGAGTTACACCAATTATACGTACAAATTGAACCAAATAATCATTGTAGCTCTATATGTCAAGTGTAATGTAAGTATATTATAAGTCGTTAATAACTCATTTAACAATAATGTAACTAAAATTAATACAGCCACAACCGCATTGAAGAGAAGCAAACAATCCAAATTACGATGGTGTTTCATGATTAGTTTTATACTAATAAAAATAATGGGGTGTGCGGTGTGTACTCATAAATTTATATGTTCAGCGCGTGTTATTATTTTGGCTTTGTTTACAAATAGTATTTATAGAGGCTGCTGAGCTATGGTAAATGGATCCTAGGATTTAAGTCAATTTGATATAGGTGCTTATATTTTTATGAATATATTCAGAATTTAACGATGCTATGCTTCTAGTTGTAGATAATTTCTCCGTCGATAGCGAGGCACCAGTGGTGATTTTATAAATTTCGAGATCTACTGACTCAATTCTTCGGAAGAATGAAACCACTTTTGGAGAGAGAAAGGAAATCACGTGTGATCAGTTTTCGGTTCTCCTGAACCCTAGGTTTAAAGCTTAGCTCACATGTGCTTGTCGAGTTTGCTTGCTGGAAATGTATATACTACTTCCTCCGTTTTATAGTTCATTTAACTTTTTTAACTCTAAGTTTGATCACTTGTCTTACTTAAAAATTTGTAAACAAATATAATTTCTTTTGTAATGACTTGCTTTATTAACCAAAGGTCTTTAGGAATGACTTAAATTTGACTATATATGCATAAATTTTTTTTCAATAAGACAAGTAGTCAAACTTAGAATAAGAAAATCAAATGGACTATAAATTAGAACAGAGGGAGTAGTTGGTTCCTACAAGAAACTTGTTACCCTGGATATTTTCGGCCCACTAACTCATGAAGGTTTTATCTGGATCGTCACAGTGTATGATTTTAAACTTGGAGAATTAGGTATTTGGCCATAAAAAAAGTGTTCTTAGTTATTAGGCCCCTTTTTTGTTCGAATTAGGCTCTATTGCCTCAAATTTTTTTCCTTAGGATATGGCCTTTTGTCAGTTTTGGGCACTTAATGGTGTTAAGTCAGGATAAAAAATACATTTTACCCCTAGCCAAAAACTAAGGTTTAATTTATTTGTTCATAGTATATTTTGGGTATACATATTATCACACACACTTCAGACTCTACTGTGACGGCTTAAGATTGTCACCAATTACGTTAATCCATGATGGTTTTGGACAAACCATCACACGGGTTAATCCATGATGCTCCATCTATGATAATATCTAAAACCGTCACAATTTATCATGAAGGATTCTTGTAGTCTTCGATATAAAGCCAATTTAGTTATGAGATAGGTGGGCAGGGATACACTAGCCTTTCATTATATTAGAGATTAGTTAGAGATTATTATATATCTAATTAAACCTGTGTTGTTCCGTGGCCGAAGGGTTGATTCGGGCCCTCTGACCTAGCCCTGTATAAACCAAAATCACCGGGATCGGTCACACATCACGCTGGCCCTCTGCCAAATTTTCTCGTCCACGCACACGCTGGACACGACTGTTGTACCCTCGTGCCGGAGATTACATTTTTTGGTGAGCATCCAATCTAGATGCGTCAACAATTTCAAATGAGCACGAACATCCACGCTTCGCTTTATCAATTCATTTACTCCAAGCTAGCCATTGGCTCTATTGTTTTAATGTCCGAAACCGATTTTTTTTCTTAATTCAAGATGCTGATAATTAAAGTGAGGGACTATTCTCATTGAATTTGATGATTAATGAGATGTTTGACTACGTGGGCTCGTCCTAGCAAAAAGTCATTGCGACCAAATTTGAGGTAAGCCCCGAACAACACTAAAACCCAAAAAGTAGACTTATTCACCCAAAGAAAGTACACAAGATGGAAATGATATATCACATATCTAAAGAAAGAAAAAATGGTTAAGCAAGCAAATAGACAATAGCCAAACCAAGGGATCGGATCTGGGGAGATAATGTCTCACCTTAGTAAAGAATAAATAGATAAAACAAAACAAAGACAAAGACAAGGATTAGATCAAGCATTTCCTCCAACTTGGCCATTTTGTGATTAGCCTACAACACCATAAGACTTTATCGTCGTAACATAAATAAGTAGCATAGTTTTTTATGACAAGAAATCACCGTTATAATAAAACTGATGCATGAGCTTACCAATAGAAAGATTACTTCTAATGCCATTTTGCAACCTTAAACCTACACAAAACCAAACCATGGACCAACTTAAAACAAACATCATTCCATAGAAAAGCTAAGGATTGCATGCCTTCGAGCAAACACTTCACCCAAAACATTTCAAAGAACAAGCTCTCATGATCGGGCTCTCATGATCGGATGCTAGGTGTTTGATAGCCATCATGCTCTCTACAAAAGTACATGACTACATCTAACTCCTAGAATCACCTGGAACAACTGTGTGAGTCGATGTACTAAAACAAGTCATCGCTTGATTACATAATAAGAATTGATCTCTACATAAACTTACATATGGAAAACAAGGTAGTTGTGCTTCATTAGACCCTCTTAGAGAGTAACCTCCCTGTCGCGTCTATTATTGTCTAGACGAGCTAGCCAATGTGTACTATGCAGAGCCAGCGTGTACTATGCAGCCTAGCCCTACTTTTGTTTTCTCCCATGCCCGTGTCCTATGCAACCTAGCCCTTTTCTTTTCTCCCTGTGTGTCGTCTGTCTTCTGTAGCAATTCCTGTTGCATGCTGCCTGCAGTGGCCGACCGGATCAGCCAGCTGCAGGGCCGGCTAGGATGCTTGCCCTTGCCGCATGCTTCCTGCAGCTTTGGCCAACTCGACGACAGGTCTAAAATTTTCCACCACTCCATAGCATCGAGGTCCGTATGTTTCGTGTGTTTTAGATGTTACACCTATTTTATTTAAATATTAAAATATGCTATACTGGCTATATTTGTATGTTGTAAATATATGTTTCAAATGTTTTACTGTTTGTTGTATGTGTTTCATTTGTATGTTACATATGTTGCAATGGCTATAAACATGTTGCAAGTGTGTATTCAAATGTTTCGGACGTATGTTACAAGTGTTTTATGTGTTACCTGTGTTGCAATAGCTATACACATATGTTGATGTGCCACCTGTTTCAAACACATGTTGCAGTAACTATTTCATATTGCAAGTGTTTCAAGCCTAAATATTATTTTGTTTCGGCTCAGAACTTAAGTTCCTCTTATCTAACCAAACGATGGACTCCCATTATTTCCAAGCACAACAAACTATTTGGCCACTTTTCCTCCGCACCACAAATCTAAAGTTATACCAAATATGTATACTTATCCTGCTAAATACGTACACTATTCAGCCATGTCGAGTTTACCAAGTCCGCATCGGAACCAATTCTGCACAATTCGAGAAACGGTTAGCACTCAGCAACCTTATCAGGACAGTTGGCACCCCTGTAACACACTAGTACATACTCCGTATCTAGTAATTCAAAATACACATTTTTTTCAAAATACACATGGTTTCATGACAGATATGAGGCAAAATATCTTAAAACCAATCCAGTTGTTCGAGCTCGGGCAAAGCATATCAAAAACAGATAATCACCTATTTATGTGTGAGCGCGTGAATTTGTTTTACTCTTTCTCCTATTTTTTATACAGCTCTTCTGCATGCTCAGAGAAAACAAAGATAGATTATATCATTTTACTTTCAGAAAAGAGTAACCAACCCAACAACTTACTAGTTCATGTGGTCCTCTCTCGCTGCGGTAACACCTGAACTCACCCTCCGGTCGCTTGCCGTCGTTGCGACTCTACTCTGCTCCGATGGGGAAGACTTGGGCCTAGTTTACATATGCACCAATTTTGCATAGTAAATTTTATTAAATACTATAGTAATTTTATTTTTATTTGATAATAATTATTTAAATATTGATTAATTAGATTTAAAATATTTATCTCATAAAGTACAATAAAACTGTGTAATTAGTTTTTATTTTATCTATATTTAGTATTCTATACATGTACCGGTATTTTGATGTGACGAGAAATTTTTTTTTTATAGTAAAATTTAGGTAAAGAATCTAAACAAGGCCTTGAGTTCAGTATGGAACCGAGCCCAAGTCACGGGTAAAGTCTTGCGGCTGTACAGTACATGCAAAAGGACCGAACTCTGTCCTGACTCCGAGTCCGTGTCCGTCCTTTATTCTGCCGCCGCAGGCATCTCACGAACATATATATCGCGAGCGCCGCAAACGTCCTTTTCAGTTTTCGATCGATGAGTCGAGAGAACCTTTGGGTTTAGAGGTTGCGGTTTGCGCGATTTAGATAGAGGTTGCGAGTTTGCGAACGAGAGCGTCAAGGGAGGGGCAGCGCCATGGCGAAGAAGATGGCGACGACCGTGGCTGCAGAGGAGGTGCCAAAACCCGTGGTCACCAACCCTGAGATGGCCCGACAGATCAGAGTCCTCTTCGTAAGTGTGTTGATCCTCCATTATATTTCGTGGTACACTTGATCGTTGGCTTCCACAAATATATTGCAACTTATTATGAATTTTTTTATTACAAAAGCCTCACTTTTAGGTTCAAAAAAAATGACTTTTCTTTCTTCTATTGGGCCCTTCGCTGCTCATGTCTTGCAGGTGCTTTATTCCCTAGTAGTGATCGCCTTGTTCGCATATGTTGCATACTCCAATTTCAGAACTTATGGACTACCATTGTGGGCCGCTTTTGTATTGACGGCAGTGGAGGCACCTTTCTTGTTAATAGACCATGTTTCGATCCTTTGATCAAACTCAGTGTCAGCAGCTGCCCTTCTATGCGTATCCATCGTAAACGTGTCGACTGCACTGGACCTGGGGGACAGTATGAACCCTCGTATCCGCACGATTGTAGCGTCCCTTGCATACACCGTGGTTGGAAGCTTTGCGCTTTGGTCGCGCGCTGTGGCGCGCATCGCCGCTCTTCATACCGTTCTGCATGGTACCAATGCAAGGGGAAACGTGTTGAGACAATGTAAAGCACACACCCGTTGCCCGTTGGCATGTAGTTGGGGGTGTCCTGATAATAGTGGGTGATCTGTTAGCTGCTGAAACGGGGCCTCCACTGATTGATATTATGTTCTGCCTGTCGCTAGGATGTGTTGCTGAAAGAAAAATGCTTCATGCAAACTTTGCATGGAGCATTTAATTTCTTTTCGGACACAACCAGAACCAGGGAGCTCAAAACACAGAAACAGACACCACTAGCTATTTTTAAGTTTGAACCATTGTTGTGGAGCCTGAGTTCCTGACGCATAACCAGCAGCTGCCACATGAATAAATCGAACAGAATAACGTTTGTCATCAAAATGGTTCTGGATTCAGATATGAATATGACACATTCTGAAGCAGGAGCACGACTGACGCCTCACTTCTTTATTTGTACTGGTGAGGCCACAAAGGGCAGAACACCAGTATAGTGCAAGGCTAGGAGCACAAGTCGCTCCTCAGACAACAAAAGGCACAGCCACGAAAAGTACAGTCATCAAGCAAACAGCCGCACAAGAAAAGCGCCAATGTATAGTGCAAGGCTAGGAGCACAAGTTGCACAACATTTTTTTTTTATTAAACAGTAGAATATATACAGATCACTTCCGCAAAGATTGTTGCTGAAAGACACATACATCTCCCACCTGACCACCTACACCTTCAGGTTTGTTGCTGCTAAAGATAACGATTACGGAACCACAATTGATGCATACAAATGCCCGAACCTCAATACCAGGGCATGGGCATCTTAATGGCACTATATACATTCGTTACATACATAGTCCTAATTACTAGCTAAAGTAGTCGAAGGAGAGGCAAGGCACCGTCCATCTTGCAGCTAACCGGTTCTTTCTTCAAACCAGGGACATGCTGAGTAAGCCATGGATACTCCTACCAAACGTCACAGACAAATGGGAAATGTCATGCAGATGCCAGACTGCCTCCTCCAGGAGGCTCATGCTGGCATGACAGTCCAAAAGCCTCCAAAACTCAAGGCAATTGAATGCCAATCACAACCTCAGCCCACGGAGCAATGATGGGCACTTACCCCCATAATCAATGGTGGAAATAACAAAATTAGAGGGAAGTTAGCACCAGTCTCTGTTGTCATTCAGACAGTGAGTTTACAGCGCTCAGCTTGCTGCTGTCACTGCTAACTGGTAACTTTGACTTGGATGTCAGCTTCTTTGCCTCCTCATATGTGTAAATGTAAATCCTTTTCACCATTCTGCAAAACTCACTGAAGGAAGATGCAATGCACAGGGATTAGGACTCTAGTAGTGGGGAAAAATGTACTCGTTCATACAGAGATGAAGGGTTCTTACTCCCAAGGATCATCCCCAACAAGCATCATGTCATCCTCATCATCAGTGAAAATGACCCGCCATTTCTTGAGTGTGGAACCTAGCTCCCCGTGGATGTCAAA
This sequence comes from Bothriochloa decipiens, assembly GCA_023333625.1. NCBI lineage: Eukaryota > Viridiplantae > Streptophyta > Magnoliopsida > Poales > Poaceae > Bothriochloa > Bothriochloa decipiens. Next base: position 23,927,148 of record CM041642.1, read on the forward strand.
CATCTCCTCCAACTTCTGGCAAAGATCGCTGTAGCCACTAAGCTTTGTCAGGTCTACAGCCCTTCCAACTGCAATTCCTTGCATAATTACCTGTGTGCATAACATTCATCAGTTACCCAGTGAACCACAAGCAAGAACAGAACACAATGAGGAAAAACTAATGTGATATAAAATCACCTTGGTGCAGCTCCTCACTTGCCGGCTTTGGGATTCAAGAGGTGAACGCTCACTGCTAGCTGCCGGGGCATCAGAATTGTTGACATCAGATGGCTGTGAGAGCTTATCCGAGTTCAACTCTGCAGAGGCAGCAGTCTGCTCATAACCCACACCTGGAGCAGTAACCACAGGTAATACTTCTTCCTCAGCTGAGCATATATCAATTCCAAACAATCTGCAACCACCAGAACTTGGTTCTTGCTTCTTTTCAACTATGATTGTGTTGGTGCTAGCAGCGCAGGAGTCAGCTCTTGTATCCCTTGCTGACCAGTAGAACTGATTGGTTAGCATGGATGGCTCATTCTTTGAATTGAAACTGACGTTTGACGAAGATGAGAAGGTTGATGTGGGAATTGAAGGAAATAACTCTCGAGCCCGTTGAGGTTCCAAAAATGAGAGTGTACGGGACGATTCAGTTGGGGATTTCCAGAGTCCTAACACGAATGCCACAAGAGCTCAGATACAGTAGGAGAGCACATCATATTCATATCCAAGAATGCTTATGGCATCCATGAACTGAGCATTCTAGAAGATGAACCATATTTCATATCATAACACGTATTAAGGGACTACTTACCAAAACCTGAATGCAGTTCTGAAACCATACAAGGTGAAGCTGGGGGCCGTGGACGTTTAGTCCTTAATGGAGGTTGAGGGGATTGTGGATTAGCTGCATCCAGGGGCTCCACTTCCCATGGTGAGACTCTATCTGGACGAAGAATGGATGAAGGTTCATCCCATTGAACCTGGTAAAAATTACAGTTTAGATTAACAATTATACAAGATAATAAAGAAAATAAATATAATGAATCACTCTGCACAATTTGCAGATAGCACACTGCTAATTTAACGAAAAAAAATCTTCATTACCTTTAGAGATCTCCAGTCAGACTCTGCCCACAGAGATTTTGACATTGCCGGCAAACTGCCAATGCCAATAATTGTTCCACTGAACCTGTAATCAGAGACAAATGTTAATTTTGCTCCCAGCATAAAAAAAAAATGTTAAAATGGAAGCAAGTCCAAACCCTACCTTCTTTCAGGAGCCTCATCACCTTCAAATCTCATCTTAAACCTCATTCCAACAGATATTTTCTGCTTCTTTGCTTCAAGGTACTTGTTAACACTCACAATAAAATCAGATCGGCTAGTTCTGGGAAAACATAAAAGGAACATAAAGTTTAGCGGGCAAGATTATTAAGGAAACAATACATGCACTCAGTAATGCTAACTTGGACATCCATAGCAGGTAACTTTGGTGCAACGAAAAGGGCAAGGGATAAGACATCACTCAATGGATGCAGTGGCTACAAACAAAAAACTTGTTTACAACTGAAGAAGTTTGAAACAGAGTGAAATTAGCCAATAGAAAGTACAGTCAAATACACAGGACAGTTACACATCCATTAATAAGAAGTGCAAACAAAAAATATCAAACCTTGGTTTGTAGAAAACAGAAAAGAGGGTTCCAGTGGAGATGGCATGTGAGGCTGTTGCCAAGACTCCAAGATGCATGCTGTGGCTTGATATGACAGATGACGGCATGCTATTTACTTGTCTCATGAGCCTCCTTACGCCAACCCGTAGCTCACCATTTTCACCTCTGTCATTGAGAAGAATAATTAGTAAAAAGTAATCCATGATGAGTACAGAAATATATATGTTCATCTCCGTTGGAATCCAGGATCCAGCGCAGGTTGTAGCCAGAGGTGGGAAGCCAGGGCTCGTGCATGCTGGTGACCAGGAGGCAGGACCACGTCCAGGCGCCTCTGAGCCACTGGTATACTACGCCCTACCATAAAATCTCTCCCTCACTCGACAAACAGCTCATCCTCAAGCTGAAACATCACAAACAAGTCGTGGAAGGTGTCGACAGGTAGCCTCCGCCTCAGGAAGTCCCGGCGGTGCCATCGTCGGCACTCTCATCCTGAGAGTTGTCGTTGCCGTTGCCGTAGTCAGTCACCTCCAAGTAGAAGAGGCGCTAGCACTTGTGGATGCACAGATACTGCTCGTTGCAGTTGTAGCAGAGGCCTTGCCAGCGACGTTCTGCGATCTCGGTTCGTGATAGACGACGGAATGTGTGCAGTGGAGCCAGAGGGCAGAGCAGGCAGCGTGGCCTGGTGATGCAACAGGCTGCCAGTGCAGCCACAAGTGTCGGCACCTGTTCTACTTGAAGGCAACTGATTGCAACAACGACGACTCTTAGGATGAGGATGCCGACGATGGCACTGCCAGGACTGCCTGAGCCGGAGTCTACATGGGAGCCTGTCGACACCTTCCGTGGAGCGTTTCAGCTCGAGGACGAGCTGTTTGCCGAGGAAGGGAGAGCTGTTATGGTAGGTGTAGTATACATTTCAGCTGAGGGAGAGATGTTATGTTTATCGAGGGAGGGAGAGATGTTATCTTTGTCGAGGGAGGGAGAGATGTTATCTTTATCGAGGGAGGGAGAGATGTTATGTTTGTCTTATGGTAGGCTTAGTATACTACTGGCTTAGAGGCGCCTGGACCTGGTCCTGGTCACCAGCATGCGTGGCTGAGATGGGCCTGGACTTGGCCCCCGTCATCACCATGCAGTGGCTGAGGACTATAGGATCTCAGTCAATTAGTTCAGGTGCAGCATGCAGTGGCTGAGAGGGGCAAACCCCTGGACCCACCAGTCTCCCTAGACAATAGGCTCAAGTTGGATTAGCTCAAGTGTTTGTTAGGATTTGGCTGTAAAGCCTAGACTCTATTGTTAATAAAGATGAGCTGGAGATTGAATAATCTCTCCCGCTCCCTCCCTGTCAGTCCTGCCTTTCCATATGCACACACACACACACCGCATCTCAGACTCGCCGCCGCCGGGAACCGAAGCCCCGGCCTCCCACCTCCATCGGCTACAAACTACGCAGGATCCCGGATTCGAACAGTCCCCAATTAAAACAAAAGCTGGGTGACAGGTGCAAAATGCACCAAACCTCTCCAGTTTTCATGCTCTGAGAGTCAGGGTATTGTACCTCATGAAAATAAATGCATCCCCAGCAGCCAATCTTTTTGAGCTAACAAAGACACTCCAGCCAGTGGTAAGGAGATGCCTCTTGGGTTGCCCTGAAAGAAACATGGGAAGCCAGGCATGAGACTTAATAATGGAAATGGACTACAGAATATTTCTGTGCTTATGCAACACTGGAGCAGATTACATCAAAATTTATAGATATAAATACAAATTAAGAAAGGCTATTTTCCAATAGAAGGAATTTTCAAGCATAGTGAAGAGCTGCAAATCACCTCGAAAAATGTGCCGAAAATGCCATTCAGTGCCATGGAGATCTTTGGCAACCAGTTCTTGGCAAGGTGGATTTTGAGACATGTCCTACAAAAGGTTAGACACAGTAATATATCTGCTAGTCAAGAAATCTCTTTGAGACAAACAATGCTTTTGATGCTAACCAGCTGAGGAAGACATTCCTCAGCATGCCTCCGAAGAACAGAAAACCCGCCGTGAGTACTCGTATCTGAAGCTGTCAGTGTCTTGCAGAAGGAATGGGCAGTGCATTTTTCAGGTTCTTGTGGTTCAGGGTCCAGGCTGCTCAGTTCGCTTTGCTGATCAAGCATATTTAGGAAAATAAATCAATGTATGTACATGCAATTATGTAAAAAGGCAATGAAGTAGTACCAAACCAAAAACAGAAAAGAAAGGAACACTTGAATACTCTCAAGGGTAAAATTATGCAGACTTACATCAGCTTCTGGTTGCAGCATAATTTGAGCATAAACTTCATCTGAATCAGCCTCAGCCTGAATTGCAGCATTCAGAAGATTGAACACAATTACAAGATTTGTCAGGTTCAGTACCTAGACTAATCAATCCCGCAAAATAAACATGCAAGGAGGTTGCACCATACAGATTCTAAAAGACAAACTGACCCGTAGTTCCACGTTGACAACACTGCATAGGATCTTGGGTGGTAGATTGAACATCGGTAAGTACTGATCAAGCTGCTGGTGTGTAGAAGCCTCAAGCTATAAAAGAAATCATGAACAATTTGAGGAAAAAGAATTGATAAATGTGCACGCGGAGGCACCACAAAATAAAAGACTGATCAAACCAGTGAATACCTGCTCCATATGGCCCTGGGGGAAGTAATAGACCCGCTCGCCTTGTCTAGGCACCGTGACCAATGGGCCGGCACAAGCATGCCACAGCTCCCGGTACAGGGCGTCACTAGGCATTCCTCCTGAATATAAGAATTAATTGATTTGCATCAATGGGTCATCAGAGCAAATACAGAACATATGGAAATAGTTGTTTTGCTCTATTTTATAGTTTTGATTTTACAACTACTAATCATGAGCTATCTGAACCATTAGGAAGAATGCTAGAAGGTTTTTTTTTTTTTCGAAGGCAAAAACTGTGGGGGAGATCCCCACAGCACTTCATTTTATAAATTTTTAAAATTTACAGAGAGCATACTTACAAAATAGCCTTAACTGAATGCTTCTAACCAAGAACAAAAAGAAGACCTCATGTCATCACTAAAACGTAGGGAAGAATGCTAGAAGTTGCAGGCTGAACAGAAGCACATGGATCCACCACATCAAAATACCCAATTCGAGAAGCAACGCTACTGGTGATAAACTCGCCACATAAAGCAGACGCTATATATAAATCAAAAGTAACAGATCTAGATCTGTAATAGGTCCCTGATCCAGACTTTTCCCCATTTGATTTGAGAACTGGTGGCACGCATGCCTCTGTACATGGATAAAACGTGGTGAAAATATGAAACTACTCTGTCGACACTTGACAGAGAACAATCGAAACGAATCATCGAGAGTTGGCAAGTCAATTATATTAAGGAAAATTGTCGGTTCCCCTAAAATTTTCGTTTACTGATACCAACTGAAATTGTGAGAATTCAGCGACGTTTTCCACACAAATTAGTCAACTAATGAAGTCCACCCAACGAACTCGACCCAGGCCCCCAGTACCTCAGTAGTTTCGCACAAGCCAATTTAGCGAAACCACAGCAAATTCACATATGCAAGTACAGGACAATAGTATGGGAAGCGAGAAATTCGGCTAGACCGCTAGAGACAGGAATCCAAACCTGAGCCAGCAGCTGCCGCTGCAGGGTTGGGCGCGTCCAAAGCCGCCGCGGCCATGTCTCCCAAGCCACACGCCTCAACAAACGGCTAGCGAGATAAACAGCGGCAGGTGGGGCACTCCTCTGGCGCAGTACTATCCCCGCTGCGGACGGCTGAGCTCCATGGATATGCCCCCGACGACGACGCCCGCGGGCACACGCACGGCCAGGCCCCCTCTGCGCAGCTCACTGGCCCCACCTGCGTGCGGAGCTCCGGGAGGCCGACGACGACTCGGCGGAGCGAGTTCGTTGGCGCCGCAGGCGTGGTGGGATCCGGGTCGCCGCCGGAGACGGGAAGGGGAGGGAAGGCGGGGGTGTGGCGTGGAGGGAGACGAGGCGTCAGGCGAGGCGGCTTGCGTTGAGGCGGGCGGGGGGAGGTCTGAGCCTGGGTAGGTGGCCTCGGACTTGACTATACTACTCCTCTCCTCTGGCTCTGGGCTCTGGCCTCGACAGCGAGCGGCGGTCGCGGTCGCGGTCGCGGCGGCAAGGAGGAGGCAGGGGAGGCAGCAGCGGAGTGGCGGAGGGTGACGGCGCCGAGAGAGACGACGGGTGGGCGGGTGGATGGATCAGTGGATGGATGGGTGGGGTGGCTACTTCTAAAAGGGTAGGCGCCCGCGCTGGCGCGGCTCGGCCCTTCCCGTAGAAGTACTAGTACTTCTAAAAGCGTTCACGGGCGCACCCAGCCGGACCGGACCCCCACCCGGCCGGCCACGCAGACCGATGCACGCACTGCCGTACGCGCGCTGCTGGCCTGCTCGGCGTCCCCGCGGCGCGAGCGCGAATCTTTCCTGCCCCGGCCAGCGCTGTGGTGCTGGTACGTGTGGCGTGCTGGCCGCCCGTGGCCCGTCTCACCTCCCTGCTGCGTCCGACGCTGCACGAATGTGGGCCGACGCGGGCCACGCCGCCGATCCGGCCTGTCTTTTACGTGTCGTCCCGTCGGGACCGGGATCCTCGGCGCTTGCCGCACCACAAGGCATCGAGTCACATGCCCCGTGTTCTGGTGAGCCGGAGGAGGACGCGGGCTACTCCTCGACGGACCTGACCACTGCTACAGTACAATGCTACTCCTACAAGTGGAGTAGTACGACGAGCAGTGTACGAGTTGCCGCCGCTGGTAGCAGTGACGGCGCAGCAAGCGTGGCCGGTGGCCCCCGATCGACGGCGCGGCGCTCGACGACGCCTACTATGGCCGGCAGGCACAAATGAGCGCCGACCTACGCCGCTGACAAGTAGGCCCGCGGAATGAGGCCTACCTGTCAGCTAGGCTGCTTGTACTGTAGCTGACTAGTAGTAAGTAGTAGGGGCGCATCAGCGTGTTCCTCGCCGACCCGGCATGCAACCGTGTTGCGGTTGCGGCAGGCAAAGCGTGCCCGCCCGCCTCTTTTCTCTCACGCTTGGCGCCCGCCCAAGAGCAACAGGCGAGGCGAGGCGAGCCAGGCAGCCAAACCAAACCCCCCGTGTCGTGGGAACGGGCGCGCGTGCCATGTGGTGCCATGTGGTGTGTGATTTTTTTTTATTAGTGTGTAGTACAACAGTCCAACAAGGCAAAGCTCTTGTTTAGCTGTACTCCTACGTACCACTCGTAACGGACTAGTATATGCTTCAAAGTCAATTTTAGTGGTTAACAAAAGAAGGAATTGGTCGACAAGGTAGAGAAAATGCTGACAAGGGACAAGTCACCCCACATCAAAATTTCGTTCGTCCAGTCTCCCAAACTTACCTAGGCCTTGTTTACTCGGTCGACGTGAATCCACGAAGACCGGTCTCTAGCAGCAATTAATGTGGTCGAGAATACGAGGCTCGGGTGACAGTGGACAAAGGAGGGGAAAAAACCCGATTGTGACGGGAGCAGGGGATTGTGCCATAGTGGGCGCAGGGGGCGCGTCCCTGTCGACCCGACCCCACGACAACCGGCCTCGCGCTCGCGGTGCTTCGCGTGCGTTTCCGCCTGCCGATCGATTCCCGGGCAGAAAAAGAGAGCGAGCGCGACGGCTTTAGGTTCGGTTTTGGCAGCGGCTGCTTCCTGATCCTGATTAGTACAATTGTGCTAGTTAATATTCGTCCTCTATTCTTCTGGGCGAGGCAAGCCCAGGCACTTCATGGCGTCCCTGACGTGACGTGTGCTAGGACTGTAGGAGTACTAGGTGCGACCGACCGGCGCACGTTGATCGCGTGAAGAGATCCCACGGCCCACCCACCTGCACTCTGCAGTGAAGCAAATGCATATGGGGGCGTAACTGGGGTTAACAAAGTTAACCGCACCCTGCAAGTTACCGTGACGGTTTGTTAGAACTACTGAGGAGGATACTTGGGACCAAAAGTGATCCCAACTCGTCAGAGAAGCTTTCGGGGATTCCTCATTAGAATACCCGCGCCAATTAGCTGGTAGTAGCTTTACTAAGCTCCCTGCCTGCCGCCCCCGTGATTAGTTAATTCCCCGACTAAACAAAGGCTGGCTGCGACAATAATCTACGCTCCATTATTGCAGCTAAACTATAGTACTCCTAGTACTAGTACTAATCCGCGCTATTAAACAATTATTATTATTATGGTCGCCATGGGTTCTCCGTCGCCGGCCGGATTGGTCGCCGGCGGGGAAGCTGAGGCGGGGAGGGAGCAGGCCGCTGGAAAAGGGGGCAGCGGGGGAACGGAAACGGACGGGGACGGCACCACCAACCCAGCCACACCCAGCAGCTTGCTTGCGGTGGCGGACTCGTTCGTCCACACTGGCAGGCAGAGGCAGGCTGTGCTAGCGTCACATGGTGCGCTACTAAACAAGTTTCGCTGGCTATCCGTCCATCAGAACGGAAATTATTATGCCGACGATGATGTCTGCCGGCGTGGCCCCATGACGATCGCCAAGGGCCAAGATCCTCGCCACTGATTCCCTCTTGATCCTGCGCGACTAGTATAAGCACAACTGGCTTGTTTTGTAGTAGTATATTTTTAGGTATATATAATATAATAAAGTGGTGTTGGTACCAGGGCACATGAAATGCGATGGATTAAGGACAAAGCTACAGCCAGCATTGCACCTTTCGTCTGTGGAGATGGAATAATTGTCCTAATATGCGCATTAGCGAACTGCCAAGAAAAACACAGGTCAATAAACTCGGCTTGTGGTATCCTAAAAACACATATTTGTCCCATTAACCTGCGTACACATGTTGATACGTCTGTGTGGGCATTTCGTAAAATTCCGGTATTTCTTATGACCTGCGTACGCTTGAGCTTCTGCCTACTAAAAGCTCACTAATATATATGCTAGTGCATCTGTCGGCCCACACACGTCCAGTTGGGTAGACTCGTACTTCTCTTTTCCTATTCCTAGCACATCCTTAGCTATGGTGCATTTATTTGAAATTAAATATGTTAATAAATTTTTCTTTAAACTTAATCAGAGCTACACAAATTTTATCTAAAACCAAACTAAGTTAACCAAAAACAACGTGAAATGAGCAAAGCGCGTAAGAAAGGGTCAAGATTATTGCGCACCTCTTGTCAACGATTGATAAAAAGGCAAAAATCTCATATTAGTCCATGAACTTTCACCAAAAGTTTAAATTGTCCTTCAACTATCAAAATGGCCGTTTATTCCTCAAATTTTCAATTTTAGCTCTATCTCATCCTCCATCCGATATGGTTCACCGTGGTAGCTCACCCTGTCAGCACATTCGGCCAGAGTTTGATGCTCAACATGCAGCCAACTAAGCTGTCACACATGTTTGTTCTGCGCGTCTTGGTCCCGGTCTTTGCATTAGTGTCTTGTGTTTTTGCATCGTAAGTGATTTTGTGGCCTATTGCTAATCATGTAAGGATCCTTCAAATTAAATGATCTTGCGAGAAAATAGCACATCTCATGTCCAAATGTTAGGTGTCATAATAAAGACAGTTCACAAAGCTAGATTGACCATGAGTTCGAACTCGATCTGTCTCTGCCCTCCTTTGCAGTCCACGTGCGAAACCTAACTAGCAGCGTGACTACATGCCCCTTTCATTTGTGGAAATGGAATAATTGTTCTAATAAATATTAGATGCAAACCATATGTTTGGTGCATTCCATGAAAACTCTATTAAAATCATACTTAGGGGTTTTAAAAAATTTGAAACTATGCACACTAATAGTGAATGCATAGATATACATTTTTACAAAATTTGAGACTCAAACTCGTTTTTATAAAAAATCATATGAAAATAACAAATTTTAATTTTATGTGCACTTTTTGTCTTCTAGTGCATATGAAAGTGAAATTTGTTATTTTTATATGAATTTTTATAAAGTGATTTTGAGTCTCAATTTTATCACAATGCACATCTATAGATGAACTATTGGTGTGTATAGTTTCAATTTTTTGAAAACTTCTAAGTATGGCCTTGCAAATGGCTTTCACGATTGCACCGAAAATATGGTTTGCATCAAATATTTTGCCATCTTAATATGTCCTGGTGAGCTGCCAAGGAACACACATGTCAATAAACTCAGCTTGGGGTATCCTAAAACACATATTGTTCCATCAAGTCCCTTTTTATAATGACAAAGAAACCGGGATACGTACGTGCTATACATATACACCATGCATGAGCAATTCGTAAAATTCCGAGTTTTTTTATTAGGACCTGCGTACGTACGCCTGAACTGCTGCCTATTTAAAAGGTCACTAATGTTAGGTTGGCTCGTACTTCTCTTGTTTTCCTATTTCTATAGGACATCCTTAGCTAGACAGTCAGATGCCTGGTAACGATGCTTGTTACGCAGGAGGAAAGCAAAGGACCAAGATCCTGGCTTATCGTATTTGACCCGAGCTTTGTTTTTTCGCGATCAGGGAATATAGCCAGATTTTCATTAAAAGAAAAAAGGTTATGCAATACAGCTAGGAGAGAACTTTTATAGCACATATTACAAAATACCAAAGTAGTGGTGAGTGACATGGTATAGCGAAGGTTTCAGGGTAGCAGGATAGTCTAACGCGTACGTGCTCTGACAATGTCATGAACCCCTGGCTTCATTCAGGCATTTCATCAGTAGGTTCGTTTTCTTACACTTAGAGAGATAAAAGTAGTTTTGATTAAGTTTATAGATAAATACATAAACATTTATAACACCAAGTATTCTATATCACTTTTCTATAAACTTAGTCAGACTTAGACAATTCTGGCGACTTAGAACAAAACTATAACGACTTATACAATTTGAAAGGGGGAAGTAATAAATAATAAGGGATGGTCTTGTTGAATGTCTCTAGAAGCAGCTAAGCACATTTCTAGGAAAAGATATCAGTTTGTCATAACTAGTATTAGTATATTTTAGGCTACTAGTTAGGCACATTCTTTTGCTCGTCCTTATTTCCTGATTCTCTCCAGTAGTCGCACGACAAAGGAAATTGGATATATAGCCAGATGCTCATCGATCAGCACAATATCTTCTAAAGCAGCAGAAAAGCCAATACAAGGAGCAAATCGGAGATAGAGATGATGACCCGTGCTGTGCATTTTGTTAATATGTTATTGCAGGCAGAGGAAGTGCCGTCTCCACACACAATCAACGAGTGCATGCTGATATCTATCGTCTATCACTCTGGTCAACAATGCCTGATAGGCATCGTCGATCGACAAAGAGAACAACTACTGGGCCGGGCACTTTGGCGCGTAAACAAGTGCGGAGCATAAGATGCGCGCTCCTCACCTGTGCGCTTAATTAAGCAGAGCCCGGGCGAGACTACCATAATTAAACTTGCTTTGCTCGTAAGCTAACACGGGAAAGGTAGAAAAGGTAGCGTACGTTGCTGAGCCTGTGCGCTGCCAACAAGACGCGTGGCTTGGTCGGGGATCTTTCTTCGTTTCAAATATGCAGTGGAGGATATATTCAGTCATCTGTAGCTGAAGCATGTAGAGCCTTGTTTAGATCGCATAAAGCTAGAATTTTTCTAACTATGGTATTTTTATTTGTATTTGATAATTAGTGTCTAATCATAAAGTTTTTTATGCAGCACAAACGCAGTGGTATGATCACTGTTTAGATGTGTGTACAATGGAAGCAATGGCGTGTCCTGATGGATTAATGCTAGCTGCACAATTGGGGCTACAGCAGATTGCTTTGGAGACTGATAGCCTGGAGCTATTCCAGCTATGGAAGGAGTCACAAAGATCCATTGTTGATCTAGTATTACAGGAAATAGATCAACTTAGACTGGCCTTTCAAATTTTTTTTTCTTTTTCTCATATTAGTAGAAATTATAATAGGATTGCACATTTGTTATCTAAGCAGGTCACTAGCACAAATCTCTCGGAGAGGTGGCATATATCTCCAGCGGTTGTAAGTGACTTGATCATGTATGAGGCCTCGGCCGGTTGATATATTGAAAGGCAAGCTTTACATAAAAAAATATAATTAAATTATATAATTAGTTATTTTTTATCTATATTTAATGTTTCATGTATACATGCAAAGATTGATGTGATGAATAAAGATTGAAAAATTTTCAACTCTGGCCGTGGACACCTCCAACTTCAAGCACGTCCATTGATCGACCATACGTCCATACACAAAACGGATGAGTGTTGTTGGTAAATGCATACCTACGTCTCGTTAGCTTAAACCACGTGCACGGAACACAATATAATCACTCCGTGTGGAATACGAGAGAGAAATAAAATGACAGTCTTGACGACGGATTGACGATCGATCGGTCTGGAGCTGCATCACACCGGGAACCGTACGTCCTTTTTGGAACGGGAGCGCTAGCGCCCGGACGTTCGGTCCGGACGTCCGCGGCTGGTGCCTCCATCTTGCTGTTGCCTCCATCTTGCCGTTGCATGCGTATGTACATGCACGTGTAATATGATTAAAAAAGTCATATCTTATAAACCATATATCATAATTAAAATTCAATTACATCATCGTGTTTCTCGTGACAAGATCTTCAAAATAAGACCCCACATAGATATATTTTGATTTTTTTAAAAAATTATCTCATCTAGATGTATAGCAAATCTAGTTTGAAACAACCCAAAAACGTACGTTGAAACAATCCACAAACATGTATTGAAACAATGCAGAAGTACCTATTGTAACAACCTAAAAATCATTTGTTCAAACACCTCAAGGATATTTATTGAAACAATCCTAAAACATGTGTTGAAACAAGCCAGATATACCTATTGCAATAACTAAAATTTATATCCTGAAATACCTATTGAAACCACACATAAATATATGTTGAAACAACCCTAAAACATATATTGAAACAGTCTAGAAATACCTGTTGAAAAAGGTTTATAAACATATGTTAACAACCCAAAACATATGTCGAAACAAACTAGAATATACGAGTTGCACATAAAAATAGTGGTAGGTTTAGATCTTTAAGCGGTAGGAGGCGGACACAGAATAGTTTTTGATCATTTTTTGAAAGACCCAGAGTTCCGGTTTATATTAATAAGGAGAATAGAAAATTGCATGCGTAAGCAGCGCAAACAACTTCCTAGTTTTGACAGACTGTCAAGCTGGCCGTGTAGGACTAAACAGACTACTCACATTCTAAAAACAACCGATGTGCATCTCCTAGTTACACTATTATGGGGCCTCCAACATGTCTGTTTCAGACTCCGCTGCAATTGCAGCAAGGGTCTTGCAAAGCTCTATGTCGTCAAGCCTCACCGCAGTCCGTAATGCCTTGATCGCTTCCTCAGCAAAGTCCTGTCCAAAGCTGTCAATGCACTCTGTGACTGCCGCATCCGACGCCGACGGCTTGCCATTGACAAAGTCCAGCTCGTGCATAAGCCTGAGCTGGGCACGCTGTGCCACCGGCGTGGAGGAAGCACGAGCATCCTGACGCAGGCAGACGCAGAGGACCTAAGTAGCTCCTCTGGTCCTCGGCTTCCTGGCCTGCTTCTTAACAGCCGGAGGTGAGGCCGGTGTTGGAAGCAGCGGCTCTAGAACCTTCCTAAACATCTTCTTGCAGAAGACGGTGCAAGCGTCGTCGTCCTCTGTCTCCGTGCATCCATCAGTGTCCTCAGCGTCCCTTGCTCCATGGCCGTCCTCCTCATGGGGTGTGGCCAAGTCGGACAACTCCTCTGTCCCCCGGGCCATCTCCACGGAAGCCTCCGCCGAGGAAGAAGCGACAGCCAGCACCACTTCCACCTCTAGAGAGGCGACTAGTGCAGGAGGTGGGCGTCCAGCCGCTGGAGCTCTTGATGCCAGAACGAGCGAAGCAGCAAGCTCCTCCAACATGGGATCAACCCATGCCGGAGGCACTTCCTCCGTGCAAAGCTCCGACACCAGGGGATCTGGCGCAGCAGGATGGTGTGTAGCATCCACGTCGCTAGTGGGGCTGATCGGCGTACTCCTGCGCCGCCTGCGTCGTCGTCGAACTCTGTCGGCACCAACCCACACGGCCACCTTCGAACTTGGCGGACCGCCATGAGGACCGTGCAGGGAGGCAGGTGGGTTGACGACGCGAGCTGCGCCACCACCCTTCGCTGTCCATGGCACAACACGAGGCCGCTTTCACTCCCTGGCCAGATGGTGGAGGCCCTGGCAGCGCAGGCAACGCCGTGGCAATCGGCAGGTCGCTACACGGTGTGAGTAGGAGAGGCAGTTGAAACATCTGCCGCGAAGCACCTTCGGAATCCTCTTGGCCTGCGGGAGTTGCTTCTGGCGAGGCTCAACTGAGAGCGACCACAGGATGCGTCTCCTGCCGAGCGAGGATCTCCCGCCACCCCTCATCGTTGGGGGCGGAGACCCGTCCGCGGCGACCAAGGCGATGGCGGGCAGGAATACGACCATTCGGTGGCCGAGGAGGTAAGTCGTGCACCAGCTGGGGGAGCCAGCTCCGCCCACCCGCGGCGGCCTCGATTGGGCAGCGGAGCTCCCGGCGGTCAGCGAGTCCGAGGATCCGGCGGCGAGGAGGCCGGCCGCATCAACAGCCCCGGCATCGATGCGAGGGAGCCGGCGGCCGCTGCAGCGCCCTGCGTCCTCACGCCCCCAGCGGCCCCGACCGGCGCCGTCACGGGCGGCTTCGGCGAGGCAGCGCAGGGCGTCGCGACAGCCCCATCCCGGCCACCAGCAGTCGCGGAACCGGCCGTGGGCGGGTCGGCCGGCGCGCCATCAGCAACGGTCGCGGCCCCGGACCGTAACGTGGGCGACGGTGGCGACCTCGCGGGGCTGGCCACGGGGCGACGAGGGGGTGTGAATGAGAGGGAGGGGGGCGGGGAGGGGAGCGGAGAGGAACGGGGAGGGCCGCCGGCGCTGGGATGACGGCCGGCGGCGGCGGTGCGGGGTGGGGGGCGGCCGCCAGGGCGCCCCTAGGGCTTCACCCGAGCGGGCCCTGATCAAGGGGTCTGAATATATCAGTTTTTGATCATTGTACTCTTGAATCATGCATGCACGTATTAACATTGAAACAAGCATATTAAAAAAAATAAAAGGCCGAAGCATGTATGTCGGAGTCAGAGTCAGCATGCATGCATACCGGAGTCGGAGTGCCCCCGTCTGTCCGTCCGGACGCACGGGCAGGCAGGTTCCCGTTTTCGGAAGGGTAAGGTATGGAAAACGTGGGAAGAGCTCTGCTTTGAGCTGAGAGTACTTGACGTCTTCTGCGCCGTTTGCCGGCGGCATGCGCGTATGGTGATCGGGGACTCTGTGTTGGTGACATAACAATTGGCTGCCCACACCAGGGCTGGATGCCCTGGATCAGCTGCAGCTGCATGCAGTTGCACCTTTGTTGCTTTGCTTGCTTGTTGGGTACTTACGTTGCTAGCTTCGTCAGCTCCCACGGTGCCATCCTCGTCATCGCGGCATCCTCCAATATAACTTCCGACGATGACGATGAGAACCATGCATATATCTATCTTCCAGTTCTCCACTGCCATCATCATCATCACCGCCTCGATCCCGATCCGAGCAGTGGTGGATGTGGATTTTGTTCTTGTTTCGTGCTGCAAAGCAAAGCGACGTCTAACACACCTCTCTTTTTTAAGATCGATCTTGTCGAGCTGGCGAAGATAACATTGATTAGAACTTGGGACTTGGGAGATAGATGGTGGTGTCTTGCGCTATACTAGCCTATACGCTATAGATTAGCATTGTATTTTTTTTTCCACACCAAAAAATCTCAGAACCAAAGCTCTGAGTTTCCTCGCCAGGTGAAGTCAGCGGATTTTAAAGGACTTTACCCGTGGAGCATTTCATTTTACCCTATTCGGTAATAAAAAAAACAACTTCCAACGACTTCTAAGTCGTTGAAGAGGCGCTACCAAGTAGGATCTAACGTGATCATGAATTTCTCCTGCACGATGCCACGATGGTTGTGCACTTGTGCATGTACACCTATCATGAATCGTACTTCTTTTGCGGTTAGTCATGAGCTCCATTCCGACGTCTACCTGAGGACTTAGCCCATGAGCTTGCTGAGGGAGATCATTTCTGGGAGATTATGGAAAGTTTTATCACTGTCCTGCGGCCCAGTTAGACGTACTCAGCCTTTATTTCAGCGAAACTGGATATGGGCCTGCTAGTGTATGATCAATCGTGGCTGATGATGACGCAACAAAGTAAAGCAACACCGAGACAGATTTCCAGACAGATTCGATATATGGGCCTGCTAGTGTATGATCGATAGTGCAGTTTCAGCCGTAAAAGTATTTCGAATCCAGGTTTTCTTTAGAAATATTCTCTTCTTCTATAAATTAATTAAAATCACTTCATTAAACTATTTAGCTAGCTTGCTGAAATTTTGAAATTAGGACGAGATTAGGTTTCAAATGATTCTATACAAAATGTTTCTCTCTTTCATGACGTTTAACAGTGATTCATTGACTAACTGAAAATAAATGTTTTCACCGTCAAATATATTTTAGAGATATTTAGAAATTCCCAAAAAAAAGCGGGTCGCGTCAGCATGTTCTCTTGCTGGGCCCAGATGCTCCAAGCCGCACAAAATATCTCGCTGCCGCCGAGCTCAGATTCGCGAATGTGGTCCCGCTTTTTAGATACTGAAATTGTTACGGCAACCCAGCAATCCATGGCTCCATGCTTACCTTTTTTTTTTCGTTATTAGATCAGATATGCATGAATAATTAATCCAATAGACACAATTCTTCTAGTTAGGTATTTATACAATTGTAGATTAGCGTGAAGATTTCTTAAGTGATCTCGTCCATAATATATACTATGAAACATTGTTATGAATAGTCTAAAATCCAAATGTTATCGCCAAGTATGGCAACATATGGATTGTGCTTTTTCAAGAAAATGCTAAGAAGTGTCATAAATTTGAGATATTTGAAGGATATTAAAATTTTAGAAGACAATCAGATAGGCTTCACTCTAAACAACAAAGCAGTCTTGATTTCCGCCACTACCATGATAAGAGGGTAGAATTCAACCTGTCGCCGGGTATTCATACCCTGTGTCCAAATCCATACCCACATTAAACGAGTAGGGTATGGAGAAAAAAATGTGTACCTGATCGCGTATGGGTACGGGAGGGTATTCCTCATTTTATTCATCCTCCTCCATGACCGCTCATCTGCTCATCCCCCTCCATGGCCGGGTACCCGATCGGTTGTTCCCGTACTTCATGCTCGTCGCACTTGAGCCCGGTAGCTTCCTGCGTGGGTTGCTCCTGCTCCTGCTCTGGCCGCTCATCCGCCTCATGCGCCGCGGCGGGGCCGTAAGGGCCATGGCGGCGCTGCCATTCTGCGGCCTGCGCGCCGGCCGGTTCCGCGCCGTGCTGCCCAAGTGGCTCATGGAGGACATGGCGGCAGAAGGGTTCGAGGGCGTGTGCGTGGCGGGGCGCAGGGCCGTCTGCGTGACTGCCATGCCAGCGTCATGGTGAACGGGTTCCTCAAGGAGTACCTCGCGCGTGGAGATCGTCTTTGCCAGGGAGATGAAGGTCGTGTGGGGGTTCTACACCGGACTCATGGAGCAGCTGCCGGATGGTGGAAGGGTGATGATGGTGAAGGCGGTGATGGCAGCGCGAGTGCAGGCGGGGGAGGAGAGTGGTGATGATGGTCGTGGGGTTCTCTGGGTCAATGGACTTTCTTAGATCCAGATACAAGCCGCCGGAGGAAGAAGCTTTGGTATTTGATTATTCGATGGATTTGGGTAAATGAGTGTGAGCAAAAACGGAGAGGGTAACGTGTGGGTAAGTAGCATATGGGTATGGATATGCGCATGCATGGGTGTGCCCATACCCTCCCCAACGGCAGTTTTAGGTAGAATGTATCAATATTCAAATATATTAATTTATGCTTAAACATTGTTGCTCAACCGAAGAATATATGTAAAAAAAGTCACTGATTTTATTGGCACTGGCCACTGAAACTCCCACTCGCTAGGCTACCTTTCTTTTGTCTAACCTCAAACTATGCAAGATTAGGTACCATTCTTTATTGCTTTTCGTCTAGAGGAGTAAGGGGAGAGGTTCTGGCTTTGGATTTTCATTGAAAAAAGGGGGTCATAAGTTGTGATCCAAGGAGTATGAGTGGAATTGCATGCATTCAGGAATAACCTCTATTTGTGGATGTGGATCATCATTTTTGTGACTAAGGTTACAACGTAGTATATGAGAACAAACACTTGGCAAACAACTCATCTAACAAATACCGTTAACTAGGAATGATATAATTGGTTTTAGTTCCCTAACAAACAAGAGGGTGCACCATGTCAAAGACTATCTCCATAACCCAAATATAAATCAATAGTTCACCAAAGAGTAGCACATGAGAGTATGAAAACAAATAGATGGTGCCTATCTTTCGAGTGTGATGAGTCACATGTCCTTTTATAAAGATTAGAGCACATGCACTTTTATATTTATGTTTCTGCTAAGGCACATATTATTCTAGGCTAAGACACAGTGAGATTCTATAGCAAAAGGTAAGATGCATACAGTTTTCTCGATGTTGTCTAGACAACTATCTTTCAGATAATTCCATACTAGTCAAATACACAACAATAGATAAGTAATTGTATGAATTGTTTGGAAACAATCTAAAATAGCATCCAATTGTTTAATGACACGTGTTCATATACAATAGACAGTAGTGAATAGTCCATAGTGGTAAAAGTTGTCGATGATAAATTTTGCTCATGCACACATACCATATATTAATCAGTCAGTGATGTCTTTATCTCTTTCCCTTCTATATTCGTACAACAAATAAAATTGTAAGTGACACCTCTCCCATATGGCTATACATGCCCTAAGGAGTGCTTCTAAATGAGGAGGCAAACATTGCAACATTAATCTCATGGTAATAATGTGACTTCAAATCTTTTATTTATCCTACTCGACAATACTTTGGTTTTTTTGAGATTACACAGTATAACGCAGACGCTCAACACGCACGCACACTCACCCCTATGAACACGCGTACGCAAACTCTACCCCTATGAGCACCTTCGAAGGACTAAGCCGACGATTTTAAAGTTCACGAAGTCACCACAGACGTCTCGCTATCGACGGGAACGTCGCCTACCACTTAATGCATAGCGCCGGAAAATTCTGGAATAATTGGTTTTTAGAGGTTCATCAATAGCTGCCATATTGGTACGTCTAACATTTTGCTTCGACAACGTGCCTCGTTGCGCTAATCTCAAGCTGCAGCAATCAGCATCCTTTCATCGCTAACACACCCCGAAGTCCTCAACAATCACGTATGGCTCCAAATCCCAAAGCCAAACGGCAAAGGCCGGCAACACAACAGGAACTCTGAATTAATTACGAAACAACCCAGGCTCTTATATGTAAAAACCAATATAAAGTAACGCAAAACCGCGGTGGTTAAAAATAACGAAAGCATTACGCGATCGAGAAAAAAAAACACAAGCCGAAAAACCTCGTCTACAACATTCACATCTAGGCGCTCATCCTCCTCGCTCCGATCCAGCTCGCCGGCGGCCATGTCGCAGCCGGCGGCGACGGTGGCCGAGGCGGCGCAGCCGCAGGGTCGCGGCCCCGCGGGGCGTCAGGGCGGCGGTGGCGGCCTGGGGCAGAGCATCGCCGGCATCGTGCGGATGGCGGTGTTCTGGTACTTCGCGGCCAAGTTCTTCGGGCCCAAGCGCCCGCCCGCGGACCCCGGGATGCTCATGTCCAACCTCTTCCAGAAGGGCGAGCCAATGGTGAGAACGCCCTCTGCCATCTCGCTAGATTTTGGTTCGAAGATGCGTCTTAGGTCTGTCGCTTTTTGCTCGTCAGTGGGTTTAGGTTCTGCAGTGCGGGTAATTCGTTGTGTTTGCTCTGATGATGCTAAGGTAGTTTTAGGATTTAGTCTAACCTTTCCTTTGGTGGCTATGATCCGGAAGCTGTAGTCGTTAGGGACACTCGTGGGTGCTGTTCGCGAGAGGAATTGACTACTTCGCGGATGCAGATGCGTTTGAGAGATATTTTCAGGCCTGGCGATAACCTCGTATTGGTGCTCTGCGCCATCAACATCATCCGTTTTATTGTGAGAAAAAGGATAGTGCTTTGGGTGTGTTAATTGGATCTCAGGAGACTAAGCTGATAGTTGTTAATGATTTTTTCTGAAATAGCATAAACACTAGAATTTTTGTGAACTTTGGTCATGACATTATGATACTGAATTCAGTAAGTCGTGTGAAGAAGTAGGCATGGTGCTATTGGTGACTTTTTGTTGAATTGTTGTAGTGTTTAAGCTAGGGTTTTGAGTTTTTAAACAATCTGTTCAGCATGGAAGAGTGGCTATGTTTATGCTGTAGTGGAAGTGTCTATTAGTTTTTAGATTAAGTTTGGTCGGTTCAAGGTTGGTTGTTGGATTCTGTGTTCATGATAATGCTGAATTTGGCAAAATAGCATGTTATCAAACACTCTTCTTGTCCTGGGAAATAATTGTCTAGTATTTTGAATCGACTCAGAGTTGAAGACGGTAGATCATGACTTGAGTCTTGACAATCAAAGAGATTACCTTGTTCTGCACATGATCAAGTTGATTATTCTGTATGCTTCTTGTTTATCTTATTCTCTTCTGAGATCCTAAAATGGATGTGGATTAAAGGCTGAATGTATTCAAAGCTCAAGAGATCACTTACTTTTCATGTGCCTCACCGGTTTCATCTGTTTGGTAAAATCTGTGGACCATGTGCACCATGAATCACCGGTTTCATCTGTTTGGTAAAACCATGTGCATTTATTTCTGATGTAGAGATGACACAGAAGTCTATCGAACTGTGTAATTGAACCATGCGGATTTTGTTGTTATGGTATAAACATAATCGACAAAATATGTAGTGCAGAGTAAATTCTTTATCTTTAGGCCTTCCCTTGGTCAATAGTCATTTTTAGTTGCTAAACACCAAGTGCATGGTGTCAATGCTGCTGCAGGATATGTGGATATATTTGTCAGAGAATGAGAAGTTCAATGATTTTGCTAATGAGGACACACTTATTTGGCATGAGGCAAATATACCATATGCAGTCTGGGGACCTACCAGTACGAGAACACGATCATTAACATACTATCCTTCAGAGGTAGGCTACTAATTGCGGTAACATTTAACATTATTTCACGCATCTATGGTCTATTTTTTTTTTTTGAATTCTGTGTATGCGCTGTTACAGGCTCTCAAGCATAATGGATCTTTGTATGCTCATGTTTACTTTGCCCGATCGGGTTACCCTTTGGACCCTACAGATCCTGAGTATGAGCAGAAATCTGCATTTGGGAGGACACATCGTATGTATTTGATTCCAGCAAGATCTTCCTTTATATGATCTCGTATGCATATGGGATACTGATTACATTGTACCTGTCATTTAGCTGTTGTGGCATTCTTGCCAAAATCAAAAGCTGGTAAAAAGAAGAGCTTGCTTGGAGATTCAGAAGAGCCTGAAGAGAAAGCACCACCTAAGGTTGTTACTTTCATCCTTTGTCACTCAGTAGTATGTGAACTAGTATCATATGGTATTGCTTATATCTTTCAAGCTAACAAAATCCTTATTTGATCTGCAGGAGAATAAAGAATTTGAGGATAAAGACGAGGGTCCGACTGAATATATATCTTATTGGAAACCAAATGTTACAATAAATCTTGTTGAAGATTTCACACGGTATTCACAAAACCAAACTCTGTTTCTCAGTTTGATCCGTTCTGATTTTACATGCTTAAGATTTATGTTCCTTTCAATGGGTTGCAACATTGGCACATGATTTGTACTTCGCCCTGCCTTTTTGAGCTTCAAATAAAGCTATTAATAATTGTACCGTGCCTTGTTAGTTGCTATGAAGTACTAAAATGGACCTATGCCTCATTGGCACTCCTGTTATACAGTTGCCAGCTGATGACAAAATACTGTTATTGTCCAGTATTCCAGTGTAACATTTGCATTAAACGAGATCGATGTGATTACAATGAATCAAAATTGCGGAATCAAAAGTTTGTTTAACCTATGAACTTTTATGAGGGCAAGTTACAACCCTCGTCCAATTTGATATAAAAACTGTTTCCATCATATGGTAATCACAAGCTGATACTGGTAAACCTAAATGATATTATGGTTTAATTCATTGTTCCACTCAGGTTATATTGACATGTAGATGAAACTACAAGAGTCCCCCCACCCCCAACAGCTTTAGGTTTTGCAACACAGCCACTTTTAGTATTTTTTTTCTTGATCATATGATGACAACAACAACAACAACAACAACCAAGCCTGTCAGTCCCAAGCAAGTTGGGGTAGGCTAGATTTGAGACCCAACAAACCACCCTCGGTCACGGTTCAGGCACGTCGATAGCCAATTTCCAAGCACTCCTATTCAGACACAGATCTCTAGGTATATCCCATTCTTTCAAATATCTTTTTATTGCCTCCTCCCATGTCAACTTTGGCCTTCCTCTGCCTCTCCTCACATTATTATCTTGACTTAGAACTCCATAATGCACCGGTGCCTCTGGAGGTCTCCTTTGGACATGGCCAAACCACCTCAACCGATGCTGGACAAGCTTCTCTTCGATAGGTGCTACCCCTAGGCGATCACGAATATCATCATTGCGCACTCGGTCCATCCTCGTGTGACCACAAATCCAATGCAACATACGCATTTCTGAAACACTCAGTTGTTGAACATGTCTTCTCTTTGTGGGCCAGCATTCTGCTCCGTACAGCATAGCGGGTCTAATCGCTGTTCTATAAAACTTGCCTTTTAGCTTTTGTGGTATCCTCTTGTCACAGAGAATGCCAGAAGCTTGGCGCCACTTTATCCACCCAGCTTGGATTCTATGGCTGACGTCCGTATCAATATCTCCATCCCTCTGTAGCATCGATCCCAGATACCGAAAGGTATCTTTCCTAGGCACTACTTGACCTCCCAGACTCACGTCTCCCTCCTCCTGTGCAGCAGTGCCAAAGTCGCATCTCATGTATTCGGTTTTAGTTCTGCTTACTCTAAAACCTTTAGACTCAAGGGTCTGCCGTCACAACTCTAGTTTCCTATTTACCCCCGCTCGGCTTTCATCAACTACCACTACATCATCGGCGAACAGCATACACCAAGGGATAACCCCTTGGATGTCCCTTGTAACCTCATCCATTACTAAGGCAAAGAGATATGGGCTCAAGGCAGACCCTTGATGAAGCCCAATCTTAATCGGGAAGTAGTCTGTGTTACCATCATTTGTTCGAACACTAGTCACAGCATTGTTATACATGTCCTTGATGAGGGTAACATACTTTGCTGGGACTTTATGCTTGTCCAAAGCCCACCACATAACATTCCTTGGTATCTTGTCGTAAGCCTTCTCCAAATCAATAAAAACCATGTGTAGGTCCTTCTTCTGTTCTCTAAACCGCTCCATAACTTGTCTTATTAAGAAGATTGCTTCTATGGTTGACCTTCCAGGCATGAAACCAAATTGGTTCATGGATATCCGCGTTGTTCCTCGCAAGCGACGCTCTATGACTCTCTCCCATAGCGGGTCTAACTTTGGATGTCTCCCTTGTTCTTGTAGATTGGTACCAATATGCTTCTTCTCCACTCCTCAGGCATCTTGTTCGATCGGAAAATATTGTTGAACACCTTGGTTAGCCATACTATAGCTATATCCCCGAGACATCTCCACACCTTGATTGGAATACCATCAGGGCCCATTGCTTTACCCCCTTTCATCCTTTTTAGGGCTTCTCTGATCTCCGATTCTTGGATCCGCCGCACGAAGCGCCTATTGGTGTCATCAAACGAGTCGTCCAACTGGACGGTGGTGTTCTCACTCTCACCATTGAAAAGCTTATCGAAATACTCTCGCCATCTATGTCTAATCTCATCCTCCTTCACCAAGAGCTGCTCCCTCTCATCCTTAATGCACTTGACTTGGTTGAAGTCTCTTGTCTTCCTATCACGAGCCCTAGCCATCCTATAGATGTCCTTCTCTCCTTCCTTCGTACTCAAACGTTGGTATAGACCCTCGTATGCCTGTCCCTTTGCTTCGCTCACTGCTCGTTTTGCAGCCTTCTTTGCCACCTTGTACTTCTCTATGTTGTCGGCACACCTGTCATGGTACAAGCGCTTATAGCATTCCTTCTTTTCCTTAATAGTCTTTTGCACATCTTCATTCCACCACCAAGTGTCTTTTGAATCGCCTCTACCCCCTTTGGTCACTCCAAGCACCTCTGAAGCAACCTTCCTAACGCAAGTTGCCATCTTCTCCCACATGTCGTTTGCATCCCCTTCATCCTGCCAAGGGCCCTCTTCAATAACTCTTTCCTTGAAGACCTTTGCTGTCTCACCTTCTAATTTCCACCACTTTGTTCTTGCAATCTTAGGTTGTTTAACCCTACAGGCTTGCACTAGAAAGCGGAAATCAGCCACCAACAACTTGTGTTGAGATACTACGCACTCTCCAGGTAACACCTTACAATCGAAGCATGCCCGTTTATCCCTCCTCCTTGTAAGGACAAAGTCGATCTGGCTAGAGTGATGGCCACTACTAAAGGTCACTAAATGAGACTGCTTCTTCCTAAAGAAAGTGTTGGCTAACATGAGATCAAAGGCTATAGCAAAGTCTAAGACTTCCTCTCCTTCCTGGTTCCTACTGCCAAAACCGAAACCTCCATGAACTGCCTCATAACCTACCCTTGACGTACCTACATGACCATTAAGATCCCCTCCTATAAAAAGCTTCTCGCTATTAGGTACAGCTCTAACCAAGCCATCTAAATCTTCCTAGAAAAGCCTTTTAGCGCTCTCATCCTGGCCTACTTGGGGGCATACGCACTAATTACGTTTAAGACCATATCGCTAATGACGAGCTTAACTAAGATGATCCTATCCCCTTGTCTTCTCACCTCCACCACACCATCCTTAAGGCTCTTATCAATCAAAACTCCTACTCCATTTCTATTGGAAGATGTCCCTGTGTACCAAAGCTTGAAGCCGGTGTTGTCCACCTCCTTCGCCTTCTGCCCCTTCCATTTAGTCTCTTGGACACACAAGATATTTACTCGCCTCCTAACCGCTGTATCAACTAACTCTCTTAACTTACCCGTGAGGGACCCTACGTTCCGGCTACCTATACGAATCCTAGTGGGTTCGACTAGCTTCCTTACCCTTCGCACCTGTCGCTGATGCGAAGACCCTTGCTCATTTTTCACCACACCCGGGCGCCGATGTGGCGCGCCACTAAGGATGCGACGTCCCGATCCTTGCTCTCTTGACACACGGGGGTGACGACCCAGCCCTTGCTCATTTGTCACCATACCCGGGATCCGGCATGACGCGTCGCTAAGAGGGTTACGCCCCAACGGGAGTCTATTTGGTCTCATCTCCATAAGAAAGGCTGGTTTTGACGTCTGGCTCGCCACACCTAAACACAACCCTCCTCCTTTACCCGGACTTGGGACCGGCTATGTTGAGACGACTCAAGAAAGTCTTCCAGTCAACATAGGCGAAGTTCTTGATCATATGACAAAACTTTGTAAATTGTTGCTGTATAGCATTAGCTTTGCTTTTTATGTGTCCTCTTTGTTCTGTACATCCTCTCTATGTCGTGTGTCCTCTTTGCTCTGTACATCTTCTCTACATATGATTGACATTGCCCCATTCATACTTTACAGGTATCCCAACAATAACGTACCTCCCAACGTAGCTCCATGTATCCTTCAACTGTAACAGATAGTAACATATACTGTTTTTGTTTTCTGATAGTTCCACTTTTACACTTACAACGTACATATACTTCACATTTAGTTGTGGTTACTGGCCTACTACTTTTTATTTTTCTTTAAAAATTGCACTGTTCAAATCCAATTATGCTGAACGCCAATATAGAAAAGTACATGCTTTTTGGCGAGAATGGTTTTGGTTTTCCTTTACTATAGATTGACAGATCTGAATGTGGATCCAGCTACGGGCGATTATTATCCTACAGTATTCTTCAACGAGTTTTGGCTACTGAGGGATAAATTAATAGCACTCAATGAGACTGTGGAGGAATTGCCTTTAAACCTTGAAGTTGGTCCTATTAGCATGACCAAGTGGCAATTGTTTTTACAGATTGAGCAGTCCTTCCAGGTTCATCGTAGTTATGGAAGTATGCTTGAAGGCGAGGCTGATGAACTCAAGGTAATGTGTTACGTTGGGACCAATTCCTTTGTGGCCTTTCATCTAGTAAATTATGCACTTTTAGTTTATATTCTTGAGATGTGGTTGCTGTCCTTGTTGTTTTACTATGTCTACTATCAGCTGCTGACTCTTTTCTTATATTTGTATTGCAGAGGGTTTTCCTTGAAGGAAATCCTTATCTTCTTGGATTGACTATGGTTGTTTCTCTATTACACTCTCTGTTTGATTTCCTGGCCTTCAAAAATGGTATATACAACATATAATTTTTTTCCTTATAGTATATATAATAAGAAGGGCGGCCCTGGTGCAAGCGGTAGAGCTTTACCGCCTGTGACCAAGAGGTCCAGGGTTCAAGCCCCAGCCTCTGCACATTTGTGTAGGGATGGCTGCTGGCTATTTTCCCTTTCCCAGACCCCGCAGTGCGGGAGCCTACGGCACTGGGTACGCCCTTTTATAGTATATATAATAAGATGTGTTATGCATCAATAACAAGTGCAAACAACTTTCTTATATCTTTGTTTTCAGATATCCAGTTCTGGAACAAGAACAAGTCCATGGAAGGTCTATCGGCCAAATCTGTGGTTCTGAATTTTGTGTGTCAGCTAGTTGTTTTCCTGTACCTTCTTGACAATGACACTTCGTGGATGATCCTTGCTAGCTCTGGAATTGGTGTATGCATTGAATTTTGGAAGATCGGAAAGGCGATGCATATTGAGGTAAAAACTGCATCACTCTTACCCCTTGTATTTATTAAGCTAACTAGACCTTGTGATTTTCACCTGAAATTTAGATATTTTCCAGTCATAATCAAGGTCATAAACATATGAAAGATTTCTAGTGTTAGTTATTCACTATGAAAGAATTTGTTTTAGTTGCCCCATTATACTTGCAGTACCAGTTAGTGTTTAATGCTGCATTTCCAAAAGTGCACAGTTTCAGTTCATGCTTAACTACTGTCACCATTGACCCCTTGATGTGTTTTTGATGTACAAATTGTTGAATTTTCCTATGTGTATACTTTGTGATAACTTGTTCTTTGTTGGGATAGATATCTATATTTCTTCTATATGATGAGATTGTTGATCTAGAATAGAATTATACTTGATAGGTTTACCTTGAGTACACTAAATGAAAGATTTCTTTCGTGGTGTCCAGGTCGACAGAAGTGGAAAAATTCCCATGTTGAGGTTCCGAGACCGTGAATCATATGCACAGAATAAGACCAAAGAGTACGATGCCATTGCAATGAAGTACCTTACCTATGTCCTTTTCCTTCTTGTGATCGGCTTCTCTATCTATTCACTCAAGTATGAAAAGCACAAGAGCTGGTACTCATGGATACTTTCTTCCATGACAAGTTGTGTGTACATGTTTGGTAAGAAACTATTCTAATCTCACCAGTTTATTTGATGTGATAATCTGCGTTAGTGAGCTTATCTAATTAACTTTCCATTCTAATCTGCGTTAGTGAGCTTATCTAATTAACTTTCCATTCTTCAGGTTTCATTATGATGTGCCCCCAATTATTTATCAACTACAAGCTGAAGTCTGTTGCTCATATGCCATGGAGACAAATGACCTACAAGTTTCTCAACACTATAATTGATGACCTTTTTGCATTTGTTATTAAAATGCCAATGCTTCATCGTCTCTCAGTTTTCAGAGATGGTAAGATGAACTATCACTTTTTTTAGTCAAATAACTGCTGGTAACAGGGAAGCCAGTCAGTTTTTTTTGGGCATGCTATTCATATTCTTTTTAATCATTTTGTAGACTTCTAATTGACTACTACTCTCTGACTTGTGTCTGCAGATGTTATCTTCTTGATATACCTCTATCAAAGGTGGAAATATCCGGTTGACAAGAAGCGTGTCAATGAGTTTGGCTTCGGAGGTGAGGACGAACCGGCAGCCCAGGAGGCTCTGGAAGGAAGTGATTCAGCAGCAGCAGCCCAGCCAACGGAGGCTGAGGCTGAGGCCGAGACAAGTACGGAGGACAAGAAAACCAAGTGATCTCCAATCTTTCGATCATCAAAATATAGCACAACTCAGCAACACCTGCCCTCCCAGCGGGCGTGAAATTTCTTTGTTGAACTTCATGCTGGACTCTTGCCTTACTGAGATGCTGACCATAAGATGTGTAAAAGGGGACACAATAGTCTTGCCTAAGGGCAGCGGGCGAACAGGCACACTATCACAATTAGTTTCCAGTTTGTCTTTTAGCAGCCATTACTAGGTGATATGCTTGTTTGATTGGTTTTTGTACAATTTTGTGCATTTTCTTAAAATACATAATTGGCTAGTAGTTTCATTGTGACAACTTTGCCCTGATAATGTTGCAACGAGTGTCCACTAATGAGTGCAGTAAGTGTGGTTCTAAGCTGTTCCTCACAGGAAACAATTGGATCCCTGCCAAACCCAAATTATTTCTGGAGAGAAACATGAGAATCGTTGCTAACCAATTGTTAGATTTAGGCCTTATTTTGGTTTGAAGTAGAATTGTTTCTGATTCTTGCTAAGGGATGCAAGTGGGTTTGCTTGCAAATTCGTAAGCAGTTTTATTAATTTAGCAGGGTACCTTAGGTAACTCATAAAGGAAGCACATCTGCAGGTTGGTTATCTTAGGTAACTAACAAAAAAAAAAGCTTATCTACTTGTCCGTGGACAGACCTGCTTGCAGTGCATCATTGTTGATTTCAGGAAACAATTGGTGCCATTCTCAGAAGAAACAATTGGTGAACCATTCCAAACTGTACCGGGGACAGACCTCCTTGCATTGCATCCTTGTTAGTTTCAGGAGAACATTTATCTGAAGAATCATCTCTCTGTTTCAAACTAGGAAGGAGAACCATCCACATATCTGTGTTAAAGTGATTTTGATTGAACCTAGAAATGGAGGATTTGTTTGGATCTCTGCCTCAGATTCACTTGGCAACAAAAAAAACGGACAAACCTGATTTTACCTAAGAAGAGTCACAGTCAGTTCCTCGCTCGCAATGACTTCACCAGTGAACCTGCACCACCCGGATTGAGAACAATTGCACTATGGTGGACGGGAATTTGCGGTGAAGTGACAGATATGCCTTGCTTGCGCGATCTGCTTGACGCTTGACTTCTCGAGTGACCCATTGGTTCACTTGGTGGTGCAAGTGAAAAGCGAATTTAGCCCTGGATACAGTGAGACTCACTAGGCTCGGCTCGGAGTAACTTCAGGTGCAGTAAAAAAAAAAGATTTCGGAGAAGCTTGTTCTAGACACTCTGCATGGCTGATTTCAAACCTCGCATGATGGTCTGCACTGACAGCTTAAGAGAAGCACGGCGATTTGGACCAAAGATTCGTAGCGAAGGTGATGCCTCCCGTGATCCATGCAGACCCCATGCCCCGCTGCCGTTCCGTCCTCGGACAAACATGCCGACGTGGCCTCGTCCCCATCGCAGCTCGCATGGTTCCCATCGACAAAATTCGCGCGGAGTGCCCGGTCCTGTTCGAGGAAGGTGCAGTGCACTGTGCACCCACGATGCGCAATGTCGTCTGCCTCTAGATTCAAAGGGATGTGCCGTGGGGAAGCAATTGCAAAAGAGAAGGTGCTGCTGGCACGAGAGGCCGCGGCACACTTCGTGGCCGGGTTTGGGTACTAAAGACAGATTACGCGATCGTGACTGGAGCATCAGCGAGATCTCGTATCGTTTCTACGCGAGGCTCAATGGCCACTGGGGGACGGATTGATTGCATTGCATGGTAACTGGACAGAAAATGCCGCCACCACGAGAAACTTTCGGAGGCACCTCGTATGTTAATGGATTCAGTTAATTAAAACGTCCATGATGATTTGATGTTTTGGATGTATTTTGACGTTTCTGTATCGACACCACCAGCACTGAAATGAGATGAGATTCTTCTGCTGTCGAATTCGTCGTCATTGATCGGTGGGAGTGGGACTGAGATGCTGCTGCTTATCAGATCAGATCTACTACATGCCATTGAGTCAGTGACCCACCAGCATTGGGAACCTCTTCTCGAAAGGACGCCGGGCCTTACACCACCATGCATGATCCCTAGCACGCAAATAAAATCTGCCTGAGCGATCGATCTAAATGATCGAATCTATAGATTCGCCGTTGAAGACTCAGAGAAAGCCGCAAACTGTGAGACCCAGAACTCTTTCAAGATACAAAAGGAAAAAAAAAAAAAAAGAAACCATCGATGCTACTCCCGCCGCCTTCCAATTTATAGATCGTTGATTTTTGTAGTCGCAAAACTTTTATCGCGTATCTAGAAAAGCCAAAACGGCCTATAACCTGGGACAGAGAGTGGTATTAGATAACAGCAGCTACGGTTTGAGCCCCGAAATGCGTTCTTCTGCAACTTGAAGCGAAATGTTCAGATTCCGAGACCGAGAGCAGCTCTGGGTGGACCTGAGGCGTCGTCAACGGATAACGGGTTCAACAATGCTGCACCCCCACTGGCCACTGCGTGCCACCGGGTTGCCGTCAAATAATTCATCCTGAGATCTCACTGTTCGCCCGTCAAATGCCGGATTCCATCGCCGCCACCAACAATATCAATCACATACTGGTGTTTTCGCTGCTCTCAAAAGATGACAGGCAGTACTGCAGTAGGCAAAATCAGTACTGCAGTATCACACTCTGAAAGCCCTCAACAACCTCAACCTTTCATGGCAGTCCATGATCCATTCGGCTCTCCACAAAGTCCACATTGTCATGCCAGGTTTGGAAAAACCCTGTGCCATTGCGGAAAGGAAGAGAGACTCGGCCCTTCCAGCACTAGCATTCTGACATTCTGTAGCAGCGACCCTCATAACTCCTTTTGGTTTCTTCTTCTTATAGTTATATATTATATAGATGCAAATGTAGGCGAGCGAGTGCGCGCGTGCGTGAGTGTTGCATTTTGCGCCCTGTTCTTGTCTAGATTCGGAAGATGCAAAAGAAGCGATCAAAACTGCAAGATCAGATCGCCAGATTTCCAGTAGTACGTACAATGCAGTGTCTGTGGATAGGTGGTGTGAATGTTGGTTGTGCCCTGCCACTGAGCATCAAGAAAATGGAATTTCCTTTTTCTTAAGATACACACCGTCGTCTTTTGCCTTTTGGTTTTGTTTTATGTGGACATGAAGGAACCACCGATGACTCCCAACCTTAACGTCTCCAATAAAGTAATGGTTCGGGCGTGCAAGAATCGTAGCTAATCTATCTATTACAGCCGGTGGCAAACCGAGAGCACTTCCAGTGATCAAGAGGTCAAAAATGCTGCTCTCTTTATTATGTATATCCCTTTAAAATATGCTACCTGCCTGTGCTACCCAGAGCATAGCAAGCGAGACACCCAATATGCAACTGGATGGAAATGCTCCTTTCGACGTGGTCTCCTTTGGAGGCGTCTGTCGATCGAGCTATTCTATGAATAAACTCTCTGGTCAGTTCTTCAGAGCCTTCTCTTGTGAAGCCAACAGTTTCCTTTGACAAATGAACTGTCGGCAGGTGCAGAAATTATAGTGCAGAGTTGAAGCTTTTGAAGAATTTTTCTGCACATTTCTTGAAGGAGTCAGCCTCCTGTCTGTCCCCTGCTAATGTGGCTGTTTTTTTCACTGCTTTTACTTGACTTTCTGATCCTATTGGAGTGCTCGTGCGGTTCCCAAAAGCTTGCAATCTTCTTGTGGTTTGCTGATGGACGCCACCTTTGCTAGTTTGTTACTACTTTTCATATATTTTTGTGTAAAGATATGTTTTAGTGTCATACCTACTTTTTACCACCTTGTGAAACCCATGACATGGTAATTGACCCTGGGTACCCAAGCGAACGAAGAAAGCAGGTTAATGCGTGACAGTAAAATAACCACCGCCGCACTATAAACTAAGCAAAGTAAATAAACACCTTTTTAGGAGTGCTACGTTAATTCAAATTAATTTCCAGTACGAAACATATAAAAGTTACTAGACGACTAATATCTACGACGTGAAACAATGTATGCAGCTCCATATGCGTCTTATCTTACTGTTACCAATAATTGGATATTCATTTTGGAACCTCGACGACGTTAATTCTCATAGAACACTATTTTATCTTCGTTCCCAAAAAACGTGATGTGTTATAGATGTACTATGAAACATGCTCGAGGATGAATATAATAATACTTATTTGGTACTATAAATATTAATATTTTTTGTATAATAAAATTTGACTAAATTTAAGATAGTTTGATTTAATACAAAATTAAAATGTCACGTTTTCTATGATGGATGCAATATATAAAAACAAATTTCACAAGAAATAAGACTCCTAGTCATAAATTGCCATGATCATTTATAGTAACAAGGAATCTATTTAACCTTTAAAAAATATTATTGAATAGATCCTATATTTATATCTAGATCACTAACCACTATACTATTACTGATAAGTGGGGCTGATAAGTTCAAGTGAACAGGGCTTAAAAAAGAGTAAAGTCTAGTCGCCCCCTAGACTTATCATGAAGTCCTAAGAGCCCCTTATTTTCACCAAAGTCTTTATCGATGTCGGTACATTGCCACCTTATTAGTACCCTGCCACGTCAACTCCCAACCTTAAATCCCCTCTCCGGTAGCACCTGCCCTCTACCTGACAAGCTTGACCTACATGGAGATGCCTTCAATGCTAAACATTGTGGCATGAAGAGGTCTAAGAATTGGGATTGAATTCCCTAATCTAAACTTTAGCAGCTAAAGTTAGAACTAAAGTTTTAGATCACTTTATTAGCTCACTTCTATATATGGTCCAAAGTTTTGTGAGGTGGTGTGAACTTTAGACAACTTTTTAGATCTCTTGTTTGAAGTCTTAAGAGCTGAAGTGGTCTAAAGTTTAGTGGCTAAAATTTAGACGTGGATCCAAAATAGACCTAGCATAAACAATACTATGGGTAATCTAAGTCTCACACTCTCACGTGTGGGCAAAATTCAACGGACCTGAACCTGGCTCAATTTACTCGGGTATATTTGTGACGATAGAATACCATGATAGCAACGCACCCTTGACTCAGTCATCCATGGGCCTTGTGCACCCCCACTGTTGTCCTCGTCACGGCCGCTCCTCATCGATCGTCCCCGGCCGTGCGCCGTATATGGCCACCAGGAACGACATGAATGATTGTTGCCACGCGCAACAGGAACCAGCAATACCAACGAGCAAAATGAGCCAGAGAAAGATGCCTTCCCTTTCGTCTCATCACAAGTATGATTGGCTGGTAATCCGGCCCGCGTTTTCTTGGCCGAAACCTCCCGGCCGCCTTTTGCCCGACGCGACGTCGCGGCACGTACGTCGTGCGTGGGGGGCCGGGGCCTCCACTTGTCGACCGGGCGCCGATCGAGGTAGCGAGGACGACGTGAGCCTTCGCGTTTTGTACAGGTGTTTCTGGTCATGGACCGCGGATTTGTAAAATAAAACGAGCGGAAATCCGCAACGATCCATGACAGCAGGTGGGGAGCACGATGCCTTTTGTTATCTTCGTTCCTCCTGCGGCGGAAGAAAACATGTTGTCAACGTGTTATTTTTGTTTCATGCATGGCGGCCAGGGATATGATTTCATATGCGCTACTCTAAAGTCTAGTCGGCCTACAATTGTTTTTTTTACTACTAGTTGGCTATCCATCAACACGCAGATAGCAGATAGCTAGAGTCCCAGTTTTTACCTGGGGATTTAGTAGCACGTACTTAATAGCAAATCTGCAACTGGATGAATATTCGAGAAGACTAATAGTGCCATCTTCACTTCACATGGTTTCAGATCATTGTTAAGCGAATCATCCACTCATCCAGGGCTGGCTGGGCCAGGAAGTCAGGAACCGTAGCACCACCAATTGGAGATCAACAGCTCGACGCACACAGTGTCGTGCTCGTGCCACGCGTACTGCTGGCACGTAAGCGCACCTCCCCACTGCGTTGCTGCGTTCTGATGGGGTCCGGAGAGCTGAGAGCCTGAACCCTCAACCTCCCATGAATGGCTTCCACTACCGAAAACGCCATCTTTATCGAGTGTCGAAATCTTTATCGAGAGCCAAAACACGGGCACTCGGCAAAGAGGCCCTTTGCCGAGTGTCAGGAACAGCACTCGGCAAAGACTTCTTTGCCGAGTGTCAAGCACTCGGC
The DNA here is from genome assembly GCA_023333625.1 of Bothriochloa decipiens. NCBI lineage: Eukaryota > Viridiplantae > Streptophyta > Magnoliopsida > Poales > Poaceae > Bothriochloa > Bothriochloa decipiens. Next base: position 23,961,206 of record CM041642.1, read on the forward strand.
AAAGAAAAGCACTCGGCA